>OW679194.1:68229411-68278047 GCA_940337035.1 Agriotes lineatus | reverse complement strand
CATACCAAGATAGCATACGAAGATAGCCTAGCTCCCAGGAAAAGCCATATTGCTGAACATGGAATGTTGAAAAATGCGTAATAAAATAGGAGGAATGGAGCTGTAAGAAACAGATGCTAGAAAGGGTATATACTTCGAATTTCAAAACGAAACAATATTGAATATAAACAATATAGAGAAACACTTTATAAAAGAAACATTATTCATTTCCTTCCTGCTTTTAGAAAAATCAAACGAGGAAAAGATCTGTCATATTTAATACTGCGGCGGGTTTGATTTTATGGACTACAAATTCTTCATGAAAGATGTGTTCTGAATAAATAAACGTGATGAACACTGTCTGGCATATGGCAGTCACTTCGGAAGCACTCGAATATTTTAGAATGAAATGATGAAAGGTCTCCATAAACACACTTTATTGGTTTAGATGGGTCTTTGGAGAGAAAGTGTTTTATCTCTGAAATAAAGAAACAGGCGGTGATCCCGGCCTGCAAAGTCTCAAACCAAATTCATCCATGGAGTGTTACGTCCCGGACCTAATCCCTTAAACATCAGGCCCTTTGGTCAGCTATAACCTGTTGTAGAAAAAGATACATAACATTCGTTTCCAATAAATGCAGACAAGTAACATAAGCAGGGCAGTTTTTGGTATCAAAATAAAATATTGAGTCTATGCTATCTTAGGACCGGGTACGGAAACAATTGAAGCGGCCTCAATACCAAACCCACGACGTGTACACGCTGCGTTCACAGCGGAACGTATGTAATTTCAAATGTAAATACATCAATAAATGGTACATCCGGAATGAACAGTAAAATTTAAATACTGCCAGCTCATAGACGTATTCACTCACGCTACCACATTTCGAATGGCGGCAAAATATTTATTCAAATTAGAGCAAGATTGTAGCTTAACTGTAGAATCCAGCGTCCTACGAAAACGAAATCCAAAAAGAGACTAAAAGCGTAACTAGAAACTAGAGGTGCTAACTTATCTAAAATGAACTGTATAAGGACAAATTGCCAGCAAGTGCTTCACAGGAGAACTTACCATAAAAACTCCAGTAAATCCACCATACGGCATTTTTACCAGATTCCATTTGACTAACCAACTATAAGGATTAGGAAAAAATAATGGAGCAACCACCAAATATCAAGTCCCTGGTAACAGGCCAGACGCGAATCTGAAGGTTTCAAATGGTTTGTTTTTACGAATTCCGTCGGAAGTTGTTGAATTCAATATTAAAAGAAATGTTTTATCACCACAGTGGGACGAAAATCTGACCGCAGAAGGAAGTACCTAAGCAACACCACTAGGATTCGAGGTAATGCAAACATTTGCGAAATGGAGCAAATGATACTGTAAAATCCAACAGCAAATGCCTGAAAGCTAACTCGGTACTAGATATCACTCGCAGATACGACTAGACATGCCAAATAATGTAATAACAGGAATAATTTTGTAAATAAATTCACACACGCGGTTGAGCAAGAGACACTGTCTGTTGCAGGCATCCACTCGTAATCGTAACACAAACCAAAAATCACTAATGGAATATTAGCATATGCCTAACCTCCAAACGTCAAAGCACAAATTTTATTTGAAATACGTGAATATTGAACTATTACAGCTAAATAATCAACATAACTCTTTCAGAGGGACCTAACAGAACCAGGAAACATCACATGACTCGTGCATGGAGATTGCGAGAATCCAAATCAAACGCATATCTGCAACAAACCTCAACGTTAACCGTGCCAGATAAAGCCACATATATACTTTTAAATTTACCTAGCAATTAAGTAGTTGTTAGAGAGAATTATACTTGAGGTAAATCATAGGGCTAACATTAGTAAAGAAAACCAAAAATGTCGAAATGAACGTAACAATATAAAAAGGGAATAATGACAGAGTTTCAAAAATTTCGAGTTGAACGTCTGTACGGTCGATAATGCAATACGGCGGTTACCTATATTTAAAACAAATTATTCCACACAAATTGCAATCTTAGGAATGTCTATTAAATTTACATGCAGTTTTAAACAAAATCTAATGTTCACTAGTTTTTCATGATTAAGCTCTGCTTTCCTTTTCTCACAACAAAACAGAACAATACTTAAACAACAGTAACAAAAAGATCATCGAACTATTTATTGTACTAAATTTCTAGAGATGATTGAGGAATGTTGAAAACGAGATTTTTGTAACCGAATATTTTGTTAAAACCTCGCAGAACATATAATATTTATACGCTCGAGAAAAATTATGTAGCCAAGTACGTAGTAGTTATTATGCTGTCAAATTATTCGGCTCTGGAGATACCATACATACCAATCTGTGAACTGTGGTGGTGATGATAATCTTTCCTTTATTTTGCATAAGTCCCTATGCACATTACTGAATATTAGGCTTTCAATTCAACTATTTTGGAAGGGGAAGTTCATTAAATGTCAACACATTAAGAAAGTTTCAGGTGTCAATGAGAAAATAAATGGAAACCATGCTCAATTAATGCAACGATATAAAACAAACAGCAGTGGGAGATTTATTTTATCTTTAGATCAAGTAATGAATTTTTGAATTAAAGGTATTGAATCTACATAGTAGTAAATTTCACATAAGCGGTATGCTCATGTTTCCTCTAAATTTTCTACCACGTGTTGTAAAAATTATGAAAATGTTTAGACGTAACACAGGTAAATATAGCAACACAGAGACATGCCGACAGGCGGCAGACTAACCATCAGACGGATAAACACAGACAACGTGTCTGCATTCATGCCTTTTGCAGTGCAAGATTTTTCGCATTGCAGAATGCGCATTTTCAAAATCTATTTCTGCGCATACCTAGCGTTAAAAATGCTCCGCGGAGAGCTCCAAGATTAATGGCGTTCAGGGCCGGACAAATTTGATTTCGCAACGTACCGGATTACCAGAATCAGTTTGCTAGTTTATCAGAAATTCCTTAATCGCCTGTCGGATTTCCTCAGCACGCTATACAAATTACGTGTAAAAAACGAAAGTCAAATAATTTTGCCCATTAATCAGATTTTGATCGAACATAATCGCCAAAGGGCAGCGCTACCAAGGCGGAGGCGGATGCCTTCCATATTTTGGTGAAGCTAATGCATAACTCCAAAAACACAGCAACCATATATCTGCTCGAATTTGACGTCACAAATTAATAATATTGGTTCAAGATTGGAGATAACATAAGTGCATGTCAAATAACCTGTGTTTACCATATCTCTTACATATTTGTGATTCCAAATAATAGTGGCGTCGGCCAAACCGATGATTTCATTTTAGGTCCGCTTACCTGGCCTCGTTTCTTATTAACTTATGCGTACTTTATCTTCGACAATGTTTTAGACGTCCAGACACCGCGATTGTTGCAAAATGTTTGATGGGCGTCTGTATTAATCACGCTTCCCGCGGATATTTATTGTCTAGTACTCTGGCTTTTTAACACCTTTATGTCCGCCTGCTGTGATTTACTAGTACTATTCAAAGTTTAGCGAACCGTATAGATTTTGAAGACTACACAGAATCCACAATTTTGGAATTTTATTGCCCAGACGATCAGATATGTTTAGTAAAATACGCACTCTGAGAAAATTGAAAGACTTGGTCGGAGAGGTTTATGGGCTAGAACTATTTACATTTTTGTATAATTAGAGTGACGAAGATACAATGATAAGATCTGAGGCTTTCTCTAATTTCAAGAAAAGGCAATAAAATAGGCTCAATGGAATACCGAAACACGCACACTTTAAACTGAATGACATTATTTTTTAGAGTTCTACATCCATCCTATCACACGTTAATTAAATTAGGGAAACGTTACTTACGCTTTAGGTAACTATAAAATAGTGTACTCGACATACCATTAATCTTGCCTGCAATACGGAGTGTAAACAATTTTTTAATAATATTTTGACATAATGACATTTGGGAAGATAATATACAGCAGATACACAATATGGTTTTTTTGTAATATCAAATTTATCAAAAATCCTAAAAACGTGATATATTGATGATATCACAAATACATCTTTTGTCAACATTTTATCTAAAAGATCTATCTAAATTTTACTCTCGAATATTAATTTCATCATGTTAAACCACATTTGTACTTGCGATTTTTTACTTAAGCGTTCTACAGTAACAAATCTATTGCATTTTACGCAAAATATATTTGAAACCCTAGATTTAGCGACATATATAATATACAGTCACCGCCAAAAAATCATTTTTTATTTTTCAAAAAAACTTTAAACGGCAATAATTTACTCGTCTGAAAACCTATTTATCCCCTATCAGATATAGTGATTTCTAATTAGTTAGAAAATTGCATTTTTGGAAATTGTCAAAATCCCTAAAGTGCTAGTTTTCGGAAATTAAGTATTTAAGATTTCAATGAGGCTTTTAGACTGTGTTAATTTTAACTAACTGAACAATCTCAAGGCCAGAAAACAGCTTTTCTTTGTTAACAAAAAAATAATTTCTCAGTTTTTTCACTTTTTCAAAATTTCACGTAGGTACCAAACCTTAATTTTAAAATTCAATTTTTTTAGGTGAAGAGTAAAGATTTATATGTAATTGAAAAAATAATACACTATGTTAATTTATTCCTTTAGATTTTTTATTATTTACCGAAAAGTAATATGTTCCCATAATTTTTATGTGTCCCTTTTTAGAATAAATATTTTGGAATTATAAATAATTAATATCTATTTAAATGGTTTCTAAAACTCTTATCTACTCCTGTTATGAATTACTGTTACAAAAATCCTGTAAATTTCGTTACACTTGTCTAAAAAATAGATTTTTCTTTATTCAGTTTACATGTTCTAAACATTTAATTAAATAAGAAATCAAATTTTAAACAACCTTTTTGGTAATTTTTTTTCTCTATCTTGGCTAGTAAATTTATTTTTCGCAATTATATTTAAAAATTAAAAATTTCTGATAACGGAAGTCACATGACAACTTTTGTTTGGCTCAGTTGTAATGTTTTTCAACCATTTCTGATCGCAAAGGCACTGCAAAAATGTATGTTCGTCTAGCAACAAAAAATTAAATGTACTTTAATATATCTATTTCGAAAAAAAAGATGAATTATTTGAACCACACAAAAAACAACAGGAAATAATAAGTGCTTTGAGAGTTCTACTGTTACGTGTGATTTAACGTTCTCCTTCAATTTTGTACCAAATTAATTTAAAACAATATACAGTTCTTCGATTTGTAAGAAGATAATCACCAATGCTCTTCAGTCAGTGTCTTATTATAATTACTCTCAGTATAGGTACTCACAGCATACATAGAATAGAACGTGTACATCTATACTCACATTGTGACATTACTAAGATTTATTTTAAAATAATATTCAGCTGTAAAGACATACAGTTCAATATTTGTAATATTTTTTTTAATTTTCCGCCAGTTGAGGGTTGCGGCAGAGATTGAAGTGAAGCACATTTCCGCTTTATTTTCGAATTGATTTTTTTTAAATTACATAATTTTATTTTTTATACGCTCTACGTTAGTAGCGAATCGTAATAGTAGTTATCCTCTGATTTGTGTCTTTTTTAAATTTTTGTTTTTGCACACTGTTCTGTATACTGTATGTTAATTATTCTAAATGTAGCTTATCATCGGCATTAGCTGTTGGACTGCAAGAATAACATTTTACAATTTCTCGCTTTTTTCCAGAAAAAATGCCATTATTTTTATTTCAAACTTCGACTTAATATTAATTCGTATACCAAAACATATTAGAATGTTTGAATATAATTAAATTACGTCGTAATATCAGTTAATATCACAAAGCCATACGAAATTTACTTTTAAATGCATATGTATATGATTAGTAATTAATCAAAAACCACGTTAGAAACCAGCGACGTAACTATAAGATTGAGCAACCCTTCCCCCAAAAAATTGCAACGTGTATCACGCAAGTATAAGTTGAAAACAAAGTTATAAGACGTAAAAGCATATTTTACTAACGAATTTTTATAGATGGCACAATTGCCAGCCGTAAATACAATACTAAGTTATTTTATTATACCTATTATAACAAACAAAAAATGTGTTATATATATTCAATAATTTAAACATCCCCGCATTTACAATCGATTTTTTTAAGATGTATTTCTCCAAATGCATTTATTGCTTTATCTATATCTATATTTTCTACTTGCTTAGGTCTCTATAGCCGGAAGGGGCACGCCATCTAATCTTTCTTAAAAGGTAAGGTTCCTAAGGTTTTCTTATTACTTTGAATTATGTACATATGGGCCTCCTATATTTACGTGTTTTGGTCTTTGTTATCGCTGGCATTTAAATTAAATATTTTAAAAACAGTTCTTTTCAGTGTTATTTTGATCTCCTCGCGTTTATAATTTGGTAAGTTCTCAGTGATCTTTATTTCACTAATTATTGAATCAGGAAGTCCTGAATGACTGATAGTTTGATAGCTGACGCCCCATTCCCCATAATGCATCGCGTTCCGCCATGCGATTCCCGATTCCGATTCTGTACTTCGAATTTAAATTTTATCTAAAAATGCAATAAAACCGTTTTAAATTTAAATTCTTTAAAAATATGAACAGTTTCCATTTTTGAGCACACAAGTACTTAAATATTTCTAATAACTTTATGGGGCGACGCCAAACTTGATCTTCGATATTGTATGCCTTAATGCATATGTCGATACGGCCTGCTTTTAAAGCAGGAATTTTTTGAATGGCACCACTTCAAAATTCCCATGAAAATGACGTCATAACTGTTCGACCCTATCATATTCCTTTCACACATTTTATTAATGACACCGTAGATGGCGTAGATGGTTAAATCAAATCTTTTCATATGTATGCGTTAACAGCACAAATTGTAAATTAAAAATAAATAATTCTTTCGGTCAGGGTCTTCTTACCTGTGGGGCACTGCGGGGTCTTGCGGGTCCATTGTTATGCTACTGTTAGAAATCCAATAGTTTTACACGGGCTTCGAACCACGAAAGGCTTTTACAAATATTATCACTTCCAGAAAAAATAATTTGACTCAAGCGAGAGCTTGCCTAAACCTAACCTCATATTCATAATACAGAAACAAATCATAGTAGGCTTAATTTTAAACAATTACGTCTGCTATTACGTATCGCTGCGTTTCCTAGGTGATATAACGTACGTATACAACGCCACTAAAAACAAAACACAAAGGACGCCACCGAAAAAACCACTGAATTGTCTTTAGGAAAACGTGCGTCTGACCTTGATCATGCCACGGCTATTTAGGCTTTCATCGGGCCACTAGCAATTCCCTCGATAAGCGGGCCCCCTTATCGGCTAGCCTGCCGTACAAGCCCCTTGCAACTTGCCAATGCTACGCCCCTAGTTCGATCGCAGCTCCCGTGCCAACAGATAGGGCTCCTCTGCGATGCCCGATAGTTGCAGCCTACCCTGGGATTCAAGGCCTCCGCTTCTTATTTGGACCACGAACAAATCACCACCAAAAAACATCCCAAAACCACATGCACAGCTTAAAACTTCTTATCATCTGCAGAGGCGCAAGGAATGAATGCAAAATTTCTGCAGGCTATCCACCAACACTGAACTAATGTAAAAACACTTCCTAATTGGTTTTCATTATAACGTTTACTTTGCTTTTGTGGAAGGCCAAAACACACACACCGGCTTGGTTTCTGGCCCCCCTAGTTGTTCTTTTTGTCTCTTACTGTTTCTTTTTTCAAGTCGAAGATAATTGCAGCTTCATTTTTGGGTCAATGCCAATGCTATTTTGCAGTTTCAAATTCAAATTGGTTCAAGGCTAATGCCATTTGATTACAGGTTTAAATTCGAAGTATGACATTTATGAAATATTTTTAACATATTTGTAATGCTTGAATTACACTAATTCTTATTATAATTGTATGTTAGCTTAAATTACATTAATTTCAATACATAAAATTTTTCTACGATATTTAAAAATTCATACCAATAGATCGATATTTATAATAAGTATTTATGAACAATTTTTGAATAGTTCAGTCTGTTGTGTTCTTGTAATTCCTACATTTTCTTATTTATACACTCCTTTTTGCAAACATTTGTTACCGCATTTCTTTTTCTTTATATCCCTGCATATCCTCATCTTCTAATGTTCGTAATCATTTAATTTTCTCTGTTCTTTTAGAATTTATCATGCTCTCCCATTCGTTACCATACCATTTCTTAAAAACTTCCTTGCTTTTATATCTTATAATAAACATATATTGAAAGACAAGAAAATTAATAAAGGAATCAAAATTATAATTTATAAAACCTTAATAAAACCAACAATAACTTCAGCTGCTAAAACAACAACATTAACAAAGAAAGAGGAACATGACGTAAGAATAATGGATAGAAGGTTTTTAAAGCTAATCATAATCGGTCCAGTTCCAACATCAAACGGAGAGAACAGGAATAAAATGAATCATGAGCTATTCAATGAAATCTATGGTGAAGACATAGTAAGCGGAACTAAAGTCAAAGGATTGGTTGGTTGTCATATAGAATACAGCGAAGAAAACAAAGTAATCCAGGGAATAACAAAGTTGATCCCTTTAGACACAAGGGTATGAAGGCGACCTAAAAATACATAACTAATTGGACACTAAGGCAAATGACAGGAAAGTTTGGGAAAAATAGTAAAAACTGCCGAAACATACAATAAATTATACGAGTAGATAGCAGACTAAGGCATATGCGGATTAATCTACCTCAACAAATGGATTGTCGAACCCGAAAGGGTTGCAAAAGTTCCCTACCAAGGAATGAATCAATTAATAATATCTAAAACAAATTCAGCCCACCCGCAGGCAGTTAAGATATAGATTTTCCCGCACTCATTCTTGAAATTCAGAAGGGAGAAAGATCACACCACTGTGGCCCAGTGAAGGGCGGGGTTGCCTACTCTTTCGTGTTTTTATAAGTCCTATTTTTGATTATCATAAACAATATATACAGAAGAATCACGCGAGTAAGTTAACTTACAACTATTTAATTATAATGTTTTACTTCTTTGCATTCACTGCTTTTATATTGGACATATCTCTACTCACGTAGTTAATACTGTTGCTATTAAACTGTTCCATTTCATCGCTGCTAAAGGTAACAATCCAACTTATTCCGATATAACACAGAGTTACGACTTTGTTTCATATAGCTATATATCGTGTGTTGCAAAACCACTCATTCGCAGCATGCCATGCATGATCAAATTGAAGTTTGCCGTAACTTGATATATGGAAGCAAATGAACTACCATAAGTCAGAGAGAACTAAATTACATTTTGATCTTGAACTATTTTGCTAACAATATAAAAACGCTCAATTAAAACAATTTTTATTGATTGTTATGATTAATACACTCGTTGTAGTTGTATAAATGCCATCTTATTTTCCTTTTTGCTTGATACAAGTCAACGTAATGCAGTGTAAACTTTTACCTGTCACAGTGACAAATGTGTTCATAAACATTCATCTACAGACTTAAGTTAAGACATGGCTAGATTTTTTTATCTTTCTTTCCAATTTGTGCTCTAAATGATTTTTTTTAACACACGATACTACTATACCGGTGTATTAAATGGATTAATTAACGATAGCTGAATAATGCATTTTCTAGTGCTAACTTTATTTATCTATCTAACTACCACAGCCTTCACGACATGAACTATTTTCTAAAATGTCTTGAATTTTATCAACAATTGGAGTGATTATTATCGTATGAAAAATTACACTATGTAATGACCAAAAACTTTAGCAAGTACAAAAGTAGGTGTGACTGTTGCCAGCGATAATCGTTGTACAAACATTACTTTTACCAGTAACAGAGGAGACGAATTGGTGTTAAGAAAATGAAGTTGCAGAACATACCAGAGGTTCTCCTGGAATTTCAATCAAATAAACATTACTGTGAAACCGTTTAGTGATAATGAGTAAAATCAATCTTATTTATTCTTGAATAAATAAATGCTGGTGGTGATTAGTTTTTAGCATGAAAGCTATGCATACAAATGCAATTTTTGAACGATTAAGATAACGAATTAGTAGTAAGATAATCGTTAATTTTGTAGAAACTGATTGCTTTCAAGATAAAAGACACTTTGAACAAATATTTTCAGTGAAATGTAAGATTTGATGAAAATCAGGCAACATCAATTTCAAACATTGTGAAATTGGAACAGACTTGACATTTGAGAGGTATGCAAGTAAAGTCTACAAGGACTTTTAAAGTAAAACCAGCGTGCCATGTCTTCCATTAGAAAAGAAACATAATTTGCTAGTAAGCGTTCAAATTCAAAAAACAAAACAAAGAAAATTTTTAAGTTGTTTAAATTATTTTCCATGGCAAAGTACTCTTTCATATGCTACAAATTAATTTTGTTAGGGAAAAGGGTATGGTAAGATCAGAACTGGTTAATCCAATTGAAATTGATATTGACATATGTATTTTTCACCACGTATTCCAATTTCTTCACAACAGCTAACTCTTATCGATAGTTTCAGACTATCCAGAAATCGGCAATGAATACAATCATAATCTGCCATAATCAGTTCTTCACTTCTCACCAATATTAACTTATTTTATAATTTATGTCACTACCAGTATTTGCATGCCTCGAAGCAGTGGTTCGGAAACTTCTAATGCTCCAGGAGTATTGGCAAAATAATTAAATAGTCGAATCAGTCCCCATGTTCGAAAATGAGACTCACAGCTTTCCCAGCATTTTTTGGAAACGCGAAATTTTTCACAGCTTTGAAGCCACCGTTTACTATGATTTGCTAGTGTCATCGTCTCATCACCAACCTAAAGGCGCTCAGCATTTTAGTGACGTAAATGAAATAATATTACACCAAAACACTACAATATAATTATGTAAACCATACATACTCATTTTATGTTGTATTACAGTCGAGTCTTAATGATTCGAATTATTTGAGACCGCGAACCGTTTGGATGAGCGACTTATTCGGGTTACAGAGAACGACTTAAATAGAAGAAAAACAATCTTGTGTTCTTTAATGCAGTGCAAAACATACACGTTATTTAAAACGCAAATATTTACGAAATAAACATAAAAAATACGTAATTATAAAATATAGACGGGTGAACTCAACTCGACCACTGTTTGAACTATCGCGAATTCGGATTAGCGTGTGTTTGAATTATCGACATTGCACTGTATAAGCAATGTTGATACAGGAAGTTAAAAAACACAGGGGTTGGCCATGATAATCAGATAATGCAGTGCCTTGATTTTTGAAAACTGACAGTTGCCACATTCTGATATATAGTAGTAAATTATCCTGCAGCATTAATTTAATGGAATAGATTAATTGAATAATTTAAAAATGTTAGAAAAGTAGTTTTCAAAACGTTGAGTGATTAAAACGGAGCTCGAAGAGTAGTCATAAACCCAAATTTTAAGAGCCAAAACAGCAGCTGGAACAAACGTGGTGGTCGTGAAAGAACATAAAAAAGTACCTAAACACCTACAAATCCGCCATTTACTTATCTCTAACATTCACATTAGAAAATAATCTAAACGTCCTTGCAATGAGTGTTAGAAGTAGGCCTGTATGTTACCGTAAATTGGGAACTAATTTTAAAGCACGACTTATTGCACTTGATGGCGAGGCTAATTAAACTCAAACCGGTTAACGGTTATCTAGATCTGAATTCGTCTCATTTCGTTGCTATAATTATGCCTTTACTTATTTACTTTACATATATGCGGGGAATTGGATGAAGGTGGAGTCTAGAGAGGCTACTAGAAGACGTATTTAATATGGGAACGACTCAATAGGTGTGGCTTTTAATATTTAAATGTTTCGCTCCCGTCTTTCAAGTTCCTCCATTAAATTTCTATACTTTAGTGGCAATTATTTAAATCGAGCTCTGTTAGAACTACCGAACGTAATGAATCTTCAAGGACTGAGCGCATTTATGCATGTGCCAAAGCACATTTCGCGTTGACCAACTAACCCATACGGCTCGCTAAAGTAGCAGATTAACTTAGCTGCTTTATTTTAATGCTATATATTTTAGGATTACCGGAATAAATTGTACATGACGTATATCCAAGAACAGAAGTACTAACCTACCGCAACAGTTACTCAAGGTTGGCGACTTTAAGATATAGGGTAGTATTACTAACAACGCGTTCTTTTAGTTTGTAAATTATATGTATTTACAATTACAAACAGCAATTTTGAAACGTTTTCATCAGTCATTGTCGCTCATATTTAAAAATAAGATTATACTTATCAAAATATATGTAAGTAAATTGCTGGACGGATAGTGGCAAGCAGTACAATGCGCATTTACTTGATGAACATCAAGGTCGACTACATAAACTGTTAAAAACAGTAAGAACATGCCCAACTGTACAGACGCTCATGCCATCTAATGACAAATTTTGCAAATTATAGTACTATATAGTCAGAGCTGTGCGGTACTCGAGTACAAGTACTCAGTCACTGTACTCTGAGTACTTTTCGTGTACTCGGTACTCAGTCCAGGAGTACAATTTTTAAAATGTATTTGTACTTGTGTTTGACGCATTTCATGCCACAAAAATGTACTCCAATTCATTTACGTGTACTAGCGTACATACTCATGTACTTGAATAAATTTTCTATTACTCGAATACATTAAAGTGTAAACGAATACATATCCGTGTACTCGAATACATTTTCGGGTACTCTAATAAATTTTCGAGTAATCGAATACATTTTCGAGTACTCGAATACAGTTACAGGTACTCGAGCCCATTTTCGGGTACATTTCACTACTCAGCAAGTACATTTTTATGCGAGTTTAGATATGTGGCCGACAGGTTTTCAACCATGTGTTGTCGCCAGAAAAGGGTTAGCTAGCATGGCTACCGTTATCGGCCGCAACAACACAAAAACGATGATTTTCATTTGCGATGCTGCTGAACAGACCATGTCGCCATGCCCTTATAGATGGTTATTTTGAAAAACATATTTTAAAAACCAATAAAATATAGTCCTGGCATTAAGTAGTTTTTAGAAACATTAGATCCTGGCGTTCTTATTCTTGGATGTGTTCTAAAACTCCCGTGTCCTAAAAAATTCCAAATTTTCCAATTGTGGGGGGGGGGCGTCAATCTTGACGCCATTTTAGAAAAATGGTGGCAAACCGGTTGTTCGGGAATATCTACATTGCCGTTAGTCATACGACTAGACTAGAATACTTATCAACATCATTTCCAACAACTCTTTTTCTAAGTCAAATAGGTTCTAAATAGGGTTTCCAGTCCCGGGATCAGGTCCTGGGACAGTCCCGGGATTCTACCACAAAAACCGAGTCCCGGGACCACAGCCAGCCCAGGCGAAGTCCCGGGACCATGTCAACATGCGTGCGTATACTCGATATCAGAGAATTATGACGGGTATTCACCGGCGTCCGGCGTATTACTCATGCCTCTTGTACATTTTGCATTATTTGCGTTTTGCGTAACGCAGGAGAGGTATTGTTTTCGGTAGGTTAGAATTAAACCTGTGTGTTGTTTCAGCCATATTTACATATCTTCTTCTATTTATGTATTTGTTTTTTTTGTTGGATTTAGATATGTGCGAAGAAACTGAATAATTTATATTTTTGGGTTTTAAGTGTGTTCGTTATTTGTCTGCTAAAGCGTTACAATTAGAATGAATTCCGATCCGCAACCTACCTTCATTCTACATTTAAAAAAATAACGATTTGAAGTCACTATGGCAACAGTTTAATATATTGAAGATAAACAATTGGCGAAATGTAAAGTGGGTTCCTACAAAATTATCATAATCAGAGGCAGCTTGACGAAAGGATTACACACGCACTTTGCAGTTCAAAGAAAAGCTAAACCGACATACATTTTTAGTACCAGAAGAAAGCAATGAAGTTGTAGACGAGCCCCAACGCAAATTATCAGCACAGAAATACTTTATTTAACTTAAAACACTTGTTTTTCCTTGGAAATTTCACCTGAACACTATTTCTTTTTCGGGACCATTTTCGGGATCTTCGGGACTAGTCCCGGGACCTGAAATTTAGCTCGTAAGTCCCGAAAACACTTTTGGTCCCGGGACTTGGAAACCCTAGTTCTAAACTAGGGCAGCGCAAAGTGAAATTCAACGCGATGTTTTTTGTTTTAAATATATCTTGAGTATGGATTGAAAATT
The DNA here is from genome assembly GCA_940337035.1 of Agriotes lineatus. Classification (NCBI taxonomy): domain Eukaryota; kingdom Metazoa; phylum Arthropoda; class Insecta; order Coleoptera; family Elateridae; genus Agriotes; species Agriotes lineatus. Next base: position 68,263,801 of record OW679194.1, on the reverse strand, counting down.
GTTTTTCATTATAACTAATTATTATTTTTCACTCATTTTCACACAATCACAAGAATTGGGGAATCAGGTTGTCGTGTTGGGCCCCATTTCTATCGGTCGAATTATTACAAATCCCAACACGCATGCGTAAGCCGGAGTGATATTCCTGTCTATAGACGAGAGTGATTCTATTTGAACCAAGGTCGAGACGTACGAAGGCCAGATGGTCAGTAATAGAAGGAAAGGGATTTGTAAGAATTCGGCCGTTAGAAATGTGGTCCGACACGACTACCTGAGCCCCCAAATTTTATGATAGTGAAGAAACAACTGAAAAACATTAATTAGTTATAATGAAAACAATAATCTAACACTTGTTGAAAACAAAAAAAATGTTTTGGCTTGCACTTCATTTTGCGCTGCTCTAGCTCAGAATACAGTTAATTTAAAAAGAATTTCAAACTAAAGTTGTTGTAAATGACGTCTTTGATAAGAATGATAATAGATATTTTGATCATATGACTGAAGATCGCCCGCCATTTTTCTAAGCAGGCGCCGCGAACGATGTCCCTCCCAAATTAGAAAACTTGGAATTTTCATGAGGGCACCGAATTTTAAAACCCATCCAAAAGTTTTTTTAATGACTGGACTAATAGGATTGTAAGACATTTTTGGTGCAACCGTGCTGAAAAGTTAGTTTTAGCAGCCGTTACTATTTCGTAACCGTTATTAGTAACTGCAGCGAAAATGAATTTCGGAGCTGCAAACTTATCAGCACGGCTGCACAAAAAGTCATGTGTTTTTATTGTAAAATGCATTGCGATTGCACAAAAAATATGTATGCCACGTTCGTAAAATGTTTGTCTTCTTCGGAATAATTTAGGGGACTCGACTTCCTTTCGTCGGCCAAACATTCCTCGGACGCTAAACAGTCATTTTGTGGCATATGTATACACATAGCTATTGTGTTTTATTTCTATCGCTGTCCTATCTATTCCATTCTTCTCTACTCGGTACTCTGTACTTGTAAGTATTCGAGTACCTACTTATTATTGTGTAGTTGTACATAAAGCCGAACTATGTATTACAATAATCCAAAGAGAAGCAAAGCCTGCTCTTGACAATATAGCACAAATCAATCCTGTGAAAAGAAAAATCGTTTGTAACAAAAAAATTCTAGAACTATAAATCCTTATATTAATTGGTTTGTGGTTGATATATTTATCTCTTGACATTTATTAAAGATGTACTTACCCTACATGTTCTAATAACAAAATTGTAATTGTCTACATAAATTGGGTTATCTTGCAACTTGTTTGACTTTTGACAATACTCAGCTATTTACTTAAGCTGGGAAACAAACTGCACCACTTGGGAAGGCCTTAATGTTTTTAAAATTTAATATATGTCGGCCTTGATGAATATTAGAGATCCTGTATTAGTTTACTATATACAGGGACTCGAATGAATATTTAAAGATACTACCATCTACATTTTTCTTGCCGAACTACCATCAGTTTGCGCTTCAAGAATCGTACTAGGCTCTTCTTATTAGTTATACCTGTATATACACAACCACTTAATAAGAAATGTGTAACTCGGTATTACATTAAAAAATTGAAAAGAAAACTGGTATCAGCAGCACATGAATTTTAAATACGTCGAGTCGATGGTAAGTGATTCTCGGTGTATTTCAGTTGGTGTTAGTTGCTCGAGGCATGTAACGGAGTCATTTACACGTGTAAATGTTGCGCTGGAAGATTAATCCAAATAATACGTGATTATTTCCTAAATACATGAATTATGTGCAAATGCTTTTCCGCTTAAGTTCATACTTTCACTGCACAGAAACTCCAAGAAATAGGACGAAACAGATTCGTGCTTTATGTAGGTATATTCTTAAATGTTTCAGCTAATAGAGACCTATTCACAAAGAAGCCGTATCACTATATGAATATTCGAGCTGATTCAATTTTATAGTTTTGTAACTTAAATATGTTGCTTTTCAAGCAACCGCGATATGACATAATAATACAGAAATTAAACAAAATGATGTCACACCGTCGGTACATCATTTTGTTTACTTTAATTAAAAAAAATAGTTTGAATGTTTATTTCTATTTTCGGTAGGTAATGGTTTAAGCTGAGTATGGGGGGGGGGGGGAGTATTAAAAAAAATAAAACTTACTTAGTGGTTACTTCATTTAGAGAAGCTACGCAGAATTAAATAGAAATACTTTAATTTCCGCACAAGCCACCTGAATATCACGTAGTACTTCTGTACTACACGGGAGAGATTTCCCTCCCGGTCACCCCCTTAGATTTGGCACTAGTTTAATTGCAGGAATAAATAGTAAGCTTACAACAATAATAGTTAAATAATAAATGACAAATAACACTGATCAACAAATTTAAAGTTGTTTTTTGGTTCCTAATTTCTTGTGGCGGTTACGGAAATGACTAATTTTGGTACTGTGTTGCAATAAATTCCAAATTTGCAATCTGGAGCCAAGTCTGCCAAGTAACTCGGATTTGCCTTTACTTAAGTTCAAATCACGAACTAAATCGTTTAGTTGTGTCTGTGTAATCAAATGTGGCTCTGTGGAATCTGCAGGATTAAAATCTGTATCCGTGCTAGAAAAAATGTCATCATTTTCTTCATCTGATTCTTCAAATGTTTCTGGTGGCATAGGAACGGGAAGATCATCACAATGGCCAACGGATCTTATCGCCGATGGTAAATTAGGATACACAACAATTTTTTTCTTTTTTGCAGAGAAGCCTGCCATCTTCGCTATGCAGAAGTAACAGTCGGTTAGATGATCCTTTTGTTCCCTCCATATCATAGGTACTGCAAGTGGCATACATGAACGAGAACCTTTTATCCACTGTCCAGTGGCGTAACTTCAAGTTTTGGGCCCGGGGGCCGTGATCTTCACCGGGCCCCTTAATTGCCAAGTGTAAGTCCTATTCTTGCCAAAGCATTTTTGATTATCATTTTTCAATTATTTTTTTTTAATTCATAAACAGAAACATCAAAGCAAAATGAACAATAGCGAGTGTTTTTTCCGGACTCATTGAAACTTTATACGGGACCGAGTTTGGACCTGCCGGGCTTTAAACTTCAGGAGGCCCGTTGGGGCCCCTGAAGTTCAGGGCCCGGGAGCCACTGCCCCCTTTGCCCCCTCGGTAGTTACGCCACTGCCACTGTCGGAAACTATTGGCACAAGAAACACAACAAATGTGTGGTGCCCACTGCTTGTCTTGATCTCCAATTCTACATCCAAAGTACCTACAGATGATAAGCTCTTCTTATTAGCGGAGTAAAACATCGTTTTTGATGTTTAGCAGTAAACTCTCCACAAACATAACAAAAATTGTCCGGATCATTCGCACATTTACGGAACATGATTAATGCTTTTAGAGTTAAGTACGATCACTAACTGCACTACTAACACTGAAACGGGCTCACAACCAAAATACAAGTTGGTCTTAAAATATAGTAAAATAAAAACAACGGTATACATATTATGCCGATTCGTCACTTCGTTATCTTGTTACAAGCAGACAAAATAATATCATAGTGACGTTACATTGTAATTCGCTTGGAAGACCACATATGTGTACGTGCTTCTGTTGCAAAGTTGCAAGCGGTTGTTGTTAAAAATTTTAATATTTGGAGTTGGTGTTTCAATTTATTAATCACATATTAATGGCTTTCTAACATAAATGCAGAATGTAATTACATCATTTCCAAAAATTCTTATTACTAATAGTTAATTGCGCTATTAACGTAATTACAGTAATTGCACTATCTAGTGAAACTTCAAAAACTAGCGTGATATAAAAAATCTGAAGACATATTTGAATTCAGGAGGAAAAATTACATACAGATTACCTACTTTTGTTTGAGAACCAAAAACTCTGCTGATCAGTGTAATTGAATGACAGATCTATTTCGATGATTGCGTTTTAGCAGCTGTGTGTGCATAGTTAAATCGACATTGCAAGCGACATAGTTAATTACCTTTGTAGAGGTATTGTAGTCCAATGCGGGTGATTGCCAATGAAACTAAGAACGTAGGTTAGGTTAAATGATAACCAATATGGACAACAATAACACTTATTTTTATTTGGGAACACAAATCATATAATCATACACGAACATACATATATGTAGCAATGGTGGTGTTACATAAACAGTACGTGATTACAAAAATTTACAAGTCAAGTCCGAAAATATTGACCTACCGCCATTTGTTCACTTATAATTACACGAGAGCTTCTTTTTGTCGAAGTAAACTTGACATTTTAATGAGAATTTCTTACTTGACAATTTAACGAAAAAAACTGCCTCCGAAAAAATTACGAGTCCGAAGGACGAGTAATTTTTGCTGGCAGTTTTTTGAGTTGAATTGCCCAAAAGCAAGGAAACTCGAATGATAAATGTTAAGTTTACTTCGATAAAAAAAAGCTTGAGTGTAATTCGGTACGACAATGTAATGAATACATATTTAATTTACATATTAGGTAATTTAGAAGTCACTAAATTAACAAACAAGGCAAAAATTATTTAACAATTAGACCGTTTTAAAAGTTAGGTTCCGTTTTGTCGCTGGAAAAGTTAGGGCTAACTTTTGCCGCTGTCATAGTGACAAAAAATCCGCGGCTTATGGGATTTTTAGTGTATGCATTAAATTGTCAGATATAAAATTACTCAGCCCCCTCCCTGAAAATCTACTTTCTAAAAAATGAACAAACCGAAAGATGCGTTATTTTATGTGTGCATATTTCCACCCACTTTGAGAATCACTAGTGTAGGTGAACGAACAAGCCGGAGTCTCTGTCGTAAATATGCTCAACCGAGTGAATGAAGTGGAATCTGATCAAGTTCTTTCCGAATGCTCAATACGGAATAAAAATGAATGAATGACTATGCAATGCCAGTGCCAGGCCGTCTTCACATTATATACATCCCGTTTACGTAAGTAGAAGCGTTTTATGATGGGACGGCTTCCGAAGAAATTTAGTGTTCTTGAAATGCAATGCATTATTGTGACTCGCCTTTGTTATCGAAAAAGGTTCAACTGCAACTGCATGCCATACAGCTGGATCTGTTGCATATCGCAGATGGCGCAATTACTCCGCTTCTTGCATGGTGTCCTTTCTATTCAGAAGAGTTGGGCACCATCCTGATGTGACGCCTCGGAATTCAATTCAAAGTTTTGAAGGTGCTGCAGTTGGAATGCGTACATTGATTAGCTTGACACTTGGTGAAATCGAAGAAATAATTATCAATCCGCGATGGACACACGAAGCATATACCGTTACGTTTTAATTTGAACACCCACTGAGTTATCAATAAAGCTGTAACACCGCTATACTCGTACCTTATTGAGCGAGTTCACTTGACATGAAAAAAATCTATCATTTACAACCATCTAATGGGTTGTCGACTTTTTATACAACATCTCTTTCTATTTCTCTCCTGTTGCTGCCTCATGCTTGAATATTATAATTTTGTAGGCATCTTTAATAAAATATCTCCACTGGTGTTGTACTTGATCTGCCCATCTTCTGGGGCATAGTATTCGATTCCTTTTCTTCTGGGCATCCCTTCCCCACTTATCGTCTTCTCTGCGTACAATATTGCTGACTATTTTGGAAGACATATCGTTAACAGTCTGGTTTTAATATAATGTTAAGTTCTGTTATTATACACGTATGTACCTCTTAACAACGCATTTGGTTAAGCATTTGTTTTGTTTTTCTGTTAGACCATCGAATAGTCCAATTTTAAAGATTTATGAGCTATACCTCCATATTTTTGTTAAGCTTATTATTGCAGATTGAGGATAGCAATTATTCGTCTATGTAATCTCTAGTTCACAACTACCGTTGTTCCGGACGGTGGATTCTGAATATTAGGAAGTGATTGTCTCTGACTGTCTTTTTCCATGCGAGTAATCAGCTTCACCTTCTTCGTTTGCTGTAATAAGCGTTGCGTTTTAAGCAAAACTTAAATTGAGTATCATATACGCTACAGATACTTACTGGTCCAGTTCTCCAAGACCGCTCTCATGATAAGTTCTACATATGTATAAATCAAAACGACTTGGAGACAGTCATCTTAACGCTTCAAAAGTGTGTTTCATGTAGATTTCTCATTATCATCGCTCTCCGTATTATGGTGTCTGCCGCACTCTTTTCGCTTCCAAGAAATTTCACCATTGTCTTCAATCCATTCATGATCATTTGGTATGTCTCTAACATCATAGCGTTAGTTATTCCTGCTATCCAAGTTCGTTTTGGTCTTCCTTTCTTCCGTCGTTCCTAAGGAATCCACTCCATAACTTTTTTTGGGATTCTATCTTCTCCCATCCTTAAGTGTGCATACCATTCTAGCTGCTTCCTTTCTATTTTCTCTATAATAGTTTCATCTTTGTTCATTATTTCCCTTATCATTTCATCCCTAATCCTTTCGATTCTAAACATTCTCTTCGATCTTTTAGCTGTTCTTTAATTATTTCCATTATCTGCCATACCTCACAACCGTACAATACTGTGCGGTGGATCATAGTTTTATAGATCTGATTTTTCGTTCCTCTTGTTATGTTTCTGTCACACAATATTTCGTTGATTTTTCCTATTATTTTCTCTCCCTTCTTCACTCTATCCTATTTTTCAATTCTACACGTTTCTTCTTTTGTTAGTTTAGTCCCAAGGTAGGTATATTCTTCCCATTTTTTTATGAGTTCCCCCAGCTGCAGTCCCCGTTTAGAATATTCCTCGTGCCGCTTCCTGGTCATATAAGACGCGCTTTCATGATCTTGTGCTATGAGCACCTGCGAATTGAAGTGTAACTAAGGTTTCTTTTCCTATATTCACGTTCCCTGTTATTAGTACGTGCTCGACGAAAAACTTGAACAGGGTTAAAGATAGAGGGCAGCCCTGTTTTAGGCCTTTCGTCACTTTAAAAGGGCTGTGTCAGATCATCGCAATGTGTTAATTAATAATTATATACTTTTTTCATGGCTTTGACTTGAGCTTTATCTTCTACATTTCTTTTTAGTGTTTCCCATACGTTATGTTATGACTTCCTGCATTTTTCAACTGAGTCCCTTTGCCTTCCATGTCCCAAAGTTTATCATTCTTTTTCGTCGTCGTGTTCGTCGTTTGTTTGATCCACCCGGCTGATTCTTCTTGAATTTTTTAGTAATATCTATTTTTTAAGAGAGGACTGGCCCAACTTCAACCCCCAGTCTGGTGCATCAGACTTTCATTTCGTAGTGCTCTTCTCCTAGACGAATAGCTGTTCCCAATTATAGAGCCCCGTCCACCCTAGTTGTTGGTTTTTCTGCCTCTTTGATAATTGGGACAAGAGTTCGATCTCCGAGCCATTGACCTGTTTTCACCTATTGCCCTATGCAGGGGCCCTTACTAAGTGCTTACATCCGGTGCCACTGTACCTAGTTTTTTACGAGGCTGTTACTCCACCCCCACCCCAGTTTTTCAACCGGGATTGGGACCGGCTTAGGCGGAGCAGATTTCTAATACGTTCAAATAGATACTCATGTATCCCCATTTCTATCGGAACGCCCCACAGTTTTCCATGCATGTGCAATAAAAAGATTTCGCATAGTCTAGAAGGTATAAAAAGAATGTCACATGATATTCTCATCTTTTGATTAATTGTCGTATATTTAATATTAGTTCTCTAGTTCCTTTGCATTTCACGAATCGCGTTTGTTTTCACGAGATCTGTAAAGCTTTGCGACGCTGTTTCAAAGTGTGCTGTACAACTTTACTGGCATGGCCTATAAAAAAATATAATTAGTGTTAAATTAAGGCCATGATACTGCCCTCATTTTTCTCACTTGCTCTGCTTGTTTTTTCCTGAAAATTTTGATGATAAAAATATACCTTAATTACATTTCATTCTTACCTAATGATCATATCAACTGATTTGTCTGTACTTGAAACGGGCATCTGGCCCCTTGCCTGAATTGTTTATTTTAATATTTACTGTATATAGCCAGTTTCTGTTTGCATGATTTTTGTTGTTAATTAGGTTACGATTTACCGCATAAGTGCGTTTGTGTGCAGCAAGCCAGTTTTTGCACGTCAAGTGAGTGCCATTTTAATCGTGTACAGAGCACGTACGTAATTAGGAAACCGCCAAGGAGTTCCCATTGTTCTGTGACGTCATCTACCAGAAAGGCGACATAGTCAGAATCCAAATACTTCCCAGTCGCATTAGTGGGAAGTTCCATACATTGCATCATCCATGGGCGGTGACGTAAGCCAGCCCAATCCACTGCGCAGCAGCTTTCAGCCCAAAGCTTAAGGTAACGTGATACAGGAAATGTTTGCAATTTGAGAGAGAGTTGTAGGAAAATTACGCGATCGTAAGGAATGCGATTAACAGACAAATAAATACATATGCGAATCGCTTATTAAAGTTGTTTTGGTGTCATCTTAGTGTTGTTTAAATGTAAATGTACTTCAGATACAATTATTAGTCTGTTAGTATTTGACTTGTAAATAAATGCGTGTAGAAACACCTAACGCGCGTTAATAATCCATTTTCAGTTCACACTGTGGTGTTTCGGAATGGTAATTTATTTTAATGGTTAATCCTAGTTTGTTTATTGTTCTATGTGTGAATATTTAAAAGTTCAATACATCTGTGTTTATTTATGTAAACAAAGTGGCTTCAGCGGCGAGTAAAAGTCAGCTTCCTGGTTTTTGTCAGATAATAGTTTCTATCCACGAACTGAGGTAAATTAAGATTTTCAGGTGTACCGCGCTAGCTAGTGAAACAACAAGTGCAAATAACTTATAAAAACACTAAGGCACACGAGACGGCCCATATGAATTTAACATCCCAGCAACCCCCAACGGAGAAACTACCAAACAAATCATTTCATACTCTATTTCTTCTTGCATGTATGGTACGATTAACAGTTAATTAATTTCGCAGCTGTAAATATTTTCTTAACATATAAAGGGTTATATATTTACCGCATTATATACACGGTATCAACTTTCCATCAAACCACTAGTGCATCAGAGAAACCAGAAGAGATATAGCAGTTGTAGACCAAGAAAAAAGTAGACCGCTGAAGTAGCGGAAAGTAAAAGATGGTGTCTCTGGATACGTGCACAAAAAGCTAAAGACACAAATTGAGATTATGCAAAACTGAATCAACATCTAACGGTAGAAGAGGTAGCAAATAAGCACAGAAGTAATTATAAAATAAGGACTAAAATCTTATTTGAAGCTACATTGTCGCCTCAGTTTAGATATGCTTATTTAACGGGCCAGTTTATAATGATAATAATGTCTTTATCTTTGTACATCAATCAAATCAACAATATTTGAAATATAAAGAAAATATACAAAAAAAGGCGCAGTTCAGCTTTGGCAATAAATTGTCAGCCGTTCCTCCACTTAACCGATTTCATAGTTAACTAATTATCTGATCTAATGAAATGTACAAACACTAAAAATATATTTAGAAATAAAACAAAAGAAAAAACACCAATTTAAAATAAAAAATTACTGTAACTACAAAACTTCTTTTAGTCGATGCCAAAATCGGGACAATGGTAAACCCTTAAGCTGTTGATGCAAACCATTAGAGACTTTGCAATAACGCAAGAAAGAACCGCATACCAAATTCACTGTTAATGGAAGGTGTATGAAATATGTACGTCAGTACAGTATGTTATTTTATTGTGCAGATATGATGAGCTCTGTGTAGTTATAATTTTGCTATGGAAATGATGAATGCAATTTCCGTCGATTGTACATATTAAGCCAAGAAACTTCTTTTAAGTTGTGAGTAGTGCTTCGTCTCGTCGAGAGGAGACCGAGACTGGGGTAGTCTCGGTCTCGACGAGTCGAGACCTATAGTGGTCTCGATCTCGATCTCGGTTCAAATGCCAAGTCTCAGTCTCGGTCTCGGTCTCGAAAAATTTCGTAGGTCTCGGTCTCGATCTCGGTATCGACGAGAGTCTTAACAAATTTTAAATTTGCAAAGTAAAATTTAATGTTACAACATTCGACCTTGCTTCGTATACCGATGTAGATGACGTTCTACTAATCGCAAATCTTAAAATAGAACATATTGTGTGCGAATGAGGTGATTCATTAGTCGGTACTTCCCCCAATTCGATTTTTAAATCAAGTCAGTGCAGCATTTTTAATGTATTTCTCGCGCCTGCGAATACTTGCCCTCGGTACGCAAATATTACACATAACTGCCTTTTTTCGTATAACTTAGAATAAGTTTTTTAAAGAATAAAATGTTTAAAAAAATCGAGAATCTCGACGAGACCGAGACCGCTCAAGTCTCATTCTCGGTTTCGTCTCGAATTTCGAGACGAGACCGAGACCAGTCTCGTGGAACCGAAGCACTACTTGTGAGAAATCCTTGTATATATCCTAATACCAAAATCAAACGCAAACATCACTTTTTGGAGTTTTTGAATCCTTAGAATATCAAGACTATCTAGCCAGTGCCCATTCACTACATCAAATGTTAACAAAACAAGAGCATTACAGAGAATAGTCTTGATTTGGCGATTCAGAACATGTCGATGTTGGAAAATTTATTTAACAGCACGCCCTTTGCAAATATTTTGATATATGTTCTACAAAGCGTCAACTGTGATCGTGCACTAACCCAAATTTTTTGTTGAATCAACTTTGCGTAGTGCACCATCTCTGATCTTAATATTTATAAGCGGAATAACCCTTAATATACCATCTTCCCTGCAAAATATCACGCATTTAGTTTCAAAGAATGCTTTTCCGAAATTGCATTTAACTTTTCCAAATCATTCGATAATATCTTCCATTTTAAACGATACCTAAATTTGCAAATCGTGGTAGAAATGGGAACAACAAAACTGCAATACTGATGGAAATAACAAAATATCGATAGTAAACAAAAGAGGACCCAAAATTGAGCCCTGCGGTACTCCACATTTAATATTAAGAAACTTAGACACTTGAACATTTTATTTTACTGCTTGATAACGATCACATATGTAATTTGAATGAAGAGCGATTGCATTTTCATGTAAGCCAATGTAATGAAACAATGATTTTAAAACCGAATGATCAATAGTATCAAATGCTTTTGAAAAATCCAGTAAAACAAGCACAGCCAATTTTCCTTCATCAGTAGCTAATATTATATAGTCAGGAATGTTCAACAATGCAGTATTGCAGCCATAACCCTTTCTGAAACCAGATCGCGTTTCGGCTAAAATGTTACATTCATCAATGTGTTCCCACTGTTATTCTTCAATTACCCTTTCAAAGATTTTTGACAGCGCTGGAAGAATACTTATCGGACGCAGATCGTTATACCCATTTGGCGTTGCAGTTTTAGGTAATGACACAACCACTGTTTTTTTTCCAATCGTCTGGAGAAACACAATTGTTTAAACAGAAATTACCCAAGTCTGTTAGCATGGGAAGTAAAATGGTATGCAATGATTGATAGTTATATTTAAATCATTCACACGTGTAGCATTAGTCTTAATAGTTGATATAATTTTTAAAACTTCGCTTTTGTCGACAGTTTTGAAACTTAAAGTAGTTGATATGGATTCCTTGGTACTATTATGTTATTAACATAAAGTCAATTAGGTCACGATTGTTTATATTTAATTGCGGTATACTATTAACAAAATGTTAATTTACTTCATTGCAATGTGATAAATTACATGTTAATGTTAGTTCACGTTAAATTTTATTTAAAGTCTTTCCAAAGCATATTGCCTTATTTTTAAATTTGAATTCAAAATAAGTTTTCTTCTCGCGTTTGATTGCACTACTCGTTGGATTATTACACACAACTGTCACATGACTGATATCATCCAATGAGCAATATGAATTTTTTGAAAATCGACCAATCCCGAACTGATTCCCTGATAAGTGACCTAGTGCTGATTATCAACCCCGTAGATGGTGTCATAGTTTGAAATAGGAATGCAAGAAACAAGCAATTTGAGTTTTTTGGCATTATTAGATCAATTTTAAATCATAATTCGTATACGGGTTTTGTGTAATAATTAATAATCTTCAAAATATAAAGCGAGTAACACACTTATAGATAATTTTGCCCGTTGCCCTTAGAAAACTGCCCTCGGAACAGTTTTCATTGCAACCAGTACTCGACCCTTGGGGTGTGCAAAATTATCGGTATGTGTTACGCTTGTTACTCGTATATTACTATTGATAAGTTTAAATACTGTTTTGTACCACTACTGATAATGTTGCGAAATTTCTTATCTAACTTACAATTGGCAGGCTGGTACATGCAAAGTTACAAATTCAATGTATACGGTAGTTACATTGGCTTTGTTTTTTGACAAATATATTGTTATGATTACATATTTACTTTTATTCAAAACTGAAAAAATATCATTGTTAGTTACATACCTTATTTACATTGCAAGTTCAGTTGAGGTTTGAATTATGCTTGCTTTTTTTGGGAATTCTGTTTTATGTTCATCTTTATAAAATGAATATAAATTGATGGTTAAAGAATGAAATTAATTTAAGAAATAGTGGCTATTTTAATAACATATATATTATTTAATACAAAAAAAGTAATTATGTAATTGGACAACTAAGCTGGATGTTAAGATATAAGAGGTACAAAAATATCAAAGAAGTTTTTAAATAATGTTTTAAAAACTAAGATACTATCATTTGGAATGGAATAAATTTAAAAATATCCAATAAGGTTATATTGGATAATCTGCTCAATAAGGTACAACTTAAGCCAAGATAAGTCTTATTAAAATATTTAAGAAATAAAATAATACCCAAATAGAAGAATATGTTCAACAATAAAGGGTCCGGCAATGAAACGGGAAGATTTCGTAAATAATTTTATTGTTGAAAAATTATTTTTTTTATAATTATTAATACATTAATGGGAAGTAAAAGAGTTGCCATTTGATTTACAATGTTAAAAAAATATATTTTTTGAATACTACATCTGCCAAATGTCCTCCGTTGTTCGTTGACATTTATGCATTCTTGGAGTCGAGCCTGAAAGTTTTTCATCACTCTTCGTGGGGTTACCTAAAAACAAAAGTGTTTGGAACTGATCCACCCAGGACAATTCCGACCCTCAAACAACGAATTCGTGACTAGATTGCAGCAATACCTGTTGATATGCTACGAAGAGTGATGCAAAACTTTCAGGCTCGACTCCAAGAATGCATAAATTTAATGTCAACGGAGGACATTTGGCAAATGTAGTATTCAAAAAAAAATTTTTTTTAACATTGTAAATCAAATGGCAACTCTTTTACTTCCCATTAATGTATTAATAATTATAAAAAAAATAATTTTTCGACAATAAAATTATTTACGAAATCTTCCCGTTTCATTGCCGGACCCTTTATAAAGGTACACATTAAGGACTAGTGATTGTGTTAAAGCATTGCTGAGACTGGATTGGAACTGGACAATGGAATATCGCAGAGATATGTAGCATTGTAAAATTTAGCATCGTTAGATTATCATTAAGAGGGTCGTTGCAGGGAACGAGTTAGAGGTGTTCAGTTGGACGTTGGGGGTGTTCGGGAATTCAGCGTGGTGAATTGATCCAATAGCAAGCGTTGATGTGGATGGCTGTAGGTTCGTCCGGAGAATTTTGCATAGACCTGCAAGATTAAGCCGAGTTAGTCAGAGGGCTGCACCATAAGGTAAGCCATTCAAGGAATGTAAACGAGTTACCTGAAACCAAGAGTTGTTCGGTGTGTCTTGAGAGGTGGAACGTTTGATCAACTGTCAAAGTATAATTTAAATTAAAAAAGCTAAAGTTTGAGCATAAAATAATATTGAAGTGAGAATAAGTAAATTGCACGTCCCAACCTGAGAGATTGTCATGTTGAAGTAATTGATTACCTGAGCTAGTTTATTGACATCTAATTAATAATACTCAATTATCATACCGGGGCATAATTACTTTAGAAGAGTATGACCACACATATCTGGAGTTAAGTCAAAATGATATATAAAGAAATAAAGTTTATGCAAGAGTGCGTGAAAGAAATTTAGATAACGAATAACGATTGTACGAGAATTTATTTAATTACTTTAAACATCTAATAATATTGCAATATTTTTCCTTCAATTTCCATTCATACGCCGCCCTCTGCAACAGTTAATGTCACTAATACAGTTCTGCTGATTGGATATCTCGCCATATCAAATTTGTTCAGAAACTAAGCTTGTATCGGTTTACTACTAAAACAAAACGATTGTGTTAATGACAAGTTGAACACATTTTACCCGATGTTGAGTGCAGAGCACGAGCTAGAACAGTTGGTACGATGATGCAACACGCATCAACCACTGGTGGTTGGCTGTTAAGCACGGAAGAGCAGACAGAGACTAAACCTTTTGGCGGCGACGCTCAGCGCCAGTGAAAGATCAACACCAACGACGATTGACACGGCAGCAGCCAGGTATCGCATGTCAGTGATCGCTTTATTATTTTCATAACCGGCGATGGCTTGCACTAAAAATAAGCCAGGAGATTAAAAGCGAGCGTTTTAGACGGCGATTCCGAATATGTTACGAAATAGTATACTCGAATCGTGATGCCATTAATTTTTATTTCGAAAATTATTCGCCTAAGCGTATTAGGGAATTTATACCTCACGCGCCTGCTTATGCGCTTAATTGCCACTGGGAGGTCTGCTAGGATTATTAGGTGTACATTCATAAATTGTAATTTAAGCTTTACAGTCTTTCAACTTCCAACGTTGGCCGAGCTTGCAAAACAATGATTGAAAGGCTAAAAGCGATATGAGTCAGGAGTCAAGTTACAGGAAAAAGCACCCATTAAAATAACTTCACGTCTATATTCGGAATCATTGCCCCTATATGAAGGTAAACCCCCCCATATTCAGGCTAGAAAAATCGCATCGATTTTTATTAATATGAAGTTTGGATAATATTACACATACTCATTCGCTTGTAATAGACTTAGCAAATCACTTGACTTGACTTTTGGTATCAGTGAAATTTCCAACGCTAAGGCGAGTGATGACTTTGAAAGAAGAGAAGATAATGAAGTTGAAAGCTACTATCATAGTGCTGATCAAATAGAAAAATGAACCTTAGGACAAGAAAAAAATTATGATATGATGCACCTATGCAGCATGTACTTCATGCAAGAAACCAATCTGCTTAGAATATTATCGAAAGATATGAAAATACTGTATTTCCAGTCAAGCCATCGAAAAGATAATAACGAGTGATCGAAAAGGTATGCCTTGAAATTTGAACGTGTGTCCTCGCTGTTGTCATTATAATCTCAAATTGTACCCCCGAGAGAAGCTTGGCAATATTATTGTAAGCACTTTGAAGTTTTTTTGAGGTTCCAATAATATTTTCTGAATGAAGCTAGGACATGACATTGTTTTACAACAATCATAGGTTACATGAGGAGCAGTGGCGACTCGTGGAGAATTTTAATGGTCAAGCTAAAATACATTTTCCACCCCCTTACAGACAACGACAGATATTCTAAGATTTAAATATCTCGTATATAGACTGGTAAAAGTTCGAATCAGTGAAAAAATGTACCAAATTTTATCGACTAATAAAATATGATGAACTGAATCAAATACATCCTTCACTTTTCGTTTACATGTATAATTCGGCCAAACACTAACATCTCCACTCTCTGAAGCTACATAGAAGCATGCCTGGTTGACGTATATTATTTAGAAATGTACGTCAATTTACCAGTAAATTATGATTATAATGTTCACAAATAGAGTAGATATTTAAGTTATTTTGCGAAAACCCCCATCTGAACTCCATAGTCAGCGTACGCACAAAAATTGTAATCAGAAACCCGCGTTATTGAAGGGGTCAGGCCAAACTGAGGTTGCTTGAGGCGTGAGGCTACGCTAAAATGGCTCCCATTGAATGTTAAAATATTCTTATATTTAGACCTACTTCTTGCCGCTCAATCCCCCCTGCAGTTTATAAACTGTCGAAAAGCAGACAGTCGTTTCGATCTGGTACAAATGTGACTGTGAAAGCAAACTGCGCTTATCGTACATACAGTTCATATTCATGAAATAAAAATTACTCGTGCTTTGTTAACGCTTTAAAATGAGTAGAATGATAAAAAATAAGTACAAAAAATATTTCTTCCAGAATAAAAAATCTTGAATGTCTGGTTATGGTAGAACTATGGCTGCTTGGCTTCTTATAGCCAGCCGCCACTGACGAGGAGACATTTTTTGGATTACTCACTGTATAGTTTCATGTGCTGTAACAGTGTTACACAAAGTTGACAAATGGTTGATGGATGTTTGATAGGAAATTAATTGATATATTTTTGGTACAATTAAACTCGCCTTTCATTTTGAGCGGGGTATTTGAATACCACCAATAGCAAAATGCAGGTTCTTTTTATTGCTATAATTATCTGTTCGGCAGCACGATTATAAATCATTAACCTCTTTATTCAATTTATTTTATCGCATTTCATTTGATAATTAAAAATCATTTAGAAATGTGGTACTTTTCTACACTAGCAACACTTCTCTGCATAGCAACGGCGATTCATTTTACGTTTGGCAGTACTGAGGTGTACTGTTGATGGCACTGTAAGTCTATATCAAATTCGAGGTTAGCAGGTTAGGTTTTGCCTCAGTTTTGACAAAGGCTGATGGAAAACCTAACCTACTAACCTCGAATTTGACATAGACTTACAGCGTCACCAACAGTACACATCAGTACTGCCAAACGCATAACATCAACTGGAGCTGCTGATTCTGCTTTACTACACAGAAACTAGTTCTGCTCAGCTTGGTTGTTTTAACATTTAGGGTCACTTTTATGTAAAAATCTAAAATTTTACATTTCTTATGAAATGCGATAAAATAGGATACGCAACACGTTAGAAAAGTGGTTTTACTGGTCTCTTAAGGCCGTTTAAGTACTCGCTAACGCTCGTACTCAAACCAGCCATACTTATTCAGTAAAACATCGCATTTCTAAACTGCGTAATAAACCATTGTCGGACACAATTTTATAAAATCGCATTAATATAATGTTCTTAGTTACTTTATCAACTGTATGAGTACAATTTTCGTTCTTCTACCAACATCTTTAGCGGCATTACATGCAAATTTAGGGTCGATTTTGGTAATACATTGCCCAACGGTCTCTTCTAAGAGATTTATATTTTGGAATGATCTGAGGCTATCGCCCCTATTACCATCCCTATATTCCTTACACAGAAAAGATAAAGTGCGTCACCTTATTGGCGAACAATTAAGTTGCCTAAGAATTTTTACTTCAAAACCTTGGTTACATCTGCTGAGTTATGGAGTGATTTACAATCATGTTGAAACCACATATTTCACCCTGACGTCCCTGACATGCCCTTATATGTAAAACAAATATAGATATCATTGGGTATTTACCAAAAAATATTCACCTATAATACCATGAGTAGTCAAAGTTATGTCGACTATCTTTGCGGTGGTGTCACGAATGTCCATTGCGCTTTGGTATGATTAGGACGAGTGCGCTAGCATGAGTCCTAATCCCAAGCGCAATAGACATGAATAGTGATAGCACCGCAAAAATAATTTACTTAACTTTGACTAAGAATGGTATTCGAGGGAATATTTAATGAACCAAACTATTTTATCAAATGAGTTTTCAGTAAATCTAGCAACAAACTACGCAATTTCTATAGTAACAGAACACTAATATAGACTTTTTCTAATAAAAATCACATTTGTTTAAAATAGTCACTTGAATAGCTTCTAGGAAGATATATCCACTGATATTTTTTTGATTGGTCAAGAAAAGTCAGAATTCTGGATTTTCATTGGTCACTTTTTGACAGATGACAGGTGAATTGAATAGTCAATGATAGAATATGGGATTCCGTGTGTTCCTCACCAGTGATTTTGAACATTAAAATCGTTTGGATGGATTTCGGTGTGAAATGACAAAATCTAGTTTTTAGTTATGATATACCTACCAAGGAATCATTATTTTGCCGAAAAAGTTTTGTCCGAAAGATTGTTGCTTTGGTAAACTTTCGAGAGGGATTTTGTAATTACATTTGCCGAGGAAAATTACCTGTAAGCCAAAAGGAGTTCAATTTTTACCTGCAAAATAATGAGACCTAGATATAGTTGATCAAACTATTTACCAAATAAGATGATACTGAAAATAATATGAATTCGGGAAGATAACTTCTTATATAAATTAATAATTTTTGCCGAAGCTAGAAGCCATTTTTCCGCCAAATTTATTTGACACTTCATTATTTACTTGTCATAGGATACGATTGAATTTTAATTATGTAGTTTCGATGTTGATTGAAAATCACCCTCGGGTCGCTTTTCACTTCAAGTGTGACCTGATTTGACAAATTGACACATGTGATCGAAACCAATCAATTTGGATTGGTCTGTAATATATGCAATAACCTTTATTACTTCAATAATGCCAAGAGACTTTCTTGTTTTTGCCGCTGTATTCTTAACGTGATTGGTCGAATTTTGAAAATTGGATATTACATGATTGATGTATTCAATATCAGGGAAATATTCAATAGTAATATCCCAAGGGATTCATCAAATTCTTGTTTGAAAAGTTTTTTTAACGTTAATATAAACAGTGTGTCCGCGGATTGAGATCACGTAATGTGTAAATAATAACTAATATTCGACTTACAAGCAGATATTTAAAGAACCGCTCCTGCTTGTTCTCAAACCAAGATTTTGACAAAATCAATCAAATTAATTAATTAATACAGGGTGTTTTTCGAACCGATTTTTAAAAAATGGCCAAGAGTAAACTGCCTTTATTAGAAGAGATAACAAAAAAAGTATTAAGAAAAGTTGTTTAGAATTAAGAATGATGGTAGTAGCCTCCCAATTTTCAGACAAATCGGCCTATTTCGATTTTTGATTTTTTTTATACCAACATACCTTTTATTGTAGCTGTAGAAGGCACTCCATTATTTTTTTAACATCTTAGTTCATGAACCAGTTAGAGTTCCTCCTACAGCCACGATAAAAAGTATGTTGGTATAAAAAAAAAATAAAAATCAAAGTAGGCCGATTTATCTGAAAATTGAAAGTCTACCATCACTCTTAATTCTAAACAACTTTTCTTAATACTTTTTTTGGTTATCTCTTCTAATAAAGGTAGTTTACTCTTGGCCATTTTTTTTAAATCGGTTCGAAAAACACCCTTTGTAAATAATTAATGTGATTGATTTTGTCAAAATCTTGGTTTGAGAACAAGCAGGAGCGATTCTTAAAATATCAGCTTCGAAGTCGAATATTTTTTATTATTTACACCTTATGTGAACTCAATCCGCGGACACACTGCATATTTTTAAATTAGAACAATTAATTTAATATTAACCTAGATACGAAATCAAAATAATTTTTAAATCGCAGAACGTACTGGCAATTTGCACTAGTGCAAAAAATGCAAAATTATCAACAATTTGGCATAGTGGAAAATTATCGACCTCATTCGCATCTGATTGGCTAAAACTTTTACATTCTAGCTTTCTGATTAGTCATAAAAATTGTTTCTCGTATGTTGCTGTGTTGAGTAGTTTTATCACAAAATCAAATACTTTCAACTTTTTCTTGAATAATTGTTACCTGTCTTACCAATTTTTAGGGTCAAAAGTGTATAACAATCATTTGATGTTTCTTAAAATATGTAAAGCACATTTCTCAGGAGACAATTCGTAGAATTAGTTCATATTACCCCAGGTAAGTGCATGCCGTGTCACATTTTTGATCAACCTAATAAAAACATATTTCCATTTAATGTGGCGTTTTTAGCGAACGCTATATCGATGAGTTGCAGCTAGAAGGCTATAAATTCAACATTATTACTAGACAGAAAGTAATTTTTCAGTTTTAATATAAACGACTATAGTTATTTTACTTCTTATAAAATAGGGCTATAGTAAGCTTATGTTAACCCGGCATTGGTCGCTACATGAGCGATTCCCTCACGTTTTTACAAATTAATTCGCCATTTTAGTGCAATGGCAGGTACGCCCCCGCCAATTTTTTTAATCCTCACCCTATTCGTTAAGCGTCGGCAAGTGGTATTATTTCATGAAAAAACAAGGCACAGTGCAATTGTGGCAAGTAGTTTGGTAGGTGCGTGCGCTAATGTGAGCAAATCGCTCATTACGCGACTAACCACGTTTACTTTTATATTTTTGTATTTATTCTAAACATTTTTGATTTTGCGATCTTGCCAACGAGCCATTTGCACGGAATATACCACATATACCTGCCCTAATTGTTTACAAGTTTCGGATGAGTCGGATACAAACTAGAGATGGAAGCAGAGTTTATATTATATTTTTTTTTTATTTGAGTTTAACGATTTGAGTTGTATTTACACATAGTGTAAAAAATAAAGTTTTGTATATTCAATGAATAATTTTTTATTTTAATTTTAAGGTATGACGTTAACAGATAATGCCACATTATGATTATAAAGTAATAATTGCCAATTATGAAAAAAAAACAAGTATACATTCAAAATGTCAGCTGTGAGCGAAACGCTCACGCGCGACCAACGACGCGAAACGAAACCTAGCGACTAATCCCGGGTTAACATTAATAGGATTTGATGTTTAGTTCCAACTACCTCATACATATTCATATCACACTAAATCAAAGTTTTGGTGAATATCTACTCTACTGCTCTCCCTTTAACGCGTCTCTTTTACAACAATAATAAATTATATTGAAAGAAATAGATAGCCAACACTCACAGCTTAAGTAATCAATTTACTCTGTTAGAGAGAAAGAAAGGGGAAGTAATCACAGAAAACTATCGAAAAGGTTAGAAACAGTCAATAACTATTCATGATGGCCAAAAAGTACCGAATATTTTCACATAATTTTCATCACGTCAGCAGATCTGGAGCTAAAAATGATAAAAATCAAATTGTTTCCACAAACATCTATATACGTTTTGCGCCCCTGATAAATCTAACTGGTCTTTAATATTTTAAAAAATATTTAGAACATCATGCTAGCTCCTTTGGTGGTCAAAACAAGCCCTGTGCCTATCATATGGCAAAGAAGATAAAACAAATAATTGGGTTTAGTTAATACATCTACACCAGTTGTCAATTTCAGATAATATACTGGGCTTCGCATTCAGTAATATCGCTTACCAAAGAACTTGAGCGTTTCCACCAGCAAGTACAATTCGACGTTCAATTACATATCTATAAATCTTAGACGTTAAACGCTTTAGTCTTAGTCTTTAATTCAAGTATGAAGACGACTGTCAGAAGATCGTAGCTGCAGTTAAGACAAATTATCCAATCGTTTTAAGTTTCTTAATAAAAATAAGATTTTTACAGAACAGAATGAGTTAACTTCTTTACTTGAGAATCTCGAAAAGTAATATAATTTAGTCTTGAAGTAGTATAAATACAAGCATAATAAAAATATAAACAAAATTGCAACAAATTTACTACAAATGTACTGCGTTGATTTCGCACATTGTTTAAGTTAACATTGAACTTTACCTTCCAAGGGTGCTTTCTAAAAAAATACTAAATAACTTTGCATCTTTTATGATGTATGAACGTCTGGCATTCAGATCATTGAAGTCATTCTACTACATCTGAAGAACACGAATACGTTGAAAACGATCACCATTTTACTTAAAAACAAAGTAATCCTTTAGGGAGATATTACAGCTTGCATAATCACAGTCAACAATTCTCAAAGGACGATAGCAATTGAAATTTCTCCAGGCGAAAACTCCCATCACTTACTTCTAGTATGAGAAGAGTAATGTACCTATGTGCAAGAAGCTTTTGTTGCATAAATTAACAAGATAATTAATTATTCCATTGTTGAACTGCCAATAGCAATCATATCTTATTTGCAGTTATAACGGGATTCAGTATATAAAATATATAGTCTTCGGTCCGTTAGGAAACTAGAAAAACACAGCGTTGGCTTCAGCACGTGTAGAGCACCAATTCTATTTCTTGAATTAAACTACGCCCAAAAACGTTGCTATATGAAAAACGGTTTTGGATGTACTACTACACAATATAATTAGGGAGCTTAACACATCCGTCGCAACACAGAAAGGGAAGGGACCATCCTCTACTTTTCCAACCTCAATCAGTTTTTGACTACCTTCACTTTTTCTTTGTTTCCATCTTTAGTTTTTCTTCTTCTATTACTTTCTTCAGGGCTGGGTGGTGCACCTACTCTTCAGGCCCTTTTCCAGTCTCCGTTCTTCACCAGCCATCCTCGATACATTTCTTAGTCTTATCGTTATTGATGATATAGACCAGTTCATGCATTACAATGAGTAAATCGTTATACAATTGTACGATTTGGTGACATTAAGTCGCTTAAAGGCATAAAGGCTAAAAGAAGTTACAGACATTGCTGTTAGATGGCACTGAAAAGTAACACAGCATCCTGCAGCAGTAAAGTTTGTGCCATTGATGTTAGATGGCAAGTAAGCCCGATCGGGGACAAGGCGATCTTTTTTTATGTATTGAATTAATTATTTCCAGTCTAGGCGATAGGAATTTATGCGAAGTTAGATATACAAATGAACATTGCAAAAATGTCAGTTGCAAAACAATAACTATTTACGACGAATATTTATTAAAAATTTATTAAATTCATAATAAATGGTCAAAGTGGCTACCACATTCTTGAACGCATAGCAGGGTTCTCTTCCTAACGGTATCAGTTACCGGCTGTAAGATGATTTTTTGTGCCGTAATTCTAAACAAAGGTTGTTCTATAGGTACTACTACGTGCCTTCTTTTCACTCTTCATCAATACGCTAATATTCTTTGATTCGGTTAGTAATATATGTGGTGCATTTACTACAAGAACTAATCTCATTCAAGTTTCATAATTTACGAGTTTTGAGAACTCCTAAATTCAGCTAACAGAGTACTAAACCAAACATTTGAATTTTTTCAGAATGGTTATGCTTTAACCATTATTTTGCTAATAATTTCATTTTGCAATTTCTGCATAATGTATTATAGAAATGGTTTTATGTTTTCCTTCACGTAAGGGCATCTTTCAAGAGTCCGGAAGCTATCATTCCTTTAGATTACAAGCATCCTCAACCTAAAATAATATACAGGGTGTAAAAAAAGTCTGAAATATAGCAAATATTTCAAAAACTACCGGAGATGAATTTTTCAAAATTGCCAGACTTATATAGGTAAAAACGCTGCATCTAGGAAGGACAAAACCGTTTCTGTAACTGTACAGGGTTAGTCAGAAAAAATACCAACTTTTGTATTTTAAATTGGACACCCTGTATATTACCGAGGAATCAAATAGTCCTTCAAAAGAAAAATTCAACGATATAGGGTTTGACGGATTTATCTGTCAAAATAACAGATGTGGGGTGACTTAAAGAATAAGGTTTACAACAATAGACCGGTTAATATTGAAGCTTTAGATATTAGAAATGAGATACGTCAAATTCGATGGGATACTTTTGACAACGTCTTACGAGAATTTAAAGACAGTATCCCATCGAATTTGACGTATCTCATTGCTAATATGATCCTTTAAAGCAGGGGTCGGCAACCTGCGGCCCGCGGGCCGCATGCGGCCCTTTGCAACTTTTTGCGCGGCCCGCCAAAGCACCAATATAACTTTAGAGAAAATCAACAAATTTAGAGCGTAAGCGTGCCGAAATGTGGCCGGTGACAAAAATGCGCGACAAACAGAAGCATAGTGGGAAACCTATTTTACTGCGCAAGTTTAATCCCCACTCCCCAGCGAATACGACGTCTCGCTTAGCAAGTGTAGCATTCTTTCTAAGTGATGGGCATAATCGGATGATTTCAATAATCGGAATGTTCCATTTTGGAATGTTGATAAAATCGGAATATCATCCGATTATTTTACATTCCGTAAATGCAAGCAAGGGAAAACGAGCGAAATAAAAACAAGCGGAAGGAAGATGAAGTGCGTGCAAATTTACGATGAGAGCACTCGCCGTTGCGCCGTAAGCCCTTATCTGCGTTGGCATCTATTGTTTGGGTTTGTAGGACGGCCAGTAATAGCTATTTACGTTATTAGACCGGTAGCAACATTTTTATGGCAGCGCCAATACTTTACAGGTCGAACCGTAGGGCGAGACCTGTATGTTTGGCAAGGCCATAAGAATTCTACCGGTCGTGTATCGTATAAGATTTTTTAGGATACTGCATTGGTAACTAGCGTTTACATTGTTACAAACGAGTCCGGTATATAAAATTTACCGGCCTATACCAGTAGTAGTTCTATTACTACTGGTCTAGGCCGGTAAATTTTATCTACCGGACTCGTTTGTAACTATGTAGACGCTAGTTAGCAATGCAGTATCCTAAAAAACAATTTATGAGTTTGAGTCGCACAGTGGGATATGAGAAAATAAAATATTTTTTCAAATTATTACAGTAGTTACGTTAATAGACTTTCGGAAAATGGTAGTGATATTTTAAAGTTTAATAGCACATAAAGTACATAATAGATAGTATAAAACAATATTTGAATTTGAAGTCTGTAGGTGTACTATCTAATAATTAATCTACAAAATACCACTGCCATTAGTGCCATTCACGTATCATACACGTGCGCACAAGGCGCGACCCGTCGACATTCGCCAACCAGCATATAGCAGTCAAGTGAGTCAATACAACATTCCGTATTCCGTTCAGTTCAAATTGGCATTTCGTTTTCTCATTTTGTGTACCGAATAGTAAAATAATCGAATTCCGAAAGTTCCGAATTTTGTGCACCGAACAGTAAAATAATCGAATTCCGAAAAGTTCCGAAATAATAAGAACCTTCCGATTTTTTGAACAATCGGAAACTTTACGATTATTTATTCCGGATAGGCCCATCACTAATTCTTTCATTTCGCCAGTTTGCTACTGTATGTTCATATGTGCGTTCATGTTGACAGCCGTATGACGTTTCACTACAATATTTTATATTTTTTATATTTATATATTTTATATTTACATATTTATACATATTTAATTGGAATTGTATTTTCTTTTTTTTTCCTTTTAAGAATTGTAAAATTTTTGTTCTCTAACATTATTGTTATTATAGCATGTCAATAAAAAATAAATTTTTTCTATATTTATTTTTAATAATATTTATACTCGTATATGATATAAAAGCACTATTTAAGTTACATTTGAATGTGCGGCCCGCCTAAAAAAATTTATTTTGAAAATGGCCCGCCGTCCGAAAAAGGTTGCCGACCCCTGCTTTAAAGCTTCAATATTAACTGGTCTATTGTTGTAAACCTTATTCTTTAAGCCAGCCCACATCTGTCATTTTGACAGATAAATCCGTCAAACCCTATATCGTTGAATTAGTCTTTTGAAGGACTATTTGATTCCGCGGTAATATACAGGGTGTCCAATTTAAAATACAAAAGTTGGTATTTTTTCTGACTAACCCTGTACAGTTACAGAAACGGTTTTGTCCTTCCTAGATGCGCCGTTTTTACCTATATAAGTCTGGCAATTTTGAAAAATTCATATCCGGTAGTTTTTGAAATATTTGCTATATTCCAGACTTTTTTTACACCCTGTTATAATGTTGTTAATCTACTACAGTTACCAGTTTTTAGCGTAGTATCTATGGTAAAAGTGACTGCTGTTTATAATATGCATCACCATCGTTTCTTTCTGTTTTTAAGCCCTACGGCTTTTCCAAATAAGCGAGGTGAAAGCAAGTACCTATACAAGATCACATAATGCAGTACCATCTAGTCAAAAATTGTTAAATATGTAAAAACTAACAATTTTTAATTTATCACGCACTTGTTTTATTGCGGAAACACTTGAATCATATTGTGTACCTACATATTTAGTGCACTTCCTGTCCTTCATAATAAGTGTGAAACAGAAAAGCAAATTTGTTATTCGATACTGACTGACTTTTAAACAGTTCTTTGTTATGAATAGTTTTGGTGTGTGTTAACGTAATAAACGAACTCTTTACTTCCGCTGGTGGACGCAGACATTCTCGAATCCTTTAAAATTATTTACCCTTGCAGGCCATGCCGTATCTCTAAAATGTTATCAGCAGTTCCTACGCTTTAAATTGGCTAATTTATATCGTTTTTAGTACTTATACTATTAATAATTTGAGAAAACAATCGGCTACAGTGCAGCACTTCTATTGTAAAAAGCAATGCCGTGAAGTTAGAAGTTACTTTATGAGTATCAGAACGCTCGCAATAATTTGTTAGGTGCCTCAATTAAAAGTTCTAATCGCTTT
The DNA here is from genome assembly GCA_940337035.1 of Agriotes lineatus. Taxonomy (NCBI): domain Eukaryota; kingdom Metazoa; phylum Arthropoda; class Insecta; order Coleoptera; family Elateridae; genus Agriotes; species Agriotes lineatus. The sequence continues at coordinate 68,237,452 of OW679194.1, read as the reverse complement.
GTTTACCTTTATTGGCCTTATGCTCACTTATACGTCTTTATTGGAAACAGTACGAACTTGAAGTTAAAAGTGAAAAGCACCTTCAGGTGCCCTAGAACTATCATATTTTATTAGGAGTGTCATCAGTGATGTTGCAATATCACAATAAAACCGAAACAAAAATACATACACAAAACTTCAAAAAATATATGTGGCAACTCCCCAGTTTTTTACTGATTTTACGGCAACTTAATATCCTCAGGATCATTAATGTCACTCTAGTTGAAAATATCAAAGGACTCCCAGTTTTTGCGTTAGCTGATTTGATTTTTCAGCGGTTACGAAATACGAGCAATATTTTGAAAATAGCAATTAATTTATTTTGTTAGTATTATTTAACGATCCTGGCATTTAACAAATTTAAAAATTGAAATTTGCCAGTTTCTTGCCGATAGCAGCAGTGAGGCTGAAAAATATGAATATTAAGTTATCGTACCAAACATCTTTAACGACAGCAGAGCGTAACTTTCCAGTGCAAAGTTATTACTTAAATAAGCAAACAACGATCAAAATAAAAATTAAATATCTGTAAATATACGTGCGATTTTTGCCAGCTACTAGCTATGAAATACAGTATTGAAACTGGTAGCGGTTATTATTTTTTCTAAGAAAAAACCTTAAAAATCAATTTCGAGTTTCTATAATTTTTTTATTATTTTTATAATTTAAAAATCAGCAATTGCAATTTGCCTATTAAACATTAATGAATGTTCTCAACTTACGGAAAGTATGATACATTTTCTTTACATTCTTACAGTTCACATTGTTCAGTTTATTGTCAAGTTTCAGTTTTTTCGATTATTATTTTAGTAAAATTGGAATTTTATTGTATACCATGAGCATATTATGTGGTAATCGTCATTACTAAGTAACATTGAGCAACATAAAATAGTTCCCTTAATTTAACATTATAATTCAATCGAGTGGAATCATATTTAAAAGCGCACCTTAACGCACAAATGCAACCTTAAAAATAGTAGCGGACCTCAAGGTTCTAGTTTCCTCATTCTTGCGTTAAAAGGCATAAAAACATTATTTATTGACAGCCAACAGTTTCGGTGTCGATTAACACCTTTACAAAAAATTAACAAGTTTCGTCAAGAGGCAACTGCTGGTAACCACCAAATTTATAACCCTGCTAGACTATTTGTCCGGATGGCCAGTCCAGCAACTCCTGAAGATGCAAATTAGCGCTACTCTAGAAGTACCTGGTCTTTTCACAATTTTCTAGATTCTCGTTCATTAACACAGGCATGTCAACGAGTTCTTTAAATCTCTAATAAGCGGCTGCATTGATTATTAATGCGATTTTCCGGATCATCTCATTAAAACTGCACTTGCTGCGCCAATCAAAGGCATTAACGGCTGCTGTGCAGCCAGCAGATTTTGAAAATGAAGTTTGACAACTATTTTCGTCGGTCTAATTAAATTATTTTGCCGGTTGAAGGAAAAGTCAAAACAAGTTTTTGAGTCGGATTTATAAAAAGCGCGTTTCGAAAACATTCTGCGCCGAGCTGCAGTTAATGATTTTACAATCGCGATAGTTTATAAGAGTTTGTAAACGAATGGAGATCCAATTAAGATATTTACAATCAGACGAAAGGAGAGATAAATACGTCTTGTTTAACTCACCACTGCGAGGGTGTCTCGCTGCAGATGTAAATAGGCGAAAAACAAATCACAGATGCAGCGGTGCAGCGCCGAGACGCTTTCCTTCTTATTTTAACGAGTTTCACAGCACTTCACTTAGGATTATCCGAATCGCACTCACAACAAAGATCAACTGTCCCGAATTTTACTATTTTGGCGTATTTTTAGTCCGAACATGTTGATGCTCGATAATTTGCACGCTATTTAGTGGCCGTTAGTCATCCACAATCGCGGCGCCTGGATATCAATCGCGCTCTTTGATTCCCCGATGAATCAGTTCGAATTACCGAATTATCTGCAGTTTTCGACCAGCACGGCGGCTTTGAAAAGTCGCTGGAACCCAACGAAAACAAACTCGCGCTTCCTGAAATACTTAAGGCGGAATCAGGCCAGCACCATAAAACAGGTCGTTTTTGAAGCAGGATGCTAATTTCGAAAATTGTGGGAAGACTAACTCCTGGTGGAGCGCGGCGCCCTGCGATCGCTCGAGGCTTTTGCCGTAACGCCCGCCGAAGACTGTGACACTCGAAGGGGCTTCGTAGCTGGACAGCGTCGTCGTGATTGAGATGCACCTCCTAGTGCCAACAAGAGCATCGTGTTCTTGGCAACCCAACGACTTGCGACCGCAGACTGCCTGAGCTTAAGAAACGGCATCGGCAGACGCCGTGGTCTTGTGCCCCCACTGCCTCATGGCTTGTTTGGTTCATAATGGACACCACCCACATGTGGTGCATTTATATCAAATTTATATTTAACCAAGATTGCGATAATACCGCCGATATTAATTGGGCCCGCTACAAAAAGCAGCAGACTGGGAAAAAATTAATTGCTAATGACTGAAATCGCGCGGTTTTCGCCCTTTCAAGACTATCGACGCCGTCTGGGGATGCACAATAGTGCAAGATGCATCAGCTTTATATCATTATCTGTTAAACCAGCTTTATGTGCTTTTCTTCATTTCGAGAAGTAGGAAACTATACGTTTTGATTTGCTGTAATGTATTGATTATTATTGCGTTGATAAAGACATTTTTTCCCCCCGAAATGTGTTGGGAAATACCTAAATATTAATTAATAAAACCCACAGCATTTTGTTAAAATATTAAAGCCACTGCAGCTACAGTTTATTTTAAAATTATACAATTTGGAACAGGCTTAAATTAATATTAATTTAACAATAATAAAAAAGAGTGTTCTCAGTTCTAATAAGATTAAATAATCTGTTGCTAGTTGCTACAATGCGTAAAAGTAAAGTGCTGTCAAAATAAATGAAACATGCTATGTATTTGTTGTTATTTTACGGTCCTGTGAAAATTGTATACAATTATAAAGAGTAAGGGACATGAGAACAAAAAAGATGACAGATGTGTTCAGGCCGAACAAAAATTATTTATAATATTTGAAATGTAATAAAAACTGTATTTTTCTACGACCACTACTAAAAGTTGGCCTTTTAGCACTAGCTTGTTTCACTAAAAATGACGTTTTATAAATCAGCGTGTTAAAAGTTAATTCAGCTGTTTACTTTTAGCCCATGTGCTAAAAGTAAACAGCTGGTGTTGAATTTCGAATGTTGAACTGGAAGTGAGATCATAAAGTTATTCTAGTTACTTCTTTCGTTAGAAGTAAATTGTTTTTTAAATAATTAAAGCATTATTTAATGAATAAAGTCAAATGTTTACTATTATAATTACCTTTGATAACTAACTTTGACAGCTACTGGCTGCAGAAACAGTCACCTGTGCTGTCAAGGCCATCTCTTTACTATGACAAAAATTATAACTGTCATAAATGCAAACATTTGTTAAATCGACATTTATGGATTAATAACAGTAAATGTAAGGCCGTAGAAAAAATATTGTGTGTAAACTCGTGCTAAAAGTGTTTATTCACGAGACATTTTATGAAACTAAGCCTTCGGATTAGTTTTATAATTTTCATGTCTCGTGCATAAGCATCCATTTTTAGCACTTGTTGCACAAATAGCTATTTTACACTACCTATATATATAGCCCTACCTCACTTGGTCACAAGTGGAACTAAAGTACCACTTTCACTCCTAAGGGAGAAAAGATTAAACAGTTTTTACCGTGATAACTAATAAATTATTTCTAAGTTACGAAGTATGTTTAGTCACTATCAGAAACCAGTGGCGGCTCGTGGAGAATTTTGATGATAGTGCCAAACGAATGTATTTAAAATGCAGCTTTCATTCCTCACAGATAGACAGATTTCTTAGTTAAATACTCGCATATGGGCCGGTGGACTGGCGAAAGTTATCCTTATCATCAATGAAAAAATTACTTACCAAGCCTTATTTTCGTCCTAACTACCCATTACGAATATAAATTAACCTAACATATGGCACTTAATTTCTGTTCTATTTTGATCTGAATAATAACTCTAAAAAATGTAATTTTTTTGTTAACTTTTATAATTCGCAGTGAGTTTTTCAAATTTTTAAATAGAATTCTGGTTCTCAATTTACTTTTTTCTGTTTAGTTTAATGACCCTTAGGTACGGACCTGTATTAAAAAATCTGGTGTGATACATTCACACAACTTCCTTTTACAGTGATAGTAAATTAGCCAAAAATTTTGATTTTTAATTTTTAAGCATTTATCAAAAATTACAAATTCTACAACCACGGTACAAAATAGAGCGTTAGTTGAAGAGACAAATTTTCCTCTAAAATTTTAAGATGAATTAAAAAATGTAATAATATACCGGGCGTTCTATTTAAAATAGGAGTAAATAAAAAAAACAAAAGAAACCCACTTAAAAGTATTCAACTGGAAAATCACCTATCTCACATCAATACACATTAAAAATGTAATAAAAATGTAAAGTTTGAAAAAAGTCGTTAGAGCGTTTTTTGAAAAAATCGAAAAAAAAGAAAAATTACAAGAGTAAACACCTACTTCCGGTTATGCGATTTTCTTCAAAAGCTTGCTGTCTCATCTACATAGTACACAAAACTTACAATATATGAAGTTTCAACGCCATACCTCTTTTCGTTTTTGAGATATTCTGTTCACAGACAGACAGACAGACAGACCAATTAAAAAAAAATTTGGGATCAGGGGACTCTAAAACGTGAAGATCTGTTGAAAACTCATTTTCGAATTTTTGGGGTGATTCCAATACTTCCTTTATTGTAAAAGGAAGTAAAAATGATGAAATACCGATTAAGAGACTTGATATTACCTATAATTAGTAAAAGATTAAGACTTTGCCATTTGAAATTCAAATATTTTAAGTTCTATAAGTTGTATTATAAAAATGTGATTTAGTCAATGAGTCGATTTATTGTTTTTTTTTTCAATTAATCGGTTTAAAGTGCGTGAATCGATTCAAATTGCGAATTCGTATCAAGAATCAATTTCAGTCGTTTTATTTAATGCGCTGACTTCAAATTCACAGTACAATATTAAACTAACTGAACGTTAAGGCTTGCTGTGAATTATGCAACTGAAAAATAAACTATTAGAAAGTTGCAAACTTAATTTAAATAGATTGTTTGTCTACCGGCTTAGTATGATTATAAGAAGTCTTACTTTTATTTAGTAATACTTGGGGATAACATATTACATATAATATAAATAAACTGGTAATTTTCTGATAGTACATGCAATTAGTTACATTAAATGCGATCTATTCGGTAACATGGGCGCCGGCGGGCGTTAATCACGAATAAAAAAAGGCTTTTTTTTTTTCTGTAAAAGGCTTTTTTCTGTAAAAGGCTTTACTCAGAACTTTCCTCGCAAGTGGACGTTGTGACACTAAACAATTTTCAAAATGAAAAGCAAATAGGGATAATTATATCTTCACGTTCGTAAAAATACTGAAATAATAAAAAAAGACACTTGGTAATGCAAATTATATATTTTCAAATTAAAAAACCATTACCGGTGATGGGATTCAGCTCCATCGAACGAGCCAGCAAATGCAATTTCAATGATCTGCGCATAGTCCGAAGTAAAGTATGCGTTTGCTGCTTATGCTATTCTTAAATAGAACGTATTTATTGTTGACTCATGTTTATTTTTTTTTTAGAAAATTTATTGTGTATCTGTTGGTTCCCATTTTTGGCAAGGGTAGTAAAGCTTGAGGTATGTGCACTACTTTTACCATTTCTCAGTTAAATCAAAGATAAACAAAATTTTATTTTTTAAGGTGCCCACCCTCCACCCTGTATATATTTGTTCGAACAAATAATTTTTGAGTTATACCGCCAACAGGTCGACAGACAGACTGAATTGAGAAAACCTGTTTTTCGTCATCTAGGAACCCTGAAACGTAAAGATCCGGAAAAATTACAATACTTCCTTCGTCTCTCAGCCGAGAAAATTCAAAAGAATAATTTCAATTAAGAATTAAAATTTCGAATTAGTATACAGACTATTTCATTTTACTTGTCATAGTATTTTCGCCTATTGGAAGAATTTCAAATAAATATTATATACGAACCCTTATTTTCAATTATTGCTCATAATTAGAAAAGTATTCATATACTCCAAACATTCAAAATCTTAAATCGAACGTACTAATTATCAAATCAATTAAAGACAATCGTAAATTAAGTAACAATTTCACGCTTACGAGATATACAGCGTTCCTTAAGAATTAAGACTATCTTGGTCATAGACTTTTCAACATAACTACGACCTAACAACAAGAAGAACAAAGTACCACTATATTAGTATATTTCAAGTTAACTAATGTATACGCTTTTAGTGTACTATTAGTACTAAAACTAGCAGTCCAGTGAGACAAATGTCTCATTTAATAAAACAAAAAAGACCGTTTTTCAAATAGAACGCGTATTAAATAAAAACTGTACCCAGACCTGGAAGGTGTCAAAGTGGTTGCCTAACCGATCGACGTTTTAAGGCGCAGAGGTTCGCAGCTCCGTTTGGCTGCTGAAACATTTTTATTTAATACGCGTTCTATTTGAAAAACGGCCTTTTTTGTGATTTCTCGAAAACCGGAAGTGTCACGTGCCTGAAATTCGGTTCCTGACCTGACATGAGCATTCCAAACATATAACTTTCATAACTTTTTTCTCTATCTCTTACTGTTTGGCTGCTGAAACAGCGTCCCGGACAGACAAAACGGCGTCCCAGACAGACAAAACTGCGTCCCAGACAGACACGTCTTATAGATAAAGGATACTAGCAGTCCAGTGAGACAAATGTCTCATTTAAAAAAACAAAAAAGACAGTTTTTCAAATAGAACGCGTATTAAATAAAAACTGTACCCAGACCTGGAAGGTGTCAAAGTGGTTGCCTAACCGATCGACGTTTTAAGGCGCAGAGGGTCGCAGCTCCGTTTGGCTGCTGAAACATTTGTATTTAATACGCGTTCTATTTGAAAAACGGTCTTTTTTGTGATTTATCGAAAACCGGAAGTGTCACGTGACTGAAATTCGGTTCCTGAGCTGACATGACCATTCCAAACATATAACTTTAATAACTTTTTTCTCTATCTCTTACGGTTTGGCTGCTGAAACAGCGTCCCGGACAGACAAAACGGCGTCCCAGACAGACAAAACTGCGTCCCAGACAGACACGTCTTATAGATAAAGGATACTAGCAGTCCAGTGAGACAAATGTCTCATTTAAAAAAACAAAAAAGACCGTTTTTCAAATAGAACGCGTATTAAATAAAAACTGTACCCAGACCTGGAAGGTGTCAAAGTGGTTGCCTAACCGATCGACGTTTTAAGGCGCAGAGGTTCGCAGCTCCGTTTGGCTGCTGAAACAGTTTTTATTTAATACGCGTTCTATTTGAAAAACGGCTTTTTTTGTGATTTCTCGAAAACCGGAAGTGCCACGTGACTGAAATTCGGTTCCTGACCTGACATGACCATTCCAAACATATAACTTTCATAACTTTTTTCTCTATCTCTTACGGTTTGGCTGCTGACACAGCGTCCCGGACAGTCAAAACGGCGTCCCAGACAGACAAAACTGCGTCCCAGACAGACACGTCTATTAGATAAAGGATAATTCATTTCCATAAATATTGTTGCTTTAAATAATACTATTTATGAAGTTTATAAAATGGAACTCTACTTTGGGTCTTATCAGAGAAAAATTATAGTAATGGTTTAAGGAAATGGAGATCGGTTTAAAATAATTCTCTTTTATCTGGAAAGATAAAAATATGTAAGTACGAAACCACGTTATTTCTTCACACTAAATGGAACGTAAGCGCAATACATCAAGAACAAAAAGTGTGCGTTTATGTCACGCAACGAATTGTCCTTGAGACGAAGCCGAGCTGGACAAAATGCCAAGTGCCATAAACACACTTTTGCTTGTGTTATTTACGATTTGTATCTGTTTTT
>OW679194.1:68219338-68229388 GCA_940337035.1 Agriotes lineatus | reverse complement strand
TTCAGGAATATATTAAAATCAAATTTGTAACTCGTTTTTATATTTACGATCTGGCTTTACCTCTTATCCCCCATTTAATTTTTAAACTAGCTGTTGTAATTTATAAGCGGCTAAAACTCAGTCGAAAATAACATTTAAAATTATTTATAATATGAATATGTAAGCGTAATGTCAGAACAGCTAAATGGTACAATGTTCAAACCTTTAAAACCAGACAAAACACAGGCACCGACCTGTTTTAAAAAGGGAACTTAGACAGAATTTCCTATAGTGGGTAGGGACAATGAGAACCTCGTTAATCCAGCCATATAGCAGGCACAAATTATAAAATTATTAATTATGACACATCCAACCGTAAAATCAGTTTTTTAAAATTACTACAAGTCATTTAACACCACAAGCTACACATCCCCGTTCTTATAAATCATATTTCTCAAAAAATAGTTTGTTTAAATTCGAGCGGTGTGACACGTAAGTGACTATGTTTAATTCCTTTAACCTCGATGGCTTCGATAGCCCAGTTGGTTAAGACTTCGTACTCGTAATGCTGTGATCGCTGGTTCGACTCCAGCCATGGGACATCGCAGGAAGCTTTTTTTAAATTAAAATAAATGTGAGAAAACCAAGATGGCCGACACCCCGGGAAGTTTAAATTCAAAAAATTGAACTTAGAAAAAAAAATCTGAAAAATTCAAATATTCGCGCGAAATTAAAATGGCCGCCGTGCATGAGAGAGAAGGAACACAAGAGAGGGAGATTTAGCAGTTTGAAATTCAAATATTTCCGCAAGAAGTGCGTGCGCAGAAAACCAAGATGGCCGACACCCGGGAAGTTTAAATTAAAAAATTGGAACTTAGAAAAAAAATCTAAAAAATTTTCTATAGTAGGTAGGGTTAATGGAACTCTGGTTAATCCATTCATGCGCACCGCCGCGTAATTTCAGAAGCAAATTAAAAATGGCCGCGCGTAATTTAATCAGTAGCACATATGTAAATTACATATCAAACTTCATATGTGATTAATCAGTAGCACATATGAAGAATAATTAGAGCAAACCGCGAAATTAATTAGGGCAAACCGCGGATTTAATTCGCGGATTTAATTAGGTCAATCAATTTAATTCGCGTTGACCTTTGACATAATCCAATTAGTGGTGCCCCTACTTCTACTCCCGCAATATAACCTTCATAGTTTTCAAAACGGATCTATTAAATTTCTCTATCAGCTACGTCTGGCAAATAAATTACAAATAGTGCAGGAGACTTCAGCGAGTAAAATATATGATGACATCAAAATATGCGTGCACGAGGCAGCTAGTGAAGCTATAGGCGAAAAGAAAAAATCCACAAATTGAGGAACAACATCTGCATGGTGGACCACAGAAATCGAAGCTATGGTGACTAAAAAGAAGGAGCTGTACAAGAAATGGATGTCGTCCAAAAAGGACCAAGACAGAGAAGATTGCCGTAGATGCCGGAAGGAAGTACAAAGAGGTGTAACCCAAGCAAAAAATCGACAGTGACATTTGCCCCCCCCCCCCATCACGAAGCTATTTTGGAAATTTAGCAAATTAAATGCACTAGTATAGAACATATAATTTTTAATCGACTTCAATGACCTTAATAAACATCAGAATAATACAGTCTATGTTACTATAGTTACGCTATTCTATAAAATTTATAGAATCATACGACGAACTTTCTTCTGTGCAAAAGAACGAATGACGTCATCATAGTTAATTGACTGCATTATTTCTGACTCTATGTACATTACAGAGAGTGAATTGCACCTGTTGTCTCCTATGTTAGATCTTAAGTAATTATTTACTCTCTTTAGCGCTGAAAACGACCGTTCTGGTGAGCAGTTTGACGCTGGTGTACACAACAGCATTCGGAGCGTAATTCCTACGTTTGGATAAATGTCCAAAAAGGCTTTTTCCGATAAGTATTTCTATAGCTTCAGTGACGATAACTCCATAACTTCATCATTCGCAAAAATAATACCACCAACCTTTAAATAGCTCGAATAATATCGTTTCAAAATTTTCAAGTTAATATTTTCGATAAAACTTTTTGATAATGCAAGCCAGGCTTTTGAGCTTATGTAAATATTTCGCCACCGGCGCCCCTAGGCCATGGCGCTGTACATAGGTAGTACACGAACAAGCAAAGTATGGGGCATACTAAAAACCCTAAGAACGTCCAACAAAAACATGAGCCGGTTAAATTTAATAGACATAGACACGTGGTATAACTATTACAAGACACTCCTAACAAAAAAAGGAATTTATTAACGACAATTGAATATAACGACATAGAAAATAGAACACGGGATAGACCCAGAGAAATAAGCGTTATGGAAGTAAAAAATGCTAAGAGCTTTAAAAAATTAAAAACCAACTCGCCCCGGGGGAATTACAATTGAACTGATAAAGGCTGTCCTATAAGATTGGCACAACTCATAACGTCAATTTTTAATAAATGTTTAATTGGAGAAGACGTACCAGCAGACTGGAAAAAGGCCTACATAACAACAACTTTTTAAGAACGGAAATAGGCAGCAATGTAAAAACTACTGCGGTATCGGCATTACCAGTTCGTTATGTAGGTGTGACGTACCAAGATAATTGACTTAAAAACGCCTGTGGTGCAAGGGATGGTCATAAACTCAAACTTGACACCAAAGTGTTCGCGAGGTACAGTCTAAAAAGTATCTATTATGTGTTTGCAGCGTGCATCTTAACTGCCAAATCTGATTATTTGGTCGTCCGGTGCCTCTACGCTTGTGAAATATGTCCAGCTGCTTTTCGAATTTATACTTTGACGTTTTTGACAAGTTAGTCTGCATTGTTTGCCTGAAAAGTGGTCGTGTAGCGTACCAAGATAATTGACTTAAAAACGCCTGTCGTGCAAGGGATGGTTATAAACTCAAACTTGACATTAAGTGCAGTTCTAAATCTGTAAACGTCAGTGCTATCTAAAACAAAGTGTTCGCGAGGTGCAGTCTAGGAAGTATCTATTATGTGTTTTCAGCGTGCATCTTAAATGCCAAATGTGATTGTGTCGTCAGGCAAACAACGCAGACTAACTTGTCAAAAACGTCAAAGTATAAATTCGAAAAACGGCAGGACGGATGTCACAAGCATAGAGGCAACGGACGACAAAAAGAAAGGGTTGCGTAAATACCCTTGTACCCCAAATGTCCAGGCAGACAGCAATGACCAACCCTGCTCACAATACAGTCATATATCTCGTTAAAGCTCGTTTTATTATCGGAAGCCATCCCAAACTTGTACGTCACAATAGGGCGAAGAATCGACTGGACAATAAATACTATTGTATCCGAAAGAATAGCCGGAGCTTCTTCCATTCAATAGTAGATTATGCGATGAGGGCGAGAAATGCGTTATTTTGCTGAAGTGCAATTTCAGAAATTACACAGAAGCTAAATAGCATTCTCTCCGAGTTGCATATACTATTTTTTTCACGTTGCAGGAAGATTTAAAACAAAAAACCCGTTTTTTAAACGTCATTTATTGACATTTTAGTTACAATTATTTTAAAATTAGTAGCCTATGATAAATTTTAAAGTTGGTGGCACTGTAAGTTATTATGACAAGAGCTTACAATTGTGTCAAAATTGAGGTTAGCAGGTTAGGTTTTGCATCAGTCATGAAACATACAAAAGAAAACGATCACCTAATAGTCATTGAATGGAGAATTGGAATGCAGTACTGGGAGAAGGTAAAAAAGTAAACATAGCAGGGCAGTATGGACTATGTAAAAAACATGCGGAGAGAACGGCTAATAGAGTTGGGGGTAACCATAAGCTATAAGCCGTTCACGATCTTTTTGGGTCAGGTGAGGCTATGACCATCTAGTAATTTTGTTGGCAGTACCTCTGTGGCAACTAAACTCCCTAATGGAAATTGACACTTTTTGTGTTAGGTTAGGTTGTTTTCAGTTTAGGGTTATATTTTCTGAATAGGTACATTGTTGCCGGATATTCTCTAGTTTCCACATCGACTCGCGTTCTTTTAAATTTGGTCTGTCCTTTTTAAATTGGAAGTAGCATCGTTTAATGGAAATTTCTTGTTGTAACAAAATTATTTTGGGCATTTTGACTTTTCCTTTGGCGGAAATTAAAATTATTTTACACATTTGATAAATCATTTATTATCTTACGAATATTAAAATCATAAATCTGGCAATGTGGTGGCAAGAAAATGTCGAACAGACACTGGCAGAAAAAAAAAGTTGCATCCGCTGCATCATCGAATCAGTTAGTCCAACATGAAAAGAAAAAATCATAGCGACTCTGTCCCAAAAAGGTCGTGAACGGCTTATAATCATCAAAAGTACAATATTCTGACACCATGTTAGAAAAAGATGTACTTGGCAGTTGCATGGAGATATTAACAGTTATCAGATTAACTATATTATGGTGAAACCATTATTCAAGAATCACGCTAAAAACTCGAGAAGCTACTCTGGGCCTAGCTATTGGCAGCGATCATAATGCAGTCATAATGAAATACAGGCTGAATCTAAAGAAACTAATAAAGAAAGGAACAAAAGCATAAAATCTAGAAAGTCTAAGAGATGAGAAAGTCAAATGTCTACAAGAAATAATAAAACAAGAAGTAAATAATAAAATTGAACCAAACGATAACATCGAAAACCGATCGAGGCAGATAAAGCAAGGAATAATAAATGGAACAAAACCAGTTTCAGGCAGAAAGACAAATCAAAATAAGAGACTATATATAATAACAGACATAACAAACCTGATAGAAGAACGTGGAAAATATAAGAATATAACACTGAACCAGAACAACAAGAACATAGTGAATTAATTAATAGAATATAACACTGAACCAGAACAACAAGAACACAGTGAATTAATTAATCGAATATAACACTGAACCAGAACAACAAGAACACAGTGAATTAATTAATCGAATAGAAAGTGTAAAAAGGCAAACCCGTACTCTATGAGAATTAACTGTGCCAAGATCCAACGAGACATCACTGAAAGCAAAACCGATATATCATACAGTAAGATTAAAAACATGTTTAGAACACTGAAATGTAAATGTGGAAAGGATGAAAAGAATACCTAGTAGAATTGTACAAAGAAGATGAAGAAAACCCACAAACAGAACTCAGAAACAATGAAGATGGCGGCGAGGATCGTAGACCGATTTTGAGAAATGAATTTAATAAAGCAATGCAAGACCTCAGGAATAACAAAGCCTCATGTATATAAGATATTCCCAGTGATATCAAACGCTTGCACCAAGACTTTAGGCAAATTATTCTCTATCAAGCAAGATATATATAATACAAGAGAAGTTCCAACAAGTTTAACAAAAACTCAGATAGTTACAATTGCAAAAAAGTCCACAACACACCAATGCAAAGAACACAGAACCATCAGCTTGAAGATCAGTTCGGTTTTAGAAGAAACACTGGTACAAAGAAAACGCAATTTTAGATTGAAAAATAATGATAGCAAAGATGATCGGAGCAGATTAAGATCTATATACAGATTGTCCGAAATCAGTTTTGCACATAGGAAATTAATGAGTGCGACAAGGAACACATAAACAAAATTAGTAGCAGGACAAAGATAAATTGTAATCATGACTAGGTAAATTTTTAAACTAAAATTAAGTCAATTAACAAACAAACACTTCTGTCATTAAGAGTATAAAATGAGGTTTAAATATACTATTGTTTTCTATTCACATAATTATTTTATAGTAATTTACTATGCAAGTAACGTTATGAAGCTTTTTACATTACGAGAGAATAGTTTGAATGAACGCGCGACGCTAGGAGCGAGTTCTTTAAAATTTTCGAGTAATGTAGAAAGCAGATAACGTTACATATATCGTAACACGGTTTCTTTTATCCTGAAATACCAATATTTTTTAACAAATAGGAAAAATTGTTATTAACGACACAACGAGACATATATCTGCTATGGGTGTGGTGGTATCACTCAATGGTGTATTGTCGGTAGCACTGTCAGGTTATGTTAAATTCGAGATTACCAGGTTTTGCGCCAGTCTGTGTCAAATAACAAACAAAACCTAACCTACGAACATCGAATTTAACATAGACTGACATTGTCACTAACAATACACGTCAGTACTGCCAACATGTGATTAAATGCTAATAAAGTATCGTTATGTTATTTTTCTTAACAACACTAGTGCTGTTAAATGCATCTTAACGCAACTCGTGGCTAAGGAGTTATTATCATAGAAACATAATAAGATAATAGCTATTTATGCAACAAGTGCTAAAAGTCGACGTTTATGCACGAGACATGAAAATTATGAAACGAAGCCGAAGGCTGAGTTTCATAAAATGTCTCGTGCATAAACGACTTTCAGCACGCGTTGCATACAATATTTTATCTACGACCTTAATTTTACCGTTATTAATCCATAAATATCGATTTAACAAAGGTTTGCATCTGCGACACTTCTAATTTATTTCATAATAAACAGTAGACCACGCCACACGGGCGATTGTTTGCCGCGCCAGTACTGTCAAGGTGAGTTACAAAATGTAATTATTGATACTCCACATCTGACAGTATTCATTACATAATGCTTTAATTATTTCAAAAACACTTTACCTGTAACGCAAGAAGCAACTAGAATCACTTTACAACTTCACTTCCAGTTCAAAATTGTAGTTTTATAACCTCACTTCACTTTTAGTTCGTGTGCTAAAAGTAAACAGGTGATTTCTTTAACCACGGTAAACTATAAAACGTCACTTTTAGTGAAACAAGCTAGCGCTAAAAGGCCTACTTTTAGTGGTGGTCGTAGATAATAGCTACTTATGCAACAAGTGCTAAAAGTCGACGTTTATGCACTAGACATGAAAATTATTTAACAAAGCCGAAGGCTGAGTTTCATAACATGTCTCGTGCATAAATTACTTTCAGCACGCGTTGCATACAATATTTTATCTACGACCTTAATTTCACCGTTATTAATCCATAAATATCGATTTAACAAAGGTTTGCATCTACGACACTTCTAATTTATGTCATAATAAATAATAGGCCATGCGCGGGCGAATGTTTGCAAAGCCAGTGCTGTCAAGGTCAGTTACGAAATGTAATTATTAATACTCCACATCTGAGTGTATTCATTACACAACGCTTTAATTCTTTCAAAAACACTTTAGCTGTAACGCAATAAGCAACTAGAATAACTTTACAACTTCACTTCCAGTTCGAAATTGTAGTTTTATAACCTCACTTCACTTTTAGCACTAGAGATAAAAGTAAACAGCTAATTTCTTTAACCACGGTAAACTATAAAACGTCACCTTTAGTGAAACAAGCTAGCTCTAAAAAGCCTACTTTTAGTGGTGGTCGTAGATAATAGCTATTTATGCAACAAGTGCTAAAAGTCGACTTTTATGCGCGAGACATGAAAATTATGAAACGAAGCCGAAGGCTGAGTTTCATAACATGTCTCGCGCATAAACGACTTTTAGCACGCGTTGCATACAATATTTTATCTACGACCTTAATTTTACCGTTATTAATCCATAAATATCGATTTAAGAAAGGTTTGCATCTGCGACGCTGCGTCATAATGAATAGTAGCCTACGCCGCTGGCGATTGTTTGGCCACGCCCGTGCTGTCAAGGTGAGTTACGAAATGTAATTATTGATACTCCACATATGACTGTATTCATTACATAACGCTTTAATTATTTCAAAAACGCTTTACCTGTAACGCAAGAAGCAACTAGAATAGCTTTACAACTTCACTTGCAGTTCGAAATTGTAGTTTTGAACCTCGCTTCACTTTTAGCACATGTGCTAAAAGTAAACAGCTGATTTCTTTAAACACGGTAAACTATAAAACGTCACTTTTAGTGAAACAAGCTAGCGCTAAAAGGCCTACTTTTAGTAGTGGTCGTAGATAAAATAAATTATTTAAACCTCACTTTATGCTCTCAATGACAGGTAACATATTTGACAGCAGTCTTTGTTTGTTTCATTGATTTAATTTTAGTTTAAATATGTACCTAGCCATGATTACATTTTATCTTTGTCCTGCTACTCATTTTGTTTATGTCTTCCTTGTCGCACTCATTAATTTCCTATTTTCAAAACGGATTGCGGACAATCTGTATACATTTTATTGACGCGATAAAGGCTTTTGATATGATAAGCTGGAGAAAAATGTTTGACTCACCACGGCAAATGCGGTAGAGGATTATGAAAAACAACTAATATACAACATATTACTTATAGAAAACAAGCAGCCATAATCGAATACAATGGAGAGACAGGAAATGCACAAATTAAACGAGGAGTTAGACAAGGTTGTGGCATCTGACCACCTGTTTTTCATATATACAGGGTGGTGAAAATCTAGCGCATTATCTGTGCGCTACGTTGTTGTACGCCGCTACCAAGTAATAATAAATTTGCATATCAATTTAAAATTTTCAGTTCAAGTTTTTTATATTTGAGGTAGAAATAAGTCTGTGATTTAGGTTTCTACTATCCCAAAATATTTCTTTAATATTTAGCTTGCAATATTTTGTAAAAAATACAAGGAAAAAGTACATTAGGTCTTGCAACATTGCGAAGAAAATTGTAATACATGCATGGCAAACCATGTTTCTTAGCAACAGCCCAATTCATGGTATGCTTACTAAATCAACGTTACCACATTTTTGCTAAAAAAGTATATTTTATATTACCGATTCTAAGAGAATGGAGCTGAGTATAGAAACAAGATTACTGAGAATAAATTCTATGCACGCTCAGAAAAAGAGCAGTAATGATATCATGCGCCATATTTGCACCACCCTGTATATTCAACAAGACATGAATGATTTCAGACAGTCAGAAGAAACAGAAATTTCTATACATAGAGAATGGATCGACACAATCAAGCACTGGGACCACATAGCCTTACTCGCAGGTTTGAAAGAAAATTTGATATAAATATTAAAATAAATTGATGAGATCTTTCAGAACAATTATAACATAAAAAATAACAAAGCATAGGAATAGTATTGCTGTGCTCAAAATACATTCAAACAATTGATAACATCACTGTAGATAACCAGACCATAAAGGCAGTAATAGAATTTACGTACCTGAGAAGTTTGATCATTGAAAACGGCAGCTATAAAGAGAAATTAACAACAGCATAAACCACGCACGGAGAGACTGCTATGAAAAATAACTGTCCAATGGCATAGCCATACGAGACTATTTATTAAGATTATATATGGGGATACCTTTATATGACAGTAAAACATGGACCATTGGGGAAACAGATAGACGAAAAATAGAAGCTTATACACTGTGGTGTTGTAGAAGAGCGATGAAGATCTCCTGGATACAAAGAAAAACAATCAAAGAAGTCTTAAAACAAATACATGGTACAAGAGACATATGAACACAGATAACAAAGGGAAGAAGGCAAACAACAGAACATAGCCTGAGAGAAGACAAATTATTAAAAATAATCATCGAAGGAAAAGTAAATGGTAAAAACCTGTAAAGGACGACCCCATTTTCAATTTATCACGCAAACAAGAGGAAGTTTTAGCAAGCAGCAATTATGAAGAAATAAAAAGATAGGCCTTGAACAGAGAAAAGTGGAAAACCAGTTTCAGTACTGATGACCAATGAGGAGAGAGCACAAAATAATAGAAAATATTGTTAAACTTTAAGTATACACAAAATTCTATTTAATATAAAAAATAAACATTTAAAGTGTTTTCGTTCAGTATTTCAATTAGCTTTGTTATTGTAATTCCACATTAGACCAGTGACGTCATACCGCAACTTAGCTGCAAATTTGTTCAGAACTCAACTAAATTTCAAAAGTAATATTTTAAAATGGAATAAATATTATTCTTTTTGTCTGCACTAAAATGTTGTTCTTTTTATTCAAATAGGAAAAAAAATCAAAAGAAAAGTAGAGAAACTGTATTTTCGTTAGGTACATACAAGTTTAAGCAATGATTAGAGAAATATACGATATAG
>OW679194.1:68013703-68219238 GCA_940337035.1 Agriotes lineatus | reverse complement strand
TGAATATTAAAGCAGCAGATCAAAATTATCTCCTTCAAAAATACCGGCATCGAACATGCCACTACTAAAAGTAGATACTATGGCATTGCATTTGATTATAGATCCTAGAAATAGTGACATATTTTTGGAAGACGGCGATTTTTGAAACTGAGTTTTAGTACCTACCTACATTTTTATTTTTGGTATATAGCAGACTACAGATTCTGAACTTTCATATATTTACAATAACAATAAAAGAAAGACCACAAGAATACGTGTGTATAACTAGAAGGAATTAACTAATAATTATTATTTGATCTAGCTTTGCACCTGCAAAACTAGGACATTTAATCCCTTCCGCTCTATTTTTAAAAATAATTGATATTATTATGAAATCACTTGGCAAGATGTCGCAAGCTTTTCATTTAACAGTAAAAAAATGCGAAGTAGTAGGTATTCATTTAGTGGCAAGTCAAGGCATAATGCAGAGTAAATGAAATAAGTCTATTGCGTCTTTGTAACTAAGGTGATCCAGTTAATTCGATTTTATTCAAACAAAACATGTATTATGTTTGGATATGGTTTAGCGCAAGGAATTGAAATTTAATTGCAAAATATTTTTATTCTTGTAGGCTTAGAAACCTGTTTTATAGTCAATGCGAGCAGATAAGAATGGACGAGTAGTAAATAATTAAAATATAGATTATAAACTTATAAATGCTCTTTAAAAATTAATATTAATGACAGTTTTAGTGATCTTTTGCACTGAAAGAATCTATTTTGGGGTTTTCGGCATTGTTGCAGAATTTCAACTGTTTGATTTCCAAGTCTCTCAGCAACGTACATTATGTTTTCATAATTTCTGTTCTGAATGAAACCTTGAAGTATTATTTAATTGTAAATTATTGCATGTAATAAGTTGAAGTATTTAATTAAAGAACATTCTATTTATATATCTTTTGTTTTGTTCTACAAATATATGCAGGATTGTATGACAACTTGTTTTTATTAGAACTGTGTGTAAATCTGTGTTACATAATTTCTTAGAAAAAAAACCCTAAAAGTCTACGTGAGGTTAACTAAATCATTTTAATTTAAAAATTAGAAGAAATTATTCGGGATTATACTCGTATATTGCAAGGATCGGTTGAAAGTGTTATAAACTCACATATTACTATGTCTGTCAAATAAAAGTAAAAGTATCATCACTAACTTTATAGCTCAAACGACTGTAACAAATTTAATTTTATATGGGAACAATGCATTTATTTCAGATCCAGAGT
The DNA here is from genome assembly GCA_940337035.1 of Agriotes lineatus. Classification (NCBI taxonomy): domain Eukaryota; kingdom Metazoa; phylum Arthropoda; class Insecta; order Coleoptera; family Elateridae; genus Agriotes; species Agriotes lineatus. Next base: position 68,217,976 of record OW679194.1, on the reverse strand, counting down.
CCAGAGTGTTTTTAGGAATATCGGGAAATTTTCCAGCCTTTTTAATAAAACCAAATTTGTTATATTGCATATTCATTCAATCCTTCATATGAAATGAAGATTTAATGTAGGAGCTCGTGGAGTGTGGTATATGTTTATGCAATTACAAGATGAAATATCGGCTATAAAATTTTGTCAACGTATACGTTTCGAACTCATGAATACATAAGCGTGTATTTCTGGGAATGCAATGTGGGATATATTTTATAGTTCCAACAATTTTTCAACTTCTTTCATCAAGTCTGGCTTGTCGCATGACCCAAAGGTCTCTGCATGCAATAAAATATGAGAACACCGACTGGTTTTTTAAAAATTCAATGTGCCTTCGTGTTTCCGATATCGCCACAAGATAGAATTAGTGCGTATTTAAACTGGATCCATTGTAGGCACAATTTTTCATCTCGATTAAAGGATGGGAAATTGTTGTCTGTTCAAATAAATTCTGCAAAATAAATTTAATGCTTCCATTGGATTTTAGAGAAAATATAGATCTGTTTTAATCGTCAAAAATGATTAAACTACCATGTTATTCTTTAAATAAGTAGAAAAATTTGCTGAAGGTCAAGTAGGCATTGGCCCGGAAAGATAACCTTCGATGATAATGTATCGACAGCAACTTATTAGAAAATAACAGATGTACCTAGAAGACGATCGAGAGCATACACGTGGTAAACGTCTTCAATTTCAGGAATGTCGATCTAATTTTAATATTTGCTCAACCTCTTTTGCAAATGAAAAATACTCGGAAAATATATTTGTACCATTTGAAATGCCAAAAAATATTTAAACTAAAAATATCAAGTACTTCGAAAAATGAATTCACATTTTAATATCCAAATATTTAACTTTTTATGACAATATTAGCACGAGTATAAGGTACTAATGTTAGATAGTTCATCGCCAATACCTTTGGAATATCACTTCAGAATAGTTTCGAAGAATTTTAAATGATTAGAAGAGATATTAGTACACATTACATAACAAACGTTTCGTATACCTGTAATTTCTATTATCAACTTCCTTGAAATAAAAATAAAAATGTTGTTTCTTCCATTGTAGACGAGTTATGTAACTTAGTGAAGGGAGTCGTGTGAAGCTCTTTCTCTTGGAGCAAAATTCCAGATCAAGATTTGGGCTCCCTCAATTTCTTTTTCCGTTCTTTTCAGTTGTGAGCAATTATGCTTTACATTTCGTAGCAGCATCGATGCATTTTAATCGATATAGTCGATCCATCGTTTCCTCATTTCGTGTACTGGAAATTGATTTTTGCATCTTGGCTTTCTCTCTCCTTAAATGATATTTTCCGTGTGTCCGTTTCATAAGTGCTGACAACGTTCGATGTGCCAATCACTAATTACAATTTCTTTTTTCATGTATATTGACGTTATCTTTGGCTTTGGAGTTCTCACCTAGGGGGGTAGTCACTTTCGCTAGGTGACCTTTACGATTCTTGTTTGTGGCATATGTTATCACGTGTACAAGTCTGAGGTTTGCTAGTTGTCCTTACTAGTGGATAAATTTTTATTTTGCCATATACGTACTTGTTTTCTGATTTTCTTATTCTGAATAAATATTATTGTCTTCAGCAAATTTCTTCTTCTGTGTTTTTTTCTTTTCTTTCCAAAACCTATTACAATTTACTTTGACTTTTATCGTATCTACATGAGTGATTTACATTTCATTATGTCTCTGTGCCATTTTGCTGTAATTTCTTTACGTTTGGAACAAAATGATACCTTAATTCAATTACTTATTTCTATAAAAAATTTGTTAATGTTTCATTCTTGTAAATATTTATAGATCTGATATAGGGTCTTTGTGTATTCGTTTTGGTTTTTTATTTATTTGTTTATTTTCAAACACGAATTGTCTAGTTACATAAGAATATGTATATGTATATTAATCAAGAAAAGTTCACGATAAACTAATTAAAATAAAAAAAAAACAAAACCCGAACTTAAAGACAGAAGAAGACTGGGAAACACGAAGCAAATAAATATTGTAAGAAGGAAAATCGGGATCGTAACAGATATCAACAATAATTGTAGACACATTGCGCCTATTTGCTAAAAAAATAAAAGTTATAAACCTTTTCTTTAAAGAGTTTCCGCCTGATCTGCGTCGTGACACCCATGCTTCATCCACCATTAATTCACCGATAATAACCAATATCGTCGCAAAAGATAGAGTGTCATACCGAATATCGTCCAAATAAATCTAGGGTTCTATTGCTATAAACCAAATTAATTTCTGAATTTTGAAGAGGAATACTGGTTTAACAAAAAGCATTTGGGTATAGATAAGTTGAATTAAATATTCTTGTTCTGGGCACTGAAATTTGTGATTACGCCATGTTCTCATATTTTAGGGACACCCTGTAATCATCAAATTAATATTCATTAAAAACTCAATTTGTACTTCTCTCGACATTTCAGGATTTAGTACATTATTGAAGTCAAATCTGAAAGTGCGTTTTATTCTATTTAATGTTATATTACTAGTATATTCCTTTCATTAATAAATAAATTCTAATTGGGGTTGTAATCGTTTTTTTAATTTCCTATAATTGTATATAGACAGTTTGTCTCAGTGAAATTTTTCCTGCTGTCATGTACGTATTAAACAATTTTGCGAATGATCTAGAATGGAAAACATATGCAAACACACTTTTTGATTATTGCTTCTGGTCTTGCTTGCTTAGGAACTATATTCAAAAACGTCACTTACAGTTTATGGTATGTAATATAGGTACTAGGTATTTACAACCATTTACAACAGCTGTACGACGATGAATTAAGCGACGGATTTTTCTATTATCATTATACATAGCACAAGAAATCCTTAATTATTTAAGAGAATATTATAATAATATTTTATTAGCCGTCGATTGTGGCCCTCAAGAAACCCGGATCTTACACTATTAAATTTTTGACGGTGTCTCCGCTGCCGGCAACGGTGCCCGAAAAATACTGTGATCGGTGCCGGCAATGAGGTGCCGGCTATCGACTACATAACCTCAAAATATGTAGGTAACTCGTAACGCCGTAACGCGTGGTTAAAATGAAAGTCGGACACGAGTTTTCTTCACATGAAGAGTTTCATAGTACATTAACAGTGTACAAGAAAAGTGTTTATAATGAATTTTAGATACGAGATGCTAGAACAATCGAAAATCAACGAAAACGAGTCCCCGAAAGCGTTGCTAACATTAATAGATCTCTTAAATATTATCATATGCGACTAGCATGTGTTAAAGGTGGTAGGGCTTTTAAATTCAAAAATGAACATTCGAAAAGAAAATGTACGACGTATAAAGAAGATTGCGAGGCAACAATTTTTGTCCATGTTAGTGCCTGCAAACAATATCTGTGTACTGGAATTAAAAGACAACCACAACCATACATCTTCTAAAACTTATTTTGCAACCCTTTCGCAACAAAGATAACAACTCCCAGAAAGTGTAAAAGATTGTGCTAGATAAAATAAGAGCAGAGACCGGCCGTAAGGTTACACTTACAGATCTAACTAACATCATCAGGAGAACGTCAGAGAAAAAAAACTTTCAAAAATGTGTCAATATGGTCAAGAACACATATGACTGTAATGATATTCAATTATTAGTGGATGAAGATGACGTTTTTAAAGATATTTTCAAGATGAAAGAATGAAAAAATACATGAGGTATTTCCGGAAATATTGTTTATTGATGGTACATACTGCTTAGTTGACCTTAAAACAGCAACATATACTATAATGATAGAAGATGGCTGTGGTTTCAGTGAGATAGTCGCAGTGTGTTTACTAGTTGATGAAGATGAACTTTCGATTAATTTTTTCATAGAAACATTTAAAAATCGAAATCCTGTTTGGAAAAAAGTACAAATTATTATGTACGATAAAGACAAAACAGAACGATTTTTTTAAAGCATTTCCCCGATGCAAAATTATTGATATCCCTTTTCATGTATTCCAAATATTCAATAGAGAAGTTTCATTTAAAATGGCAACAAAGGTCCCGAAAATTGTAAAAGAATATTACGATTCTAATTGGGCCGGCATTACCGATCAATGGATTCACTACTTAACTTTGTAAAATTTGTGTTTTGCAAATAAAACAAATAATCGTTTGGAATCTGTAAATAATAAATTAAAAAGTGTAATAAACAGATACAGTCTATTGAATATTGAATATTTACATCGGTAACATTTAACAACCTTTGCCTTTGAAAAAGTGGAGGGGCAGCTAAATGTTTTCAAAAGATACAATTACAAACAATTCAACAGCATTGGTAAAGATGTTTTTTGGCAGTAACTTCTGAGGGTTTGATACAAGTAACTTCGATGAGCTGTGAATGTCTTTTCAGAAAATCTACACAGTTGCCTTACAAGCATATTTTTAACTGTAGATCTAAATCATCGTTGCCTTTATTCGATGTTAATTTGTGTCTAAATAGATGGAGACGATCGTATTGTGCAAATATTTTGGACGAATTTGGAATCAATAAAAATAAAATTAATCAAGAAGTATTAGGACCGGAAAATACATTTGTGACTGATTATAATAAAGTTGGCGTACAAGTAGAACAATTAAAAGGTAGAAGGCCCAAATATATGACTTATCATAGCAAATTTAAGCTTATGGATGATCAAGGTAAAAACATGGCTCAATTATGTAGTGAGGTATGCACTCCAATTTTTTGTGAGAGATTGAAAATCATTCAATCTATCATAAGGCATTGGGAAGAAGGACAAGATGAAATTTTGAAGGACATTTTCAAATACAATTTTATGGAAAGTAACGAACATATTGATGCTAATTTTCTAACCAAGTCACAGTGCAATGGCAACTAGTAATCAAATTCAACAAGAGGAAACTGCTGATCTTCCAAAAAGCATTGATGAAAAACAATGTCAAAATGAAGCCGAAAATGATGGATCTCTTTGTGAAAGTGCAATAACTACTCTTATAAATAAAATTCAAGTGGAAGAAACTATCGATGTCCCACAGAGTGATGATAATACAAAAAAAACAAGTTGTAAAGGAAGTAATTATTGATTATATTGGATTTATGAATGATAATGAAGTAAACGAAATTAGCGATGTTTACTACGAAGATGAACTTCAGCCTAGTGATATTGGTAATAATTATTACTAACAGTAGTAACACGGATTGTATATATAGGTATGTTAATTTTTTGGCGTTTTGCAGTTCAATAGATTGAAATTGATACATCCAGTCACGAGAGTGCCGGCACGACAGTATTCCGCAGAACATCAAAATGCTAGCCAAGATAAAAAAACGAGGGTGTCCAAACGGTTATGGCAACACCGTAAATGGCATTAAAAGAAAAAAATAAAGAAGAAATAAAGGCGTCTATTTTATACCTATTTTATGTACTCCCTACCTACTAGTATTTATATTTTATATGGGAACCCTGGTACCTATTACCTAGTTATTTCGGTTTATTCTGCATTAAGAATTTGTTATTATATACCACATTTTTGTTTTCGTTAAATACTTATAACATTCTATTATTATCCTTGTTCCTGCACTACTTTACGATGTTATTAGAATGAATGTGAATGTATTTGTTTGTGTTTTTTTATTTGTTCATTATATTATAAATTAGCCCAGAATGTTGAATGTTCATAAAACCTTGAAATCTTTAGAAAATCATATAAAAGTGGAATCAGCCACAAAACCTAAAAATTCTTTGCGGGCAGCTCATTCGGGTACCGTTGACGGCAGCGGAGGCTCCGCCTAAATTTTTACCTATTTGAACATTTAAAGAATAACGTATTCACACCGCGGTTGCACCATCTTGACGAATTCCAACAGACTATTGAACAGGAAATACGAAACATAACTGAAGATAGCTTAGTGAGAGTCTTTGATAACATGGGAAGCCGGCTTCATTTGTGTTTACAAAACAATAGTGCTAATTTTGAATTGTTATTATCAATTTTTTAATACTTATTCATATTTGAAGTGTTTTTGAATTTAATTTGTGTGGATTCCGGAGTGCCTAAATTTCATTTTTCATTATTTTCCATGACGATAAGCTTCCGATGATATGCCAGTTCTTTAATATGTGGCAAGCTGGATTGGTGTTCAATCTTTTTGTATACAGGGTTGGAACGTGTCAATAGGTCCTTTATTGAAATGTAATCTGCTTTACCGGCAGACTGAGCAGTTATTTCAAACAATGGCTTTGGTTTCCGGTCGCTTTTCTCTTGCAAAAAAGCAGCATCGTTCAGCAGAATTGCGTGAATGTGCTCCAAATGCCAGCTCTTAGCTTCTGGTCATCATGAGATATAGTGCGAAGTTTTCTCTGGTATGCGATTTTCGGGACTTGGGCAGGTATATGTCCGCGTTCTTGAGACGGTTTATCATCACAGGACTGCTCGCCGTATTGGCAAATCGCCTCTATCTACAGGGTGAGTGCAATATCTACAATTTCAATTGTGGTAACGCAATTGCAATGAGCTAACTTTGTCCAGTATTTTTAACGTTACTTGCGGAGTGCAAGGTTTCACTTGCGGGGTGCAAAACAACTAAGGGTGGCGCAATGGGTATTGACGGTTTTTAGAGTGTTATTATGGATATACTAATGAAACGACCAAGGTCTAAAACATATATTTTTATTGCACATATAATGCAGTTTTACAACAAAAATTATTTTTTGAAAATAACGTTATTTAAATGGCCACCACGTTTTTCTAAACTTCTTCGTGTAATGTTCATTGCTACTGCTTGACGCCTTGCTGAACGAGTTGGACTCCTTACTACAGCTTGCCGTACTTGTTCTACGTTCTACATATTCATTTCGTACACTTCCGTGATCACTAAACCTTGTAACCCACAACAAAATTGCGTCAAGGCGTCAAGCAGTAGCAATTGAACATTACAAGAAGAAGTTTAGAAAAACGTGGTGGCCATTTAAATAACGTTATTTTCATACAATAATTTTTTTTGTAAAACTACATTATATGTGCAATAAAAATATATGTTTTAGACCTTGGTCGTTTCATTAGTATATCCATAATAACACTCTAAAAACCGTCAATACCCATTGCGCCACACTGTACAATTCCGGTTGCTTGAGAATTTTACTACAAACGTCACCCTGAGGTTTTGGAAATTTCTGCGATCTATTCGACATTAGAAGGCCCCTCTGTACCTTTAGAGCCTAGTTTGAATATGGATCCCATCACCTGAGCGCGTTGTTAATGACGTTTGCTGGCGTCGACCTTTTACAGCCGCAGCTTTGAGCCCGTTTGAGGGCCATTTGGTTCACCTCCTGCAAATGCGCAATGCTCTCAGATAAGTAGTGCAACCTAATGATTTATGTTAATGATATTTGTTCCGCGATCACGGTAAAAGAATTGTAGCTGTATTTAATATGTAATTGTACAGTTTATTCGTTAAACACTTGTACCGTGACGCCTAATCAAAATGTATAGTATTTCTGCATATTACTATATGCAGCGTTGTTTAATAAATTTAATGCGTATGCTTATATCATTCAGTGTCGGATTCCGTTACTGATATTTTCTGTATTTCAGATACTGTAGTATTGCCTGCGCGACTAAACTAAGCTTATACGTTCTTGACCTATCTGAGTATACTTGTTGCAATTGAAAACTTGGCGCCCATATTATTTGGTAATTACCTAATTTGAAGAACTGCACGCCGTATCCACTGAATCATCTAGCTGTTGGGCACTCAAATATACTCTCACAATATTTGAAGGTATTTAAGGAATATATAGTGAACAACAATGGGCGCTAACAGGGTGTAGAAATGCTTTATGCACCACATGGTTTTCAATAGTAATTTTTTATATAAAAATATTTGCTTCTCTATATATTTTAGAGAAAATTTGTACAGAAGGATTTGTATAGAAGAAATATCTGCATTTATTCCTGCCATAATTTCTTATTTTACATTTCGGAAAACCGAAAAATTAAAGATATTGAAATTATCATTTTCAAAAAAATCAGCAGTTCCTTGAAATAAGTTAAACAAATTAGTTATGTGCTTATTAGGTTGCATCTGTCAAACTCATCTTAAAAGACTTCTTTCTTTACGTTATTGTTAATTTTTACATGCAAAAAAGTACTTGTGTGTTTATTATGATTTCTACTGAATTTAGGGGATACGAATGAAACTTGTATAATTGTAGTCGTTTCAAAAAGAAAAACCTCGGGATAAATTTTACAATGCAAAATAATGGGCACATATGTTAAACTGGGTCGCTGAATGCAAAACGACCTAGAGGTTATTTGTTAATAAAATAAGCAAGAACTATGTTAGGCAAAAAGGCAAAAAGACAAAAATATTGACAAAAATATTGACCAACGCGGATGATGGACGAAGTATACAAATGAACGAGAAAACGATAGAAGTGGTGGACGAATACATATACTTGGGTCAAAAACTGTCAACAGCAGAACCAACACAAAAAGCCGAAATAAGCAGGAGAATAACACTGGCATGGGCATCATTCCGAAAGTTAAGCCAAGTGTTTAAATCAGAGATACCGCAACATCTTAAAACGAAGGTTTTTAACCAATGTGTTCTTCCAACACTGACATATGCCTCAGAGACCTGGGTACTAACCAAAACAAACATTGAGAGGCTGGAAATAACGCAGAAAAAATGGAAAGGTCAATGTTGGGTGTACGTCTACAGGACAGGAAGACAAACGAGTGGATTCGAAACAAAACTAGGGTGGAAGACGTAGCTGAACGCATCGCAAAGCTGAAATGGCAATGGGCCGGACATCTGGCAAGAAGGGAAGATGAAAGATGGAGTAGAAGGGTGATGGAATGGCGACCTATGACGGGAAAAAGAAACCGTGGGAGACCCCGAGCTCGATGGAGAGACGACATTATGACAACAGCAGGAACTCGGTGGATGGGAGTTGCCACGGACCGCTCAGAATGGAGGCGTCAAGGGGAGGCGTACACCCAGAAATGGATATAAAAAAAGCGCTGATAATGATGATGATGATGTTAGGCATCAATCAGTAAAATGTTCAAAATTGTGCATTTAATAGTATCAGTTTATAATCATTACAGTTACGCGCAGGTATCAGCGAAAACCCATCCTATCTGACTACAGCCTGTTAGGGCAAAAAACTACTTTCTAACTTGAGAAATATAGCGCAAGTCTATCGATAGGCCTTCGAACTTATCAGTAGGAAACACGGCATGTACCAAAAAAGTAATCTACCGCTCGTGAGGGCTCATGAAGACCAATATCCAAAATTTTTGTATTAACATTTTCGACTCAGAATTGTACAAGGAATATTGCTACCTGGAGCTTTTACGTCAATTTGTATACACCCTGGCTGCCTTAGGCGCCAAAGACAAAACTTCCCTTGGTACTATCGTACCCACTTCTTAATTAATTTAAACATTGTAAAATAGAGCTGATGCCCTAACGAAACCATAACCATGGTTCTCCGGGGCAGTACGGTGTCACCAAATCGGGATGCATCCAAGGACAAGAGCCAAGCGCGTAGAAACTCTGAACTTGACAGCTAAGATGTTCCAGGGCAATTTCAGCATGCGGGCAGCAAAACGGGATTAGCGAAATTTAGCGTTCCTAATGCTTCATAAGTTTCCTCATGGACTTATAACGCGAATAGCAACGCTAAATTAAAAGGTATTAATACCTACCTGCGATTGAAGACGGCCCACGAGCACGCGCAGTGCAAAAAATACATTGACACGATCTGTATCCTGTAGAAAATACCACGACGCCGGCTTCAGAAAAGCTGTAAATGCCTCTTAATACTCGATGGCTTTGTAATAAGGCATGGGGTTTCAAATCCCTATAGTGTCCCATGAAACGAAACTGCCGACTTGGCTCGCCGAGCAGCAAAGAGGAAGTGCCGGCTGCTCAGAGAGGGCTGATACAACAGCGCAGTAGAAATGGAATTGCTTTAAAAATTAGTCCTATAAATGTTTAGTATTGGAAGTAGTTATTTATGGTACAAGTGTGTTATGTGTTTACCTACAAATAAATCACACGAGAAAAGTGTCACCTGTAATTAACACATGTGTGTCATGCCAAATTTTATTCAGCATCTCCTAATACTCACAACAAAGGTTTAAAACCAATCAATTAAGTGAATTACTTTATCAACTTTCATCTACATAAAGTTTATACAGGGTGCTGCATTGGCGGACGCAACATACGAAATCCCATGTTATAGTATTTAACATTACAAGCCAGGTAAAACAGGTTTTACTGGCGATAGGATTGGGATGCCTGGCGAGCCGTTAGGCGAGCCTGTCATATCCTTGAGCCAGTAAAAATGGTTATCTGGCGTGTATTGTTGAATGTTTTATGTTCCTCACTTGTAAATAACTAGAAATTCACCATTTATTCAAAATGTCAAACTGACAAGCAACTAAATTAATCAATATGACACATACTAAGGAAGACAACTCTGGCTTTGCACGCTATCATTTATCTATGAGCACGCTTGTAAAATATAACTGGCTAGCCAGTAAAAAATTTACTGGCTAGCCAGTTAAGAAACATTTTCAAGGTGAATACAGTGACTTGATAAATTGATGTTTACAAGTGAGGAACAAATAATAGTATTTAACATTACAAGCCAGGTAAAACAGGTTTTACTGGCGATAGGATTGGGATGCCTGGCGAGCCGTTAGGCGAGCCTGTCATATCCTTGAGCCAGTAAAAATGGTTATCTGGCGTGTATTGTTGAATGTTTTATGTTCCTCACTTGTAAATAACTAGAAATTCACCATTTATTCAAAATGTCAAACTGACAAGCAACTAAATTAATCAATATGACACATACTAAGGAAGACAACTCTGGCTTTGCACGCTATCATTTATCTATGAGCACGCTTGTAAAATATAACTGGCTAGCCAGTAAAAAATTTACTGGCTAGCCAGTTAAGAAACATTTTCAAGGTGAATACAGTGACTTGATAAATTGATGTTTACAAGTGAGGAACAAATAAATGATTATTACTAGGCATTCTAATATTAACTTTCGTAATTATTTTACATCAAAATTGCATTTAGGTTTTTTAAAGCACACTGCATGATGGTCCAATTGGCGCAAGTTGAGTATTTTTTGTTAGTTCAGTTCGAAAATAATCTTAAAAAAGTGTTAGCAAAATTTTTAAATTTAAATCATATCAATTCGACCTTGATTAGGGACTGTTCAAATCTGACAAGAGACTGGTAAACCTAGTTGAAAATATTCGATTGAAATAAGAATTTCTAAATCATATAGAAAAAAATATAAATTTACCTAAGCACTGCCACCGTGTATATTAGATATGTTATAATATATAGTATGTGTATGTCTACAGTTAAGATTCAATGTGTCCAGCTCACCATTCTCGGATCGGTCGCAATTGGTTAAGGCAAAAGTTTGGCGAAAAATAGATTGGGAGAAACGCGCCAATTTTGCGGCCCCCTCGAAGTCTCTATTTAAAGCTCATAGACTTTTATTTCTGAGGTCTAATGTCTGTATTACTAGTCTACTGGGAGCAATTAGATAATAATATCCATCTGTTGAAAGAAATAATGGTTAATGCAGTCCGGTCCATATCCCTAGAAGAAATTAGGAAAACTATATTGAGTTAAGAGTTCGTACTGGAATGTGTACTAATTTAGGCTTTATTTAAAAAACTATTTTTAATCAACTTTCTAAATAAAATTTAAAATAAAAGGTTATTTAAATTACTTAAGTTTAAATTTTCGAGATAAATGTGAATACAAAATTAACTGTAACGATCAGCCTAAAAATGAAAATGGTCGAGGTTTGAAAGCAGGCAGACGCGGTTTCATAAAAGTAAACCAACATTTGTCAAATTTTGCATTTTCAACAGTTTTTCTTAATGACGTTTTACCATGGTTAGTACAGAAAGGCTACTTTACCTGAATAAAAAGCATATTTTATTTACTACTAGGGCCTCCTTGATTTGAAGAAATCGAAAATATACTTAAAAAATTTGGAATTTTAGTGCGTGCGAACGAGCCTATGCTGCGCATTAATTTCATCATTCGCCGGTAGCACATGCGTAAATCAGTCCAATTTTTGCCAAGAATAAAGCTGCGCTATGTAGAAATTATTACTTCTATATATTTCTCAGTTAAAGCAAGAAGAAACAACTCTTTATTTTATTAAGGTGTTCACCCTGCACATATTTATCTGATATGTTCTCGGTTTCATGCCAAGTAGATATATAATGTGTATACAAAATATTGTCTTCCTCTAACAAACAAACAAATAGTTTTTGAGTTATACCACCAACAGACAGACAAACAGACAGAAGGAATTGAGCAACCCTGTTTTTCGTCATCTAATTATCCTGAAACGTGAAGATCTGAAGAAACCTGGAAAGGTGAATTTTTCGCGATTACAATACTTCCTTCGTCTTTTAGATGAGGGAAGTAACAATTTGTCTCAAGTCAAGCAGGGTTTAATTCCCAAGTATGAAATTCAAATTCAGAAATGTTTTGTTAATCATACCTCTTCGTAACTTAATCCGTGGACCATAGATATTGTATCATAATCTACTGAACTATTTTAATTTGACTGTAAGTATAGAATAGTATTTTCTATTTTAAGTCAAAATATAAACTGTAAGTTTTCGTTTCACATCAAGAGCAATTCTTACATATTTTACTGTGTGCTTCATAAAGACCATATTCCTAACAAAAATGATTAAAGCTTCCAGAGAAATAATGACACGAGCATATAATTAAATAACGTTATTGTAGTCCTGTCGCGGTAATAAAGCCCATAACCATTTGTTCTTGCGACGTCTGCGGCTAGAATAGTAAAGAAACCGCCAAATATCGTACACCTACCACAAACTCAACAGACGAGTATGAGTAATTACCGTAAATACGTCTATCTACAACAAACTGTTCATGGAAACGTTAAAATTTAACGTCATCGTGTAACTCCTATAAAACTTCCATGAATCAGAAAACGGTGAATGAATATTTGACTTACGGGCAACACATCCCATAAACATTAAACTGGTTAATGTTTGCACGGTTCTATTTAAAAACGCCCGTTAATTTGGTGTTACGTAACTTTTTATTGAGAAGCGGTTGCCTTTCCCTTGATTTTCGAGTTTATAAAACAGAAGTTCAGAGGTTAAGAATACAGGTAGAATGCAACTAGAAAATAATTTAAACATTTTATTACTTCTAAGGAATTTCGTTTTATTGCGCTTGACAAGTTGATGAAAACTATTACCGAAAACATCACTTAAAAGCCAGCTGGTTCTTCAGGCGGTATAAAAATGAGCTGAAATACCTCAAACCATACAAGAACTCAAAGTGATTAAAGAAACTGAAAAAAATCAGGGTTAGATTAACAGTTTCTTAAATTTTATCTTTGTACTATAGGTACTAGGTACATCAAAAGTTTAAATATGATTCTCCACAATATTTAAACAAAAAGAGATTTTCTTCTACCTTTCAGTGTCCGTCTAAAATTTGGACACTTGTATTTTTTTATTATGTATTTATCAGAAAAATTTATTCTCGATAAAAGTTCCTGCATCTTCACAAACTAAAAACAAAAAGACAAAGGTAATTTCAATACCCCCAACTGGAGGCGGACTGCTATAAGGACCTTCCGTCCTTCTTCAGCCAAGAACGGGAAACTCGGGATGGGTGAGAGAAATGAGGGGTGGGGACTGGAAGAAAGGTCAGGAAAAGTGGAGAAGGTACTCTGTTGACTCAGGAAAACCACCTAAAAACCTGAATCAAGGCAGGCGGGAATCGAACCCACGTCCTCTCGAATGTTAGGTAGACGTGCAACGCACTAGGCTACGGAGCTCGGTCAAACTAAAAATGCACTTGCAAATACCTCCTTTCGGGGGAGGTTCGAAAATATAAAAACGGCTCAAGAACAAAGTACTTTTTTTTAAATACGCACAAATATTATTTGTAAAAGTTGCCTAGAATTAAAATAACGAGTCAAATATGAAGCCACGTCCACCTACTACGAAAAATAACTTTCACCGGTTTTTCTTATTTTCTCTTACCATACATACTGTGTATTACGAAAAAAATGGGATACTTCAGAGTTAACTTATCATCGGATACGATAAGGCAACCTGAAAATTACTTTAATCGAACATAATGCTAAAATAGTAATTTATTATACAAGACGATAAAGTAAAATTTTATCCACGAGTGAATCGTTTAACGTCGAGACGAAGTCGAGACGTTAATGATTCAAGTCGTGTATAATACATTTTTTTTTCTATAGCAAGAACTTTACCAATTTCAATAGAAAATAAGGAAAGTCAATCACAAGATAAAATCTCAGTAGCTAGATTGGGTAGCTAGGATAATACGAAGCTCTAATATTTAATTTAAATAAAAGTTAAAAAATTTTATTACTTTTTCTACGACCACTACTAAAAGTAGGCCTTTTAGCGCTAGCTTTTTTCACTAAAAATGACGCATTATAATGTTACGTGTTAAAAGTGAAATCCGCTGTTTACTTTTAGCCCACGTGCTAAAAGTAACTAGCTGGTGTTGGATTTAGAATAACTGGAAGTGAGGTTGTAAAGTTATTCTAGTTACGTCTTTCGTCAGAGGTAAAGTGTTTTTTTTTTAAATAATTAAAGCATAATGCAATGAATAAAGTAAAATGTGTACATTTATAATTACCTTTGATAACTAACTTTGACAGCTACTAGCTGAAGAAACAGTCACCTGCGTGTAAAGGCCATCTCTTTTATGACATAAATTATTATAACTGTCATAAATGCAAACCTTTGTTAAATCGACATTTATGGATTAATAACACTAAATTTAAGGTCGTAGAAAAAATATTGTGTGCAAACTCGTGCTAAGAGTGGACGTTTATGCACGAGACATGTTATAAAACTCAGCCTTCGGCTTCGTTTTATAATTTTCATGTCTCGTGCATAAACGTCCACTTTTAGCACTTGTTGCACAAATAGCTATTATCTACCCTTGCTGTTAAAGTAACACTTGACCTTTTGTTTTGAGTCGATTGAAGCACAATTTAATATATTTTTTTAAATTTAATAATACGCGATTCCCTGAATATACTAAAGTAACTAAAGTAACAAGTATTATTCAGTAAGGTCTAACGTTTTAAATCTTTTTAATCTACCAGTGGTATTAGCATTGTCTAGTAAGTTGAGCACTAACACATCTGGGTGATTTTGTATTCGGTTGACATAGGAGGTTGTGCGTCTTTTAACTTCCTCATGAAATTTTTAGGTCATCATGAAGTGTTTTATTGCTAATAAACCATTCAGCGTTGGTGATTGCACGAATAGTTTTGTTCTGAAATCTTTGCAGGATTTCAATATTGGATGTTTTTGCACTTCCCCATAGATGGATGCCGTACGCCCACACTGGAACCAAAACTGTCTTGTACACTATCACTTTATTTTCTAGCGATAACGTGGAGTTTCTCCCTGGGAGCCAGTACATCTTTTTCACCATTGCGTCCAGTTGCTTTCTCTTTTTTGTAATATGTTAATATGTTAAACGCCTGTTCATGCCGAGATATTTTACTTCATCTTTGATGGGAATTTGTATACCATTTAGTGTAACCGGAGGAGCAAAGTTGTGTTTCGTCGTAAACGTGATAACTGTGGTTTTATTTTCATTGATTTGTATTCACCGGGATGCGGAAAGTTCGTTCCCCACATTTCGAACCCCACATTTCGTTCCCGGGATATTTCGTCTCCCCACATCTCGTACCCGGAAACTTCGTTCCCGAGCGAGCTCAATTTATCTCCTAGATCACAGGGTGTTGAAAAACGAGTGCAGCGATCAGAATACGGTTAGATAATGAAAGATATTTTAATTAATTTATTTATTATAATAAAGCTATAAGAACAAAATAAATTGTATTTATTAAAAATGATGTTTTAATCTAAGTATCTTCCTTATATCTTGTATACGGCCATTATTTATCACTAGCTGAAACCCGCGGCCTTAGCCGCATTTAAAATGTAAGACAAATGTAATAACTTTTGTTGCACTAAAGAAAGTTTTAAAAGCACGCTAGAGATTGGCAGTAAGGAAAAGTTCCAAAAAATATATTTTCAAATGGAAAGCCTCTGAAAAGGAAACGCTCGCCTCTGGACGGCGTCCTAATTAATACGACGTTGTTAGATGCAGTCAAAAAAAATCAGGAAGGAATTAATACTCTCATGAGATTATATTTGAGAATTATTTGTGCCACCGAAATAATTTTCAGCTGCTTGCAATCTGTGTTTCTTTTCAGGTTTATCCGTTGAGCGTCATAAAAATATAAATGTGGTAACTCAAGTCTCCAGTTACGCCGTTACTGTTATTGCTAAATAACTCGATTAATTATTATTTCTTTGTCATTTTAAACTGGCATTATTATTATTATTAACTCTATAATAGCAACCATAAGTAACTGTTTATAATGTTTATATGCTAGCGAGTTGTTCTTAAATCGCTAGTGAATTAATAGTAGATTGTTCTACAAGTTAAGAAAAGTGAGAGTTTTCCAGCGAATGTAAAAGTTTTACGTGAACATGGAAGAATCATTTTTCCAATGTGTTGAACATGCAATTTTTCCGTGTAGTTGACAAAAATATCTTTTTAAATAATTTTGGTCAAAGTATGGAAGCGCAATGTTTACTGTACTGCATAAATACAGAGTCCGGCAACGAAGCGGGGGTGGAAGATATTTCTAAAACTATGAGAATTACATGAATATTGTATATATAAAAGTTGTAGGTACGAAAGTGGTGCACATTACTAAAATATTTTTGATTATACAGGGTGTCGCAAAAACGTATGGCGAATCAAACTTACTTTTTTAAATAGAATGCCCTATATTTGGGTAGCTTAAAAGTTTTGTATTGTAATGCTCATCACTTTCATATAAAGTTGTATGGGTCTAACGTCAACTGTTTTGGAGATATTAACGATTTTATGCAAAAAAATGCTGAACTTCAGGCGACTGAAGCGACAGAAAACAATTGAATGAAGAAAAACGTTACCAAAAAACTATAATTTTTGTAAACTATCTTTCAAGTGTAAAATGGTGGATCTGGGTATTAATGTTATATAGGGTGCTCAATATTTGCAAATTTAATCATTTCGATTTTTTTTCAAATGAAACGCCCTGTATATTTTTGTATTTTTGAAGAGTCCTTTTAATGAGCTTTCTTTTGATATGTTACTTCATACTTCTGAGTTCAACTGTTTTTCAGATATGTGTGTTTGAACATAAAAACAATTTAAACCCCTAAGATGCTTTACTTCAAGGGATAAAAAACAAACGCCCTTAAAATAGTAATTTAAACGCATGATCTCTCTAAAAATAAAAACACAAAACCAGGTTTAGAAAATATAAATTCAGTCAGTGTTGATACAGGAAATTATAAACAAGAAAAAAAAAGATAAATGCAGGAATAAATTAATTCCACGGTCAAATTAAATCAGATAAAAAAAAGAAAAGCCAATACACCAAAAGCTTATACCTAATTACACTAAATGTTCAAATAGTTCTCCTTTCCTGCTCTGAGTATTAAAGCTGTACAGAGAATTCATAATCTGCAAATATAATTGGTTTCATTTATTGAAATGGAACACCCTGTATATCCCTGTATTTTTAAAAAGTACTTTTAATGAGCTTTCTTCTTCCACTTCATTTCCTATCTCAAAATTCGGTCGTATTGGTTATTTCTAGTTTTGAGTTCTGGCTCAATTTTTGTATTTTAAGCTTGGGTTTATCTTTTGTTTGAAGAATTCAAGTGTTTAAATAATTATTTTAAAGGCGTTTGTTTTTTATCCCTTGAAATAAAGCATCTTAAGGGGTTTAAATTGTTTTTTATGTTTAAACTCGCATATCTGAAAAACAGTTGGAACTTAGGAGGTATGAAGTAACATATCAAAAGAAAGTTCATTAAAAGGGCTTTTCAAAAATACAAAAATATACAGGGCGTTCCATTTGAAAACAAAACGAAATTAAATTTGCAAATATTGAGCACTCTGTATAACATTAATACCCAGATCCACCATTTTACACTTGAAAGATAGTTTACAAAAATCATAATTTTTTGGTAACGTTTTCCTTCATTCAATTGTTTTCTATCGCTTACAGCAGCCGCCTGAAGTTCAGCAATTTTTTGCATAAAATTGTTAATATCTCCAAAACAGTTGACGTTAGACCCATACAACTTTATATGAAAATGAAGAGTATTTCAATACATAACTTTCAAGCTACCTAAATATATGGCATTCTATTTAAAAAAAAGTTTGATCCGCTACACTTTTTTGAGACACCCTGTATAATCAAAACTATTTTAGTAATGTGCACCACCTTAGTACCTACAACTTTTATATACGCAATATATATGCAACTCTCATAGTTTTAGAACTATCTTCCACCCCCGCTTCGTTGCCGGACCCTGTATAAATTAACCATTGTACATTATAGAATAGAGCTTACTTGAAAATGGATGAATCTGTTATTAATTCATTTAGTTCATTTTTAGGTGAAATCAATATGATTTTGAGCAGTTATGAAAAATATCAAAAAGTCACTTTTTTTAATGTCACCAATGGCAATGTGAAAAAATAATACATTAGAAGAAAAAGAAAAGCACAATTTTTCCCAAGATGTGAGTTTGCAGCTCAAGGGCGATGCCGAGCACTACAAATACACAGAGGGAAAAATGGTGTTCTGCCCTGCTGTGTATATACAATTTTTTCAACCGCTAGGATCAGAACCATAAGAAACATATTTTTCGACGACTGACATCGAAAGTAGATTTTTCTCACTGTCATTTGATAACAGCAAGTTGACATTTGCCGCTGAGCGTGCGTTTTCATCACTTTGCCGCTCGCCGAGCGTTTTGGGTTTCCACGTGAACAAAATAGATAGCCACGTCCGAATGTTTCCTTAACAATGCCCGTCATTTGTTGAAATAATCGCGTCACATGTCTAATAGACTGCGCGAGTAATGTTAACTTGATTGTCAATTAATATTTGCAATAAAATGAAATATGATATTTTCCATTAATAATATGCTCAGTCGTCGAAAAAATGGTATGTATGTTTCGAGCTAAAAGTGCGCTTGCCGCTTTTGCATGATTGCTGGTTTCGGCTTTGCCTCAACCAACAATATTCATGCGCAAGCGGCAAGAATGCACTTTCAGCTCTTAACATACAATATACTATTTCATTACTCTAAATCAAAATTGTGCTGTAATACGGATTGGGCCATAATTATATATAACAGCAATGAGATAACATGAACAACAAAATAGAATGCTTGAGTAAGTAAGAGATGACCATACGAAAAACAATTATTTTATTAGGCATGTGTGGTTGACATCTGTCATAATTAAATGTGCGTCAGGCCTTCTCGAATATTTGCTACTATGTTTATCTCTTTCTTACTCAAGCAATACATGTTATTTTCTTGTTCATGTTATCTTTATGCTGTTACAGTGAAATTCCCCTTCGCGGATACACGGACACCTCCCTTGGACGGACAGTTTCTCATGGTCCCGACCGACTCGCATATAATTTGTATTGTGTTAACTCCCTCTTGAACAGACGCGGACACAAGAAAATGTTCTCTTAAACGGACAAAACACAAAATAAAAAATAAACGCCTTGTCTCATTTTTCTGTCGCAAGTGTCGCTGTTGGATTTCTCAATCGCGCCGCGCACCAACTTCGCTGCCTGCCTTCACTGAGGGACTTTACCGAGTTAACCGGGGATTCACCGACTTCAATCTTTCGGTACACGCGGGGATTCAGTATTAGTCTGACGTCTATGCGGAAAAAACACAGTGGGCGACACATTCATTGTAGAAATGGCGCCAAATATAAAAATTGAGATTGTTGAAGTTCACAATACGGAAAAGTTAAGTGTAAGGAACTTATCCAAGCATTTTGATATCGGAAAAACACAAGCTGCTGATATAATTAAGCATAAAGAAAGTATTTTGTATGTAGTAGTATTTTGTATGGTAACAAATCCTTATTTTTTCCTTAAGTTTTAAGTTTTTTGTTTATTTTAAAAACATTTACATACATATACGTTTTAAATGTCCCAATTTCTTTAATTACAGTTTTCATTAAAAAACCGATCTTTTTTCGTATTTCTTTTAGGCGGACACCCCTCTTGAACGGACACTT
This sequence comes from Agriotes lineatus, assembly GCA_940337035.1. Taxonomy (NCBI): domain Eukaryota; kingdom Metazoa; phylum Arthropoda; class Insecta; order Coleoptera; family Elateridae; genus Agriotes; species Agriotes lineatus. The sequence goes on along the minus strand of OW679194.1, from coordinate 68,197,733 downwards.
TCAGCCGGTCCCGTTGGTGTCCGCCCAAGGGAGATTTCACTGTATACAAACAGATCAATAAAAAAACCAATTAGTGCAGGCTGTGATATGTGTTATACGTTTGGCAGTACTGAAGTGTCAAATTCAAGATTTGCAGGTTAAGTTTTACGTCGGTCTGTGTCAAACAACGAACAAAACCTAACCTGCTAATCTCGAATTTGACATATACTGACAATACACTTCAGTACTGCCAAACGTATAACACATATCACAGCCTGCCCTAATTGGTTTTTTTATTGATCTGTCTGTATATAATTGTGGCCCCATCAATATTTAGCAGTCTTTGAACTCATTTTACGAATACCATGACAACAGACATTTTAATTTTGTTTCATATTGTCGCTTGCGAGAAAATGTGTTCTTTCTGTGACAATTCTTGTAACCTAAAATATGATTCACCATTCTCTATTTGTGATCGCCAACTGTCCTTGTATCTTAAAACAAAAGCAATTAAAACTTGTAAAGAAACTGTGTCAGTAAGTACCTGAAAAAATTAATTGTGATTTTGAGTCAAATGTATTTTTCCCTCTTTCTTGTTATTAGTCTTCTTCTTCTTCTTTGGTCCGTTAGCTGGCGGTCCGGGCGGGACGTCCCCGCAACGAATACGCTGCTGTCGGTGCCGCTGGGTCTCGAACGCCATTTACGATTCGTTTTCATTCTTGACGATTTTTGGCGACCTCTTGGGCATCGATAACCGATAATCGCTGATTCTTTAAGTCGCCCTCGATATTCTTCAGCCAGGTTTTCTTCGGTGCCGATCGCTGAATTCTCCAGTCTGCCGGACGGTCTTGCCAAAGAAGATTACATGGCAAACGGTTATCATCCATTCGGCAGACATGTCCGAACCATCGTAGTCGACGTTTTTGTATTTGTTCGCCTATCAGTGTTTGATGATCACATCTTCCTGTAATTGTTTCGTTTCAAAGGCGGTCGCGGAGCGAGTCACCGAGAATTTGCCTCAAGCATCGCATTTGGAAGACCTCAAGCTTGTCAAGGTCCGGCTTGAGGAATGTCCACGTTTCCGATCCATAAAGAAGAATGGGTGTTAAAATCCCCTGTATTTCCGGTACAGGGTCGTCTTCGGTACACCGAATCTTTCAGCAGCTTGGCCAAAAGAATAATTATTGTCAACCACTGCTTGTAAAGCCTCCTCAATTTTTTGGGGATCATAGTCACGTCGCAGGGCACTTCCTAGCTGACGCTAATGTTTTCTGAGCATTTTCAGGCATTCCAAATTACCCTGCAAATGGTAGTTTTGATATAAATTAGCTGTTCCACTCGTTAGTATCAAATGTAAAAAAAAGTAAACAAAGGAATTGGTTGTTGAGGTTATGTACTAAATAACTTCAGTTAAAGAAATTTCATTTTTTATATAGTTACCTCACTACAAGGGAGACTCTTCAAGGTATTCAAAAATAACAAAAACTTACCTTGATTTCAACCTCTAATTGCGGGTTGTGGTGTTAATTACTTTAACTGAATTGTTTACGTTCACGTAAACTCTTCCATCGCGTGTCCACGCCTTCCCCTTTCCTACAATTTTTTGGGATTCTTGTAACAGCTGTAGATTTGCCCTCGTCAAGTCTTCCTTAATCACAAGCCTGGTATTCTTCTTCTTTTGCGAGGTATCTTTAGAAATACCTGCCGGCTTCTTTGGCAGCTTCAAGGAATGTATCGTAAACTTGGGCGTTAATAACTACACAACACCACAACTTTGTAAAACGTAACCAAATCTGAAAATTTGTAGGTTTTCTAACCTAATCTTTAAAGACACGCCTTTTTAGCGCGTGCGTGCGCCTTGAATTTTGGGAGCGTTCAATAAGCAGATATTAAAATTAACCAAAGTGGACTTGCCTTCGAAGCTGAGTTAATAGTTTTAAAAAACACAAGAAATATGCATAATAAATAATTGTTTTCTGTGATAATATCGCTATTAAAAGTTAAGGGAAGTTTGTTTACAAAAACCCGAAAATAGAAATGGTGGATTGCAACTATAGTACTTTTAGTTGTGTAAACACGGCTTGTAGTCTTCTGCATTATTATATGTATATGATTCTGAACAATTTTCCTTAGTAATATTTTGCCGTATTATGAACAATAAGGGTAGTTTTCTGAAAAGAAAATAGTTTTTGCTTAACTGTCAGGGCCGACTTGTTTTTGAAAAACTATTTTTTTTAATTCTCTACAAACTAAGCAGGAATTTTAATTCCTATAACATTTTTATGTGAAACTAAAAATAAAATTTAATTCTTTCTTGTAAACTCAATCCGGGGACATACTGTTCTTATAAGTTTTTTATAATAAATAAATTAATTAAAATATATTTCTTTTTTCTAACTGCATTCCGATGGCTGCACTCGTTTTTCAACACCTTGTAATCTATGAGACAAATTGAGCTCGTTCGGGAACGAAGTTTCCGGGTACGAGATGTGGGGAGACGAAATATCCCGGAAACGAAATGTGGGGTACGAAATGTGGGGAACGAACTTTCCGCAAACCGTATTCACCACCTATGTAGCCATTTTTGTATGTTGTCCATACTACTTTGTAGATGCCTGATGCTTGCGTTGGATCTGGGTGAGAAATTAATATCGCGGTATCTTCCGCGAAGGTGGCCGTCATTGCATTATCATTGTGTGGTAGGTCAGCTGTAAATATCTGGTATAGGGTTGGTCCCAGAACACTGCCCTGAGGAACTCCTGCCTTTATTGGGTATAGACCAGACTGACTTCCACCGTACTTGACCTGATAATACTTCTCATTGAGATATGAGTTAAATAGAAGGTAGTACTGGTGCGGCAGGGACTGTTTGATTTTGTATAGTAGGCCAGGATGCCAGACACGGTCGAACGCCTAGCTGACATCAAGGAAGACCGTAACACAATATCTTCGTTCTTCGAAGTCCTTCTCTATTACATCTACAGCTCTGTGTATTTGTTCTAAGGTTGAATGTTCCTGACGAAACCCAAATTGATGCTGTGGGATTAGGGCTTCTTGTTCAATTATGGGTGCCATTCTCTTTAGTATTAATTTCTCTAATACTTTTGACAGTATTGGTAGTAGCGTTATTGGCCTATAAGAAGTAACTTCATGTTCAGGTTTGCCCGGTTTAAATATTAGTATTATTTGGCCGAATTTCCATAGCATTGGAAAGTACTGCAGTCTTGAGTGCATTGAAGATTTGTAACATACACATTATAGCTTTGTGGGGCAGTTTTTTTAGTGGTTTGGCAGTGATTAGGTGATACCAGGACGCTTTTTGTTGTTTAAATGTGTGATTTCAGTTTTAATTTCTTCAGGGTTGAAGAATTGTATTGGTGGGCTCAGTTGTAAAGGAGCTTGTAGGTAGTCTGCAATCTCTTGTTCCTCTTCAGCTGTAGTAGCTGCGGGATGCTGTTTGAATATTGTTGATAGGTGTTCCGCAAAAAGTATTGCTTTCTCAACTTCTGATCTTGCCCAGGAGCCGTCGACCTTTCTAATTGGTGGAATAGAAGTACGGACATTTTTTAATTTCTTTGTCGTCTTCCAAAACGTGTAATTGTTATTGACAGAAGGGGATAGAGAGCCAACATATTCATTGAATGTTTCATTTTTCCATTCCCTTAAAGCTGTTTTGAACTTTCTGGTTAGCCTATTTAAGTTATTTTTGTCCATGGGGTTCCTTGTTTGCTGCCAGTTTCGCCCGGCTCTTCTTTTGTCTGCAATTCTGGTTTTAATGTATAGTGGATAGTTTTCAATAACTTCTGATTTTTTGTGGCCCGACGACGTTGAGTAGTAAGCTGCGTTTTGTATGTTTTCTGTTAGTTGGTCTACTGCATTGTCGATTTCATCTTCTGTTTTCAATGAGACTTTAATTGTTGTAGTGTCCGTTAAGTACTCCCTGAACAGGTCCCAGTTTGTGTGATTGTTGTGGACGGATGGAAGTTTTTGCTTTGTAATAATAGAAGTGCTGATGGTGACTATTATAGCTGAATGATCTGATAGAAGGTCAAAGGACGTTTCTACTTTACAGTATCTTGGGGATAGTCCAGCGGCGCAGGAACTACTGTAATCATTGGGGGGGGGGGGGGGGCAAACAGTTTTTTGAATGGTTTAACATGACTAGGCTTTATGTTCGACTGCTCCAAAAACACTTTATTATTTAGCGTCCATAAAGTGCCACTTTAGTGCACCTGTGCGCCTGTCAATGTTTAAAAGTTATTATGAACATAAATGTCATTTTATTAAAATCAGGAAAGAAGATTGTATTATGTTACTAAAAACTTCACAAATAATAGAAAGAAATTCATCTTTAATACCTTACGGTAATAGATCGTTATTCTTGAAATTAATAACGCAATTAACCTAGAAGAAGGGCACTTCGAAACTATCAAATGTTTGAATAGCAACTTGAATTTTCTGTGTGTAATATAAATGATATTGTAGATAAAATAATATCTTCTGCAGTGCAGTCGAACGTAAAGCTTTGCATGCAGCTCGTACACAATCAAACCTTATTTGACTCGTCCTCTTTACCGCTACGCTACGCTCGATCTGCATAAAATACTCCAAGAAAGTGCTACATTTATATACTTGATACATAAATAACTATAATAGTTACAATTAAGCTAAAATGCTTTTTTCTCGATTCTATCTATCTCTCTGTCTGCCTGTTGGCGGTATAGCTCAACAACTATTTGTTGGAGGAAGGCGATATTTTTCATGCAGATTATATAGCTACCTGGAATAAAACCGAAAACATCTCAGAGTAATACAGTGACATCAACAATGATTTCAAACCACGTGACCACATTTTTGAATTTAGCGCCAATATAATTTTGTTTCCACTAGTGGCAGCACTGAAACACCTGAGCGTTTTCGTAAACAACACTTGTAATATTCATTGACGTTCGTGTGCACCTTGTAATGAATGCATTTTATTAAAATCTGTTAAAAATTGTTGTTTTCTTTTTGTGCATTTAGTGCACATTGAACAAAATTTTAAAAATGTAATACCAAAACTATTCTGTGAGTTTCTAATTTACTTCAGTTTCACCATCATTATGAGACCTCACCAGACATGCTTAACGTTACAATACTGGAAAATTTAAATTTTAAGTGTCGCCAACTGCCACGCCTCGTGTATAATGTGTTGCCTATATGGCGGGATCACGTGGTTTGAAATAATTGTTGATGTCCCTGTATATACAAGGTGAGCACCTTAAAAAATTATATTTTGTTTATTTTTGCTTTAACTAAGAAATGGATAAACGTAATAATTTGTACATAGCTCAGGCTTTATCATTGTCAAAAATGAGACCTAGCAGATATAGGGTAAACATCACAAGTGGGACGGAATAATATGGTGTCTTTCTAAGGCAGGAGAAACTCGGCTCGAAATATTCGCCTGGGGGCACAAATTGATGTAATTCACATTTTTTGCAAATGGATGTAACTCGTGCGAGGGAAGTTCAGTGTAAACCCCTTTACAGATTTTTTCATATGGAAATGCAATCTAGGGAAACCATTGAGAACAAACATTGTCACTGCATTGCATTGTGTTGGTACATAAACTTGTGGTTATTATATTTGCAATGAGGATAGGTTTTATGTTGACTGATTGACACTGTAGTTATTTTAAACTGTAGTTCTGGCTATTATATACTAAAATTGTTCTTAGTGCAATACCTACCAACTAGTTAAAATCAAATTATAAAATCACATTTCAAGTTTATAATAGCCAAAGCTACAATTTAAAATAATGAAATGTCAACCTGTCGACATGAAGCCTAACCTCACTACAAAAATAATAAGAAATTTATGTACCAACACAATTCAACCTAGTGACAATGCTTGTTATCAACGATTTCCCTAGAATTTCGGCATTTGCATTACCATATGAAACAAATTCTTCGTGTTTTATTTCTGTACCACCTACAATAGAACAACGAGTTTTAGCATCTCGTATAGATTGATGTGAAAACCCTATGTACACATTTTTAAAAACCGTATGAAATATATCAGGGGGCAAATTACACTATTTGCCCCCAATATATTCTATGAGGGGGCGATCGCCCCCCTTGCCCCTCCTGTTCCTGCGCCCCTGGGATAGTCCCTTGGTAACAAAGAAGTCTACAGCATCAGGTACTTTAGTTAAGTCGGCCAGTATGTGGGTTCCCCGGTGTATAGATAGTTGTAGTTGTTTGCCAGTGCAGCCTTGTGTAATTCGCGCCCTTTGGTGGTTGTTAGCCTGAAGCCCCAGATTGGATTTTTGGCGTTATAGTCACACCCGGAGATGAATCTGCTGTTTTTTGAAGAATGCTTCATACTGATTTTGTTTTACAGAGTGCCTAGGCGGACTGTATATCGAAGCAACTATTAGTGAACCAACCACTAGAACTTTGGACGTTGATTATAGTGCCTTGTAAATTGTAGTGACAACAAGCACCACAACAGCTAATATTTATGTAATAGCTTTACTTTTAGATGGCCCTTATTTAAATTTTCAAATCAATTACGTATTTTGAATAATTATTTTAACTGAGTACTCTTATCAGGGTGGTTCGCCAATCTAGTGATCTGTTAATTGAATTTTCAATTGTATTTTTAAAATCTTTGACTACTAAATGACATTTAATGTTAACTTGACTTCTACACCTTTTCAAACCAGGTATTGACAATTATACTTTACATTGACACACATATCAATCAATTCACCTACGTAAGTACTGTATTAAGTTTATTTTTACACTTTCTTTTACTGATTGTTATTCAAAAAGCTTTTATAAATTCTTTACACAAACCTTAAAACTTCTCTAGCTTTCACTGTAAAAATCCAACCAACAACAGCTTCCGATGTGGACTGTCTGCAACGCCTACCGCTTATTCCTCAAACAGTAACAACTATGATGGTCCGTCAACCCTCGAACTGCATCTATCCTGTCAATAACTCCTACTGTTCTTAGAACCCAGTCCAGCTCCCTTATAAACCTCACCGTCACACCAATCGACTCCAGGTAAGTTTCAATATTATTGATGATCCAAATCTAACCTTGTCTACTCTGCAGATAGTCCTATGTCTCCAGCAATACCCAATAAAATTATCCAAATCAATCAGCTAATTATGACAACTTCCTTCAAATGCCTGACTCGTCTTCCATGCAACCACCAATGTCACCAATGAATCCTAATTATATCTTGTATGTATCAATAAATCCATATCCCATTCAAATAATATAATATTCTGTGTTATTTATGTCCAGTTCACTATATGGTACAATCTCTTCCCCGATTGTATATCTTTATTTAAACGTTATACCTTCACACCCCATTAAACCATTATATCAAATAAGCCATTTATTTCAAGTTTTTATTATCAAAAAGGGGTTTTTCCAAAATTTAAGTACATTTTTTATGAGTTGTTTTCGTAACTAATTAAACATTTTTTTCCTGTTAGATACAATTCTTATTGCACACTTATTTATTTTAAATATCCCATTATTACATGCTATTAATTCTTATCATTCTAACAAATACATTTGTCAATTGTAACCTTGGCTTGAACTTTATTAAAATTAAACTCAACCATCAAATTTGTATACTCAAATGTTATTTCATTATCAAATTACCTCACTCATTGTCTCAATTAAATTTCATTAGTATTCATTTCAAAATTAACACCCAATTATATCCAAACACTTCAAGATTTGATTGTAGTAATCTTCCAAATTTATTAGTTTTATAATTTTATCTTTCAACCACCTTTAGTGTATCACAACAATATAGTCGGTTACGAGCCCTTCCATGACATAGTGAGTTATTTTGTTATTTATAATAATTGCCGAGCCAACATGAGCTGTTCCGTCGGGGTGGTTGGTGTGGTATGTAGTATAGTTGTGAATATTGAAATAGCTCCCTCCCGTAAAGTGAGTTTCGGAGATCAATAAGATATCAATTTTTTTCGTTTAAGAATAGTTCGACTAGTAAACGATGCTGTGCTAACCCATTTGCATTCCAGGACGCTACTCAGAGAGAGTCCATTATTGGTTTTTGACTAACGTGGTAAGCAGATTTAACATCATGCTGTTTTGGTTCATTAGCTGATTGAACATTGTTTCCAACTTGGATAGGAATTGTGAAAGTGAGATGTCGTTGCTATTGGTATTTTGGGTTGAATTGTTATTTTGATGGCTTGTCAGGATTTGTGAGTAGGTTGGACCATTTACGTTTGCGGAATATACACGTTGAGCAGTAATCGGTATATTAGGCTTTCTTATACCTTGTGTTCCTAATGAGGTAGCTGGCTTTCGTCTATTTAGCAGTAGTTGTTGGTATACCTGGCATCCTTTATAGTTTGCCGGGTGGGGTCCTTGACACAGCGCACACTTGACTGGAGATTCTCTCTGTTTTTTGCAAGTGGTAGTGCTGTGCTCCTCACCACACTTGATGCACAAGTAGGGTTTTGTGCAGTATCTCTGACTGTGACCATAGGATTGGCATCTGGTGCCCTGCATGATAGATTTTTTTCTACGAGGCGGTTTAACCATTATCATTTGGTGGTTAATGTGTTTTAGTTCGTATAGATCTTTCTTAACTAATCGCACCTTTTCTACAGTGATCAACTCAGAAGTTTCAACAATTAAACCAATTTCAGCAGGTGTCCCACAAGGGTCGATACTCGGGCCAATTTTGTTTAATGTCTTTGTCCACGACATCCCTGAAACCGAAAATAGTGTGCTCGCTATGTTTGCTGATGACACCGTCATAGCTTCTCAAAATAGCATCTTAGATACGGCAATTGCGCAACTTCAAAACAACATTGATATCATTAGCAAATGGTTTACCAAATGGCGGCTACAGTTAAACCCAACTAAGACAGAAGCAAAAATTTTTACGCTAAGAAGAATAGCTAATCCGTCAAACATTTTACTAAATAATCAGATAATAGAGTGGAACAGCGGCAATAGTGCAGTAAAATACCTGGGTATCTATCTCGACAGGACACTTAAATGGGGATATCACCTTAATAAAAAACTGAACGAGGCGTATACTCGACTAATACAGTTATATCCAGTGATAAACAAAAAATCGCCATTAAAGATTGAGTGCGGTATTCTAATTTACAAGTCAGTTATTCGACCCGTACTCACCTATGGGTGCCAAATATGGGGCAACGCCAGTGCCACGCACCTTAACAAACTACAAACGTTCCAAAACAAAGTGCTCAGAACTGTTTTAAGTGCACCTTGGTTTATAAGAAATAAGCAAATTCATCGGGAAACAGGGGTTCCGTATATCAATGATCTTATCAAAACCTTCTGTAAACAATACATCACTCAATTGCGCAAAAGTCCTGCCCACGACCATTACGATCTAGGAACAAGAAACGTTCATTCTCGACTAAAGCGGAAATTACCCCAAGACATTTACCTTTCTTCTGAAGAAGACAGCGATACCTAATAACTAATACATAAAAAGTAATAGTGCCGTAAACTAATAGTGCTTAAACTAATAGTTCTTAAACTAATAGTGCTTAAACTAATAGTGACTAAAATCAGCGAACATTCTACTTATGATCCAAGCCATGAAAAAGCTCAAAAAAGCTGAACTGGCTAAAGAAACAATAAAAAAAAAAAAAAAAAGTTCGTATACCTTTTTGTTGTTGTCAGCAGGTTCAAGGTCCACAATGAACATAGGTAGTGGCGTGTTTGTTACACGGTGTCGGACATACTTTAACATTTGCTATAGAAAAAAAATTGTGTCGAATGTAAAAAACAGATATCTTCATAACAGTTAATAACAAATAATCCGAACATCAATAAGAATTAAAAGCAATTATTATTTTTAATTCAAATGTCAAACTAATATTAGCAAGGGAAGTGGTCACATAAAATGAAGTTGTTGAAATTTCCTTCCATATTTTGTATGTTTGATGTTTTTTATTTTTAAATAGTAAAAAGTAAACATTTTTATAATTATAATATATATCTATTTCAGGAAGACGTAGGTACAATCATTATCGCAAAACAAAAAAAAAAACGAAATCACCTATGAAAAGTAAAGTAGGATACGTATATGTACAACAAAAATTCAATTAGCTCATGAAGGTACCATATAAACCTGTTCTTGTACCGATTATTTAGGTCTAAATCATCCACAATAAAACGTTCTTGGGTTTTTTGATTAATCATAAATAATTTCTACGTAATTATCCTTAGTTTCTAGAAACGTATTTCCTCTGAAGCCACTGATACTAGCAGTATTAGTAAAATCCTTAAAACACATCAACCCTCGGATATATATTTTTAAACATTATAAAATTTTCAGTTTCTCGAAAAGGACATTGCCATGAATATTACGATCATTTGAATTTTTATCGTTGCTTAATTTGAAGTCTAAACCTTTGTAGTGTGTAATTATGGATGATTTTAAACATTACATTTTTGTTAACAACATAAACCCTTCGATTTGAGATAGCGGAACACTCTCTAATCTCGCAAAAAGGAAGTGAATTTTAAAATTAGTTTTCTACGACCACTACTAAAAGTAGGCCTTTTAGCACTAACTTGTTTCACTAAAAATGACGTTTTATAAATCAGCGTGTTAAATGTGAAATCAGCTGTTTACTTTTAGCACATGTGCTAAAAGTAAACAGCGGTTGTTGAATTTAGAATTTTAAACAGGAAGTGAGGTTATAAAGTTATTCCAGTTACTTCTTTTTATCGTTGCTTAATTTGAAGTCCAAACCTTTGTAGTGTGTAATTATCGATGATTTTAAACATTACATTTTTGTTAACAACATAAACCCTTCGATTTGAGATAGCGGAACACTATCTAATCTCGCAAAAAGAAAGTGTATTTTAAAATTAGTTTTCTACGACCACTACTAAATGTAGGCCTTTTAGCACTAACTTGTTTCACTAAACATGACGTTTTATAAATCAGCGTGTTAAATGTGAAATCAGCTGTTTATTTTTAGCACATGTGCTAAAAGTGAACAGCGGTTGTTGAATTTAGAATTTAGAACAGGAAGCGAGGTTATAAAGTTATTCCAGTTACTTCTTTCGTCAGAGGTAAAGTGCTTTTTAAATAATTAAAGCATTAGGTAATGAATAAAGTAAAATGTGTACTATTATAATTACCTTTTATAACTAACTTTGAGAGATACCGGCTGCAGAAACAGTCACCTGCGCCGTCACGGCCATCTCTTTACTATGACATAATTATAACTGTCATAAATGCAAACCTTTATTAAATTGACATTTATGGATTAATAACAGTAAATTTAAGGCCGTAGATAAATATTGTGTGCAAACTCGTGCTAAAAGGCTGAGTTTCATAATTTTCACGTCTCGTGCATAAACATTCACTTTTATCACTTGTTGCACAAATAGCTATTTTCGCGCTAGTAGCTAGACGTTCATCATTTACTTCATAATTAAACATTATTTTCTTTTTCGAATATCTGGAAAAACTGGTTCTACATTCAAAATACCTGCCACCCTCTTTGCAGAATTAATAACACTTTAAACATTTTGATCTTGTACAATCTTTTAATTCTTCTATAATTTGTTGAACATATTCAATAGATAACTGTTTGTATATTAAATGAAGAGTTTAGCACCATTTTACTTTCGACATTAATTTTAGTTAAAATATCATACTATATAGTTCGTCATATTTAGTTGTATGTTTAGTTATTCCAAGAGGGCTTGATAAATTTCATGTTTGTTCATTTTAAGTTTCACTGCTTCTGTACGACTTTCCCATCGTTTATTATCCAACGGTTTTAACCTTCATTTTCAAGTACAATAGTGCACTTTGATCTCTTTCCACTTTTACTTTATCACCTAGCACATACCTTTAATCTGAAAAAGGGTTTTAGTTAAGGCGTTATGTGATAAAAATATAATCAATCAAAACGCCACCCCTTTGGTTGTCCTTGTGTGGTAAACAACCTGCACACCTACACATAGCGGTTATGTCATGGCATAAAAGGTCTTTATAACCATCCTCGGAAAATGCACGGATCTTCTTATAAAGATAGATACTGCTGTCGCTGAAGAAATCTGGCAGCACCCGATGTTAGTTGTGAGTCATGACTGTACTTTTCATAGGACATCCAATAATGTTTTTATATACACACACACTCCCTTTGTCTGTGTTGGAAAATGTGAAGTGGCAATTCTTTGTTATATTAGTTACAGTTTTACAACCCTTCTATCTAAATTAGTCTTGCTAGTGTTAGTCATACACAGGTACCAAAACTTCTCCGGTTTCAGTCCCTGTAGTGATATGTTTATTTAAGCCAGATGGGGTGGAACTGGTTACAATATCTGCAACTTGTGCAAGCGAACATAAAAAATACTTTCAGTTCCTAAAGATGCTTTATGGGATAATAAACAAACGCCGTTAAAATGCTAATTTCTTTATTGATGTTCAAACTGGAATATAAATGGAATTGAATATCAGCAGAAAGGTCGTTACAATGGCTTTTCAGAAATATAAAATAGTTATTTAAGCATCAAGGGAAGTAAGTAGCTTTTACCAGTCGAGAACGACTCTGCCAGCCCTCTCTCGCTCGGGCTGGTAAAGTTCGGAACTGGTTGTAGGTAGTTACTTCACGAACATGCATATAATATTTTTCTCCATGTCCAACAAAAATTTGAATAATTTTCCCTTAATAATTCCAAGTTAATTGATAGAAAATTAATCTATTACTAACAAAGCAACTAGTCACCTAGTGTTGAGTTGCTTAGTTGCAATTGTTTTTCAGTTGTTTCTGTCAATATAAACAATCACTTGTACTTGCGTTTCTTTTCACTTACTTCCCTTGGGGAGTAGGTTTTACCTTACTTCCCTAATGTCATGGCAACCAGTAAACAAACAGTAAAATCAACTAACCTGCAATGGATATGTCAAAGTAAGTGTAACTTACTAGATGGGCATGGAGAAAAATTATTTAATTTGCAGCTTTTGAGCATCCTACATAGTATTAATACCAGAAAGGTATTTTATACTGGAAAAGTAGTTTACGAAAACCTTATTTTTTGGCAATGTTTTCTTTCATTCAATATTGTTTTCCGTTGCAGCAGCCACCTGAAATTCACGACTTTTTGCATAAAATTATGAATACCTCCAAAACAGTTAATATCAGACGCATACAACTTTAATTTAAAATTATCAGGATTTCGATGTAAAACTGTTATGCTACCTAAATATTTGGCGTTCTATTTAAACAAAAATTTGGTTTGCAACACTTTTTGAGTCACCCTGTATAATCAAAAATAATTTTGTAATGTGCACCACGTTTGTGCCTACGACTTTTATTTTTTTTTAAATTACGTTAATCGCATACTTTTAGAATTATGTTCCACCACCACATTATTCCCTACCTTACCCCGCTTTTGATTTCTATCTTTTCCGGATGTTTTTTCTCTGTAACAGTTCCACAAGTTTTCCATGGAATGCTCTGTCGAAGTCCTCTTCAAAGTCTATAAAGAGGGCATATAGAAATTGATTTTACATCCGAATTGTGTGTCGTTGATACCTTCTTCTAATTTTCGATAAAACCTACCGTGAATCACCCTCAGTAATATTGTAAATGTATGGCTGCTTAAATATATTGTGAATAGCTCCTTGCATATACAAATTTTAGTGTAGAAGAGGGCCAGTGATTAGGAATGATTCCAGCATTATACATGTATTAAACCAATTCGGTAATATATTCAGTGCCTTCTCATTTAGCTATGAGTTTTATTAACGCGGTAGGTATGTCGTTAAATTTTCCGTTTCTTATGACATGTTCTAATTCTTTGTGCAACATTTCTAGCTCTGTTAATCTGTCCATTTGGCAAGTTTTTGTTTAATGTTAGCTATTTTTTTTCCTATGCGTGCCTGTTAGTTCTTTGATCCTTTTGCGCATATTAACACTGTCAACTGTTTTTGACACTCTTAAATTTCTTGACAATTTTCAGTTAATCATCTTTCCTTCTTGTGCCCTTTATTTTTGTTTTTATTGCCTTATGAACTTCTTTAATTAATTCAAGAATTTCGACAGGCTTTCATTGCTGTTTCATTTTCTTCTTACTTGCGACTGCTAATATCTGTTAATATCGCTGTTTGATCTATGTTGTGGGTTTGCATCTTTTATCCACGTAGTCATTTTATTACTCCACTAGGGTTTCCAAGTCCCGGGACTAGTCTCGAAGATCCCGAAAGGGTGTTCAGGTGAAATCTCCGAATGCGAATTCCAAAGACAAACGAGTGTTTTAAGTTAAATAAAGTATTTCTGTGCTGTTAATGAGCTGCTTTGGGGCTCGTCTATAACTTCATTACTTTCTTCTGGTACTACAAATGTATGTCGCTCTTAATCTTTTGCTTTTTATTGGGATAAACTTTACATTTCGCCAATTGTTTATCTTTCGATATATAAAAGTGTTACCATATCGTTTTTTTAATGTAGAACGAAGGTCGGTTGGGAATCGGAATTCATTCTAATTCTAACGCTTTAGCAGAAAAATAACGCACCCCTTTAAAACCAAGAAATATAAATTATTCAGCTTCTTTGCACATAATTTTTCAAGTCTACAAATTTAGTTACCTTACTGTTACTACGTATGCACACGATTGTCACGATTACCCGTAAAATATATCTAAATCCAATAAAAGTAACAAACAAATACGTAAATAAAAGAACACTTGCAAATGTGGCTGAAACAACACACAGGTTGAATTCTAATCTATCGAAAACCATACCTCTACTGTCTCCGTAAAACGCAAATAATACAGAATATGCAAGAGACATGAGTAATACGCCGGACGCCGGTGAATACCCGTCCTAATTCCAAACGAAGTTTTTAATAAATTGCCTAACCTCAATATCTCAATTTATTTCGAACCAGTCACAACTGACGAACTTATAAATGTTATTCGCATGAAAACCTCTAATACCTTTGATATTTCTTATATGAATAGTAAAATACTCAAAGGAATAATAGATATAGTGCAATGGTTTTA
Source organism: Agriotes lineatus (assembly GCA_940337035.1). Classification (NCBI taxonomy): domain Eukaryota; kingdom Metazoa; phylum Arthropoda; class Insecta; order Coleoptera; family Elateridae; genus Agriotes; species Agriotes lineatus. Next base: position 68,182,697 of record OW679194.1, on the reverse strand, counting down.
AGCCTTGAATCCCATTTCTGTGAGCACTGCAAAGTAATGAATAATTCATAAAAGCTCAGAATGGGAGATGGTATCTAATTGCAATAAGTAAAATAAATCAGACTTGAAGTAGTAATCATATTTGCAAAGCAATGCCAGTACTAAGTAAATTAATTTCATAACATAAGGAAAAAGGCAGAGCTCAAAACTGTAGAGAATGGACTCACACAATATTTAATTAATTTAAAATAATAAAGGGGATGGTGAAATGTTAAAGCCAATCGAATTAAGAATGAATCGATTATGAAAATAATTATTACATGCTTGTCGAGTGTATTTGCAAGTCATGTCATTAATAAAAAAATCTCTTTGAGCGTATTATAATATGGTAATAAAGCAGAATGCTAAGAGAAAAGTGCAACCAGCACAAATTATAACAGATCTAAGGCAATTAATAAAAAAATGTATCATCAATATTCAAGATTAGTTGGAATCCAAACAGTGAATTGACTTAAAAGTGCAAAATGAAATGGACATTTATTTGAACACCAAAGTTATTAAAAAAGGAAGTGGACGAAATGAATAATTAATCAGTGCAACTGATATGCGAAAGGACTGTTAAAAGAGTGCAGTGCGAGAAATATCGAAAGACATTAATTGCAAAATTATAGGACAATTTAGTAAATAAGCTACTATTGTAAAAGTTTTTAGATTTAAGCATTTTAATTGTAAAAAGTTGAAAAAGTTCGAATATCCGTTTTATGAATTTGATGTGCATTTTTTTATAACGAACTTTTAAAAAAAATTAACAATTGAATAAATTATTGCTGACAGCTTGGTTTTTGCATCTCCAATTAATTTAAGATTTTCACTATTAAATATCAAAATACATTAAAAATAATAGCACCATTCTGACGAGTAAAATTCAGTGCATCCGGGGAAATAAAAGGCATAATTTTCCCTGAGTTTGTGAAATTTTCATCATCGGCTTCCGAGCGACCCTCGCACCAGAGATCCAGCTTCGTACCAGCAACTACAGGCATCGTGAGGGGTCCTAGGCACGAAACCACATCACCGGCAACCCCATCCAGCTCCTGCATGCACGGCACTTCATTCCAGGCGCCCACGCAGAAGATTTGGCCCAGTTCGACCCTTCCGAGCATCGAGGCGCTGCCTGCGTCAAATTATAAGGTCAGTTTATGAAGCCAATTTAAATGCTATGGACGTGAAACTTACCGGACACATAAAGAAAGCTGCTTCGAAGCTGATTCCAGGCATTTCAAACCTTCAGTTAGCCTAGATCTGATAATTGGAAAATGTAGAAGTGAGGTTAGGATTCTGCAGCGTCGATTTGAGAAACAACGAAGTTGTGTTTTCGCTTAAAAACAAAAGACGAGCTACTGACGCTTCGATTAAGCGCGAGAATTTAAAATTACCTGTTAGATCTGCTCACTGAGTTGTTGTAATTAATATTAAAAAAATACTGAACGACCAGCACTTGATAAATTTCATAACGTAAATTTGTGACAGATAAGCTCGAGTGAAGCATATTAGTTTGCATTTGACCTGCGCTCCAGTGGCGTAAGAATAAATTTCAAAAATTAACTGTGAACCCATACCTTGAGTAAGAGCTCATGTCTGCCGTGAGTTTAGCCAACAAAATTTAAATTGCAGGTAGATTAAATCACAAGTAGGGGCTTACGATCATTTATTTAAACTTGAGTTACTATACAGCTCATTTTTAATTATCCCTGAGAGACTTAGTTAATTCATTAGTTCTTTTACGAACCCAAACTAAAAATATTTGCTTTGGTAGCTCTAGTTATTTATTTAAAATTAAATTATCATCATTTAGAGAGCAATAACCACTGCAATAGTTGCAGAGCCTGTTGCTAGTCTCGTAAACGCATGCTTTCTACTGGGTATTTTCCCTACAGCCCTTAAAGCATTTAGGGTCGTTCTTATTTTCAAAAAAATGGAATTGACATATACCGGCAAACTATCGCCCTATTTAGATTATTCCAGTTTTGAAAAGTGGTGGAATTGATAGTTAAACCTTGTCTACAAAAATTCCTAGAGAGCAATTTTTTATTAAATCCTAATCAGTTTGGTTTCCGTGAGAGAGTTTCGATAGAGTTAGCAGTAAAAAACCTAATGGATGTTATAGTTAAAGGCTATGAGAAGGGTGAGCATAGAGCTGTCATTCTGTGTGACCTCACCAAAGCTTTTGATTGTGTTTTGCTTCATCTATTGGTAATCAAGCTGGAACAATACGGGATTCGTGTTTTGCCACTGCAGTTTATCACATCATATCTAGAGGACAGACAGCAATCTGTTGACATAAAAGGTACAGTCTCTGCCATAAACAATGTTCACCATGGAGTACCCCAAGGCTCTATTTGGGGCCACTCCTCTTTTTCATTTATGTACTTGATTTTTATTACTACCTGTTCCCTCATAAAAGTATATTTTTTGCAGACGATACAACTTTGCTGTGTTCAAATAAAAAAAGCAAGGTTCTAATTCAGACAATAAAAAACTTGGAAGTAAATGCTAACCTCTAGTTGACTTCAAATAGTCTTCAATTAAATGTCAATCAAAAACAACGTATGATATTCTCCCTAAGAAATAATAGTTTTGAGCAACAAACCGAAAACTTCGAAAAAGATTCAAAGAGTCCATTGAATGAAACGGTAGAAATTTTGAACAATTTAGTAGATATGTAGCGTTTTCTAATTGCAGTACCTAATAAAATTACTTTAATACTATTATAATTTGGTTTTTGTAACGTTTTTTTGGCAATTTCTTTATACAACACCATTCAAATTACCTAAGTAGTAATAACAATTTTCACGGATGAAGACATACAGATTTTGTTTTGAATGCCAATCTCTACTTTGTCCTATTTTTTCGCAGCGTGGTGTGTAGACCACTTGCTAATCTTTAGATTCAATGGTCCGTAAAACTTTTTTATTGGTACAATCCTAATAACATTTTATACACACAAAAAGCGAAAAAGATGAAGAATTGAAAAATGTAACAAAAGCGTAGTAATTTCCTCTTTGAACATTTCAACATCTCTAATGCTATCGATCCAGGAGTATTTGTGTCAGTCATGAAAGGAGTAATTTTTAATTAATTTAAAAATGTTATAAAATTATATTTATTAGAATCAAAAGCAGCAAACTGCTCGTATCAAAGGTACATTGTACTTTGCATGCTTATCCAAGCAATTATAGAAATTTAAAAAATACCTTACATACGAGGTTTAATAAAAAAAAGCTAGTCATACTGTTGACATGACTGTAATCCTGCTACTTTTTCAGTGGTTATTCATTTCAACAATACATTTAGTTGTGGTCTTGCTATTGTTTTTATACGTTGTATTACGTTTTTTATGTTCCATAGAAGTTATGAACGATTAGTGAATATTAAATTTTTATTCTAACTGGATAAAACTGCAACAGAACTTTATAATACTGAAAAATGTGCACTAAAAAAGGCTGCAAATAATATCATAGTTTTATGACAAATCGTGACCATACTTTATATCAGCGCATCTTTTGTTTTTATCCATAATAAAATTACTGTTTTGGCACCATGGGACTACTCAGTGTTGCTTTCCATCAGTTCAAGAAATTAAGCTGCTGCGATGCGGCTTGTTAAGTGTCTAATTTTTTTGCTTGCTTAATGGACGTTGAACTATGATTATTGCTGAGTTCTTTTTGAGTAAAAGTGTAGGAGTCGCTAGCGTTCGAGCGTTTTTTATAGTATTTTTTTAACGTACAGTCCTTCGCTCTTTGCTTCCTTTTCCGATCCTTTGCTATTCTGTTTTCTTTTAACTTAGCAGATCTGATCTTCTGCAGTGATTGATACTTTTGAGTGAATTAGATGACTGGTATTTTCCACTAATCTTTCTCTGTGATCTGGTGTATATGTGACTTTTATAAAGTATATGAGACCTTCGAGATACGAGATACCTCGTATATTGGCTAAAAGTTGTAGGAATAAAGTGAATGTGATTCTGCATATCACTTTTCTGATCTGGATCCTCTTTCCCGGGGTTGCGTCTCCCTCGGTTAGTCGAAAGAAGAAACCTGATCGTTATCGTCGTAGTTGGTTTATCATTGGGGACGGGTTACTTTGTTTTTGGTACAGTTTTAGGTTTTTGGTCTAACAGTACCTCGACTGTGGGGTTTTCCGCTTCGGATTATTTTTTAATATGAAGTAGTCAAGGGGCGGGTACTTAGTGGAAATATATGGTGATTTCGGATGGTCTTGAGTCTGGGACTTCTCTGCAATGGGTTGCGACGAGGTTACTTAACGGTACATCAATATCATCCAGCAGCGAAGAGTATTCTCGATCCCTGTAGTGGAAGTTGTTTTGGTTTTGAGTTTCCTTTGGTGTTACAACTGTCTCTACAGGTAGTTGTACTGTATTTGGTGCACCTTACTGGTTTTTAGGGTTTTGTCCTGGTCCGAATTTCTGATACTTTGTTTTTCCTCTTCGTTGATCGAATCGACTAGTAATTACGGAGTGGATTGACGATGGTTATATTTTCTTACTAGTTTTGGCATTAAAGTCTAATTTGGACACATTTGCTTTCTTCGTTGTTTGCTGTGATTGTTTTGGTATTCTTCTGCTGTACTGGCGGCTTTGTGATAGGATATCATAACAATCTAGATAATAGGTATGTCCTATATTGGCGTCAATTCCGCTGATGCGGCATTTACTATGCATGAGTAGATGAGTACTTATGTCAAATGAATCATTTAGTATCTGATTTCGTCAGTTTTTTGGTCAATTTATTATTTCCTTCGGAGTTTCGCCTTAATCAGGTTTTATCTTTGCTAGAGGGAGAATTTGCAACGTTTGAAAATTAAATAATACGAGTTTTGCACATTTTCATTAGGCAGCCAATGTAGACTGCACAAATATTTTTAACCTGTCTGATTGACAAGTCAACAATTTGTAGGTTTTTTCTGGTTAATATTTACCTATTTTTGGGGATTTTAACGAGGTTGGCAACTTATTTTGTTTCCATAGTGAAACAAGAGAGATGCGAATTTAAAAATAATAAAGGCAAGCACTCGTGTACGAAAACACTGTTTAACAAATTTTGCTAAGGGTTGAGACACTATGTTCTTGGTGTTATGTACACAGAGGCGTTAGTGAATCTCGTGTAAGGCATTCACGATCATTGGTGAGAGATAATGTAATGTTTACTAACACATAATGAGCCCAAATGACATATTGAGGAGTAACTAGTGGACAGATTGTCGTTAATATTCTATACCATAGGCGTCTCTGTAGCTTTTTATAGCAGTCGAATACTTTCATATAATAGATGAAGTATTTCTTTGTGGGCAATTTAGTGTGATTAGAATACGTAGATATACTGCTCGATATGTTATTGCTGGTGATCCTGTCAATTGGTCGTTGCTGAACGTTCCAAACCGGTGACAGAAGTACAGGCGAATTGGAAAAGCCACTGTATCAAGGTTCTGTACTAGTGATAGAGTAACATATGAATAATTGAGGTTGATAATTATTCTGACAGTTGAGTTTACCATAAATATAACTGTGTGGATAAATTTGTAATAAAGTTTGCCGATAGGAAACTTTTAAGAATTATTACATATCAAAAATATATATTGGAATTCTTATATAAAGTTATCCAATTTATTCAAAAATTTAAAATATACTGCTCAACAAATGAACTGGACCACCCATAAAAATTGTATGTATTACATTACGTCACAAAATATATAAATATATAAAAGCTTTTGTTTTATAGTATACTTATATTAAGCATATTTAATTGCACTATCCTCAAATATCACCTGAAGAATTAACAAAATCATATTAATAAAATAATAAAATAATAAAAAAACTATATTTCACAAAAATAAGAGGAATCACAAAAAAAGGTTAATTAATAGTTCTTTGAGTCTCTTCGGAATGTTTAAAAATGTTTGGCAACGATTTGGCATAGTTTTTATGCAATGCGCTATCAACATTTGGGCAAAATTCAAAATTTTAAAATAATATTTTATTAATGGACTTAGTTTTCTTTAAACCAAATTATGAAACGAAATGCTTTTAATAGTGACACAATCAGGAAAGGTTACCAAAAATGCCATGAATGCCCTTCTGGAAAATATTTTTAAAAATTGCACCAATATATGCAAATGGTCCATTTCATTTGTGGAGCAGTCGGAGGAGGCCAACTGGGCAAAATGGTCAGTTTGTCCGTAAATCCTAGGAGTCAACTGGGCAACAAGCAAAAAATTTTTGTACAAAGATACGAATTTAGGTTATTTGCAGATTTAAGATTTGTGTGTACTTAGTACAAACATTCCTGTCTAATGTAAAAAATGTGTGTAGGCCCTAGCGCGAGTCGCTTGCCCAGTTGACCCCTATACTTACAGGTAAAAATTAAGTAGCGGGATTATCAAGTTGACCGTTTGCCCAGTTGGCCTGCACCCGGAGCAGTATATTACAATTTTTGCTAGATCATCTGAATTTGTTAGAGATATAATTATTTACATTAGGTAAATCATTTATCTAATTGCTGTAATACATTTGTATTGACACTCTATATTAAATTATTGAGGTGACAATTTCTTATTTTTGATCATTGTGTCAATAAATACTTCGAGGGGCTCTATCGTAGCAGTTGAAAGTTAAAAATGTTTTAAAGAGCCTGGCGCCCACTAGGCAATTATCATTATTGTATTGGTCCATTGATTGAACTTATGACACTATCGATATATTGATAAGTAGCTAATGGATATCTTACCAATTATTGTATGCGGTAATATTTGAGCAATAAACATATTTTGTTACGTTTCTAAGTTTCTGTACGTGACAATATGCACGGTCAATGAAATTTCTGGAGAGTTTGAACTGCTGTACGCAAAGATACCTTATCGTGCTTTGCGTACATGCATTTTTCCATAGATCTTTGCTGTTTGGAGATGGTTGCTGTTCCCTCATCTTCGTGATCTACACTTGACAAGCGGAGCAGGTATACAAAAAAGGTATGTATAGAACTAATTTGTTTACTGCGACTATTTGACAATTGTAGATTTTGTTGACTAATTGTTACACGTTCTGCTTTTTGAAAGTCTGTGAGTGCGTTAGAAACAAAGCGACTTATATTTTTTCCTTCAATGGAACTGATCATGTACGATAGTTCTAACAGCTAAAGATCGAATATGTAGCTGTTGTTCTATTTCATTGCGCACGTAACTTTATTGTCCCAATGCTATTTTGCTCAATGACAGATGCTGGAAAACGGTCGACCCCTTTTTGATGCTGTACTGAATCACACCTGTACTGAATCACACCTGGTTCAAATTATTTGTACCAGCGATGTATGGTAGCCAATGCAGAAGCCTAAGGACCAAAAATAGCATTCAAACTTCCTTGACACTCAAAAGTAATCAAGCCTTTTTTAAGATAATAAAAAATCACGATTCGAAAATCCTCTAGCGATGATTCAATGTTGCCTATGATTAATTTACTTTCAACCACTATATAACAAAAATTATTGGTAGTGCAGTAATGAACTAAACATCAAGGTACATGTAAACAATGACAATAATTTAAATTCTCAAAAAAAGGCTTGACCATCGTAGTACAGCAGCAAAGTACAACAATTTATTGTTTGTCCAAGTATTGCGGTTCAAAGCGCATTTGACAAGCAGATTAAGCTTCGCAAAACAACAGTCAAGAATTTAACAAGCGTGACCCTTTTTGCCCCATGGAATTGAGCACACCCTAAAATTAGTAACGATTACCTGCTGGAAAATTGGATGCAAATCTTTACGATTTTGGGCAGTTAGCTTCCAGCTAAAATTTTGCACTAAATATTGCAGTTTGCCATGCGATATGGACTCCAAGAGCGTTAAAAAAGGTAAAATTATGTTTCGTGGAGTACAAAGCTACAGGGCCAACTTAAAAGTGTGCTAAGTGACTTACGCACCATATTTTTCGTCGTGTCAAAGGTTTGAGCAAAGCGCAGCCGCTTACGGAACAGCTGCGAAATTTATTACTACCTAGTTGCTTGAAATTTGCATAGCAATTTGGCAACATAATATTTCGCATTATGGTAATAATAATTCTGCGTTTTTGCTTGAAGCATCAACGGTTTTATTGTTTTAGAATAGCCAACATTTTATTTCAATTACAGAGCGAGCAGACTAACATTTAAATTATGTTCAATAACGAGCGGTTCTTAAAATGTGTGCAAAGGGAATTGCTTCCAGTCGCCAGAATGCAGTCGGTAAAGCCCATAAAAGTTATAAATTGTAAAATAATTGGAAAAGTGCTTGGCTATATTAATTAAGTTTAACAACTGATTAGTGATTACTACAAACTGTTGCAAACAGTTTTAAATAAAGTCTACAGATATATGTATATGATTTTCCAAAAGGTAATTAAGTCGTTATAAAGCATCTAAAGTATGAAAGAACCAGCGGTGGAGAGCAATTCAAAACCACAATACCCAAATTTGGATGCAAATTTGACTGAACGACTTTTTCTCTCTTTTCACGAAATCCAGCTATTTTTTTTTGTTTGATGACATTCCTGAGGAGAATAATTGTTATTATTGTACTGAACTGTTTTAATAGTATTTAACATTACCTACTAGCTTAGTAACAGGATTTTTACTGGCGAATAGAAGGAGCCAGTCACCTTCTTGAGCCAGTAAAACCTGTTACCTTGCGTGTATTGTTGAATATTTTATTTGTTCCTCACTTGCAAATACTAGAAATTTACCATTTATTCAAAACGTCAAACTGACAAGCAACTAAATTCATCAATATAACACATACTAAGGAAGACAACCCTGGCTTTACACGCTATCATTTATCTATGAGTACGCTTGTAAAACTGACAGTTAACTTGTAAAGATTTTACAAGTTAGTAACTAGTAGTATCCGGGCACTTTAATCGTGATAGCTGTCAATCAAACGATTAAATTGATTGACCTAATTAAATCCGCGAATTAAACCGCGAATCAGATGCTCTAATTAATTTCGCGGTTTGATCTAATTAATCACATATGAAGTTTGATATGTAATTTACATATGTGCTACTGATTAAATTACGCATTAGATTTTTTAATTTGCTTCTGGAATTACGCGTCGGACTTCGGCGGCCATCTTGGATTTCTGGCGGGAATATTTGAAATTTGAATTTTTTCCGATTTTTTCTAAGTTCCATTATTTGAATTTTAAACTTCCCGGGTGTCAGCAGCCATCTTGGTTTTCTGCGCGCGCACTTCTAGCGGAAATATTTGAATTTCAAACTGTTAAATCTATCTCGCTCTTATGCCCCCTTGGTTGTCTCTCTCGTGCATTCACAGAAGGACTATTTATATTTAAAAAAAGCTATTTCCGTCGGGCCCAAGTGGGATTCGAACCCTAGTTGCCTGGCCAGTATCCCCTACACCTAACCCCTAGACTAGCGAGGTGTCTTAGAAATTTAAGATTTGAGCAGTGTGCCATTCCGGTTGAGTGCCGCTATGCTGTCATATTATAAAATTATTTATTTCCTGAAAATTATAATTAATAACAGATGAACTGCATTGTGCATAATTTTTTTTTTTTTATTACGATAAACCAGTTCAGCATAAGATATGCTATTCATAGTTGTGATGACAGAATTAATATATACATAATATTAATACATAACTATAAGATCTGACAACTGTACAGTGCAAGAATATAATAAATTAAATTAATAAGTTAATAAACTAATAAATTAATAAATTAATAAATAAATTGTCAATGGCATGATACATAAACAGTTACATTTATTAAATAACTAACATTCAGTTGTCGGCTACATAGTCTTGAGGTAATCGACGTTTCAGTCTTTTATGTATATTTTTCTTGCCTAACTGGTGCACTTGCACACTCGAACAAGACTGTAAGTTTTTGTAAAATGTCACACAAGTTTTTCTGATAAACTCATTGATCGTTTGCTGATTAAGTTCATAATGAATTTGAGTGTTTCTGACAAACCATTCAGCACTTATAATAATTCGCAGTACTTTGTTCTGAAACACTTGAAGTTTTCTTATTTGAGTTTGTGATGTATTACTCCATGTCGGGCACGCATAGGTAACTATGGGTCTCAAAATTGAGTTATACAATAGCAAACCGCACTCACTTTTTAAGAAGCTTTTTCGATTTAAGATGGGATATAACATAGCAAGTCGAACGTATGCTTCGTTCAACTTATGGTTGATGTGATAGCCCCAGGAAAGCCTTTGGTCCAGATACACACCCAGATATTTAACCGCACTGTCCGCACGATTCCATTCAATCTCTTTTTTATTAATTTTTATATGGGCTGGTGTAGTAAATCTCCGTAGGGTAAAAATTTTGGCTTCGGTTTTATTTGGGTTAATGGTAATACACCACCTGTCAAACCATTTTAATAACTGATTGGCGCCTTCTTGCAATTTAGCAACAGTAGCCTCCAAATTGTCACCTTGAGTGATCACCGCAGTATCATCCGCAAACATAGCAAGCTGGATGCCAGCGGGTTCTTCAATATCATGTGTGAAGATGTTGAATAGGGTGGGACCTAACACGGACCCTTGAGGTACTCCAGCTCTAATATATCGCCAGGATGAAAAAGTTGAGTTAATTCTAACTGCAAATTTTCTATCTATAAGAAATGATGCTATTATTTTAAGCAGGTAGATTGGTAGCTTAATTTGATGGAGTTTCAGTATGAGGCCATTTAACCACACCGTGTCGAAGGCCTTTGCTACATCCAAGAATAATATTAGTGTAAATTTTTTATTTTCGAAGCCTTCTTCAATGATCTGCGTCATTCGTAATAGCTGGTGAGTTGTAGAATGTTGATCTCTAAAGCCATATTGGAATGCTGGCAATATTGAATTTGCAAATAAGAACTCTTTTAAGCGAGATTGTACCACTTTTTCTAATAATTTAGATAGAGTTGGCAGAAGACTAATTGGCCTATAACTATCCGTTTGTTGTGGGTTCTTTTTTGGTTTGTGAAACAAAAGTATATGGGCCATTTTCCATTGTAGAGGAAAATATCCTGTATGCATGCACGCATTAAAGACTATCGTTAGGTATACGAGGCATTTCTTAGAAAGATTTTTTAATACGATGTTGGTGATTAAATCGTGCCCAGGAGCTTTCTTCACCGGTAATTTTCTTATATAAAGTTCCAGTTCTGAAGGCGATACTGGATTTTCACAAGCAGCTTGTTTTTTGTTGATATTACTGACGTGTTCATTGATTTTATTTACAAATTCTTTGTTTGAGTTATTGATTGTGGTGTTAAAGGTACGTTCTAGGTTTTCCGCAAATATTTCACATTTTTGTTCGTCAGTTTCATATTTATCTCCATTTTCCACTATCACTGGTATTATTTGGGGTTTCTTTAAAATTCGTCTAGTTGCTTGCCACATTGTGCCATCTCTTGGTTGTAGTTCCTGAAGATATGTTTGATACCTGCTTATTCTGAAATTGTCCATTTCTCTTCGTAATTCGTGAGTTAGTCTGTTGAGACGCGTTTTAACCAGTGCGTTACGTGTTCTTTGCCATTCTCTTCGTAATTTGTTTTTCTCTTTGATCTTGTTTAGCAAATAGGATGGCGTATATTCGATTGGTGCGTTCCGTTGTCTCGTAATGTGGGATGTTGATTTCTCTATTAAACTTTCAACTGCCTTAGTGAATACTTCAACAGACTTGTCTATACTGTTATTAGAAAGTAAATTAGTTGGGCATTTTATTTGTTCATCCATATTTGTACGAAAAAGTTCCCAATCAACCGGCCCCTTTATCAACTTGGGGATATTGTTTATGTTTTTTACGTTTTGATCAAAGGTGACAAGTACCGGCAGATGATCAGAATTAAGTTCAGTAACAACAGCCTGATTGATGGGTTTTGCAAAGTTTTTACAAAGAACAATGTCCAAAATATCCGGGCGATGATCAGTTCTAAAAGGTACGTAGGTTGGGTCTGATGGTGCTAATATAAGAACTGCATTTTCTGCTGCGTACTTTAATAGAGTTGACCCACTAGGATTATTTGTGCGACATCCCCATGCTGTATTTTTACTGTTGAAATCTCCAATTAGTAGTACTGCTTCATTTGTTGTAAATATTTCTCTCAGATCTTTTTGCTCGAGTTTTTTGTTCGGTTGTTTATAAGCACACAAGATATTTAGGTTGCTACCATCATCCAGTTTTACTTTGACACCTGTGACTTCCAAACTTGATAAGTTAGGTAGCAGCAATACTCCTACGTTTAAGTTCTTTCTGCTGATAATGGCCACACCGCCTGAAGCTTTGCTGGTTTCTCTATCATTGCGACAAACACTATATCCTGGTATGCTAAAGGGTGTATTTTTTATTAGGTGCGTTTCGCTTATGCAAGAGATATCGACTGAGTAACGCATCAGAAAATCTATGAGCATTGATCTTTGCTGTTTAATGCCATTTGCGTTGAAATTTGCTATTGTTAGATTAGAAAAGATTCGTGTTTTATTTAGTGACATCACGAATAAGACTAGGGAGTAATGACAGAAGGATTGTTTTGATGTATGGAGTGATAAAATTGATTAGTTCTAGGATTATTTTACTTAAAGGATTATTGCTGTCCTTATTGTGTGTTGCATTGTCAACATCGGGTATGGAATTATCGACAATCGTATTTTGAGTGATATTTGTTGGCAGTTTTGGCCAAGCCTTTGCTGATTGAATATTTATAACGTTGGTTTTATCTTGACCATGAGGCCCATTCTTGATAGTAGGTAATCTGGCTTTCTGATTTCTGCTGTACATTTATATTTATATTATTAAGTATTATACGAAATAAGAACAATATATTTGTTTATTACAAAGTGTTTGTGTTTTTTATTTCTACTCTGCTTTGTTTTTTTCTCGAATCTGCAATAATTACAAAGTCTAAAGCTAAAATATTAGTATTTGCAGTTATTTTACAGTTACAAAGTGTAAAATTTCAAAAAATCAATCTACGATTTCATAATGGCGTGATATAATTTAGAAAATTGTGATTTCTTTTAATTTTGTGCGATACATTTTATAAAAAAGTGTAAAACATTTGCAAATTTTTCAACGAAATTGCTATTTCTTTTAATTTTGAGCGATGCATTTTATAAAAAGTGTAAAACATTTGCAAAATTATGCATAGTTTATGTAACATGATGTCGATTTTTGTGAAAATCAATCTACGATTTCATAATGGCGTGATATAATTTAAAAAATTGTGATTTCTTTTAATTTTGGGCGATACATTTTATAGAAAAGTGTAAAACATTTGCAAATTTTTCAACGAAATTGCTATTTCTTTTAATTTTGAGCGATGCATTTTATAAAAAGTGTAAAACATTTGCAAAATTATGCATAGTTTATGTAACATGTTGTCGATTTTTGTGAAAATTTATGTGGGATGGCTTGTAATTGCGTGATTTTTGTTCAATTTTCATCGTGTGTTGAATAAAATATCGTTTTTTGTATAATTTCAAGTGACGTGATGACAGTTTTTGTATAATTTATGTGACATGATGTCGATATTTGCAAAAATTTATGTGAGATGCTGTATGATTGCGTGATTTTATTCAAATTTTTGTTACTTTGGGGGTCAACACATACGTCTTTTCGTAATTTTTGCGTGTTTCTATTCAAATTTATTTTCATTTGTCGTCAACACAGACGTATTTTCGTAAAATTTTACTATTTTTCAATGAAAGTTGTGAAAAAAATATTGTTTTTTGTCGTTTTTACAGAATTTAATGTGACAAGATGCCGATTTTTATAAATTTTCATGGGAGATGCTGTCGATTTTCTAAAATTTTGAACGAAATGCTTTGAAAATTGCATGTTTTTATTCAAATATTAGTAATTGAAGCTATTTTTCACATACAAAGTATCGAAAATTCATATAAATTGAACTACGATTTCATAATTGTGTGATGTACTTTAAAAAATTACGGTTTATTTGTTAAACGTTTGCAAAATTATGCTTAGAAATAACTCTTAAAACTTTTTTACATCATTTTTTCGGTACTATAAAGTCGCTTTGTAAAGATTTTCAACGAAATTGTGCGTTTTTATTCAAATTTTTGTTACTTTGGGGATCAACACATACGTCTTTTCGTAATTTTTGCGTATTTTTATTCTAATTTATTTTCATTGGTCGTCAACACAGGCGTATTTTCGTAATCTAGTAATTTTGTTGGCAGTACCTCTGCGGCAACTAAACTCCCTAATGCAAACTGACACTTTTTCTGTTAGGTTAGGTTGTTTTCAGTTTAAGGTTATATTTTCTGAATAGGTACATTGTTGCCGGATCTCTCTCTAGTCTCGACATTAACTCGTGTTCTTTTAGATCTGGTCTGTCCTTTTTAAACTGCAACTAGCATCGTTTAATGGAAATTTTTTGTTGTAGCAAAATTATATTGGGCATTTTGATTTTTCCTTTGACGGAAATTAAAATTACTTTTACACACTTGATAAAGCATTTATTTTCTTACGAATATTAAAATAATAAGTTTGGCAATGTGGTGGCAAGAAAATGTCGAACAGACACTGACAGAAAAAAAGTTGCATCCGCTACATCACCGAATCAGTAAGTCCAACATGAAAAGAAAAAATAATAGCCAACTCTGTCCCAAAAAGGTCGTGAACGGATTATATGTTTATCTCTTTCTTACTCAAGCAATACGTATATCTTCTTGTTCATGTTATTGCTGATATATATAATTGTGACCGACAGGCAACGACCGGTTAGGCCATTTGAGGATGACAAAATAGGAAGTTCGCATCGGTGCTATAATGTCTTTTGTAATTACACATAGAACCGTAAAATTAAACATATTCTAGCATTTCAAATATGAAAAATGGATAATAGCCGTGGTTTAATAAATAATTTAATAATATGATATGAGATCTTTTCATACTTAGTATTTCAGGACTATATTAAAATCAAATTTGTAGCTCGTTTTTATATTTACGACTTGAAAAGTAGCCGAAACACTGTAGCTGAGAGCAACACAACCGGCTTTTTTACCTAAATGAGACTTTTTCATACTTAGTATTTCAGGAATATATTAAAATCAAATTTGTAACTCGTTTTTACTTCCTTTTACTATAAAGGAAGTATTGGATTCACCCCAAAAATTCGAAATTGAGTTTTCAACAGATCTTCACGTTTTAGAGTCCCCTGATCCCAAAAAACATATTTTTTTTCATTGGTCTGTGTGTCTGTGTGTCTGTCTGTGTGTCTGTCTGTCTGCCTGTCTGTCTGTGAACAGAATATCTCAAAAACGAAAAGAGGTATGGCGTTGAAACTTCATATATAAGTTTTGTGTACTATGTAGATAAGACAGCAAGCTTTTGAAGAAAATCGCATAACCGGAAGTAGGTGTTTACTCTTGTGATTTTTCAGTTTTTTTCGATTTTTTCAAAACGGCTCTAACGATTTTTTCAAACTTCACATTTTTATTACATTTTTAATGTGCATTGACGTGAGATAGGTGATTTTCCAGTTGAATACTTCTAAAGTGGGTTTCTTTTGTTTTTTTTCTATTTTTTTTTATTAACTCCTATTTTAAATAGAACACCCGGTATATTATTACATTTTTGAATTCTGCTTAAGATTTTAGAGAAAATTTGTCTCTTCAACTAACGCTCTATTTTGTACCGTTTTTGTAGAATTCGTAATTTTGAAAATTTTTGACAAATGCTTAAAAATTAAAAATTAAATTTTTGACTAATTATAAGATCACTGTAAAAGGAAGTTGTGTGAGTGTATCACACCAGATTTTTATATTTACGATCTGGCTTTACCTCTTATCCCCCCATTTAATTTTTAAACTAGCAGACTTCGGAATGACGTAATCAAGCCACAAAGGGCTCAGCGTAATTATAAAACTCAAGCACGAAAAAAATAATGTCTATTTATTTTTAAAGCGACAAAAATCATATGAACTAGAGTGCTTTATTAACCAGGCAAGCTTATCCCACTAGATTTTGTGTCACAGGGATTTTAGCGCCAAGCCGTTGGCTGCGCTGACCGGTAACCGTGCATTCTGTCGTCTGTCAACCAAGCAAGACTAGAACCGTTGGAGTACGTACTGCTCGATCCAGACGAACAATGCATGCTGATTTAAATCTTGGTGCATTCCATTACGATGCTTAATAAAACTATTTAAATAATTTAATACATTTATTTAATGCGTATGTCTTATTTTATATGGGCGAGGGCACAACAGAAGTATGTCAGGAATATATTAAACTCAAATTTGTAACTCGATGAATTTCTAGAATCTGGTTCTTTGTTTGAAAATGCACCGAGGTCATGACGTCAGACAAGGTTTCTCTGCAGAACAAAAGAGAAAGTTCAATGAGAATCTCGATAATCCAGCCATATAGCAGGCACAAATTATATAAGTAATGATGGCACATACAATCGTAATATCGGTTTTTTTTTAAATTATATCAAGCTTTAAACACAATAAGCTACAAAGGTCCAGCAGACGCAATCCCCCGGTAACAATGCATTTTTTGTCGATTAAAATTTACAGCCCGCTACATAAAACAAGTTATTGATAAAATGAAACACTTACGAAGACGCCTTTTAAAAATATTACTATGGTTCTAAATTATGCACAATGCAGTTCATCTGTTATTAATTATAGTTTTCAGGAAATAAATAATTTTATAATATGACAGCATAGCGGCACTCAACCGGAATGGCACACTGCTCAAATCTTAAATTTCTAAGACACCTCGCTAGTCTAGGGGTTAGGTGTAGGGGATACTGGCCAGGCAACTAGGGTTCGAATCCCACTTGGGCCCGACGCAAATAGCTTTTTTTAAATATAAATAGTCCTTCTGTGAATGCACGAGAGAGACAACCAAGGGGGGCATAAGAGCGAGATAGATTTAACAGTTTGAAATTCAAATATTTCCGCTAGAAGTGCGCGCGCAGAAAACCAAGATGGCTGCTGACACCCGGGAAGTTAAAATTCAAATAATGGAACTTAGAAAAAATCGGAAAAAATTCAAATTTCAAATATTCCCGCCAGAAATCCAAGATGGCCGCCGAAGTCCGACGGGTAATTCCAGAAGCAAATTAAAAAATCTAATGCGTAATTTAATCAGTAGCACATATGTAAATTACATATCAAACTTCATATGTGATTAATTAGATCAAACCGCGAAATTAATTAGAGCATCTGATTCGCGGTTTAATTCGCGGATTTAATTAGGTCAATCAATTTAATCGTTTGATTGACAGCTATCACGATTAAAGTGCCCGGATACTACTGTAACTTGTTAAAATAAACTTTCTTGATTAATACAGTGACTTGATAAATTGATGTTTACAAGTGAGGAACAAATAAACACATTTACAGTTTTGCTTGGGCTTCTTAAATACGAAAGTGTGTTCATTTCATCTTCAAATATATTATTCTGAGCTAATCATCATTATTTATAATGACAACTTCTTACCATTGTATTTTCGAAATTATGTTGAAATTTAAAATTGTAACTACAAATTCTTAAGTACTTTTTTGTTCTCAAAAATGCAAATGATCGAAACATGAAAAGAAGCCATCAACACACTATTGGTAACTTCTATGGTGTAATTTAATTATCCATTACATTAGCTAGCTCTGAATGTCAGTGGGCTGTTCAATTCTGTGGATACAGCGCCAACATTTGTCATCTGCCTCAACATATATAGAAAACTGAATAGTCCAGCATGAATTTAGAATTTCCGAATAAATCCTGTACGTATTCTTTTTGCAAAGGAGCCAGTTCTTGAAACAATATCAAGTGTTTGACAATAATCCGACTAATTTAGTTTTCTCTTACTATGGTATGTACAAAGTGAGAGCGTTAAGGAGGCGTGCAGATTCATTAAAATTAATATTGAGACAAAAGGACCGATATTAAAATGACTTCACAACAAATTTACTTTCCATATGCGTAATCGGAACTAAATACAGTACATAATTTTTAGACCCCGTGCTAATTTAATAAGCACAAAAGATACATCTCGGCTGCTCGTGAACTAAGAAATTAAATGAAATTCAGTGTTTCACCCTTCGGGGTCTTTAAGTACTTATTTATGGGGTCTCGCCGAGGTGTGTCGTGAACAATTATTACTTATAAGTAGGGTGACCACTTTTCAATTTATACAAACACTGAGATCCTAAAAAGGGGTTTTCTGCAATGATAATAGCAGAATATTTATAGAAAACAAAAAGAAAGCAAATAAAAACCATGTTTTCATTCATTTCTATTAATGGTTAGCATATACGAGTATAATGCAAGGTGTAACTCAAATACTTGTCCATATCGTACGTCATACTGAACACGCATTGTTTCTACTAGTGATGGGCATAACCGGACAATTTTCATAACCGAATTATTTGCATTCGAATGATATTAATAACCGAATGATTATTTGAATAATCATTCGAATAAATTTTGACTCTCGATTCGTTTCGATTAAATCAGCCGGTTTGCCGGTTGGCGGTTCACCGTCATCTGCATCGACATCGGTTCACCGTCATCTGCATGGACATCGGTTCACCGTCATCTGCATCGACATCGTAACTTGCAGATAGCAGAGGAACCAAAACATACTATGTACGGTCGGCGCCTTAGAAATCGGGACACGTAATATGTTCTTCTAGTCTTAGGAGTACTCTTGCTCCGGTTACTTCATTAATGTGAGATGGCATTTCATAATTGACAAACAATAAACAATCTGACGTAACAATTAAAACCATAATAACTGTAAAAACCCAGTTTATACATTTGAAAAATACATGCAAAATATATCATAATAGTGTGTAGTGCCCGATTTCTAAGGAGCCGACCGTACATTATGTGTTATGTATTGGAAATTAAGAGGTATTTATTAAGAAGTGTAGAAAGAAAGAAATATGCTGGACTACTTGCTAATCGCAAAAACAGTGGTAAAACGTTTATCTATATCGATCGAGCGGGTTAAAGGCGCCGCCTCTTGTTTTGAACCTTTGGAGATGTAAGCAAATAAAAAATTGTTTTATAGCTTGATGCGTTTGCAGTTTGTAGGCGTTCAGGTTTCAGGTCCCCAGAATTTGATAATTTGATATTTTTTACGATAGGAGGTAGGTACGCGATAACCAAATGGTGTTTTCAGTACAACCTGCTTTGTTTATGAGTTATGACGTATTTATATTTACAAAATTTTGAGCACTGCGTAGGTCGCTGAGATATGGCACGTAGTACCTTTGAATAGAGGTTTTATATTCAAAGCGTAGTACGTATCAGCATGAGGTTATTTTTCATTCGAATACTTGGAACGAAAACCGAGTTACATAGGTTATTTCAATTACCGGATAACCGGTTATTTTTCATTCGAATAAGCCCATCACTAGTTTCTACTATGTATTCAAAACAAAACATCAACACAGACGGTTTGCATTCATATTGAAGTGCCAACAATAACACATATAAGAAGCAACCTGAGAATTACTGAAGATTACAAGAAATTGCTGGTGGTGTGTTAATTAGTGTTTATTAACTAAAAGTGAAAAGTACGACCAATTGTGAGGTTATAGTTTGCTGAATGGCATTTACAAATACAATTAAAAATTAAGATCAGAGAATGTACACTTACAGATAAACAATTGTAAATCATGTTGCTATGGTAACCTAGGGAGTCGCTTGTATTTTTGTTTACTTCCTTTTACTACTATAAAGGAAGTATTGGATTCACCCCAAAAATTCGAAATTGAGTTTTCAACAGATCTTCACGTTTTAGAGTCCCCTGATCCCAAAAAACATGTTTTTTTCATTGGTCTCTCTGTGTGTCTGTCTGTCTGTCTGTGTGTCTGTCTGTGTGTGTGTCTGTGAACAGAATATCTCAAAAACGAAAAGAGGTATGGCATGGAAACTTCATATATAAGTTTTGTGTACTATGTAGATGAGACAGCAAGCTTTTGAAGAAAATCGCATAACCGGAAGTAGGTGTTTACTCTTGTGATTTTTCAGTTTTTTTCGATTTTTTCAAAAACGGCTCTAACGATTTTTTTTAAATTTTACATTTTTCTTACATTTTTAATGTGTATTGATGTGAGATAGGTGATTTTCCAGTTGAATACTTCTAAAGTGGGTTTCTTTTGTTTTTTTGAGAAAATTTGTCTCTTCAACTAACACTCGATTTTGTACCGTTTTTGTAGAATTTGTAATTTTTGAAAATTTTTAACAAATGGTTAAAAATTAAAAATGAAATTTTTGACTAATTATAAGATCACTGTAAAAGGAAGTTGTGTGAGTGTATCACACCAGATTTTTTATGTTGGGGAAGCCAAGCCGAAAGCTTGTGTGTTGTTTCGCTTCCCAATTTTGATAAATTTTGTTGAAAATCGTACGACACTCATTAATGACCAATAGAAAAATTAGTTCATGAGCCGTAACCAAGACAATAAAAAAATTTCTTGGAAATTTTTTGTAGGTAAACCAACCTAACTGTGAGGGTTTGTGGCGTTACGATTTTCTTACCGAATCTGCATTCGAGCATTAATTCATATCCGGAAATTATTTTCGTGCATTCCAACAACGTCCTAATTTGCCCTCGCGTCCCGCTCGGGCAAATTAATTGGACGTTGTTGGACCGCACTCAAAAAAATTTCCGGAGAGAATTAATGCTCTTATGAGATTACATGTGATAAGTTCTTACATATATTGCAGACCAATCCAATTTGATTATTTTTAATCACGTGAATCAGTTTGACAAATCAGATCACACTTGAAGTGAAAACGACCCTAGGGTGATTTTCAATCACCATGGAAACTACCTAATTAAATTGCAGTAGTATCCTATGACAAGTTGGTGGCACTGTAAATCTAAGTCAAATTCAGGGTTAGCAGGTTAGGTTTTCCGCCAGCCTGTGTCAAAACTGACGCAAAACCTAACCTGATAACCCCGAATTTGACATAGACTTACAGTGCCACCAACATATTATTATAAAGAAGTGTCAAATTAATTTGTCAGAAAAATGGCTAATTTATTTAAGAACTTATCTTCCCGAATTCACCGCGGCCAGTGATAAATCCTTATAATTTTGACAAATTATTGCGGGTGATTATCACTGCCCTTGGTAAATTATAGCTGATAAGAGTAAATATTTTATGCCCAGTTGTGCGTTTTATTTATTTGCCTCTGTGCGGAAGCCAGCTGTGGTTAAATTGGCAGTGTTCCGGTGTACAGTTCCAGAATAAATTGGACCTGGAGCTTGTGCGATATTGTTTTCGGAGCTGAGATTCTACAAGTTTTGTAGCTGCGGGAAAGAGAAAGCAAAGTGCAGCACCTAGAAGAGGCTGTATTCGTGATTCAGAAACAGGTAGCAGTAGCTGAAATATTGCCAGGAAGCAGATACGAGCTTGGCGTTCTTTCCAATCATATCCTGTGCGAGTTCGTCCTTTAGAGCCGAGATTCTTCAAGATTTGGAGCTGCGGGAAGCAGACAGCAAAGGGCAGCACCTAGAGGAGGCCTTATTCGTGGACTATCAGCAGGTAGCAGCAACAGAGAGCTTTGCAGGAAGCAAATACAAGCTGCTCGTCCTTTGCGGAAAACGGAAACAAAATCGGAGTTCTCTGAAGAAAGAACAAATGCGAGTTGACGTCATTTTCCACTTGAAAAGCCAATTCTAGGTTAGCCAAACTTGATTATTATAAAAGCATTGTTGTAATTTACCTGAGGTAAAGTGATTGATTGTTGGTTAATTGTCAACGTAGGCTGAATTTTCTATGTTTCGAACAGCTTTGTTTGGCATTAAATATTTTATGGTTATCTGTCATTCGTCAGAATCGAGAATTTGCCATACAATGGTTAAATTCATCAACAGTGTAAGAATCCAAACCTGCAGATAGGAGTTTCAAATTGCTAGCCGGCGCAAAAGCTTTAATAAGTTGCAAATTGATAGAATATAGAAAGAGCAACATACCTTTATTACAGTGAAGCATAATTAACTAATCATATTTTTAATTAGCTAGAGAGAGGCAATAAAATTCAAACTAAGCTTTATGTAGTGGATCAATTTTATTCATTTATGGTATGTATAGAGTTAATATAGTAGTAAAGCATTACAATATTATACTTTTGATTACAATAAAGTCAAAGATTATACGCTCGGGCCCGCGAGAGATTTTTTGTGGCGATTTTATTTTTATTAATATAACCGACTTACATTGATGTTAATGTTAGACATTATTACAAAGTCAGCGTAACCCGGAGAAATTATAACAAAACCCGGAGTCCGGAGATTTGGTGTTGAAACCCTGAGACTTCGGGTGAAACCCTGATAGGTGGTCACCCTACTTATAAGTAAAAAAAGCTGACATATCAGTTAATCAAACAGTCATATCCCCATATCGTAGTTCAAATGCAACGGCAACAATGGCTACTTGTTGGTGTTGACTTCTCAAAAGAAACAGAAAAACCGCTCTGCTTTAGGACCTCTTCAAAAATCTCAGGGTTCAAGCTAACTGTTCCTTGGAATGCCTGTCAGAATCCATCTTCTTCAGATTGTAACAAATCAAATTAACAAAGAGATGTGTAAAATATTTAGAAAAATTAGAGTTTTTTAAGGAGATTGTATTGCATCCAGCGCAGCTACGGGCGGTCCGATTGCCCAGATTTCAGAATTAAATTACAAATCATTTTAAAACCTGTTCTAATTATTCTAAATATTATTACACACACGTTTGATAATGTCATTTGTTACGTGATATCTTGAAAGTACAGCTTACGAATATGTGCTTATTATTTTTTTATTATTTTGCAGGTTAGCACTTGAATCTTCTTACTTCATTCAACTGTGAACTCTGCCAATTGATGCTCACATAGGCTCACTTGTGTGTGTCCACTTAATTGCATGGAAGCAGTAATGTAGACTTGCCTGTCGTAGAATTATAATCGGCTGCTTGCTTAATATTTACTCATATGATCCACAAATCAAAAGCTGGCTACCTTCAATGGACGTTAACATTCTATTCATTCATCAAGAGCTGTCACATAAAATACGTTTTCTATTTAGCAACTATTAGGCAATTATTTTGTTTTTGGGAGCACAAAGTGGTGCAGCTTATCTTATCAGGGTCTAGGACGTTTCGCCGCCGCCGTTTCGCCACCGCCGGTTCGCCACGGCCGTTTCGCCACCGGCCGTTTCGCCACCGAGCCAGTTCGCCGCCAGAACAATTTCAATATTTGGAATAACATATAGATACACACATGATCATGACCTAACCTAACCTAACTAAATCGGTAGTTATTTTCGAATTAGGTACGTTAAGGAATTTGGGTAAAAATTCGGTGGACGGTCCGGTCTAGTGCGCATGCACAAAAATGTAACAGTGGACAGAAAAATGTAACGTTGAACAAACTTTCTCTCGTATTTTTTCTCTAAAAAAAATCATCAAGACCTAACAACTAACATAAACCATTAACCTGAACCACCGCCGAGAGCGCAACAACATTGCTTTAAAAATTACGAGACGATAGCGGCACCCACAACATTTTGACGGACACTGATCGTACCATAAACCTTACTTCTCTGGCAGCGCATGAGGAATAGACCGGACGGTGCACTGAATTTCACCCGGAATTTGTTGTTTTGAAAATAATCTTAAATGTAAACATTAACATTCTGTAAATTTGAAATCGTTAACCTTGGCGGCGAACTGGCCCGGCGGCGAAACGGCTGGTGGCGAAACGGCTTGGCGCGAAACGGCCGTGGCGAATCGGCGGTGGCGAAACGGCGGCGGCGAAACGTCCCATTCCGTCTTATCACAAGCAAAATGACAATTAACAATTGACTGCAGCCTCCAAAGGTTTATATAGGAGACTTTATTTTGTTACTCTCGATAACGAAGTATCTAGTTGGATTATTTCTTAACCAATGAGACATAATTCGCAAAATTGAAATTGAATTAAAAACTAATAATTGCAAATAACTTACATAAAAGTTAATTCACCACAAATAACTTATGCCGAATATCGAAATATTTTCGCTTATATATAAGTCACACTTAAAATTTATACAATTCAAACTACAAGAATATTGAATACAGTTGGTTTCCTAGGTCTAACCAAATTTAAACGAGTAAACTCAAATAGTAGGAGATATAATGATCTATAAATGTGGCAGGTGGCAAACACGTTTATTTTACAATTATTGCCCTACAAGGCATTTATATGCTTACGATAACATTAAATTCGGCTTGTACGCCTTAAATTACCTATGTATGCACATTTATCTAATTTGCGAGGAGTTTATTACATACATTTTTAACGATATTCTATTTCAGGTTATGCTTTACATGTTTAATTAAGTATGGCATATAAAATGAAATTTACACCCAGAGCTAAGCTATAGAATATCAAACATCAATCAATGGCTACCTGTAAGTGAAATTTCAACTTAATCCCATGTAGGTTGGCTGAGGAATCTTAAATCGTAAACTTTCTTATGAACGCCATGACATGTGAACCCAAATTTTCATATTTGAAGGTTTTATTAATGGAAAATCTAACCAGAACGAACATACTATAACTAACTTATCCTAACTATGTACAATTATTAATATTGTTAACCAATGGAGGTCTTTTTGATTGAATGTTTGGAATCACAAAATTTCACTTTTTCCCACTTTTTAAGTTCTTGATAATTTAAAAGTTGCTTTATGTACAAATTCACTTGGAAATGCCACTCAAAACTGTTCAAAAAACTATGATACGAAACTCTCGGAAGAAACGAACCCAAGATCGCAAGGATTTAAATTCATAAAACTACCTTTAATAGCCGAAGTCTTAAGTTGCCTGAGCCTGAGCCTTTTTTGTGTATCATTATGTTATTGATAATTGGAGTACTGTATTAATCAAATTTGTGCTTATTTTTGCCGATTCCTTACGATTTTTTTTAAATCATAGTTTCTCATATAATTTGAAATGAAATCAAACATCATGTGTCTATGTTGGACTCGATCCACAGAAATATATGTAAGTTATCATAAAATTTGGTGCCGCACAGGCGCGATGCTACTTCGGGATATGGTAGTTTTTATTTTGAAGCAAAGTACCCACTGGTCATCCAAGATCTAAGCTAGGACTCATTCATAACTATTCCCACGTGAGATAATGCTCAGTCAGTTGGTTTTCCTCCGAGTGGACGAAAAATAATGCTTTTCCCACATGTCTTCAGGCCGCAAAATGCATGATTTCAGTATTTTTGCATCGCTGCTAGACAACAAATAGTAACAGTACGCAAATGAACGCGTTGCTAAGACGACAAGAAATAACAGTCCGGTCTAGGGCCTCAAATATGTAACGTAATGCAATTGATTGATTTTTGGGTTTATCCCGTTCGGAGAAAAAATAGTATGTGTGACATACAGGAAAAGTGAACTACCCGGCCGACTATAAAAATTACTGCGGAGACGTTCGCCGAGGCAAACCAACCACAGTAGGCCGAGAATATATATTTTTTCTTACTAGTTAGTCAATATACTATTTCGTCATTTGGTTGCTTTGCTTGTAATCATACGTTACCGCTTCGGGATGAAAACCAATAATACTATTAATTCTTTATATTATAGCGTTGCATTCGAGAAGGCCTTTTCGACGACTATATTCGCTAGTCAGTTCAATTTGTAGTTTTGATTGAGCATCGATTCAAATTGTCATTTAGGGCATTGAGCACTTCGCTTGATCGGTACAGTAAGCTCTCATTCAAGTCAGATTCTTTTGTTTGCATGGACCGGTATACTATTTGTGCATCGTATGTGTTATATTACCACATACATTAATAAGTTATTTTTTATTTAGTTTTTCCTTCACGAACCCCGCGTTATTTGTGTCTTTCGACGTTATTAATGTTGTTTGATTGTTGGGTATTTGTTATCGTCTTTTGCCGCAGCTCATTTACTCCATATAGTTCGGCGGAGAGAAGTTTTGAACCTGGCGTCCCTGTCTGTTGGATCATTTCTTGCTCATACCAATAGGTGAACTGATTCTGTACCTTTTATGCCCATGACCTGTCTTCGACATTCGGTTGTTTGGAGTACTACAAATGACGACGTTGATATCTGACATTTCCGTTACGTAATGTTACATTTTACATGATACTTGTGTAACGGGTTTGCTAATACAAGTGTAATAGGTTTTAATATTGAACATTTAAGAATAAGGCATAATTTTATTAAAAAGTAATTCTGTCCTAAAGCGAATATGTTCCAAGTTTTAAATTGAAACCTTATATAGGGTTTTCTTTGACAATAAAAAATAAACTGAGTAGCATTAAATACAACCAACTATTTCGGTTAGTAGCTATGATAGTATCTTTAGTTAATATAAGGGGATATATCTGAAACGAGACAAAAATTTATTTATTTGCCATACACACTTACTTTTACATCTTCAATACAAGATAGAATCTCCAGAAAAAGGATTATTACTTAAAAGAATTACATCGATTTTCTATTACATGTTACTCTCACTTTATTTAAATTTGCCAAAATTTGTTAAGCTTGTGACAACTATAAAAACAAAATTTTTCAGCTAGTCCGATAATTACAGCTGTTTTCCTGTGAAACGAAAATATACTATGAGCTACAAAAACCGTTTCGTTGTTACTACTTCATTCCGAAATGAACGGCTCGCATAGGATGAAGCGTTCCTGTATTGACTTCTGATAAGTCCATAAAATTAACACATCGTAAATTACAAATACTCAAGTGCACTTCTTCGAATTTCTTTGGTGGTCCCGGTACTTGTAAGTGTATAATGGCCAAGCACAAATTTTACTGATTCCTTTCAAGCGCAATTTAAGTTTTATGATGATTTCAATTGGCTAGACGCGCGAAAAATATTTAAGTGCTTACTGTCTGTTTTATATCAACATGCATTTTATTTTCGTAAACTGAATGTCTTCAGCTGGATTATTTATAAATACTTGAAAGCATTTCTTGCGATTGGACAGTTAGCAAATTTTGATACAAATTAGTTCAGTAATTTCACACTTGAACCTTAGATGGTATACAGTTATGTTTATTCCATTTTTGGAATTGTGTGGATTAGTCATGACTGAGGTTTTTTTAACGAGTATAGAACACGTTATCATTTTCCATCTGACACACAGTACATAAGTATGACTATCGTTGATAATGACATTTGAAAGTTGACTGTTGATTCTGAGTTGTTAAAGTTAATTTTGCATTTCTAGTTCGGGTATTACCTATTAATTTGCAGATATGGGGTACTCAATCAGATGTAACGTATACACAATTATCTCTCCTCATTTATGGTCTACGCTCACTGTATTTTCAAATTTTTCAGATAAAACGGTATGTGTCGTTGGCACTAATGGAATTTGGAAAGTTACTGAGAATAATTCGCGCAAATACCGTGAACATAACACGCTGTAAAACGTTTTTAATATAAATACTCTTTCTTCAATGGAAATTTGCATTCATTATACAACACTGAAATTACTGAATTTTCAGCATTGAAATAGTAAAAACTGAAGCGTCGTACTGAAATATCGTAACTACTCACAAAACTCAGTTTTCAACTGTTCACGAAACGAAATTTTTCTTAATAATTTTATATGAATTTCAGAGTAGATTAGTGCAATATCTAAACAAAGCTTTCTAACTAGCTTTTCAGGAAACAAAGACTGCAAATATTTCTTCACGGAAGTTAAGAAACAGGGATCATATACAATATTGTTTTTGTTGTACTTTTCCTTAGTTTCTTTAATGTTTTTTTTTTGAATTAGATGCTTCCTAATCAATTTATTCACTTGTGTTTTAACAGAAGACAGGAAACATGGCGAATAATGTTACCGTAGAAACAACGACGCGATGACAAGTTTGCAATAGTGTTGGTAACAATTTGTTTTAAAATTGTAACATCTTACTTAGTTAAATGTACAAATATTTTTAATTATATTGGTCTGGAAAAAATATCCGTAAATATCGGTCTTGCTCTTGATTTAACTTTTAGAATTTTGTAACACCCTTTGGTTTCGTGTTGCACTTGGTACCATCTAAAGAGCTTTAGTGATCATTTTTAGAACCAATCTTATTCGACGTTTTCGAAGCTTGAAAATATCATTGATGCACGGGATAATAAGTAGATGGACCGACTGATCCAAGATTGGATTATTTAGGCGATGTAACAGAACGTTTGTTGGTTCCATGTTGCACTCGCTGGTGCTATAAATTTTCGTCATTTCTCATTTCTTTGCTACAGTTATGTAGCTTACAATTTCAATTATTAAGGTCGTCTTCCACACATCTATTCGTTTTCTTCTTGGTGTACCCTTCTTCGTTCGTCACTACTCCTATTAAAACCTTATTTAGTGCACTTCCACTCGCGCCATTAGTATTTAGCCAGCGACAATTCTGCTTATTGATAAATTCCAATAAAAGAAAACTGGCTTCGTCAGACGTCAGAGGCAGATTTGGGAAATAAGGGTTGTTTTGAATTCCATTGAGAATATTCTGGCAACAGATGATATGATGATATAATTCTGACATACGATCAATGGCCGTGCTTTCCATTCGTCAAATCACGGCCCATTTAAAAAAATCATTTGTATCTCCTGTCAGTTACCCGCCTCGAATCCCGCTTTGATTTTTCAAGGAGCAGAAAACGCCACTAAATTCAAGACCGTATTAATTAGCCGAAAACATAGCACAGAGCGAACGCCATGCTCCCACCCCACTAAAACGCGACCATAAACGCTTCAACTAAACGCCTGGTTTTGCACCAAACCAAGAAACTGCAAAGCAGCCGACAAAAAAGCAAATACAGCACGGCAAAATAGAATTTTAGAAAAACAACCTTCTTAGGGCAGTTCGCCGCGCTCAGCGGACAAAAGGAACAAAGGGATAAGTATTTCAAACTGCGTTAACCTCTTGTTGAAAGTAAAAGTGTGAAGATTGTCCACCCTAAATCTAGGCCAGCAAGCGAAAGCGTTGGCTATAAATAACCCAATTCAGGCGTTCCCAAAATAAACAAAAATAAGCCGCGATTAAATCCAAATCGTCTTATATCAAAGCGCTCCTAGGCGTGTTTGGCATCGTTAGATGCGTCTTTTAATCAGCGAAACGATGGGCACCATCAAAAACCCCACGAGCTTAATTAAAAACGCTGTGGCTTAATTAATCTTAAAGCAAAAAACAAATTCTCACTACAAGGCAAGAAGCAAAACGGGGGAGTTTGCAGTGGCAGATTTAGCTTAGAAGGAACGAGGATTCGAAAAGCAATTCATTCGATGACCCTTGGTCTCGAAGCTCCTTTACCTTCCAATTGACCCTTGGTCTTGGAAGGTACCCCGGGGCTGGAACCTAGATCCGCTCAGGAGAATCGAGACGACGCCGACGCCGCTCACCTTTCCAGGAAGCTCGCACTGTCCAAGGAAGCTGCCGCCATCTGCCCCTTGCGCCAGCCGCTGACGAGGAGAATCGCTGCCGTCCAACGTCGTCTGCTGACGAGGAGAATCGCCGCCGCCCAGCCTGCTGCCACGAAAGCTGCCGCACCCATCCAAGAAGCTCGCACCTTTCGAGCAAGCTGCCGCCGTTCGCCCCTTTTGCCATCTGCTGACAAGGAGGATCGCCGCCGTCCAACGCCGTTACCACTGAAACAGCCGCGCCGCCACCGCCGCCTCCCAGTAGAAGGCCGCCAACCGCCACATCGCCGCATTCGCCGCCGCCGCCCAGCGTTGCTGCAAGCTGTGAAATACCAAACGCTACCGAGAAACTACTAGAGCGCCTATTCGGGCCCTCACATCTCCGCTCCCCGAGGAACGAAGCCCGAACCCCCTGCATTCGGCTCTGCCTCGACCAACCTCTAGAGCTGGCGCTCTCCATCGCGGCCTAGCCTCATCACCGAGGATGAGAAGCATGGACAGCTGACGTCCGGCTCCGCCGCCAGCCGCCGCCAAGCTTGAGGTACGCTTCAGCTACCTGCACCCAGAGTGTGTCGCCCTCAGAAGTACCCGGCATGGCCGCAAGACGCCCCAAGCTTCAGGTCTGCTTCAGCTGCTTGCTGACCAGAGCGGGTCTCGGCCAGCTGCCATCTGTCCGGCTCCACGTCCACCACCAGGTCCGCCTAGGAACCCAGGAACCCCGCGCCACGAGGAGGACTTCGCCTAAGCTCGCGCTCCAAGGGATCGACACCCTGGCTCCGCACTACTTCACCGAGGATCCACTTGTCCGCGGCACTGCTGCCCCAACCTTCCTCCCGCATCCCCTGCATGCCGCCGAGGTGTATTATGCCCCAGGTCATCCAGTACGTGAAGACAGCCTCCGCCTCCAAAGGGCTTCGCTAGGACGCGAGCCCCAGGTTCAAAAAGTCCTGGCCGACGTTTCCTGCCCCCAGCTCGACCGCCGCCATCAAGGGGCCCAGCTTGCCGCCGGCTACACCTCAACACCGGTTCAGCATTCGCCCATTGAGATGCCGTCCACCGAGCCACTCACAACACCAATGCTATCAATATTTTATTTCCTCTAGGTCAACTTTGTGAAAACTGTACATATTAATATTAGATTTTAAAAAACAAACTATAAACCAATCGTTATCTTTCGACAGGAGCTCCAATCATCGTTCTTCGTTAACACTCTTTACCGTGAGCTAGTCTGGGAATGGCCATAAAAACGCCATTATAACCGCGGCCACGCCTCACGCAAGTGAGGACGTCGTCGTATTGTGTTAACGTGCATGCCACGATTACACGCATTCATAGCCATCATGACCGGATGCATGCAACAACCTGCAGCTAGACGCGCTCATGCATGCACCGTCTCCGGATATGCCTTCACCGATTACACGATGCAAGGTGCACACTTGCAACCTCAATCATGTCGAAGTCACCAATGGACATGATTGAGGTCTGCAATGGGAGGCACATACATTCCAGACGCGTACGCACACTTCTGCTTCTGCGTCATTTTTTTCTTTAAATGTGCATTCACATGCATATCTGCATTGTTTTCTTTTAGCAAATCAATTTTCCCTTGCATGTTTTGCACTTTAGTTTATCGGCCACTTCTGCAGTTGCAATCGCAACCTGCACTTGTTCGGTACGTGCAGAAAAACCGCGTGCTCGGTCAATTAGTGACCCTTGCACATCCACAGTGGCGTTTGCAGCCTGCTGCTGCTGCCCGCATGCACCCATGATCTACTCTGGTCCGTGCATGCAGTAGCAACTCGTGCTCGGTCTTGTATCGTCTCCAGGCACGCCTCTCAGATTACTACGATACAACCTGCGCACATGCAACCTCAATCGTAAACATCGGTAGCTTGTCAGGGGGAGGGGGGAGGGACATAGGACCTCACTGGCACACTTCTGCAGTTGCAAGCATAGTTAAGTTTTTTTAAGTTTCGTAACACAAATAACTACATGTCACTGTAAGACATTACCGAGACTGATCCCGCCTACTTTTTAGATCAACAAAGCTTCCACGCTGTTGATTTGTTTGTTGCCTATATTTTTTTACTTTTTCATGCATACGATTGCTGTTTTTTCTCTCTTTTCCGGATTTTATCTCCGGAGTAGAAGGAGACGCTCGATCAACGACCTAGACTCGTGTGACCAGTGACAGTGTAGGTGTAGTGTTGTGTTATTTTTTATTTATTGTTACTTTTTATTATTGTTATGATTTATTGTTATTAGTTCTTAAGGATAGGTGAAAAGATCCAGGAGGTTTTGTAGCTAAATATAATCGTGTTACTTTCATACGGGGTTATATTAGTTTTTCTATCTGGCCTCTCTCTCCTCTCTAATGTAGCGATCGTCACAGTCACATGTTTATGTTGTGAAGGTGACGATGAACACAAAGTTATAAACAGATTATTATCAGTACTGAAAAAATATCTCACAGGAAACCTCTGTAGTACACGATAACGTTAGCACAAACTTGTAAGCTAGATAGAGTGAAGTGTAAAATGATTCGTGACTATTTAACTGGCGCAGTAATTTCAAAGCACAAAGTAGACATTGATAGCACTGTGATTTTCGGCACAATGGAATCTTAAACGATTCGGTGAAGACATCATTGATTTCATATATTGCAAATAATGTCTCAGGCTGTTTCTCACAATCTTCAGTTTCTCTCAGATCATCACTGAATTGGAAGTCTGACGGAATCTGATGTTTACTAAAGTGCTATGTAGTCTTCATAATGAGTCGCAAATTGATCAATTCTCTGCACAACTAATAGCCCAAGAGCCAGTGGCAATTCGAGCAACGGACGTTCTGTAAGGCTACAAATTTTTTTGGTGATGAGTCATAGCATGCCAAGTACATTGTTACGTGCAGAATGCGCCGCTTGCCATAATTTTGAATTTGAACGCTATTTTCCCGCGCGTTGCGCATTGGCGTTCGGCCGTGTCTTCTGGTGATAGCTTTTATCTGGAAAAACCATTAGCAGGCCGAGACTCGCTACGCGTCTTCTTCGCCAGCTTTCGAAGCGAGCAGTTCTTTAGTGCTATTCACTAGTTCGGGGATGCTTATTTAGGGCTATTTGGTCGAGCTGGAGATGTGAATTTAGGAATGCCCTCACGTTTTCGTGGATTGAAGCCCCCCGAACATAATTAAGGACATTGGTTTCCTTCGCTAAGGCGGATCTATTTGGTGTTAGCATATTCGAGCTGTTCCTTTTCTGCGCCCAAAAACCATTCTGGGGTGAGTAGCTATTTTACGCTGAGAGGCCTGTCCGTACGTGTTCTATTAGAGCCCTGTTTTCCCTCTTACAGCAAGACGTACTAGGCAATATTGCGCCTTCGAGCCGTGTTTGACGCAATTTGCGTTCTCGTCCTGGAGTCGCTGGACCTGCTGGGCCACGTGCCGCAACGTTTCGCGAGGCGATTTGTCGAGCCTTCACGGGCCCGCTTCTCCTTGTCGCCGGCGCTCTATTAGGGCACAAGAGGGTACCGTTTTTCGGAGGTAATTAGCCCCGAGGTTTGGCCTTTCGACCTGCGGGAGCGGCGCTGTTATTGTCGGCCCCCTAGGCCACCGACGACCGCAAAACGTTCTCGGCCGACGTCGAACCACGATCGCAACGACGCCCAGATCCAGAGCTTCAAGTCTGTCGCAGCGAGCCGCTGACGAGGTGGCCCATTTTTAACTTGTTGTAACGTATATGTTTGTCCAAACTGTAAGTACATTTAGTGCATGTGTTACTTAATTAAGGCGGCTCTCATCCTTCATTTCATGCTAGAATTAAGATTGTCAATGTAAAAGTTATAGAGCTTATTTATGCATGAAATTAAACTATCTTAAATTATCTGTATATGATTTGTGTTAGCTACGGTTCGGTTATTTTATCGGAGCCATCTTACAGGGAGTATTATGTGCTAGGTACCGAGTTTACAATTTCTCCACAGTTCACCGGGGTGCAATTGTCGTACCTTCAAAAATTGTTGGCGCACTGGGCATTTGTATACTTAATTAACCCTACCGATATCAATTCCGCGACCCTACTACCGATTGAGCCGGCGGCCGGCAAATTGCACCCAAGTGTACCTTTTGTATTGTTTGATGCTGCTTGGAAAGATTGCCCAGAATCTTACATCACAAAGGCCTAACAACATATACAACGACCTGGCAGACATCAGCCCTGCACGTCATCATCCCTTATATTTTTGAAATTGTCAATAATATTTAAAAAAAAAACTTGTCGCTGTAAGCTTCAAATTTTAATATGTTTTAGTTCATGCATTGTGAAGTAGGAAAAAAATTGACAGGCGATTTCGATGAGCACTAGTACCTGACAGGTGAGTCGAAAGATGTGCAGTATATAGGGTTAAAATAATCTTTGTTCTGTACATTTGAAATTTTTACACATGTTTAAGTGAGTGATTTAGAAAACGTGTGTACAATGCCAGGCGGTTCTGGTTAGCATTTGTCTTTGACAGGCGACGAAGAAGATGCTATGTGACCCTGAGTGAGAGACGAAAGAGTCGAAAGATGTTGAGAGAGTTTGATAATGTTCTCAAGTTGCAGAAAATGCTTTTCGACGAGTAAAACACTATACTTTTTCTATAACCATGGTTCACTACTACTGCACTAAAACACTACCGTCCGAGAGTAAGGCTACTTGATGAGACGTCCTGCCAATTTCGTGTTAATTTTTATAACTGTATTTTGCATTTATTACGTTATACAAAGTAAATTTACACATTTTTGTGCTAAATCATGTTTTTCCATTGTGCTTTGTAAAATTAAATTACAATTGGATATGGCAGAATGCATTTAATATCTGAAATTGCAACCACTTACTTTCGTCACTAGAGACGAAAGTTAACGTTATGGGATATTCTATCACTGGTCCCGGAACTGGCGTTTTCGGTTGGGGTAAAACGTGACGAAAGTTGTTCATTTTTAAATTGTTATAGAAAAAATATATTTTATTAGTTTCAATGAAAAATATGTAAGAATTTAATAATATAGCTACACACAAACTTACACTATAATGTGTATATAAATTTTTTAATTATAATAATAATACAATTTTAATTCAATTTTCATCGCTATCATATACGGTACTGTTGCTGTCTTCATCGTCATCTGACTCGTCATGACTAAATTCGTCCTCTGTAAAGAAAAATTTTTTGATTCATTAACAATATTATTACATATCGGATCTTCTGCACATTTAAATAGAACTTTATGTATTTTTATTTAATTAAAAAGTTGTATGTTACCTGAAATGCGTTTTTCAGCTTCATCAGACTCTTTCTCGGCAGTGGACTCTCGTGATAATATGTCATAAATTGAAGCAGGTACTGTATCACCGTCAAACCAATTAAAAATATAACGATCATCGATTAAATTCCAACCATTATTTTCCGGTGTCAGAAATGTTGGCTCTCTTAAATGACTATTTCGCCAGATATTTGTAATATACATAGTTCTTAATAATTGTTGTCGCAGTTCACGTTGGCACGGAGGTAAATTTGATGAATCATAACTGATAATTTTTTTCATAAATACTTTAGTACTACTTGTCTTATATGTTGCGAGAAACTACTGAAGGTGCGATCTCCTCAGTTTCGATATTTGACATTTCTGTAAGAAAAATTATGATACTAAATTATTCATATTGCAAGAAATAAAATAAATTTAAAAGTATATTCAATAGTTGGCATAATAATAATAAAAAATATTATCATGCGATAATTAATTATCTTGTAACACAAAATAATTTATTTATGAAAATAATAATTATTATTAATTATTCGCTTCAATCATAGATTTTCACATTAATTTCAAAATTATTGTTATATTACTTATTACTATTTTGAAATTAATAATTGCTAATATATATTTAGTAGTGATTGAATTTCTGTCAAGTAACCGAATGAAAAATATGCTTAATTAAAAGATCAAACCTAGTAAAGAATATATAAGTCAATAGAAAAATACCTGATGATGATGCTGGTACATTCGATGAAGTTGATGGTTCACTCGGGCGATATTTTTTCATCACAGCCAGAAAGTTTTTATAACGCTTTACATGATAACCTGTACTAGCATCAACCGCCTCTGGCAAATAAATGTTATTGAATTTTAAATTATGTTCTTTTCTTATTTTTAATATGGATTTGCTTTTATCCAAAGTAGTCACTGTAAATTGTACTGTTTTGTCATTAGTTTTTTGGTTACAAATCACACAAACGTCTTCGGATTCCATCCTGCACACTATTTTTTTTAATATTAATATCTACTTGATATGCACAAACTAAACTTCACAATTAATATTAATACAATATAGTTTAAATTACAAAATTTAAAATAATATATAACATATAACGCAGTAATTCGTAGTAATAAAGCAAAACACGACTGTACAGTTTACAAGAATGAATTGCAACTGACTAAATTTTTCTTTTAAAATCTGTTAATTTATGGAAGCAGGTATACCACCCTTCAAACTTTCCGTTAGACAAACTGTCTCACTCGCGCCATTGAGTTGACATTACGTCTCTCACTCGCGCTCACATAGCATCTTCTCCGTCAGCTGTCAAAGACATATGCTAACCAGAACCGCCTGGCATTGTACACACGTTTTCTAAATCGCTCACTTAAACATGTGTAAAAATTGCACATCTTTCGACTCACCTGTCAGGTACTAGTGCTCATCGAAATCACCTGTTAATTTTTTTTCCTACTTCACAATGCATGAACTAAAACATATTAAAATTTGAAGCTTACAGCGACAAGTTTTTTTTTAAATTTTATTGACAATTTCAAAAATATAAGAGATGATGACGTGCAGGGCTGATGTCTGCCAGGTCGTTGTATATGTACTTGGCATGCTATGACTCATCACCAAAAAAATTTGTAGCCTTACAGAAGGTCCGTTGCTCGAATTGTCACTGGCTATCTGGTTATAAACACGATTGGTTCCCCTAAGTTGAGCCAATTTTCGAAGTGCATGTATGATCGCTACGAGACGTTTCAGTACTCTTGAGCGTCTTGAAATTTTTTAGGCTCAACTGTGCCGATGTCCTTCATAAGTTTTTCACTGAAGATAAAACGTTTTATTTGTTGTACTGCTGCATCAATGATCACAATATAATAAACATCTAGACATTTGTCTAGCCTCATCAGTAGCTAAATCTCGTGCTCTTTGCTTTGCAATCAGGATTCGATTTTATGGTAAGCTAGGTTCAATTTCAACGTGCACTTCATTCTCAGTTAAACGGTCATTTAAATGAGCCACAAAATCAGTACGTTTTCAACGATTCTGAATATTGTTTCTCATCTAGTTTGGTCCCCTTTTCTGATGGCCCTTATTTAACCAGCCATGCCGGTCACCCGGCCGGGCCAGACCAGCCCTGGGCGACTAATAATTCGTATTATAAACCTTCTTTTAGCTCACTCGGTATTTTATCTAACGACATCGACACACCAAATTGTGGCCAATAATTGGCTAATCCTCAAACTAGCACACGCACAGCGGGACTCACTAGAAAGAACTCCAGATGTACAGATCTACATATGAATTTAAATAATTGTTAATAGAAAGGGCTTCAACTATCAACTAAGCTAATTTCTTATATTTACGTGTATGTTATAAAAAATGGAATTATAGAATGCGGTACCTACAAATAGATATCCCGTATACATGGTATCTCAAAAAATGGGACACCGACTAGGTTATAATAAACCGATTAAACGTACAAAAAACCTGTACAAAGTCCCTCCGGTAGGAGGTTGTAGAGCCTTGAAGTTAAATTTTTAGTTCTATGTTAATTTTCACAAATGTAAAGATATATATTTTTACTTTGGCACACGTACTTATTATTATGTTGTACCTACTACACTAATGGAAAATATTTCAACGATAGGTAGTGCCCCTTACAGTCAAGTTTAGTTTACGAAAATGTTTCAATTAGTGCAGTACATAAGTGTACTAAAGTTAAAATCGATATCTGTACATTTGTGGAAATTAACATAAAAATAAAAATTTAACTTTAAGGCCATATAACTTTTTGCTGGAGTGACTTTGTACTAAGGTATAATTACGTATAATCGGTTTATTACAACCAAGGAATCTATGACCAACTGATGTGCTAATCTTTTTGAGACACCCTAAATTATGGAGTGAAAACTGAGCACATTATATGCAGATATAAGTACACGTTTATTTTGTCTTTTAGTTGGCAGTTTTAAGTTTGTGAAACGACTGTTTAATAACATATTTTCATTAGTTTACGTCGTCACTAGTAACATGTTTAAAAGATTTCATTAGGCACGTTGTCAGCAGCAACGTATTTTAAAATTTTTAAAACACGCAAAATTACGGCCGGTTGCTGGTAATCCTAATTTATATATATTTTTTAATAATTACAGTGTTTTCTAGATTCTATTGTAGATAAAATATTGTACGATACCTCTTCGTAAAGCATCTTTAGTCACTCGCGGGGCTTAAAACCTTTGCTCACTCGCGTTTTAACTCTGCACCACTCGTGAGTCGTGACTAAAGAGTAGCTTTACGCACTTGTATCGTAAATTACTACAAAACAATTATAGTGCACACCATTCAAAGTTCAGGCTTGATGTTGGAGCCGCACTGTATGAAGTAAAGAGTCGCGTAGTGAGTTTCGCTGAATTAGCACCTAAGATTATATCGGCAATGTTATTTAGTTTGTATTCACCCTGCATAACTTGGGTAAACAGCAGTAAATTATTACTTTTATATAATAAATGAAATTGCCTTCAATAATTAATAAATAATACCTACAATTTAAATTTTAAAAGCTAACTACCACTTACTCTGAAATATCCAAAAAGATATAAGAAAATAAATGATGTTTATCCGTTAAAGTATTTTTGTGAGATATTTTGTTCCGCCATAATGGAAACTTTCACGGCTTGATATTTTCATGGGGTTGTTGAACGGACAATAGAATCTAAAGAACGGTGCATAATTTGTAATGATAAGCATTATAGACAAAACAAATCCTACCGTAATCTTATCCAGCGCATTCTTTGAAACGAATTCTTTTGACACCTTTGTAGCGGCTTTGTTCCGGACACAGTATTTTAATCGATAACATAAACTTCCTTCTCGAATGCATTCAAAACACACTGAATCGTTGATAGTTGATTCTGACGTGAACTGGTTCTCTGTAATCAGAATTGGCGGGCACTTAATTGATTACTGTCGTAATTTAAGAAAACTGCCTCGGTCATTTTTTAGCAGGTATAGAATGCGTTAAATTAACCGCAGACTTAATTACAAGGACTATTAATTTATTTTTACTGAAACCACAATAATGATGAAGATGATTGTAACAGAAACCACGACATTTGTCCCGAAAAATGTTATGACTCTCCGTGTTAAAAGCTGAAGATACAAACGTGCCGCTCGCCTACGACGCCGAGTCTCTTTACGTATAGGTATAGGTACGTATGTTAGTAGGAGCCCTATATTTATCAATTATGTTTTGTCTATGACGAGGCGGTTATTATTCTATCCAATTTCCTGATTTGGTTTTGATGTCTTGCAAAATTAAATCACTGAAGAGATCACCGAGTTGATAGTATTGAACAATATACCCATCGTAATAATTTGCATTTGTTTGGTATCCCGGAAAACAAGAATGAAAATACAGATGTACTTAGGGTGACCACTTTTCAATTTATACAAACCCTGAGGATCCTTCGTAAGTAAAAAAAAAGGTTTTCTGCAATGAGAAATGCAGAATATTTATATAAAACAAAAAACATGCAAATAAAAAACATGTTTTTATTAATTTTTACTAATGGTTAGCAAATATAATGCAAGGTGTAACTGAAATACTTGTCCATATCGTACGTCGTACTAAACACGCATTGTTTCTACTATGTATTCAAAACAAAACATCAACACAGACGGTTTGCATTCATATTGAAGTACCAACAATCGATAACGCAGCTAACTAGGCAAATTTTTATTGGAGGCAAGCCAACATTTTTGCGCTCCTCAGTACAAAAACGTTATATGTGATAAAAAAATACTAATGATACTGTATGACTTCTACATTTATCTCCGGCTATCATAACTCTATAATAAAGCAGAACAATTCCCAAGGTCAAACATGTATGCGCGTGGTCTATGTATAGTTACGATTGTGGGCGTGGTCTTGATATTTTCTAAGAGCCAGTAATATGGAAGGAGAGAACAATTGATGCTCTTGTTATGGCCTACACACATTTTTTACATTACACAGGAATGTTTGTACTATGTACACATAAATATTAAATCTGCAAATAACCTAAATTCGGAGCTTTGTACAAAAATATGGTTATAAACTTTTTACAAGTGGACTTTACTAGCTCTAGGAAGAACGGTGGTTACAACTTATCAGAAGCAAGGCTACAAACCAACCTGAAAATATCATTGCGTTTTTGTGTTTTCGTGCTTATAAGTTAGTTTTTGCGTGAAAATTGTTTATAGGTTAGAATGAGCTGTACGACAAGTGCTGATTCAGAAAACAGACCACTTAATTATTGTGCATGCTGGCGGTAAAATAGGTTTTGTTCCGAATGGGCGTACAAGTGTCCAAGTTTAAGATTGAAAATTGTTTATAGGTTAGAATGAGCTGTACAACAAGTGCTGATTCAGAAAACAGACCACTTAATTATTGTGCATGCTGGCGGTAAAATAGGTTTTGTTCCGAATGGGCTAATTATTTTTAAATCGGGCCTTAAGACTGGGGACTACCATGACGATATGAATAACAAGCATTTTTCCAAGTGGTTACAAGAAAAATTCTTACCAAAAGTTAAAGAAAAGAAAGGCTACAGTGTAGAATAATGAGCAACGCTAAAAGGACGGTTCACAGCCAAGGTAATTTGTTGGTATTTTAGAATCACTGTGTGTTTTATTTAAATTTTATTTCAGAGTACATCGGCAGTAGCTGATTGGGCATTAATAGTGGATATTTTGAAAGCAACTACCTAATATTTATTAAAAACTGGCAAATTTAATCAAAGCCTAAGGTACACAAAGAATCATTGAAAATGAACAGGGCTATGCAACAAACATTGCAGTAGTTCATATACGTTTTCTGAATTTCCCTTGTCTCTAAAGCAGAATCGTGTTGTCCTAACTCTCTCCTCATCGTAATAATAAAATAACGTTGCACGCAATTGCAAAACGTCGGTTAAGTCAATTTGACATGCATAACCCTGTTCATTTTCAATGATCGTAAGTGTACATGTCCAATGTAACTATCCGGGAAGCATCAGATTTTGTTTGTAAGTTATTTAGTGGAATTTCATTATGTGTGTGCTTATTTTTTGTGTGTTAACAGATAAAAATGAAAGTTTGGGACTCGATATCAAGTTTTAATTTGTGTTACGATTTAATTATACTTTAAATCCCAATGGCACATATGAAGCAATTACATACAGTGTGTCCCAGATCGACTGGGATTGCATGGGTAACTTTCTTATCATTGAAGATGGAGATTTGGTTAAATGGCCAATGTTTTCCAGTTTCATATGCTGATTTAATATCTGTGTGCGTGCTTATTTTTTGTGTGTTAACAGATAAAAATGAAAGTTTGGGACTCGATATCAAGTTTTAATTTGTGTTACGATTTAATTATACTTTAAATCCCAATGGCACATATGAAGCAATTACATACAGTGTGTCCCAGATCGACTGGGATTGCATGGGTAACTTTCTTATCATTGAAGATGGAGATTTGGTTAAATGGCCAATGTTTTCCAGTTTCATATGTTGATTTAATATCTGTTTGAAAAAGTTCAGAATGTCGAACCAGTCAAAAGTTATTAGAAAAAACTAAAAACTGTAATTTTCTTGTATGTCAAATATCTTTGTAAGTATAAGAGATACGAAAAAAGTAATATTTGATTTTTAGGTTACTGAATAGAATTTTTATTCTCTTTTCAACGATGTAAGATAACGTATGATTGAATAAAAAATACCAGTAAAATTAATTGTTTTTACATTTTAATCAAGTAAGCTTACATGGATCAAAACAAAATTAGTTGAAATTTATTTTAGAAAACCTTTGTATGTAATTCCTCTAATACTTAGTAACATGTTAATTCAGTACTAAGTACTTGAACCACAAAAACCATCGTGATATTGCTTTTTAAATGTATAATAATCAAGTAGGTAACCAGCTATGATGAAAAACAATAAGAAAGTTTGCGTAAAGTAACCCGTCGTGTCGTCAAATGGTGTCAACTATGTTTCGCTAACAATCGCCAGCATTTTGATCATTTCATGTGATTATCAGGATTATGTTTTGTTTTTAAATAAATGTTGTTTGTTTTTGTTTGGATCCATGTAAGCCTACTTGATTAAAATGTAAAAACAATTAATTTTACTGGTATTTTTTATTCAATCATACGTTATCTTACATCGTTGAAAAGAGAATAAAAAATTCTATTCAGTAACCTAAAAATCAAATATTGCTCCCATATAACTTAAGGAAGTTGATACGAGTACTTCAAAAGCAGCCATCTTGAATTTTTGTTCGACACCAATTTTAAATTGATCTCATCGAAAACAGCAACTTTTATATAAACCTTTTTATTTGATTTTTAGGTTACTGAATAGAATTTCTATTCTCTTTTCAACGATGTAAGATAACGCATGGTTGAATAAAAAATACCAGTAAAATTAATTGTTTTTACATTTTAATCAAGTAGGCTTACATGGATCAAAACAAAATTAGTTGAAATTTATTTTAGAAAACCTTTGTATGTAATTCCTATAATACTTAGTAACATGTTAATTCAGTACTAAGTACTGGAACCACAAAAACCATCGTGATATTGCTTTTTAAATGTATAATTAAGTAGGTAACCAGCTATGATGAAAAACAATAAGAAAGTTTGCGTAAAGTAACCCGTCGTGTCGTCAAATGGTGTCAACTATGTTTCGCTAACAATCGCCAGCATTGTTGATACGAGTACCTCAAAAGCAGCCATCTTGAATTTTTGTTCGACACCAATTTTAAATTGGTCTCATCGAAAACAGCGACTTTTATATAAAACTTTTTTTCGTATCTCTTATACTTACAAAGATATTTGACATACAAGAAAATGACAGTTTTTAGTTTTTTTTTAAATAACTTAACTGGTTCGACATTGCCAATTTAACCAAATCTCCATCTTCAATGATAAAAAAGTTACCTATGCAATCCCACTCGATCTAGGACACACTGTATATATACACGTACTGGCCACATTCATATATGGTAAGAAAATCGTTTTAATTTAATTTTTATTTGTGTGGAGCCAGTAACTTTTCCAAGCAAAACGCAAGAGGACTTTAAGCCCAATAAGTCGAAAGTTCTTAGCCGCGACGAAGTTTTGAGGTGCATTCGTACTTCACCGGACGAGAAGTATTTACTTGCAAAGGTTAGCATTATTGATCCATTTGTTTCCTTTTAATTGTAAAATTACATTGCAGCTATACTTATGGGTATTGCTGGCAGTTGTCGCATTGGAGAACTGGTCAAAATGAAAATTGACGACGTGGACGTCGTTTTGTTAATTTAGTTGTAATGTACTTATGTTAATTTTTTGATAAATTATTGATTTATTTTGGTTGACATTTATTTGACATTTTTAAAGCGCTAGCGCAATAAAAATTTTAAATCACTAGCGGAATACAAATTTTAAATGACTGTTTATAAAACACCAACTTTCATGGGCAGGCCAGAAACCAGTTTACAGTTATCAATTGAAAAAAAAATTGCAATAATACTAGCTCTTTTTTAAATCTCGTAGGTACTTAGAATATGTTCAGGAAATTTATTGACAAATATAAATGTGTAATAACATTAGTTAAGCCAATTACGTATTTTTTTGTAGAAAAAGTAGGTAATATGATGGACATTTTACTTACCATGTTGATTAGGGTGACCACCTTTTGGAAAAGCTAACTCGGGACATTTGACACCTATTTATTTATATTGACCATAGCTACTAACGAATAGAAAAAAATCTGGTGTGATACACGCACACAACTTCCTTTTACAGTGATCTTATAATTAGCCAAAAATTTCATTTTTAATTTTTAAGCGTTATTTGTCAAACATTTTCAAAAATTACAATTGCTAAAGAAATGTAGCGTTAGTTCAAGAGACAAATTTTCTCTAAACTTTTAAGCTGAATTCAAAAATTAATAATATACCGGATGTTCTATTTAAAATAGGAGTTCATAAAAAAATAGGAAAAAAACAAACGAAACTTTTTTTGGAGGTATTCAACTGGAAAATCACCTATCTTTCATCAATATAAATTAAAAATGTAATAAACATGTAAAGTTTGAAAAAAAATCGTTTTAAGAGTTGTTTTTGAAAAATTTTCTTCAAAAGCTTGCTGTCGCATCTAGATAGTACACAAAACTTATTTATGAAGTTTCAACGCCATACCTCTTTTCGTTTTTGAGATATTCTGTTCACAGACAGACAGACACACATACACAGACAGAATGACAGACCAATGAACAAAAATATGTATTTTGGGTTCAGGGGACTTTAAATCTGTGGAAAACTCAATTTAGAATTTTTGGGGTGAACCCAATACTTCCTTTCGTAAGAGGAAGTAAACATCTTAAAATCTTGGACAATGTGCAGCTAAGAGTTTACCATTTTCGAGAGATAGTATTTTAAAGACGGAGTTCTGTTTTCCAAAATTTACGGCTGCATTATTCTATTACTTGGAAGATTGTGCTTTTTCAAAGAGCT
Source organism: Agriotes lineatus (assembly GCA_940337035.1). Taxonomy (NCBI): domain Eukaryota; kingdom Metazoa; phylum Arthropoda; class Insecta; order Coleoptera; family Elateridae; genus Agriotes; species Agriotes lineatus. Next base: position 68,138,398 of record OW679194.1, on the reverse strand, counting down.
AAAAAATTTTGTCAGCTATTGCTTTTGCTGACGAAATGAAGTCGTAATACATGAAATAAAGGGGGGAAATAAATTTACCCTCTATCGGGAAATGTTATGTCCCGGGCGATACCAACTCGGGACCGGAACATTGGTCATCAAACACGGGACTGTCCCGGGTAAATCGGGACGGGTGGTCACCCTAATGTTGATTCACACACCACTTATAAGAACAAGACACCAAGCCAAATAAACAATATACCAAGACAAAATTACAAAAGCGACTGAACACCAAGAACTTTAAGCAATAATGTTGCTGATATCAGGTTGTTTTACAAGTGCGGTTGATTACCTGAGTTTTTGGAATAGGAATTGGACACTTAAATACGTATACAAATTATCCATCATAACAATAAAACTTAATATTTCCTTTATATTTGGGATATTCCAAAAGCAGATAAGTACTTAATTGTCCCTATTTTCAGAAAATTGTAGGTTTGTCTAAATATAGTGCTTTTAGAGATCAGCAAATTCCAGGAATTTAGTTTTTAGAAACTGTCCCAGTGACATTTCCACTAACTGGATTTATAGCATTGTAACAATAATTAGCATTTAATACTGAACAGAAAAAAGAAGACACTATTCAATTCAGCAGTATCGGTGTATCCAATATGTAGGAGGAAAGTGGCCTGGAGGCTATCCAAATATTTCCAATCTGTAACGTGCTTTTAAAACTTTCTTTAGTGCAACAAAAGTTATTAGATTCGTCGTATATTTTAAATGCGGCATATGCCGCGGGTTTCAGCTAGTATGATATAGTATATCCAAACAAACAGGTAGATATTCAAAAATAAATCCAACATTTTTTATTAAAACATTTTGAAAATAAACACTAAATGGTAAAATAATAAAATTTACCACAAATAAAATGAGAACAGAAACCAAGATTAGAAATCACAATTTTAATTTTAAAAAAGTACATATTATTACGTATTCAGTAGAACATTTTACAAATCCCTATATATAAACATATGTTGTACCCAAAATCGGAACGCCACTGCTTCATTTATAGCACAAGGATAAGCATATGCATTTATCAGTGAACACGGGTTCAAATTCCACTAGCTGCAATGTTTCTTTTTAATTTCCAAACTCATGTAATTCCCTTTACTAAGTGTTTCTGTATTATTAGCAGCATTAAGGTATTTTTTACCTATTTTGTAGAGAATTTTGAAGACATCAACCATAATTCGATCTAGCAAAAGTAGTTTTTCTTGCAGCGCGCTTTGCCTATTAAAGACATTTACGAAGATTTTAAAGACGTTGAAAACATTTTCCTCTGTAATTTGTAACTTCTTTATTTTAAAAATACAAAAATTATTTTAATGAGAATAAGACCACCTATGTTGTGCGCCCAAAAGCTGGTAAAGACATATCAATATGTTAAAATAATACAATATAAACAAATAATTACATATTATTATGTAAAGTTTCGCTCCTAATTTAAATGCGAATTAGTCCTAATAAAATATTATGAGCATTTAAAATTTCGCGTTATACGTTACTTGCGCTCTAGGGTGTCCACGGCCGGAGATTCGTCGCGCTGGGCGAACGACACGACAGATCGTCCCGCACGCACTTCCCCTACCGCCTTGATGTCCAAGAGGGAGAGCAGCCAGTTATCCCGATTCCCTGATCTGGCCCGCGGGCCTCAACTGGCGAGAGCTCTGCAAACCCTCAGTTAGTTATTGGTAATTAAATCAAATTATAATTATTCAAGTTTGTTTATAAAACCGCAAGCTGTCAATAACCGATTACTGTGTTACATGTCTACCAACACTAGTGGTTCTGTTGGTTCCAGCGACCACCATACCGTGAATCCCGGACGAGCACGCAGATAATTGAAGTAGACCATACCGAAGAGATATATGTTAAAATAAAATGTACTTTGTACATATTTATGAATTATCTATTTAGTTATTTTCCAACTGTACTTAGTCGACAATAAATGTTATTTACGTTGAAGTAACTTCTTTAAATCAGTGTAGGTATAAATATAAAGCGAATCTGGTCCAGTCAACAAGCTACCATTTATAAGGGCAAAATTAATGAATGCTAAACTACTATAAATAAACCAGGTAGCATTACAATTGTGCGTAGTAACATGTGAACGTAGAATAAGGTTCTGTATTCGCAGCTACACTGAAATACTGTATTGTAATAATCAATATATTTAAAACGTAAAGCTTTTTCTGTCGGCACGTAGTATAAGCCTTGCATCAGGTCAATTTTGATTATTCTTTTTTTAATAAATGCTACAATCGTTTAAGGTCGCAGAAGTGTTTTAAATTGAACAAATTCTACCGGACAAATTATTGCAGCGGAAAATATCATAGTGGAAAAAATAAGCTCTCAAAGTCGGTATGTGGTGTTCTGCTGATTGTTGCAATGGACGACTGTATCAGCAATGAGCCCAAAGCAGTGAATGTATATGTAATATCACTGGAACCGCTTCAACAGTTGTTAACAATTGTTTTAAAAATAGAAACATTTTTATAATTAGAATAAGGCCACCTATGCGGTGGGCTAACAAGCTAATAATTCTAATTTTTTGATTGATATAGGTGAGAACTATAAAATAAACGCTGTTACAATCTGGTATACATATAACATTTCCTTTGCAAATTGCACAAGGCAATGTAATATATCGACCAGATTGGGCGCAATTAACATTATTATAATTAGCATTATTTGGACTAAAATCGTTAACACTACAAAGTAATTTATTTGTAAAATTGGGCACTTGCTTATTTGTTTTTTATTAGTACGAAAGATTTTTTTTCAGTGCCATTTTGGCGCCTCTTGCCGCTTGAGCCTGCAGGCAGGGGCCTACTCGGCCTATACCTAGTTACGAGCCTGGCAACGAGCATATAAGAAGCAACCTGAGAATTATTGAAGATAACAAGAAGTTGCTGGTGGCGTGTTAATCAGTGTTTATTAACTAAAAGTAAAAAGTGCGACCAATTGTGAAGTTATAGTTTCCTGAATGACATTTACAAAAACAAGTAAAAATTTAGATCAGACAATGTACACTTACAGATAAGCAATTGTAAATCATTTAGCTATGGTAACCTAGGGAGTCGCTTGTATTTTGTTATGTTGGGGAAGCCAAACCGAAAGCTTGTGTGTTGTTTCGCTTCCCGATTTTGATAAATTTGTTGATAAGAATAAATATTTTATGCCCAGTTGTGCATTTTATTTATTTGCCTGTGTGCGGAGACCTGCTGTGGTTAAATTGGCAGTGTTCCGGAGTGCAGTTCCAGAATAAATTGGACCTGAAGCGTAGCTTGTGCGGAGCTGCGGGAAGCAGAAAGCAAAGTGCAGCACCTAGAAGAGGCTTTCTTCGTGATCCAGAAGCAGGTAGCAGCAGCTGAAATATTGCCAGGAAGCAGATACGAGCTTGGCGTCCTTTCCAGCCATAGCCTGTACGAGTTCGTCCTTTAGAGCCGAGATTCTTTAAGATTGGCTGAGGGAAGCAGACAGCAAAGGGCAGCACCTAGAAGAGGTCTTACGTAACAAAGCTCTTCAGAAATTTAAAAAATCTAAAAACCCTAGTAACTGGGATTATTACAAAACTTTACGTAATTTCACCACCAGTGCTATCAGACGGGAGAAACGCGCTTATTTACAATCGATCTTGACCAAAAACAAAAATAATATATGGTCGGCTCTTAAAAAACTGGACCTTAATGTTCAACCAAAAACTCGTGTTATTCCCGCTACACTTTGTGACGCTAACGCTATTAATAATTTTTTTGTTGATGAAATTGCTTCAAAGAAAATACAACCTAATCCCAATTTAAAAATATTTTATGAAAATAATTTAAAAAATGATGTTACTCGTTTGTTTGGCTTCTCCCTAGTTACATAAAATTATGTGTTGGATTCCTTATGCACAATTAACTCAAATTCTGTTGGGGCAGATAACATTAGTATCAATATGATAAAAATGTGCTGCTCTTTTATAATTAGATATTTACTTCATATTATCAATTGTTGCTTAGAAATTAATTATTTCCCTGATAGGTGGAAAATAGCACACGTCATTCCTCTTCCCAAAACCAATTCTCCTTCTAGCCTTAGGGATTTACGCCCAATCAGCATTCTTCCTGCAATATCAAAATTATTAGAAAAAATTATGGAAAAGCAAATTCGGAATCATCTCCATTATTTTAACGTTCTTCCTATTGTGCAGTCAGGCTTCCGGAAGAGGTACAGCTGTGCATCTGCTCTTGCTTGTATCACGGACGGCATATTTAATGCTTTGGAAAATAACTTTGCAACTATCTTGATTCTTTTAGATTCCTCCAAGGCATTCGATATGATTGACCATGAACTATTATTATCTAAACTACATTATTTCGGTTTTGGTAATAATGCAATTGAGCTTGTAAAAAGTTTTTTAACTCGACTTTTAACGCAACTAGTTAATCTAAGTAACTCAATTTCAAAGGTGTAGAGTCGGGTGTCCCGCAAGGTTCTATAATGGGTCCTTTATTATATATTATTTACACTGCAGATTTTATTAATAGTGTAAAAAATTGTAACTGTCACTTTTATGCCGATGATACGCAAATCTATTTACCATTTAATCTCAACAACATCAATGAAGCTAACAATTTAATCAATACTGATCTCTCAAATTTAATAGCGATATCTGAACAACATTCTCTGCTTATCAATCCTATAAAATCTACTATTATGCTTTTTTGCAAACCAAAAGACAGAGATAATTTAATACCGTTAGTAAATATTAACATTGCTGGGACAGCTTTAGGTGTACAAAACTCCGGTCGTAATTTAGGTTTAACTATAGACTCTAATTTAAGATTTGATATTCATATTAGCAATTGCATACAAAAAGCGTTCAGCAACTTAAAAATCTTGTACGTTAACAGATGCGAAGAAGACCTTATGCAATACTTTTGTTTTGTCTCATTTTAATTTTGCTGATTTAGTTTATGGACCTTGTTTGGAAAGTTCTGATGCCAGGAGAGTTCAACGAATTCAAAACTCTTGTTTAAGGTTAATTTATGGAATTAGAAAATATGATCATATTTCACACAAACTGCGAGACTCTAAATGGTTAAATATGGGCAATCGTCGCTTTCTGCACTCGGGCTGTTTTGTCCATACATTATTAATTAACAAAACACCAAGTTATCTTTCTGACAGACTGACATTTAAAATAAATTGTGAATAGTACCACGGGCTTCTGGCATTGTAGGGCCCTAAGGGGCCCAACTTAAATGAAAGACCGGCCCTGGTGTACAGGGTCATATAGTGTAAATTACCAAGCAGTAAAGAACTATCTTCAATTAATTTACAACTATCAAGGCCACATAATACTTGTAGTGCATCAACTTGGTTCTGGAATTTGTCTTAACAAATTATCCGACAAACTATTCAAACAGGTACAAATACGTTACGTATGATAAACACGAAAATACAATATACTCACTTGTCGAGACAGCAGCAACAAGTGTTTATATCGCAACGAAACATGTACACATTTTTTCTTTTAAAACTAACTTTCTCGTAGGTTTACAATTTATTCAAACTTACGTATAAATGGCAATGCTTTATTGAACTTTTGAAATTTGAATATCTTTTGTTGTTTTCTTTGGCCCATTGCTATGTGGATGTTGGAAAACTACAGGTTGTGCTAATCACGTAGCTAGGACATTGGTATTAAATGGGCCATGTATTAATAATATCGTTATTTAAATTTTATTGTTTCTGAATTGTAATGCGTTTGTTTAAAAGTCCTGTAGCTACGAGCCCGGTTTGTGACAGCTGACAGCAAACTGAGGACATTTCTAAACAGATGAAATACCGCAACAAAGTGTTTCGTGGACGAGATTTAGTTTTAATTGCTTGTCACATGCTAAGCACTTAGATATATAAATTAAATATGATTATAAATAGCAGCAAATCTACAGATGTGAGTTGTACTGACTTATGGTTTAATTTCACTGTCAAGATGCGTCAGAAGCTGGAAACTATAAAAATGTGATTAGTGGTACCCCCGGTTGTCTATTTCGTGAGCCCGCCGTTGACGCATTGGCCATTTTTTATCCACGTAAGCTATGGCTTGTGTGCTACTCTAAGAAATTGGTAAATTCCACCACTCTCTATTCTATTTGACTCATTTCCCAAAAGCAGACATACGTCTTATCGGTACTATGAGTTATATACTGCTTATCCAATGTATATGCACAAAAAATATGAACATACATTTTTGAAAAAGAGAATACTAGTTTCAAATCACTTTGATTTTGTAATAGAGTGGTTTTTTTCCGTTGCGGAAGCTTTCTCGGTGTTATATCTGCACTTATTTAGGTAAGGTATTACATAAGGTGAATAATTAAGCAATGTCCTTTTTCTAGTAGGCACATGAGTATTTAATATGCAAAATGGAGTGTTTGTCAGGAGTGGTGCTTGAAAGTTGTTACAATTGATGGCCACACACGTGTCAGTTAACAAAATATTTTTATTTGGCACTTAGATTCCGACTTCATGCATAGATTGAACTGATTTTTAATATTCAGAGGTTTCTTTGTATGTTATATGATTGTAATTTAGCTATATTATAAACGTAGTATATTAAAACAGTAATATATATTATTGAGATATAAATTTGATGCGCAGATATTCCTCAGAAATTGCCAGGGTTTGGTAAATTTTCAGTTTTTTACTTCAAAGTTTATCTTTTAAAAATAATACATCGCCGAATAAACTCAATTCTCAAATCTATTTGTTCCATAACATTTTTCTATTAAACCCATATTTTTGTGATAATATTCTGGTGAAGCATGACAACACCAGATTTATTTTGATTTTCATATTTAATTGCACCTTGAAACATTTACATATAAATGTAATTTGTTTATATAATTATGTCAACACATATTATAGCCAATTATAAACTAAACCTCTGGTAATATAATAATGTAATACGCTTGGAAAATTCTTCCCATAACATGTATCTCTGTCAATAAGTTTCTTTAAAAGCGTATAAAGCGAGAGATATGTATTGTCTGTATCATAAAGTTCTAAATTGCGTTACTGTTTGATACAATCCCTACCTTTGGTTTGAAAAAGTAACCTATAGTTCGATTTCTAACAGCTGTATTTCAACAGTTTATTGTATGTTCACCTTTGTCTATTGTCAACTAATAGTTATGTCACCCTTTATTTTGAATGTTTGGTCTTATATATAATTTAGTGTACCTTAAAATTACTATTTTAGATTTTTTATCATACAATATCAAACATTTAATTTTTAGTATCAGTGAAAACTTAATAGAATATTATGTAACAAGTTTTATAAACGTCACTTTAGTCACGAGCGGAGCTTAGCGCAGCTAGTGTTTAATAAACGAGTGTCTAGACGGCTTTATATAATGTGTTACATACTATACTTTTTCTACGGCCACAAATTTAGACAATATAACATCATATTATTTCATTAAGATTTGGAATTTTATGTTAGGTTAAATTATGCTTGACAAACGTCAAAGTTGACTGTTGAAAACTAACTTGATTTTAGTTTTGGCCGTGGCTAATAAAGCAAACACTGTCTGAACCTAACTTCAACCCGTGACTAAAACGTTGTTGCGAATTTCAGCCTGTGACTAAGAGGCTCTTTAGTCACAGGTTATGAAGGCGCGATTAAAATTTCACTTACCGACGTGCCTGTCAGAGCTGTTTAAGATCATTTTAAAAAGATTTAAATCAAATATCATATACTTTTCATTTTGACAAATGATTTAAATCAAAGATCATAGATACGTTTCATTTTGACAAATGATTTAAATCAAAGATCGTTTTGTATATAAAGAAGATGTAAATAGTAAATATTTTTTAAATTTAAATCGTTTTTACAATTTAAATCACTTTAGGAAAGATTTAATTATTTTTAAACGATTTAAATCTTTTAAAAGATTTCAGACCGATTACTCTTTATGTTGCAGAATGCAGTAGCAAAAGTTGCCATAATAAAGTATGTATTTGATTTATGTTTTGTCGGCAAATACAATGCACGGTTGCAGCAGTTGCAGGTAAATTCACGAATCGACAGGAATAGACAGGCTATGTAAAAAGATGTAAGTCTTTTTATATAGGTATTTAAATCATTTTAGAAAGATTTAAATCGTTTTAAAAAAGATTTAAATATTTTTAGATTTAAATATTATTTTGAAGATTTAAATCTTAATTTTTAGGTAAAAATAAAAGATCCTTTTAAAAAAGGTTTAAATCATAAATCAAAAATAATTTTATGAAAAAAGATTTAAAATCAAAGTATTTAAATAAAAAAAGTATTTAAATCAAAAAAAGATTTAAATCTCACTGATTTGTGACAGCTCTGGTGTCTGCTAATATGTTATATGCTATTTTACTTACTGGAGTAGAAAAATTTATTTAAATGAAATATTGGCCCCCTTTTCAAACATTTATTTATTTAAGCTTTATAAATGTAAACTATGTGCCCATAATTTATATAATTATGTTTTATTCAATTTTGACATTATTAACTCCATAACAACCTTCATAAACAGTCGATTATTCACAAGAGAAATAAAAGTGCACTAGTGAATTAAACTTTTTTAATTCACTAGTGAATTAAAAAAGTTTCAATGAAGAGCAATATATTTTTATTATTTCTACAAATATTTACATTCAATTAATTTTTCTCTTTGTAGTGTGTAATATATAATTACTAAAATTTAGATCAAATCGACGATGAATGGACAAATCTTGATTTGAAAATTTTTTTTATTCAAAATTTCGTTAAAATTGAATAAAAGCATACATATATACGCACTCAAAGGTATGATGTCACTCGAACTACGTGCTCGTGAGCTCAACATCTTTTCGTGAATAAACATATGTTTAATTCACTTGGTGTATAATATTTATTATATATACTAGCCATGCATTTATATTCGTATCTTGTATCCTGCATAACAACACACCAATTATCCCCTGGTTAAAACTATTAGTGGAATTTACCGAATCCAGTTACATACTTCACTTGTTACGCTTTTCCCACGCATCCCGATATTTTGGCCGCGTATTTCAATGTCGTACAAACCATAACTTAACTCTCTTAAATAGTGAATGAACATCGACTATGTTTTTAAGGCAAATATGTTTGCCTCTCTAGATTACGATTACTATAGCTGAAATCAAGTAAAAACATTATAAATTGGTATAATGGCGTAACCTGGCGATGATACAAATTGTACCAAAGCTATCGAAAAAGGCAATATATCAAATTGCAACTCAAAGAAGGTGGCAATGTGTAAAATGTAAAATACAACAGCATTAAAAATAATTTGAAGAAAAGCTTCGTTTTGTTATTGACCTTCATAAGGTCATAAAAGTGCATCACCCCACGCTATACCAACAAAATACGTTCACATTCCGAAATAGTTCACAGTAAATATTTTAACAAAGCTGAAATACGTTGTGACGATATTAATAGGCTTTCGAGTAATGCATAATTTGCAAAACTGGAAAAATCATTTAATTTCTTAATCCAATAAAAAACAAAAATATAATGTGCGTTAAACATAGTAAACAGTAATATAAACGTTTTCTTAAGGGTTCATTAGGAGCTTGGATTTTTAGTCTTTTTGTATTGGGCTGAACACAAAAGAAAAAAACTTATAAATTAATATATTATCAATGATCAATGCCTTTGATATCCTTTTAATTTTTTAAATATAATATTGATATCTTATAAACCTTTCTAATTGTAAAAAGAAGCTTATTTTGCCATTGTATTGTAACATGTAACAAGTACTTAATTTTCTTTAAGTGGGACTGAAAATTATAATTTACTTGTAGCAAAGAATCTAGAAATGTACCAATGTAGGGCATCTGGTTAATTTCTACAAAAGAATTTTGACCATAATGAATATTTTTAGTACATCAAGCACCTGGAGAGAAATAAACTCGTGATTTCTGATAAACTCGTTATAAACTTCCGTTGACGCATTTCGTGTGTAACTGATAATTATAGAAAGACATCCCCTTTGTTTTCAAGAAGGAATTTGCGAAAACAAGGGCATGCCCTTTAAGCGACGCACAAGCTTTTTTATGGTTTTATAAATGTAAATATCAAAGAAGGCTTTGTTATCTTAAATTGTTTATTAATTTATTAATTTGCAGAACAACTTGGACACAGTGATTCTATAAAGTTACATTTTCATCACGTGGGTTTCTTAAAAATTCTCCTACCAGAGTAAATGTTTTCATTTTTTGTCCGGGAAATTACAAATAGCTACCTGAAATTAATATACAAAAAGAGTAGATTACTACTGTTCGAAAATGCTAGTTTATAGTAATATATTTGTAGTAATAACTGACATCATTTCCGTATTTAGAACCTAGAAGCTAAATTAAGCAGTACACTCAGGTGATTTTGGCGTACACGTAACCGATTACACCCATTTTTATTTTTAATTTTGTATATTATTAAAGCACATACCTTTGGTTCAGAAATATCGAGTTTGTTTTGATGGGGAGCAGACCATATTATGCATTCCAGCCCAAATCCTGTTGATTCGAGTATTTTAAACCAGTCGTAAATCTTTATGCCAATTTTGATGGACTCGTTAAACCAGAGGTCTGAATTATTAATATCTCAACACTCCGCGCTGACATAAATGGCGGCAATTTTCCTTTTTAGGATAATAGTAGACATACATTTTAGTATTCAGTCTTTATGCACATGTTTCGACTGTAATATTTAATTTAGAATTTTGAAGTTCTTCTGATTACTTCTTTATTTTATACTTACAGAAAAATAAAAATTCATATCATAAAAGAGTAATACCTATTATTTTATCTTTTTATTTATATACATTTATTGAGTTAGTTGCTAATACAGGTCGCCCGTGTAGTTGCTGGAGGTATTTGCCTCAGATCCGTAGTTTCCGAAATAGAGCGCGTTCAAATTTTAAAGTCAAGTTAAAGTTTTGCTTGGACCAATTTGGATGATGTTCGGTATAACACTCCAAACTGGAATAAGGCATCTTTTGTGGTAATACTGGTCATTATCGATAAATTAGTGTGTGGATGAAACACTGATGTTACGTTATAAATCAAACAGTAACTATTTAAAGGCAATGTCGACAACTTGAAAGAATTTAACAAGAGATATTTATTAGATTTTTTTGTGTTTTTGTAATTTTTAAAATCTTTTATGATTTAAAGCTGCGGGACAGTAGCGAACAATATAATAAGTAACTTTCTTTGAAGGAATAAAGTTATCCGAAATATTGGCGTGGATAAAAAGAGTTTTCTTTTAAATTGCTGCCCTGAAGAATAAATCCCAATATTGGATAAGGTCTAGGCATGTAGAGTACCATGTACCTTAGACACCGACTACTTTGGTCATATCGTCAAATTCCTACTTAGAATTTTGCAGAGTTCCGACCCTTGCAAGGGATCTTTTACATGCTACACATCGTAGTAACATGGGACCCACGGCTTTACATCATTTCCGAATGATGGCATTATGTAGAGACTTTCATCAGCATTTTTTATTTTTGAAAACCTAACAGGGACCAAGAATCGAACTAGCGCCCCTTAGATCAGTAGTCAGAATGCTTACCACTGAGCTACCGACCCCGGCTATTATATTGTCTTATGATTTAGACTGAGCCAGGTTTTTTTGGGAACAGGTGTGTACTTAATCTGGTTGCCAACATTATGAGAAACTAACGACTAAAAGACAATTCAATAGAAAGTATTAATAGTTACAGGTTACAGTATTAGTTAATATTTAATTTGACCACCATTTCCTGAATAAAAAAGTACATTTCTTGCAAAACATTTAGGTAACTGATAATTCGTAAACCATTGAATTTTTCGATATAAATCAAATACACCTTGCTATACGAGAACTTTCTATAAATTAGATAAATACTCAATACTGCGTACCTAATCATGCTTTACAAAAACCAGCATTGTGATTCCTATTCCCGACACTGACAAGCTAACCCTAGAAACAATAGGAATTAAAATAAAGCTGAATGGTCAAAACATCACATTAATTAGTACCTACAGACAACCGAACAAGAAGTTAGAGAAGGAAGACTTAAAATCTACCTTTAACACAACTGAACCACTTTTAATGATCGGAGACCTCAACTCCAAAAACTAATTATGGGGATGCCGAGCAAATAACCCAGTGGGAATACAGATGGAAAGCTATGCAACAAAATACTCCTAGCAAACATTAGCCCCCAAAAAATACACGTACTATCCTTATCGTCGCGATCACCAGCCGGACAAACTATAGATATAGTATTACTAAAGAATTTTAACAAGCAAATACTTCAAAACGTTGTTGAAGAATTAGATTCAGACCACCTACCAGTGATAATAACGTTTTTTCAGCACGCCACTGGTGATGCAGCCAGCACCAAGACTTATAAACGGGAAAATTAACTGGGAACAATTCAAAGTCAATCTAGATGAACAGCTGAAATGCCCAGCCAAAATTAACAACAACAAAGACATAGCCATAGCAATATCCAAACTGACAACGTGTATAGAGCAACACTAGCGCCAAAAAACAACAAAAAACCAAACCACTATTATTTGCCAAATGAAATCACAGCACTGATTAAAAGTAAAGCCAAGTCAGACGCGAACCAGGAACCCGGAAACTAAACAACTACAACAGATTAACACACAGATTAAAACGCAATCTGTATGAGCTGAGAATTAACCCATATTAAAAATATATTGAAGATCTCCATCCAGGTGACATTGGAATGTGGGGAGCTTCCAAACGCATATTAAAGCAACGATAGGACATCCTAAATCTAAGAGTGGATAATGCAATACTTGTCACTGACGAGGAAAAGTCAGCAGCCTTTGCTACCCACTATGAAAAGGTATTCACTCCAATAACAGCTTGTGTTGTTAACGCTGGCAGGGCCGGACGTAGGCTGGCTACCAGCTTAAGCAAGCATTTTTATTGTTAACCGTTTCTTTACGCTGGCAGGGCTAGACGTAGGCTGGCCACGAGTTCTAGTCTCCCAATAATAACAGAACCGATAATTCCTTTCTCTCCCCAAGAAATTAAAGCAATAATTGACAGACTCCCAAAGAGAAAAGCCCATGAGCATGATCTCATAACCAACTCCATACAGTGGCGGTGATATGCATAAGCGGGAATAAGCGTTGCTTAGGGGCCCGGGCCCTTAGAGGGCCCTTTAGGGGGCCCGGTAAGTTCTGTATTCTCTTATTCTTCATTTAGGTATAGATTGATAGCACTGCAGCCTCAGTCCGCACTCTCAGTTGTCAGTCATCAGAGATTAGACTCTATTTGAGAGCTATGAAAGACTAACAAACATTTTTGAATTTTTAGAACCGAAAAACGTTTTAAGAATGCAAGAAGCTGAACAGGTCCGATGTGATTTGATTAAAAAAAGTATTCTTATGTCCTCAATAATAATCTCTCCATTCAGTTTCTGAACGCTATCTCCTTACTAAAAGAGGATTTAAATAATAGCATGAGTGTTCCAGATTTGACAAGTTTGCGAGATTATTAATGCATTGGTTTTATTCTTGACTCTACCTGCCATAATAGAAAGATCATTTAGCAAGTTAAAAATAATAAAACATTATTTAAGAAATTCTACGAGCCGAGATAGGCTACATGACCTTTCGGTTTTGTCAACTGAGCAAAAAGCATCGTCTACGATGGACATAAAAATCTTGTGGAACAATTTGCTGTCAATACGGCCAGAAAGATACATTTTTTATTTCTGATCAATTTATTTTCACGGCGTTTTACATACATTAATGATACAAATAAATACTAAGTATTTGTTACCTATTTTAACGCGAGTTCTTAGGATTTTACCTGAATATTATTTTATTTTACTAGTGTTATCTAAGTAGATATTTATTCATCAGTTTTCATCGTATTTGAAGATTTTATTTAGTGTTATATTTTTAATTGATATTTTGTTTTTTTAGATCTGTTAGTTATAAAATGTGTTAAACGTTATACATTTTCTACTCTATTTCTGTTGGTTATAACAGCATGTTATTTTATTTTTTGTTAAACGTTTACTTTGTATACTAATTGTAAATATACAATTCATTAGGTATATAAATCTTTTACACGGGGGAGGGGGGCATTTTAGTTTAAACATGCTATCATAAAGCATTTTTAGCGCTGATTTTAAATATCTAAAAATATACGGGGTTTTCCATTTAAAAAAGGCGCTGCCTCCAGCACCCGCGCGGGTGCAAATTTTCTATTGTCAGACACCCGCGCGGGCGTCAAAACTTTTTAGTTTTGGCACCCACTCTTATCGGACTTTACAATTTCTTTAATTTATTTCTCGTTTTCATTCTTATTTTTGTGGTACATATACCTAACAATAGTTACAGAAAATAAGGATAGGTAGAATCGTTGAAAGTTATACCGTTTGCAGTAGTCAACAATACAAGCATAAAATATTGCATTGTGTTGTGCACTACCTGCAAACGGCATAACATTCCGTGGACTCTACCTAGCTGCGCAAATAGTAGAAAAACAAAAGAAGATGAACGGATTATATATATCAATTAAAAGCTGAACTTAATGGTACCTACATAAAGTCTACTTTAAATTCTTGTTAAAAAACCAATTAAAATTTCTCGTAATTATTTAGAAAAATTGGGAAGAAATACAGGTAGACGATACGTTTAATTTAACATAATATAAAAATAATGCATATGACAGACTATTTAGACAATGTTTCTTCAAAAATATATTGGTAATGAAGCTCTGAAAAGAAAGAATACGTACCTATACCTATAAAAATAAAATAAATCCACACTTTATTTTCTGCAAAAATTACAAAAATATTGCTGCCTGCAATCCACAGGTCCTCCGATACATTTTATGTGCAACCATTGGAGACATAAGTCACAGCGAATACATGAGTAATCCCCTATATCTATCTCACATTCCCTGCAAATCCAAATTCATAGATAGATAGATCAAAAAAGCACAGTAGAAAAATAAACACATAAAACACCGGACTCAGCGCGGGTGCCAAAAGAACCGAGTTTTGAGGCCCGCGCGGGCGCCGAACCGAAAATTATCTTCGGGCCCGCGCGGGTGCTGGAGGCAGCGCCTTTAAAAAACCAAAGTCGTGTCTCACTACGTAATAATAGGAAGCTATGGTTTAAATTAGTTTACGACAATTTGTAGGCTGTTTACTGGAATTTAAAATAAAAAAAAGGTTTTTTTCGGTATCTCTACTATTAACGAAGTTATGGGCTGTCCAGCGTTCTACAAACACCCTACAGTGAGAGTCTTAAGTCTGAAATAAAATTCATAAAATTTATGTCGTAGACTTTTAGCAAAAATCCTCGGACACGTCAACTACTATTTTTAATTAGGCATCTTTTGACTAATATTGCACTTACTCACTTACCTGAGGCGCCCAGGGACGGCACAATAGGGGACAACTTGAAAATTCTAAATAGCAACCTACTCTTTGCGATACATCAATCGAAAGGTCTCTAATAGAGTACCCTTTTGATGTATCACAAAGGCTAGGTTGCCATTTAGAATTTTCAAGTAGCTCCCTATTGCGCCGCGACTGGGCGCAACAGGAAAGCGCAAAAGATGGCTATTTAAAAACAAAAGTTGACGTGTCCGAGGATTTTTACTAAAAAACTAAATAGGTACTATTATTATTATAATAAGAGTATCAGAGCGTTAGAAGAAATAATTAAACTTTATTTTTAACTCAAAATGTCAATAAGTCATCTACATAACAATATCCTTTCTATGAATGTATAACCACTCAGGAGATCTTAGATAGAATTTATCAAAACGGCTAATAAAATTCGGAATTTCTTTTGCCGATTCCTTTAAAACCGAAATTACCAACTCTTCTTTAGTTTGAGAATACATGACATGTAAAAACTTTTGAGAAATTAAAATTGCATTATTACAGTTCTAAATAAATTACAAAATTATTTTATTCTATTTTTTCTTTAAAGATAAAATAACCAAAAAAAAACATATTAGCTGATTTTTATGGAATCATCAACTTTCTTACCTTGCGAAATATATTCATCAAAAATTGCCTTTTTTCTAGAGGAATTTTCTTTTTCTTTTCACATAGCCATCTCCATTCCTTTTGCAGAACGTGGAAATAACAAAGAGGCGGCCTTGATTTGCCATAAGTGTTGGCCAGCGCAGTCTTTTCTGCCTCGTCAGTCATGAAACATGTTGGTTCCTAAAATTTAATTTGCATTAGAAATTATGCACGGATAAATAACCCTTATACAGAAGGTAAAATCTGCTTCATCTTCCCTTGTTTACATCATGCTCCTAACCCAACCAACACCCAAAAGAAAAAGGCCATATTTCGAGAAAACAAAACCAGCCATCTGGGCTACGTGCTATACTTCTATCAAACACCAGTAAGATAGGTAAATGAAATTTGGCTGCTTCGATGAATAATAAAGTTGTGCCAGATGGATAGCCAAAAAGTTTATTGTAGTATAAAAAATATTTTGTTCCTTAAGGTCCAAACGTCGTACATGTAAAAGTTGATAAAATATAAGTTTATTGTAGTATAAAAAATATTTTGTTCCTTAAGGTCTAAACGTCATACATGTAAAAGTTGATAAAATATATTTTACATGTATGACGTTTGGACCTTAAGGAACAAAATATTTTTTATACTACAATAAACTTTTTGGCTATCCATCTCCCACAACTTTATTATTCATCGAAGCAGCCAAATTTCATTTACCTATTATACAATGCACGAATCGGCAGGAGACGATTCTAAACTTTCAACTATAAATTATATTTTATCAACTTTTACAGGTATGACGTTTGGACCTTAAGGAACAAAATATTTTTTATACTACAATAAACTTTTTGGCTATCCATCTCCCACAACTTTATTAAACACCAGTAAGTATAATATGCAGCATATTTTGTTACACACCCCCAGACAAACGGTTACTTACAAAAAGATAATTTTTACAGCATAGATGTTGTTTCCTCTGGTTTGTGGTCTATGAAATAATTCATAATTTTTGTCAGACAAACATTGAGCAGTAGTGAGTATTGTTAATGGATATAGATTATGAATGTCAATTGCCTACCTCATTCCCTCCAAAACAACCAGTAGAGTCATTTTTCAGTAACTTGTACGCTTGCTCGTAACTTTCTGCAGATAGTGAAGATTGTCCATCATGTAAAAGAACAGCTATTGGAATAGCACCTGCTTTTGTGATAGTATGCAAAATAGTCACTGTAGTTTCAGTACTGTCGCAGCTGGAGGTACTATCACAAAATATAATTTCTTTTGAAGAGTGCAAATGCTGTGCTCTTTTCATTATTGGAGTGACCACTAATACTGCCCAAGGACTTGTTGTGAGTGCCACTTTCATTTCTGTGTAAAAAATACATATAATATTAACGTGCCATTATGATAATACATAACCGCTTTGCATAGTTAGTTACTTCGTAGAATATTGCTACATTTTGTTTTTTATAGTACTACGAGTATCAAGTATACATATGGTGACCGGGACAAAATCGTACCATTCATTCTGTGTGCTACAAAAATTACCCAGATATAGCAATGATACTTCAACCTGACCTAAGTCTAAACCCCCAAGTTTCTCTTGCAGCTTTGGAATGGGTTCAAAAACAGCCTCATAATTTTTAGAAGTCAATTTTTTATGAAGATAATAGGCTGTATTTTTTGTTGGATTAATAGATGCATTGGCAACATTTCCCATTGATGTTCATTCAACATTACGTATCAACGACAAGCTTCAGCAGCACTCCCATCCCATTATTAAAATATTCTGCAATTGCTTCTCTAGTCTGAAAGTGCATGCAATAAGTAGGTATTTCATACATCATACAAACAGTTTATCAAATTATTATCATGCTTCCACTTTCATTTATCTAGGAAACCACCGACCCAGTAGACTGAAAGATACAACGGTGGCAAGTTTACTAAAATTAAAATCGTACCTCTTTTGAGATTTTTAAATATCTTAGAGACCTACTTGTTCCTACAGTATGGTTGTGAACCAAATCCACAGTTATTCTGCCACACAGGCGTGGTTTCAATTTCAGGTATTTGTCATTACTCATTACGTTTAGTTCTGGAGTACATTTTTTATAAGGATATCCAAACTTTGCACCGCAGCCTTTGTTCAATTCAGTTGTATGAGCACTAGATCTTTTGTTTACTGTCCTATGCTGACATATAGTCTGTTCAGTAAAGACAAAAATAATTACATTTTTTTGAAGATGGCATATGCACACAATTTTTGTACTAGGGATTCCGTATTTTGTTTTGCAAAGGTTTCCACACTTGCATAAAGGCGGCTTTGAATTTAAAAATGACAATATTTTTGTTTGTTTGTTATTGACAAGGTCTATCCATGCAGAGCACCAGGCACCTTCGATACAGACTGCTGTGATCATATGGTCAAAGCCCTACTTAGAATTTTGCCGAGACTAAGGAGTTGCAACCCTAGAACGAGATATTTTACATGCTACATATCATAGTCGCGTGGAACAGACAGCTTTACATCGCTTCCAAATGATGGCATTCTGTAGAGGTTTTTATCCACATTTTTTTTATTTTTAAAAACCTCAGCCGGACCGGGAATCGAACTCGCGACCCTACGATCAGTAGCCAGGATGCACTGAGCTACCAGCCCCGGCTCACAATATTTCTCATTATTTTAGTGCCAAAGTGGGTATTTTCCAGAAAATTTTCGCTTGAACCTTTATAAAATATAATGAAAAGACATATTAATAAACGCTACGGCAATAGTATCCACGCAGTACTTGTATAATATCTTCAAAAGTAGTTATTTATAACACTTTTGACAGATGCTAAGTAAACCTTTAACCTATTTGTTTTAGTAACTTTTTGTAACTACATTCCTAAACAAAGATAAATTCTGGAAGTACACTCATGACATTTTGGAAATTAAAGGCCACTTTGTGTTTTTATGTTTACTGAACAAACTATACATAATACTTATGGTACACAACCCTTGAACAAATAGAAACCAAGCATGAATTTACATAAGACAAAAATGATAAGCACTAGAGTACCTACCTATTTTCATTTTATTACGTTACATACATACCTTTCTGGATTCGCCAATTCTTCATTTCTTATCCATTTTGTTGAAGTATGAGCCTCAAACAAAATTTAAATAAGAATCGGCTTGATCGCTGTTAGTAACATTTATACATAAAATAAAACGTTTTCGGTCGGCTTCTTCTATTTCACATTGATATCCATTTGTTCGCGTAAAACTTAAAACGTCCTCCGAATTTATTATTTCACGATTGTATTCAAAGAATGAAAGTGTTTTAAAATGAAAACTACAAAACACGAGAAATGAACCATAAACAAACACAGCATCCACTACCGCAGGACTGTCCAACTTCAAGGGGCGCAAGGGCCACTGTAAAAATTTGAAGGTCGCATCATAAAATGTGTCATATGTAACTTTGTGAGTGATTTGTAATAAATATAAAACTTGTATATTTGAATACTAATTTTTATTTATTCAGGTTACATTACGTATTCACTTTAGGTTAATTCCTTTCCGTTCTTGAAATTTACATCAATTAATGTAAATTTACGTATAGAACTAAGTAACCTAGACAAAATGACATTTGTTGATAAGTAAAAACTGTCAAAGTAATAATTAATTAACAACTAGAAGAACAAAACGCTACCTAAAATCAATCAAAAACAGGTGTCTGATCCCTACAGCACCATTCGCATTGGTGGCAACTGCCAGACAGAGACAACGGACAAGACAAGCCTTGCATCGAAGGTGGGCGGGACTGTTTTCTAACACAATGTTACCAGATAAAGTGAAAATTCTTTTACTAATGATATATTTTTGTATCTTGTCGATCCGCTGGCCGCAAAACTATCCTTGCGGGCCGCATGCGGCCCGCGGGCCACATGTTGGACAGCCCTGCACTTCCGCATAGCTGATCAGCTGATCTGGCTTGCGCGCGGGCATGTGGGAATGTGTCATATCCTAATGTTTCGGTCGCTCGCAGGTAACCAATCAGGCTGCAGTATATGGTCCTATACTAATAGCGTTCTGTGTTTCAAAATATGCTAGAGGGTGTCTTAAAAAGTAGGAATTAGCAGAAGGTATTGAATTTTGTTTGCATGTACATTTGTATGGGCCACTAGATTGTTATTGGTATTGCATTATGGGAAATTCGAAGCATACTAGATGTAATTCATTTTAAGACACCCGGTATTTCCTACGAGGGAGTTTTTCACTTTATGATTAGAATTAAGAGTTAGACAGGGTGTATTTAATTGGTCGTACTGAAAGTGTACTACGTTATTGTACACCTAAAAATAAAATTTATAAAATTAGCAACGTTACAGATGCAATGCACAGATTATAGTTATATGCACTGGCATGCTAGATAAATTAATATTGTCTTTTACGGTATGCTGCGTTGTTGCCACATGTTTTTCTGTTGCAGATGAAAAAAATACCCACTTTAATTTGATTAACACTGCCCAGACAAGTGGTTTAGTAAGTAACATTTTGCTGTACTGTTAAGAATATAATATAGTACGTGTTAATTCTTAGCTTTGAATGGCTTTTACCAGAAATATACGCCGCAAAAGCATTTTACTTTTAGGCGTACAATATTATAGTCCACATAATCTCTGAAACTTCTTTGTGGCGTGAATTCATAATTCATATTTCTTATATGGGTATTTCGCCACTCTGCAAATTAAAATATTAAATAACGAAAATATTAACAACGAACGTTTCGAGGGACAATCTGCCCTCGTTATCAACGAATAACAATTAAAACTAACAAGAACTTATCTTTTTTTCACTGGAAGAAAAAACGACCAACCTCCAATGAATTTTCTGACATTGACGTTTGTTGATATCTGTACCTACTTGATCTCATCTTTCAGAATCGATAGCCAACTATTGTCTAAAAATATTGAGAAAGACGACACGCATTTTTCTTCGTTAAGTAAAATGTATGCCGTTTCCTTAATTTTTCGCCTAGTTGACATCGATTCTTTAGACAAGATCTTTGTGTTGTCCCATTGTATTTTATGGTTTTCATCCCAAGCATGTTCTGCCAGCTTAGACTTATTGAATTGATACGTTTTCAACATATTTTTATGTTCTTTAACTCTTACTGCTAAAGGCCTGGATGTTTCACCGATATAATATTTCCCGCATTCACAGGGAATACTATATATACAATTCCTTGAATGTTGTTCTTCGTTGAACGGTTTAGTTTTTGTAAGAACTGACCGTAAAGTATTCATCGTTTTGAATACCGTCCTAACATTGAATCTATTTCCAATTCGTCTAATTTTGTCAGATATGCCTGGAATATATGGTATAGTAAGAGTATTATATTTTTGAGTATCATTCCTTTGTATGTGTGTGGCATTGCTTCGTGTATTGAAAATGTTCCGAACAAGAGTCTCTGGATAGCCATTATCTTGCAAAACATTAATAATAAATTCTTTCTCTTTTTTGAAAATTGTATCATTAGAGCAAACAACTTTGGCTCTGTCGTAAAGACTTTTTACAACGCCTGTCTTTATGTTTTTGTGATGGTTAGAATTAAAATGTAAGTACCTATTAGTATTGGTTTTCTTACGGTATACTGATGTTTCAAAAGTATTTATTGTGCGTGTGATTAATGTATCAAGAAAGGGTAACTGATTGTTTTGCTCTGTTTCTAATGTGAATTTGATGGAGGTTTCTTTACTGTTAATAAGTTCAAGAAATTTGTCCACCTCATCCATATCATGAGGCCAAATTGCAAAAACATCATCGACATATCTCCACCAAACTACTGGTTTGTTGGTGTACGTGTAGACATGTTGTTGTTCAAAGTCTTCCATAAAAATGTTACTAACAATGGGAGATAAAGGTGAACCCATTGCCATCCCGAAATCTTGTTGGTAAAATTCATTGTTTAGTTGAAAGTATGTCGTTTTAATGCATAGGTAGTGTTAAAAGTTCCATAATGGTACCAACGTTTAATGTTGTTCGTGTATGTAATGTGTTATCGTTTTGTAGCTTATGTTTAATGATGTTGAGTGTTTTGTCTACTGGAACATTAGTGAAGAGACTAACTACATCGAAACTAACCATTAAGTGTTGTGTGTTTATGTTTGCTTCTTTAAGTTTTTCAAGGAAATGGGGCGTGTTCTTTATATACGTGTCTGTATTTCCTGATATAGGAGTCAGTATCTTAAGTAAATATTTAGCTAAACTGTGACAAGGAGAACCTATAGAACTAACTATTGGCCTAAGTGGTACATTTGGTTTGTGTATCTTTGGTAATCCATAAAAATGTGGTGGTTTACTGTAGTGTGGTGTTAGCGTACGTCTTACAAAATCTGTAAATTGTTCTCTGTGTTTGTAAAGTGTTCTGTATATTTTTGTTTCTATTGTATGTGTTGGATCTTTATTTAGTTTAGTGTATTGTCCCTCACTAATTAGTGTTAAAAGTTTTTCGTTGTATGTGGTTGTGTCAAGTACTACTGTGGCGTTGCCTTTGTCTGCAGGTAGAATTTTAATTGTGTTATCGGTTTTTAGTGTGTGTAGTGAATGTTTTTCTTGTTTTGATATATTTTGTCTGATTGTGTAAGGTCGTTCTAGTATGATTTTGTTTCTAATTCTGTATTCCTGTCTAATGTCTTCTGGAAGTTTTTGACAAGTCTCTTCTATAGCTGTAACTAAATCAAGTTTATTAATTCGTTTTGGCGCCACTGCGTAGTTTAGTCCTTTGCCAAGAACTAATTTGTCAGTGGCGTTTAGTTCTTTAGAAGACAGATTAACTACAGTTTTATTTAAAAAAGTGTCACTGTTCTTTAGTGTATTTAGTTCAATTGTGTGTTTTTCTTGTATGAGGTGTTGGTACTTTTTTAAATGTGTACGTTTTTGCTCTGTGTGTGTTTTGTTGTAGGTATTACTAATAGAGTTGTACATACGATTAAAATCGTCTTCCCGTACATCCCTTTGCATAACCTGTTCCAGTTTGTTTATGTCAGAAAATAGTATCACTTTGTTATGTCTGTGAAATTATATTCTGTCTCTAACTAGAGCTTCACTAGCTCTTTTCATGATATTACTAGAACGAGCACTTACATAAGGTAGTAGAAGTGGAGGCACCACTAATTGGATTATGTCAAAGGTCAACGCGAATTAAATTGATTGACCTAATTAAATCCGCGAATTAAATCCGCGGATTGACCTAATTAATTCCGCGGTTTGACCTGATTAATTTCGCGGTTTGACCCAATTAATTCCGCGTTTTGATCTAATTAATCACATATGAAGTGTGATATGTAATTTACATATGTGCTACTGATTAAATTACGCGGCGGCCATTTTTAATTTACTTCCGGAATTACGCGGCGGTGCGCATGAATGGATTAACGCGATTTCCATTGCCCCCTACCTACTATAGGAAAATTTTTGAATTTTAAACTTCCCGGGTGTCGGCCATCTTGGTTTTCTCGCATTTATTTTAATTTAAAAAAGCTATTTGCGTCGGCCCAAGTGGGATTTGAACCCTAGTTGTTTGGCCAGTACCCAGGCACCGTATCCCCTGAGCTACGCAGAACTCTTGCTTTTATCCGCTTCTGCATCAGTTTATTACCGAGATATGCTTTTCGAAGTTTGTCGAATAAGTGAGAATTTTAACATTATTAAGTTACTGTTTTTAATGGCTCATTGTGGGTGCTTGATTTTGTGTATTTTTAACATGCGCGCTTATTTAGTGTTATCATTCGCCCCGTTTATTAACGCTATAGTTCTCGTCGTTGCTGTCAATGAAATAATTACGCAAGCGTGCAGTTAAAATTAAAATTTCAAAGCGCCTGATGTATTACGATGTTGTCCCATTAGGTTACAGATACCTTTTAATTAAGTACATCGGCGTGTTTATGTATGTTAGATTTCATAATTGCCATTAGCCATTAGACGAAAAAACCGCTATATTAAAATTATTTTGATAGAATTTAAATAAACGGGGTGAATTATTCAAATGTCTCATTAAGTATTTTATTATTATTATTCATAAATTTGGCCTTCGTTGTTGTAAAAAAAACGCCTGTCAGAGCCTGCATTGCAAAACACAGGCACCGACATGCTCCGGCTCGAGAGTGGGGTGTCGCTGACGTATTGTTTTAGTACCTGTATAAAAGTGTCTGCGATCTCTATAACGCATCGAATTGCTTCACTCTCAACCGTCGTGTCAACAGCACCAGTGTAATTAAGATGGATCCTCGAAGTGTTAATAAGTGCCAAGAAAAACCAGGCCCCTACACCAGGAGACCAGCAGCAGAAAAAACAAGTAAGAAAACGCATCTTTTAAATAAAAAACAACACGGTGCACCGCAACAGCCTCCAGCCATGAACGTGGAGGCCAAGGGGTATTCACCACGTCTAGATGCCACCGAGGAGGACCTGCGGGTGTTCATTGAGGAGACGATGCCTTCCTATGACGTAACACCGATCGTGACGCCTGAGATCCGCCAAACCCGACGGGAAAAGAAACGGTTATTATGCGACCTCACTGTGCCTTTAAACAATAGCGCCAGCAAGGTTGTTCATTTGGGACTGGATCCATATAAACAATTTTCGCCTGTTGCAAGAATTCTGAAGACCGACATTGGAGCAGGTGTTTCATTCACAGCCGAGTCGTTCATGACTTTTGTGGAAGCGCTACCGAACATGTTTGTGATGGCCAAGCAGGGGACTTTCAGATATGAATTAACTGAGCACACAGTGGAGTACGTGAACAATGATACCTGCAGGATTATTACAAAGGACCCCGAGAACAAGTTTACCCTTTACGTAACGTATGAAACACTATCAAATTTATTGCCGATGTACAACTTGATGGTTGTGAAAATAAATGACTTGAAACGTGTAAAGTGCAATTTCCAAAATTTTGGTGAAGTGATCGTTGACAAAGTAATACAAGCAGAAAATTTGTGTCTTGATGATTCAATCATTTTTAATACTCTGCGCTGGACTTTCGCTAACGATATTTTATTGTGGGAACTTGTGTTCAAATTTAAAATGTATGTTGTTATAGAACTGCAGAAGTTGATTGATGCAGATGAGCGCATGAAACCGTACATGTCCTAGTTTATATGAAATATTGTATGAAAATGTAAATAAAAATGTTTTAAAACTGTATTTCTTTCTAATTATTCTGCGAGTGTTAGTTTATACATGCGGTAGGTTGGCCGAGTGGTTAAGGCGTCAGACTTAAGATCTGATCTCGAAAGAGGTCGTGGGTTCGATTCCCGCACTTACCATGTTTTTAATGTATTTATTATGAGCGTGTTGATTTTTTAGGTTAGTTTATTCACGACGGCCCTACTGTAATAATCGCTCACTGCATAAAAATGGAGCATCAGTTTTCTCATCCTTTTTCGGCTATCGTGGCAGGCCCCTCAGGATCGGGCAAATCGTTTTTTGTAATAAATTTCTTGAAAAATATGAAAAAACTCTGCAGTGTAAATTTCGCTAAAGTTATTTGGTGTTATGGCGAGTGGCAAAAATTGTACGAAGATTTAAAATCTTTAGTCGAATTTCAACAAGGTCTGCCAGACATGGCATCTTTTGAGGGGTCCGAACCCAAACTTTTAATAGTCGACGATTTAATGAGAGAGACAAATAACTCAGTCGTAGACATATTCACCAAGGGGAGCCATCACCACAATCTCAGTGTTTTTTTTATTACGCAAAACATTTTTCACCAAGGAAAAGGACAGCGGGATATTTCCCTAAATGCTCATTACATTATTCTTTTCAAAAATCCGCGAGATAGAGCTCAAATAAAGCACTTAACCAGACAGATATGTCCAGAAAATCCACGATTCCTTCAAGAAGCATACGAGGACGCCACAGCTAGGCCACACGGGTATTTGTTATTCGACTTAAAGCAAAGTACACCTGATATAGCTAGGTATAGAACATCGATTTTTCGCCAAGATGGGGCGTGTTATATTTATATTCCGAAAAAGGGGTATAAAAGCTCGTACACTAACCAGTTTACTCTCATTCACTAGTGATGTCTCGATCAGTAATTAGAAATTCGGATTTGTTGCGTGCTCTACATAAACTCGGACCAAAGGAGCGAACCGCATTATTAAAAGCCGTAGGCGATAAACAAATTCATTGTATCTGCGAGTGTGTGCATAATACCTTAAAAGGAAAAATACCTTTATCGCCTAATCAAAAATCAACGATCTCGAAGCATAAAGCTGTTCTTAGGAGTTTAGTCAAGCCTAGAGAGTCTATAAAAAAGAAGCGTCAAATACTAATACAGAAGGGTGGCGCTTTCCTACCACTGATATTAGCTCCATTAATTACTGGAGTATTGAGCTCTATTTTCAAGTAAAAATGGAGAATGCCCGAAAAATGATGATTGTACCGCCTGAATTCATGCATCGCTTTAAGGATACAGAGAAATCAGAGCAAAATATATTATCGCAGCTTGACGACGAAATGCAAAAGGTTTTATCGTCTAAATTAACCGATCACGATAAATAATAATAATAATAATAATAATAATAATAAGTTTTATTCCCAAAATAATATTGTACATTAATTACTAACATTATACACACACACATTTGGAAAAGCGAAGGTATTCAGGTGGCTCTTTCTAAAAGCAGAAAGAGCCACTGCTCTACCATACCTCCGCTAACAAAAAAAAAAAAACTAAGTTATATGGATATATACACATGTAGTTGTTGTGGGTTTACAAATACAACGAAAGCAGAAAATTATAGCTACTGACACTCGCAAATTTGATATATTTTTAAAAAAATTACTTTTAGTCTACTTAGAACTAAGCCATTCTTTCATTCGTGATCTAAAAACAGATACCAAGACAGTTTTAAAACATTTTGGTACAGAATTATACACTTTGTAAATGTTGTGAGTAAATGACCTTTCAAAAAACTTTGTTTTATGAGCTGGTAGTACAATCAGACCCCTAAATCTTAAGTTCAAATTATGAATATCTGTACGAAAACGTATTTTTTGAGTAAGATATGGAGGAGAGTTCTTTAGAATCACCCTATGATAAAAAACAGAAGCGTGCAGTAAGCGTCTTTTTTCCATGTTGAGCCAATTGGTTTCTTTTAATTTTGGTGAGATGTGTTGCCTACGCTTAACACCATATATGAGTCTTAAACAAGAATTCTGAACAACTTGGATTTTCCGAGCTGTGTTGCTGTCAATGCAAGGGCCATAGAGAACATCACAGTAATTAAAATGGGAGAGAACTAATGCCTCACAAAGAATAGTTTTAATTTCCTTGTTTAAAACTCGTCTATGGTTATATAACAACTTCAGGTTACCATAGGCTTTTCTAATGCAAGAATTGACATGTTCTCGAAATCGAAGATTTTGATCAAAAATCACCCCCAAACTCCTGGCAGTTTCAGAGACAGGCAACGGTACATTATTTATCCGAACAACGAAGTCCTGCAGCAATATGTCTCTTGAAGGTCCAGATCCAAAGTACATAACTACAGATTTAGCTGGATTAACTCGAAGGCAATGTGAAGCTGCAAACTCCATTAGCTTACTCAGCTCTTCATTAATTAATATTGATGCATTTAAACGATCTTTTATATCAAAAGATAGGTATATCTGCGTGTCGTCAGCATACTGATGATAAGAGCAGTGGGATAGCCTGTTACACAAAGTTGATGAATAAATTACATAAAGTAATGGACCCAATATTGATCCCTGAGGCACGCCTCGCGCAACAGTTTTTAAATCAGACGTTTTATTTTCTAAAACAACGCATTGTTGACGACCTCGCAGATAACTCTCTATTAGTGAGATGGCCGAATGATTGAACCCGAAGCTATGCAAAATCGCAAGCATCAGAGAGTGGTTGATGGTATCGAAAGCCTTGGAAAAGTCGAGCAGTACTAATGCCGTCACTTTTCCTTCATCCGTTGCCCGTATAATATCATCAGACACATTAAGCAGCGCTGACATGCAACTGTAGTTTGATCTAAATCCCGATTGTAGTGATGGAAAAAGCTGATTATCATCTAAGAAAGTTCTAATTTGATAATCCATAATCTTTTCCAAGACTTTCGACAACACTGGCAAAATACTAATCGGTCTCAAATCTTTAACCTCTTTGGGAGAAGTTACTTTAGCTAAAGGCAGTATTCTTGCAATCTTCCACTGCTCGGGAAATATACATTCCGAAAGGCAACTATTAATAATATGAGTAATATATGGAGCTATACAGGGACAACAAAGATTGATCATTAGCAAATTGATATTATCAGACCCAATAGCATTAGATTTAATTGTTCTCAAATATTTAATTACATCAGTTTCGGACACTAAAGTAAATTTAAATTTGGAGGAGACATCAGATCTTACTTGAGCATAAAGCTGCAAGACTTCAGGATCTACGTCACCAAACTGCTGCGTAGAATCAATAAAAAAATTATTAATAATATTAACATCTTTAAGGTGTAGTGGAATTTTGTTTGACTTTTTGTTAGCAAGATCCGTACATTGCTTCAAATCCCTCCAGAAATCTTTAACATTACGTTGGGCAAATGTATGGTTAAGATAAGCTTTCTTTTCATTCCTGATAGATAATGTCACTAAGTTACGCAAAGATTTGTAGTATTCCCAATGAACAAGATTTTTGGTTTTTTTAAAGCGTTTTAAAGCTTTATCTCTTATAGTCATCATGAACTTAATATTATCCGTTAACCAGGATGCTTTAGGTTTCCGAAAGATTGAAGTCTTTAAAGGAGCTACGATATTAAAAATTGAAAGGATGCTATTATTTAAAAACTGTACTTTATCATTAACGTCATCAAAATAAAGTATATTATTCCATGGTACTTGTGTTAATAATTGCTGAAAAAGTATGTGGTTAAAGTTATTAAAATTTCTAAAAGTATGAATTAATGGTAAATTATTAATAGTCTCAGTTTGTAAGCAGCAGAAGACGAGTTCATGGTCCGAATACGGATATAAATTTTTTGTACCAGAAGTACTAACTATGCCGGAATTAGTAGTGAGTATATGATCAAGCAAAGCTGCAGTAGAGAGTGTAATTCTGGTGGGATTACAAATTAATTGCTTAATACCAAATGACTCAAGCATTGATAAATATTGAGAGGACTCAGTTGAATTAGGCTGTAGGAGATCAATATTAAAATCTCCAACACAAATGATATCATCATGAGTAGCTATTAAGTTACTTACGGTTTGTTCAAATCCTTCAATAAAAGCACGATATCTGTTCCTGTGAGGTAGATATACGACACCTACTGCAAGCCTCATCCTGTCTAATTTTATACCAATCCAAAGTTGTTCGAATAAATCATACGTCTGGATCTGTATGTTTCTGAAATTTAACGAAGATTTTATATATAAAGCAACACCTCCTCCAAATGTTAATCTGTCTTTTCGCAACAAATTATAATTATCAATACTAACAAATTGGCTAAGTATATTATTATTTAAAAATGTTTCTGTTATCGCAATAATATCGTAATTATTTGTTTCTACATGAAGTTTTAGGATATGAAAATTCTTAGTGAGTGACTGAGCATTTACATGAGCAATACTAAACGTATACATGCAAAACCACAACAACAACGTAAAAAGTAAATAAAAAACCTAAAATTAAAATAAGTTTAGCAATGAAGCGCAAAGAAATGCAACTTAATTTAGGGAGAATGTGTCAGCTAAGCCACACTCGCAAATGTGCCTGAGTAAAACATTTATTTCGCAAAACTAAGAAATTAAGAATACATTTCTGATTATCCTTAAAAATTAAACATTGAATATTGTACCTACAAGTTTCAAGTTTCAAACAGAAAACTTAATATGATATTAAGGTATACATAAACTGTTAGAACCAAATATCCTTTAATTTGGCCTTCCATAAATAAAAAATAAAAATAACAATATGAAATAAAGTACAGCTTAATGAAAGCGTTGTGATAAACAACAAAACCTTTTACCTGCAAACTTTTTAGGGCGCGAATAGATATAATGCAAGCGAAATACATTAAACATTAAACAGATGGTACATACAATCAGTATCATACAGCAATATTTTCCAATTCATTCTGAGTAGATAAAATATGGATACGGTTATTATGCTTAACAAATATTCTACCATCTGAAGTCCAAACATTTTTAACCGAAAACTTTTTAACTGCTTCTTTTAGGATGCCAGCTCGAATTTTAGTTAGATCTTCGCGAATCACCGTGCTACTAGATTTCAATAACTTTTTGTTATTATAAACCATCTGGCGCTTTTTGTAAGACACAAACTTCACTATGATCGCTCTTTTCACATCACTATCACTTCTAGCAGGACCCACGCGGTGCGAACGATCGATGTCATCTTTCGTAATGTTCAGCTGCATTTTCTTCTGAAAAATTTCAATTAGCTGGACGTCCGTATCTTCACCCGGTTTTTCCTCCACACCAAAAACCCGCAGACAGTTTCTGCGAGAGTACTGCTCTTGATTGTCACAAATCCGGTTTAATTTAATATTATTTGCTTTTAAATCGGTGTTTTCCTTTTCCAATCTTGCAGTGGCAGTCCTCAACTCTCCAATTTCGGCCTTAAACCGCTCTAACAGTGTACTCGCTAAAGTTTCAGCTAGCTCGTTTAAAAAATCTTGAGTTGAGATTAATTCCTTAAGCTTAGCAGAAAGGATGCTTTGCACATCATCAATTTGGCTCCTAGTCGAAGGCATTTTTGTTTAAAACATCAAATCGAACACATAAAATCGCTGCACTCAGGTACACAACAAATTTGATATCAGCAACCTGCGAGGGACTAGCAACACGTCTAGCCTGCTCCAAGGCTCATACTAAACTACAGTACAATCAGGTTTTACAAAGGTACCTTCATTTTGCGGATCAAACGAGGCAATCAATCAAGATACCTATAGAATCGAACAACAGGGGTATTTCAGATGCATATATTTTATCGACGCTCCCTAATACTTTTAAGAAAAACGGTGAAGCCTTTTTACAGCTTCTAAGAACGTCGGATGAAGTGGAGTGGGACGGCAAGGGAACAGTCAGCATAAAAGGTGAAATTTTACCGTCCTCCAACATTATTGATTTAGTGCATGATGTTCTAAGACCTAAGAAAACTACAAATCCACCAGGTCGACACAAGTTCCTCGATTACATTAAAGAGAGCAATGTACCTCAAGTGCTGTTTGGGGATCCTAAACGTCAAAATGTACCAGACGTGAGTAAATCAGATGTGGAGAGTGACGTCGATCCTAAATCAAAGTTAATAGCGCCTGCAACAGCGTCCAAGCAAGAGGGTTCAACGCGAAAAACACCGAAAACAACGCAAAGATCGATATCGAAAATAAAGGGTATTTCTGACTGGGAGCGTCTTAAACTTTAACATAGCAGAATGAATTTGGACGCCATCTATTATGACGTTGCTCACCCTTCAGGCTTCGCCGGCGCAAACTCGTTAATTTCTTCCGTGAAAAATAGTCGTCCCAGTGGTGAAGTAAAGGAATGGCTAAAGAAACAGGACGCCTATACTATTCACAAAACTGCAAGAAAAAAATTCCCTAGAAACAAATACATTGTTAGCAACATTTTCGAATTATGGCAGGCTGATCTCTGCGACATGCGCAGTTTAGCCTCACACAATGACGGAAATAATTTTATTCTAACCGTAATTGATGTGTTTAGTAAAATGGCCTGGGCGAGGCCTCTTAAATCTAAAACGGCTACTTCAGTAATAAACGCATTTCGTGAAATATTTGCTGAAGTGGGTAACACGCCCATAAATTTACAAACCGATAAAGGCAAAGAATTTATTGCTAGAGCCGTACAGAATTTTTTCAAACAACACGATATCACGTTTTATGTGACGCAAAACCCTGATGTTAAAGCTGCAGTCGTTGAACGTTTCAATAGAACATTAAAAACCAGAATGTGGCGCTATTTCACATACTCTAATTCATACAAAAACATAGACGTATTACAAAATTTACTGAATTCGTATAACAACCGCTATCATTCAAGTATCAAGATGGCACCCTCCGCTGTAAATGATGGCAATATACAGGAAGTGTGGAACAATCTGTACCGAAATGGGTTGGGCGTCTCCAGGAGGCCCAAATATAAAGTGAACCAACATGTAAGAATTAGTAGAACGAAGGACGCATTCGAGAAAGGATATGAAACTAATTGGAGCGGCGAAGTGTTTATAATTAAAAAAGTGATTCTTAGAAAACCACCTGTGTACGAAATAGCTGATTTAAGCGACGATACGATAAAGGGCGTCTTTTATGAAGAGGAATTACAGCCAGTGACTTTGGATGATAACGTCTTGTTTAAAGTCGAACAAGTGTTAAAAGAAAGAGGACACGGTCAGCGCAAAGAGTACTTTGTAAAGTGGCGAAATTATAACGACAAGTTCAACTCCTGGATTCCTGCAGCTAATCTTCAGCAACTATGAATACAGATGAAGAATTTTATCTAACATTACTCAGCAATAGTTCTATGGGCTATTTTCCAAATAACACCACAGCACAATTCATAACGCAGCTCCCTAAACGAATAAGGTTACCGGGGCAATGGGTTACAGGTATTGCTGAAGTGCAATATCCATGCTCCTTTTTGGCCGTGACAGATACAGAAAATCTAGTCTATTATCGCACAGAAATACCTAAAGTGCAAGCCGGAGAAGAAACGTATACTGAGTTGAAAAAAGTATTGCAAAACGCTAATTCGTATTTTAAAAGTGATAGAGAGCAAATTTACTATGGTAGCGATGGATGGCACGTAATCTGTATTCAACCTGGCAATTATGAAAACATTGAACATATTACAGCCGAAATTAACAATCACAGGTTATTAGAAAAGTTGCTGAATTTTCAATATAATAGAGTAACAAAACGCGTGTCTCTTGAAATTAAAACGTCGTCATTGAAAATGCTAGGATTTTCACAACGTCTGGCCTTACAACTTGGTTATAAACCTGATATAAATATAGCTGAAGCACCTGTACCAAGCCACCCCGCAAATATCTGGGTTGGTTTACCATCACAAATGTTTATTTACTGCGATATTGTGGAACCACAGCTTGTAGGAGATGTCTTGGCTTCGCTTCTTCGTATTGTTAACGTGACCTCTGATAATTATAATTACGGTTGCCACAAAGACGCCATATTTTCGCCGACTCATTATATAAATGTCATGAAGAGGGAATTTGAGAATATCGAGATAAATATAAGGACCGAAACGGCGGGTGTGATGCCATTCGAGTTTGGAACGTTGAGTTTAAAACTACACTTTAAGAGGATACAGTAGCTGCTATGGATTGTCCTTATCAACAATACTACACCAATCAGGCAGGTCAAGGAGTTGGAGCTATCTACAGAGGTGCAGCCTACCAGAGAGGTCATGGCATAGGAAGCTTTTTAGGAGGAATATTTCGTAGTATCCTGCCTCTTTTTAAAACCGGTGCTAAAGTTGTTGGAAAGGAAGCTTTAAGGACAGGCGCTAACATTTTAGGAGATGTTAGTGAAAATCGACCGCTAAAAGAAGCGTTTCATAACCGTGTACAGGAGGCTGGAAAGAATCTCAAACGTAAAGCCGATAGAAAAATTGATACTCTAATGGAAGGATCGGGATATAAAAGGCAACGCACTTTGAATTACAATCAGTCTACAAGAAAAATCGCTAGGAAGAAGCTGAGCAAACCCAACTACACCGATATCTTTACCAGCAAGTAGTTTTCACAATGGCGTTTTTGCATGCGCAGTCTTGTGAGTGTGTTAAATCAGAGTTAGATTTGTTCGCTCTGCCCGCAACTCAAACCAGTATCGAAAATGGACAATGGATTTTTTACAAACCGCTTTCCTCGCTTAATGACGATGCACCGATTGAATTTATTGTGCCTGGAAACGGTAACGATTATATCGATTTAAGTCAGACCATGTTATACATTACTGCTAAAATTGTTAAACAAGATGATACACCATTAACCGACAAAGATGATGTAGGCCCTGTTAATAATTGGATGCACTCTATGTTTAACAAAGTTGAGGTGTATTTGAATCAGAAGCTTGTGAGCCCGCCAAACAATACATACGCATACCGCTCATACATTGAAACTCTGCTGAATTACGGCAATGGTGCTAAATCAACCCATTTAACATGCACACTATGGTACAACGACACAGCCAATAAAATGGATGACATCACTACACATAATGAAGGATTTGTAAAGCGGAAATTTTTTACTGCTGCAAGTAAGCAAGTCGAGATGATGGGGCATGTGCATTCCGATTTATTCAATCAAGAAAAATTTCTTATAAATGGAGTTGAAATGAAAGTCAAATTTATCAGATCCCGAGATTCTTTCAATTTAATGGCAGCCGAAGGATCTACATTCAAAGTGAAAATTAGTGATGCCAGCTTACTAGTGAGAAAAATGAAAATAAACCCGTCTATTTTGTTGGCTCACACCAAAGCTTTGGCGACTGCGCCTGCTAAATACCCCATTACAAGATCCGATGTTAAAGTGTTAACTATTCCGGCTGGTGTGCAAAGAAAATCTTTAGATAATATTTTTCTGGGGCAATTACCAAAACGATGCATTGTAGGTTTTGTATCGAATAAAGCATTTAACGGCCATTATGCAGCAAACCCTTTCAATTTTAATAACTACAAAATCAATTATTTCTCCCTATACATCGACGGTCAACAAATTCCTTCAAAACCTCTACAGCCTGATTTCTCTAAGAATGGCATGTACGTTCAAGCATATCACACACTATTTTCCGGTAGCGGTATACATTTCCTCAATGAAGGCAACGCTATAAAACGTGAAGATTACCCTCATGGCTACTGTCTATTTGCTTTTGATTTAACCCCCGATCTGGCTGCAAATGCAACAACACACTGGAACCTTCTTAAAAATGGCGCTCTACGTTTAGAGGCGGGTTTTCAAGACGCGCTAGAAGAAACTATTAATTGTCTAGTTTATGCAGAGTTCGATAACGTCGTAGAAATTGACAAACACAGAAATGTGGTGGTGGATTTTAGTAGTTAAAAACCAACAACAGTTTTTTAAAATTTAGTCATGCTCAAACATTTCGTCAGTATGGACAGTGTCTTCGTAGATCTGCAAGGGTTCCGTGGTGATAAGAAACAGTTTATTCCGAAAGAAGTGGCTGTTATTTCAGCAGATGGCAACCAGTTAGCAATTTTCGTTTTAAAACCCCCTGCAAAATATGACACTCTGCCCTATTTCGTTAAAAGAGGCATAAATTATCTGGAGCATAGATACAACGGTTTAGCATGGGATTCTGGTTCTATACATTTTGATGAATTTGAAACAGAGCTAACAAGACTTCTCAAAAAATTTGAAAAAGTGTACGTTAAAGGTCAAGAAAAGAAGGAAGTTCTAAGTTTTCTGAATAAAATCGTCGTAAATCTGGAGGATCTCGAGTGCCCATCTTTAAAAGTTTTGCGAAAAAGTACTGCTGCTGTACGTTGCCTCAATCACAACATCCGTTCGCCTGTGTGTGCATTGGAAAACATACTAATTTTATCCGATTGGTGGCGCAATGAATACACTGGAGGTTCAGAAAATATTGCAAACAATCCCGAGTCTGTTGAATGTGAAACGCTATGTTTTTGCTTCTGACCAACTCCCTACAAGAATTGCAAGACCTGTGGCAATCATCGTCAACACAGATCCAGCAAACCGACCTGGGGAACATTGGAATGCAGTGTATATAGACCAATATGGACATGGGGAGTACTTTGATTCATACGGCCGGCCTCCAAGCGGCTATCATTTAAAATTTTTACAACAAAATTCAATCAGCTGGTCTCATAATCCAAAAATTTTGCAAGATTTTAGCTCTAACGTTTGCGGCATATACTGCTTAATGTATTTATATTTTAGAATAAATAATGTATCTATGTCAGACTTTGTAAATATGTTCACTGATAATTTAGTTTGTAACAATAATTATGTAAAAGCTCTTTATACTCAGTACTTTATTTTAATCAACCTAGTTAATGTTATTTAGTTTTGAAAATAAAAACACATACTTGTAATAAACACATATATATTTATTATTGCACACAATATTTAATAAAATGTATTATACAACAGTGACCTATTTTATTTTCTAAAATCACAATTCGTGTACAAGTATTTCAAGAACATTTCAAATTGAAAAAATGTTAATACATTGATAGTAGCAAGTACTAAAAATTACATTTTTCATTACAAACAGTTTTATAATAACGAAATTATGTGAAAATCGGGTTACAATTATTTTTGAAAATAACAAGAAAAAAAAATGTAGTTTGAAGTATACATATATATATATATAATAGTATTTCATACGCTATAAATACAAGATTAAACGCACAATAATAAGCACTGCATAAAAAAAATGACTACATTGGTAATAGCAAGTAAGTATATTATTTATTTTAAACCCCCTATGTCAATGTATCGTTTGAAGTACATAATAATATTTTCATACTTTATACAAAAATGAGTACTACATAAAATAAAAAAAATATATATAAAACACAATAATAAGCACCACATAAAATTAAAAAAAAAATACGACTGCAATGGTAAAAGTAAGTAAGTATATTATTTATTTATTTAAATCCATATGGCAATGTATCATAGGAATTTGCAACTCGCCGGCGTTTGTTATAATTTACTTTATAAATTTTTCGCTCGGGCCTGGATATAACCTCGTACGCAGATGTTCTAACTATTTTTCTATCGCTATTTACATATAGTGACGCATTTGCATCACCACCACATACCATGTCTCTCATGGATTCAAAATTAATAATTTCTGAATTTTTAAAATTTAATGTAATACCTTTTACTTTACATATCGTGCTATAACGTTTGTTAGATGGCGAATAAACTTTAAAACTATAATTTTTTGGGCCTCCACTCACAAACTCTGTAATGTAGCTATCAACCCCATACTGCTCAAGTTCGTCAGTCATTTGACCTAGAAAGTCACCCGTTTCAGGCTTCCATTGGCCAGGTCGGTGGACGTAGATAGCACTATCAGTGTCGAAATACAAAACACGATTCCCTAATTTCTCCAAATATTTATAGAGCTCTAATCGCGCATGGGCTGTCGTATATGCGGCAATAGCAACGTTTACTGTTGGAGTGGACTTAATGCTATCAGCGTGATTGCACCAGTTCACAACAATGACTTCATCATCAATAGGTATACGAGCCCTAACCACTATATATTCGGCCATTCCAATAATTTTATTTCCTTCACGTAAAAACAGAGTTTTATGATTGAACAAAAAACAATTAAGGTACAACATTTTCTTTTCGTTAAAACATGATAAGAAATCTTCGAAATCCTGAATCCTTAATCCGCAAATGCGGTGCCTTAATTGTTCTCCGTCCACTCATAAAACCCTGTATAACGTTAGTAGAGTAAAATTATTGAAATGGCCGAATATATAGTGGTTAGGGCTCGTAAATGAATGCACTTCCACGTTCGCATCTGTCAATAATTTAAAAAACTCTCCTGGATTTGTTATAATACTCGACTGCATTAAGTTCTCCCTTTGACCAAATTTTCCCCAGAAACTGTTTAGCATTAATTTTGCTAAATATCTCAACCCCTGATTGTTACGAATTTTATCCTTATCTAAACGTATCCCCTCCTTTTGAAGATAAGAATATATATAATTTTCTTTTTCTAGGTCTGACGTGCATGAGTTAGGCCAACCTGAGCATTCTTGCTTCATTTTAAGGAAATTATCTACATACCCGCTAAAAAGTCCCCCTGTTTTTGCACCCTCGTCATATTGTATTACCTCGTACTCCCAAATCTCGTGTATTTTTAAAATTTTATAATTTAAAGATGTTGCTTTACGCAGCTCGTCTGCAACGTAGGTTCCAACAAAACTACGTTCTGATGGAGCATGATTGCAAACACCCTCATATAAATTTTCAGCACAACTACGGCATAAAATAAACATGAGCTTATTGTGAAGTCTGCATGGTAGTACGGGGTGGTACAAGTCGGAAGGTGGTAAAACAGTACATTTAATTAGCCCTTCGACAGTGTCCATTTGTAATTGTGAACACTCATCATGCCCTACATGTATTTTCGGATGACCGACGGGATATTTACAATATTTATTGACGTAAGGGTATAAAGAAGTTATATCGCTGTAATAAATTTTTTCGTCGTCTTGGCATCTGTAATGCAGTTTAATGGCATTAGTACGCCCTCCGAAGAACGCATCTCGGGGGTCCAAAGGCTCCTGTTTTAAAATGTCGATACTATCAACGAAATGTTTGGCTTCGGGGTTCGTTTTTAAAATGTTTTTAAAATGACATTCAGGCATTTGAATTAACTCAAAACCGCTACCTCGAATTCGTTGTGCGCGAGCCTCTGTATATTCCCTACGCAAGAACATTGCCTCAGTTTTATTCTCGCCGTCAAAATTTGTGACTTGCTGTGGATAGCAACTTTCACAGCCATGCCAATAACACCCCAGGAATTCATAAACGGTATTGTTTTCGGCACAATAACCATCCACCAGAATTCCTTGCGGTGTTCTAAATTCGCGCGCTTTACCACTGTGCTGAATTGAAATTTGCAAACTATGTTCCTCCCACATTAGCCACTTTATCGCTATACACGACTGTTTGTCAGCTAACCTATAACCACCAGCGGGGATGATCCCTATGGTGTCATTGTTTAAATACCGTCTTCTAAACACGAGATTGCAGGCGCTCGCGATAGTGACTGCCTCCTGAAAGGGATCTACCGAATTTTCCTCCTTGAACATTCGCCAAAACCTTATACACGCTTTAAACAAAATTTGTACATCTAAAATGCAGTATTTCAAAATTTCCTCTTTCATGTTGAAAATTGTGCCATTTTGAATGTTTTCGGTGTACCAACTTAAAAAGGAAGTGCGCCCTTCGGAGGTCATTTCATCGGGAGAATAAAAGCTCCTGTCAGGCATATTTCCCACATAATTTTCATTCTCTGCTTTGTTAAACAAATATGGGAAATACCCTTTACTTTCGGGGAAGTCAAATGTCTTAGGTAATTTCGATAAAGGTAAAGGTATAAAATTTAGAGAATCTATAAATCGGACCTGATTACAAATGATAGCCATAATTTTAGTGCCCGTAGTTATTAATCTCGGTTCCCACGCAGTTCTATTTTTAATTATCTGTTGTAAAACATTATCCAAGCCATCTGTTGTTCGAAAATATCACAATACTACCTGTTGCAAAGTTATATTTATTTATAGTCTTAAAACAAATACATAAAAGGAGTAATTGTATTTCTATAATTAGTCATGGCTACAACACACGAATCAGAGAACAACAGATGGCCGAGACTAAAAAGATGAATAAAACATTTGGTCAAAAATGTTTCTTATATTATGCACCAAAGGTATATAACCTGTTCAATACTTACGTAAATTGCTTTAGCATAAGGGTAACTAACGGTAATTTTAAACACATAGCTAAGAAGTGGAGTTTAGAGTTGTCAT
The DNA here is from genome assembly GCA_940337035.1 of Agriotes lineatus. NCBI lineage: Eukaryota > Metazoa > Arthropoda > Insecta > Coleoptera > Elateridae > Agriotes > Agriotes lineatus. The sequence continues at coordinate 68,098,672 of OW679194.1, read as the reverse complement.
GGCAAACAATAGAAGAACTTTTTGCTTAAAAGTATAGAACAAATTAAACTAACTTTATCTAATTTTTATCATATTTTGTGTACTGTCCTCAGAACACCTTTAAATCTAATGAAGTTAAATTAAAAACCACACACAAACTGGCTATCAGTTTTCAGTGGTGTAGCATGCACTCACTATTCTCGAGTGCATGATGTTTATTCGGAGGTGAATAATTATAATAGTATACAAACCTTTTAATGGGTTCGTCACATTTTCTACATTTTCTATATTTTGTATTTTTTTTTCTTATGAATAAACATTGATTTGATTTGATTTGATTTGAAAACAAAACACCCATCATATCCGCGCATATTATGAGCGATGGCTGTGACTTTAAATTTGTTGACTAGCTTTGACGTATAAGTTAAAAACGCCTGAACAGGATTTTCCCAAAAAACGTGAAGACGCTTACCACAAGTGATACAATTTTGATTAATGTCCTCATTTTGCATGCAGTTAAAACATACCTGGAACGCGACACATAAATTGGGCTCGTGACTGAATTTATTTATTGAATTCAATATGGGCTTTTCTTGGCGACATTCCAAATCATAAAACACAAACATGGGACTTTTTGTTTTCTTACAAAGGTCTTTTTGCACATTTTTCGTCATATAACAAAAATGCCTTACCGGCTGCTGCTTACGACACGTAATGCAAAACTTATACCCACACATGTGCGTATTCTTTTTGTCTACCCACACGCTATTGAGACAGTTAAGACACCGGTATAATTTGTTACATAAGCCGGTTCTAACATGACTTTCCAAACATTCAGCACCTCTAAAATCTCTATTGCAAGTATTACAAGTTACCTTGTCAAACATATAAGCACATGGAGGCATTGTATGACAGGCCGGGCATGTGTACAAACAACGTCTGTGACGCGTTTTGCTACAAAAACGTAATTTACATAATTCGCAAAAGTAGGATGTACTAAACGCTGACGTCAAGCTAGTAATAACATTGTAGTGACCGTTTTCTAATAATAAATTAAGTGTTGCTTTTTTGCTAGCACGAGGCCCTTCGAAATATGTTGTATCGCCAGATCTGGAGTTATATACAACTATCGTACAATTTGTTAGATAGTTCTGAAATCTTTGAATGTGATCATAAGTACCTCCATTCGACAGATCAACACCGCTCTCCACACATAACTGAGCAGCCCTTTGATGCAAAACTGGATAACCTAGTGTCATTTTATCCAGCTGGGCATCATTACATTTAAAGGCGATAGCTAGTGCGAGAGCTGCCGCCAAACAATTATTGCCTCTGTTTATCACAACTAACACACCTTTCTTTCTGGTGCAAAATTCTTCGAAGCTCATGCCTGTCCAACGAGTGCGTCCACAACCTACGGGTAATCGAACTCGATCAACTTGTAGAGACATCACGTCTTGGGCAAAGAAGTTCGCATTACTCTGGAGAATTTTTCCGAGAATCGACAGGATTACTGGGGTGTTAACCTGATCCATTCTCCTAAATGATAGGCCGATTGGTTTTTCGGGGAAGTTGGGATTCTGCAACACCAGACCAACGAGATCGGCTGCGTCAGCATCCCTGAGAACGTAGAGACGTAACTCCTCGAAAGCATTCTGTAATACATAAGTTATTAGAATTTTAAAACACCAATAAAAATGATTGTAATTTACCTCTAACCATACCAAAGGGCTATCAGCTTCCTCCACCGGTTTAAACCGAAACGTAATGCGGTCGGCAGTTGCGTTAAATTTCTTTATTTGTCTGGACGTCCTTTCTTTTAACTCGAAATATTTAAAGGGGTCTGACACACCAAGACCTCTTCGCGTGGGTGGTTGAGCCTGCGACCGTAATAATAAACGAATTAAAACATGTTCGTTGTAACACTTAACATATCAATAAAATAATACATATTTTAAAAAAATTCTTACGTCTTTAGAAGTTCCAGGCCGTGCTAGATTGGAGTCGTTAGGCATGCATTCCCCTCGCACTGCCCTGCTAACAACAGGCTTCGTAAATGTGGCATTTGGAAGAAGCGAAACAATTGAGGGTGTCGACCCCTGTCCGGGAAGCTGTAAACCGAGTTTAAAATGTGAATCGTGTCACTACGTTGAAAAACGTACCGCGAAATTATTGCAAATAACGATTGTAACATGAGCAGTTATATAGCCATAATTTCAAAAACATTTTGGATTTTTTATAAGGTTAAATAATGTGTATGCAATAATTTTACTTACCACAGGTTGACGTATTTCAGCTACCCGCTTGACCAGTTTATTAGAAGCGTCTTTAGAAGTTCCAGGCCGTGCTAGATTGGAGTCGTTAGGCATGCATTCCCCTCGCACTGCCCTGCTAACAACAGGCTTCGCAAATGTGGCATTTGGAAGAAGCGAAACAATTGAGGGTGTCGACCCCTGGCCGGGAAGCTGTAAACAGAGTTTAAAATGTGAATCGTGTCACTACGTTGAAAAACGTACCGCGAAATTATTGCAAATAACGATTGTAACATGAGCAGTTATATAGCCACAATTTCAGAAAAATTTTGGATTTTTTATAAGGTTAAATAATGTGTATGCAATAATTTTACTTACCACAGGTTGACGTATTTCAGCTACCCGCTTGACCAGTTTATTAAAAGTTTCCCTATGATCAATAGGGATGAAACTATCACCACACGCAACCTTATACCACAATATATCATGTGCTAGCAGAATAAAACGATCGTTCGTAAATACGCCTCGCTTGAACCAGTTTAAAATGTCGTAAACGGATAGAGTGGAAAAGTTTTCCATGGTCGTTTTTAAAGCAAACACGAGCGAACACACTTACAAGGCGGACAGAGACGTAAGAATGGGCTGACGCTCCACAAAAATTGAAAGTTTCAACCTCGGGACCCCACCACTCCACGCTAATGACAATGCAATAGCTTTCAGACGTCACAACATACTTTTTCCTGGAAACGTGGTTTAAACAGGAGAAAGCGGTCATGAAGCAACTTGTTTTCTAAACGCAGAATTGAGATGGCCTCAGGCTAAACCGTTTAGCATTTGCTCGAACACAATGCAGCAGGCTTTTTTTCCAGGAAACGGGCATTTGTTATAAATACAGTATAAATTTCATTGTAGCGTTTTTTAAATTATTTGATGCAGATATAATGTCACTCAATATTTAATAAATAAAAATGTATTTCACAATATTCGACTGTTTTATTGAAACGTGGTTTTAAACAGGAGAAAGCGAGCCGTAATTTTAATTTAAAATCGATGCAGATAGCAATATCACCACGAATTATTGTAATGGATTATGTCAAAGGTCAATCAAATTCCGCGAATTAAACTGCAGATATATTGTCACTCAATATTTAATAAATAAAAATGTATTTCACAATATTCGACTGTTTTATTGAAACGTTGTTTTAAACAGGAGAAAGCGAACCGTAATTTTAATTTAAAATCGATGCAGATAGCAATATCACCACGAATTATTGTAATGGATTACGTCAAAGGTCAATCAAATTCCGCGAATTAAACCGCAGATTACATTGACTCCCTCATTAAATCACCGCGAAATCCGCGAATTAAAACCGCGAAATCCGCGAATAAATCCGCGAATCCGCGAATCAATTAAAAGGAGTGGGGGACAATATCGTAATACATCAGGCGCTTTGAAATTTTAGCACGCTTGCGTAATTATTTCATTGTCGAGCCTTTCAGTTAACTATAATCGAATTTGAAATATCAGATCGAGTCCTTGTTAGAAGTTGCACACATGTTAAAAATACACAAAATCAAGCACCCACAATGAGCCATTAAAAACAGTAACTTAATAATGTTAAAATTCTCACTTATTCGACAAACTTCGAAAAGCATATCTCGGTAATAAACTGATGCAGAAGCGGATAAAAGCAAGAGTTCTGCGTAGCTCAGGGGATACGGTGCCTGGGTACTGGCCAAACAACTAGGGTTCAAATCCCACTTGGGCCGACGCAAATAGCTTTTTTAAATTAAAATAAATGCGAGAAAACCAAGATGGCCGACACCCGGGAAGTTTAAAATTCAAAAATTGAACTTAGAAAAAAATCTGAAAAATTTTCCTATAGTAGGTAGGGGGCAATGGAAATCGCGTTAATCCATTCATGCGCACCGCCGCGTAATTCCGGAAGTAAATTAAAAATGGCCGCCGCGTAATTTAATCAGTAGCACATATGTAAATTACATATCAAACTTCATATGTGATTAATTAGATCAAAACGCGGAATTAATTGGGTCAAACCGCGAAATTAATCAGGTCAAACCGCGGAATTAATTAGGTCAATCCGCGGATTTAATTCGCGGATTTAATTAGGTCAATCAATTTAATTCGCGTTGACCTTTGACATAATCCAATTAGTGGTGCCTCCACTTCTACTTAAGGTGCTTTGAGTCTAAACCCTTTTGGAATAATACAGCTATTTCTACAACGACATAGGAAAGTTATACTATTTTCAGAGTGTGCCAGCTTCTTGTAAAGTGTTTCCCAACTTCGGAAGTTACTAGTTATGTTAGGCCCATACCTTTGATTAAGATAATCTCTGAAACTTCTTTGTGGCGTGAATTCATAATTCATATTTCTTATATGGGTATTTCGCCACTCTGCAAATTAAAATATTAAATAACGAGTTGATAACGAGGGCAGATTGTCCCTCGAAACGTTCGTTGTTAATATTTTCGTTATTTAATATTTTAATTTGCAGAGTGGCGAAATACCCATATAAGAAATATGAATTATTATAGTCCACTTTTTGTACGACTGATTTGATACACCCTGTATAGCGGTAACAATATCAAGAAGCAAACGCTTGATAAGTCTTGGTAATTAAGTCGTATTACAGAAGCTGGCTCAACTTTGGATTACATTATTTAAAAAAATGTTGATTGCTTGTTTGATGTTTCTCTCACAACGACAATTACAAGCTATAAGAATAATATTCTTAGTCAATGTTTTTTCATCTTGTAATACATCGTATGCATCCCTGTATTAGTACTTACTGACTTGTGCATATCATTCGATAACAGTCTTCTATCACAATTGTATCGACGAACGGAAAAGTGAACCCTTATTACATGTTCTTAAGCATCTATACATCTAAAGGAGGCAATTTTGTTATCAGCTAAGTGTGAGGTGTATAAGAGCTTCAGACAAAAATGTTTCATACCTAGCACCACCGCTGTTTAAAATATACCTACTTCAATGAAGGAATGTAGGAAATGTAACAGTATGGGAAGAAACACATTTCTCTCTAAGTTTTGCCATAGATGAAGTTATATTTGCTTAAGATGAGGACGATATTCTACGACGAATAACTTAACTGGGAATTGGAGTACACCAAGTTACCGGTAGTTTTACAAGGCGGTTAACCATGGAAGATAGCTTTAATATAAAAGCAATGAAAATGGCGACTGGACCTCTAAGTGAAATTGCAAGAATTATTCAGTGACTTAAATATTTAGGGTTTTTATATACGTACCTAGTATGATGTATAGGCGGAGTTAATATATCTTTATATCTGAGGGTCAGATTATGTACATCAGTACGGAAAGTTAATCTTTCATATAGATATGAAGGATAGTTATTCAATGAAATTCTGATAAAAACAACACGAATGTAAAACACGCCTATGCGACATACTTAACCAATTTAAAGTTAGAAATTTTGTTGTTAAATTTTCACGTTTTTAGATTCTAAAAATAAGACGTACACATGAATTTTGGGAGTTTCTGAATCCTCTTAACATCTATGGAAGTAAGATAGGGACCATAAACTTCATCACAGTAGTTCAATCTAGACAGGCCCAGAGAGTTACAGAATTGGATCTTAATGATTCAACAGGTGTCGATTATGATATGTGGTTTTGATAGAAATGTACGATTTGGTAGGCAATCGCTTACATGTTGACTAAACCTCAGGGCATGGTCAAATACTAGACCTAAACTCTTGACAGTTTCTTGCAACGACAGGGATACATTGCCAATCCTAATATTTGCAGATTCAATAATAGTGCGCCTGCCAGATTTCATACCAAACACTATTACAACCGATATTAATTAGATTGAACGAATGATTAGCAAGAGTTTTAAGAGAAGAATAATATAACTGGATGTCGCATCGTCTGCATGGAAGTGCACTTTGCAGGATTGCAAGTAATAAATTTAAAAGTATATATAATGAATAAAATAGGACCCAGTATTGTACCTTGAGGAACGAATTTATTAATAAAATAAAACGACGATATCAAGCATGTAATCTAACATGCGGACTAAAATGCGGACTGTAGTTTCTCAAACATAATTAATCTTTTTGAAATTTTGCATACTAGTACTTAAGAACATTTCCAAGAACTTTTGTCACATCTTTAATAATTATAGTACTTTATATGAAACCGAAAATGTTATTGTTGAATTATCAAGGAGCACTTGATATCAACTGAATTGAAATTATGGGCAAAATAAGTTTCAGGGTAAGCAGGAATGGATTCTCAATTATGAAACTACAATTTAAACATTATTGAGTCATCATACACATGTTAAACTCAATCGGAGAACACGCTGTATATCGACAAACACATATAATAGTTTCTTAGATCATTGCATTAACATTCTATACAAACCGATGAAGAAGTCATCCAGATAAGTTATGTCGTTCTCGAGTTATCATATTTCCATTAATCTGATGTGACATATTCGACTACATTAATTTATCCACTTTTTTACCGTTTAAACGTTTGATAACTTTACAAAAGCCATATCGATCCATGAAATTTTTCATATACATTTGGGTTAGTTACGATTAATTGAGAGGTTGTGACAAAAATTGTAAGTTTGTAAAACTAGTCACAGTCGAAAGCAAGAATTAATAAATTCTTTTTATGTGTATAATATTTATAAACGCAATAGCTAAATCACGTGATAAAATTAACATCATAACGTTTATACCAATTTAAAGTGCTACTAAATTTTTGTCAAAACAATAGGTACTTGTAGAAAAAACATTTTATTTTTGTTTCAATTGTTGCATATTACTTTACAAGAATTCATAATTTAAAAAATTATGCTTTATGCCAACTTTTAAATTTAATGGTCGATTTAAATTTATGAAGTTAATTAAACACGATGCTACTTATTCTTGTCATATGTCATATTTTTATTATTTCCGTATTGCTAAAATATTTTTTCCTTTAGATATAATTTTCGTTGGCGCCGCTACAATTTTAGATGTTACTGTTTTGATCGTCAACATAAGCCTGTTTAATATTATTGAAGCAGCTTAACTAGAGGGCATTGCTTTTTTTATTAGAATTTTGTACTTAACGGTGCGTTGTACCGATGATTTACAGTCCGCCAAGTTTTAGTGCACTTCCAAAATAAATGCATAAAGTGAGAAACTATAAATGCTATCTGGGTGGCCAAAATATTTTTGATGAGTGCGGAGTACTGTACGATATATATAGATATACAGCAGTTATTGAATTCCTGCAAACAAAATTTAATTGTATTTATGTGTTCTGTAAATAGTGCATATCAAAGTTTACATAAATAAATCGTTCAGGTAATTGTGTTTTATAATAAAAAACAACTAGCACTTCTTATTGTCAAGAACATATGCAAGTAGTAATATTTGAGTTTAGACACACCTACAATATCAAATAGCCAAGAATGCGCCTTGCGCTTTACGATGAGTAGATACTCATCTATGATGTTGAAGCAGCATCTCCCTTGTGGCTCCATATTCCATGTGGGAACTTGAAATTTATGAGTTTGAGGTATTCTTCACTACTACTCGGTAGTGTCCAACTGCAATAACCTACTTCCCATGCGGCTTCTACAAGCTTATTCGGAGTAATTTTTAATAACAATAATTTAGGACTTTTACTGCTTAAAAGATATAGAATGTACATGGGTGGGCACCTATATAGTAAGCTGTTTACTGCAGTTAAGATTTTTGTAATCTATTTATAGTACTAGTATATGAACGGTATATTACTTTTACGGAAAAACGCAGTTGTTATCTGCCAGTGTATTCATTAATTCTTAGATAAGTTTCAAATAAAAAAATAAAATCCAAACTACTCGTACAAACAAATAATTTTCTGACAGTTGCAAAAATAATTTAAGCATTAAATATGACTAAATGTTGAATTGACATCACAATTGACTCCTTTTGTTAAAAAATGTGAGATCTCTAAAATGATTACAATGAAAAAGCTCCATTTACGTGTCCGAGTGTAGCAATCTATAGATCATTTGTCAAGTACTAGATTAACATCATAATCAGTTTCGACAAGGCAGAATAAAGCTTTTATGAATTTGTTTCAAGGAAGCTTATATTTTAACAGCCCATTCTATTGCAAGAATTGTGTAAGTTACGTTTGTGCAATTTCTTTAGTTTTAAATATCGAAGGCGTATATTTTAGTATACATATTAATATGATGTGTTGATGATGAAAGGACAACTTTATTTTTGTGTACAGCCTACGTTAGCTGCGATAAAAAAGGAGGTAATGATTAGTCGACATTTATTCAACTACTTAATTTATCAGTAGGTTTATCGAATTAAATATGCATATGTTTGAAACTCTTGTTAAAATTATTATAGCAATACAATATTTTGCACAATATTACTCTTGTATTAATACAAAACCATTCAATTTGAATCAGGGTTTGGAAGTTAAATGTGGCTTCGTCAAAAAACAACAACTTGTTGGGTAACTCAAAACACTAAAATGAACACAAACAAGTTAAAAGTAAATGGAAATTTACAGATAAAATTCTACCTTATCTCATTATTCCGTTTGCATCACTTTTGACACAATTTAACACTCACAAAGCTTTGCCTCCCAAGACAAAACTGACTGCATATAGTTCGACGTTGCAAAATCTCAGCATAAAAAGGCCTTGTTCGTCTACTTGGAATCTTAATCATTCGCTAGCTAACTGTTTATTAGCCCAGGGATGGCAGCAACCTTCGTGAATCGCAGAGGCGCCCTAGCTATAAGCCGGGAGCAGAGAGGTACCTACAGGCGTCGCATTGGCAAGCTTCAGGGGGCTTGCAAGGCAGGCTAACCGTAAGAAAGGGAGCCCCAGACATCGAGCGAGTTGCTGGTGGGCCGATAAAGGTTTAAACATCCGTCGCCGAATCAGAATACCAAGGTCAGAAGTACTTTTTCCTAGAAATGGAGTAAAATTTTCGGTGGGGTTCGGTGCGTGTACTTTGTTTACAAAGTGGCGTTGGTTACTTAAGGTAAATCACCTAGGCAACGCATCAATAAGTTATAGTAGATGTAGTTGTAAAAAATAATCTTATTAAATTTGTAGTGCATCACATATGTTGAGGTTAAGTTACTATAATTTGACATTAAGAACATTCCCAGAATTTTAGAAATCCCGTATAAAGTTATTCCATTAGTTAAATAGGCAGCGTAGAAACGGGCACATTCAGTGAAGCCATCACAATTTTATAAAAAGCCAGTATATTTCAAAATAAATTTAGAAATTTAAATAATAAATTGGCAGCATATAGAGACCCAACCCATGAGACAGAGTAATTAATTAAAAATTTTAATTAATAAATACAACACAAAGTTGAGCCGGGCATATCATAGCAAGCAATCAATTAATAATAATTAATATTAAAAACAATTAAAAGGGGGATCTGGGGTTATCATAACAATATTTTGGACCCAATATATACAGGGTGGGGACTTAAAAAATTAAATTTCTTCTTATTCTTTGATATTTAAAAAAAATGAGTTTCAAGATTTTCACCTGCTAGTGAAGTTCCGAGTAAAGCTATTTACTGATTTTATTTTAATTTTGAAGCTGGCTGACCCGTTAAAGTCAAATTCTATCTATTTTGACGTAGAATGGCAGAATCCACCTTTACCAGTTGAATCAACACTATCACTGATGTAATGATGTACTTACTAAATTTTTAAAATTTGCATTTGGAAAATGTTGATAGTTACTACTTTATATTCGATATTAAAAGCACAAATGAGTTTACTATCCTCAAGTATTACTGTTTTGAAGATTATTAATTATTCCCCCTCCTTGGGGGGAAGCCTCTAGTGGCCGTTATGGTAGCTGTCTCTCCTCACAGCCTTGCGGTAATTTTCCGATTATCGAGCATAACTTTAATCCATTTGATAATCGGAGTATCAAATTCTTTTCCCATGGCAGCTCTTTCTATGCATTCAAAGGAGGTGTTATCAAAGGCACCCTCACAGAGGACTATTATTTTGCCATGAAGTGTCTTCTTCAGCCCATAAACAAGAATGTGAAGAGCTGTTACAGTCGGTTTTGCCTTTTGATAGGCATGCTGGTTGGAGTGAAGTGGTCGGTTTGAAAGAACTTCCTTTCTTAGCACCTTCACCATTCCTATTAACAAGAATTATGTGAGGCTTATGGGTCTATACGTCTTGGGATGGATGTTGGAACGTCCTCCTTTATTTAACCCTAGGAGTAAAAATTTTGTTGACCAGACTTTTAGTTCTTGAGTGTGGACGTGTTGTTTCCACTACCTCTGGAACTGGTTCATCCGGTATATGGGTATGACAGCCCGGGAAATGGGTGCTTAGTAGTAGCTACAACGTTTCTCTGATGCTCTCAGTAAAGAGTCTATCTGCCTTCTGCAGATGGCCGATGTCGTTAGTATGGTCTTTTGCAAGGACTTTTTGTAGACGCGCTGCTGTTGGGGTATCTTGTATCCCTACACAGAAGCTACGCTTTGTCCATCTTTTCGACTTCCTAACTTCTAAGTTATATTTTGTGAGGCCCTCTTGACGTTTCTGATTTTTGGCGTTGTTAATAGCCTTCTTGTTTTAGAGCAGTGGTTGCCAACCTCTTCAATGTGTTGAGCTACTTGTTAATTTTGGAATAAACAGCGAGCTACCCACACGGAAGCCACGTAACGCAACGTAAATGAAATAATCCACAGTTAATTTATCATTATATGTATTTATTTTGCTATTTATTTAACTGGTAATACATAATACATAGGTACTAATAATAACTACATTCCTACCTACCAAACGAAGTTGTTTGAAAAATAAACACAAACTTTTATCCAGCCACAACGGCATGTCACGTAAGATTTAAAAATAGTTAATAATAACAACAAAAAAGTAACGCACTATCATGAACATAAACATTGAAAAATAAAAAAGCACGTTCAATGAGAAGGCTGACACTCAGACTCATCGATAATTTTTTTAATGTTTGCAGTATAATTTGATACAGCCATTCGAATACAATTATCCAAATGTTCATCTGTAAGTCGATTGCGATATTTGTTCTTAATAAACTTCATATTGGAAAAAGAAGATTCACACAAATAGGTTGAACTGAATAATGCTTTCACTTTCAAGGCAACACGGCATAGAACTGAATATTTGTCTTTACTTACAATAGGCCAGATACATTTGGTACTTGAGACTAACGATTTTAAGGCTAAATCATTTTGAAAATCAATTACTTCCATTTCTGTTGCAGCGATGTCTTCGCCAAAGTTCTGCATAACACAAGTTGCAAACTGTTGGATATCAATTTCCATAAAGGGTGAAACAACAAACTGCGCTACTAAAGCCATTTCGTTGAAATCCTTAAAACGATTTTTGAAGTTATTCTTCAGGGTAGAAACTATTTCTACATGATATTTGCTGTCATAGGGTTCTAATGGATTTTGAGATATTTTTTCTGAAAGAATAGGAAAATGCTTGGCATCGCTGTTAATTAGCTTTTGTTCCCAAAACTCCAGCTTTTTGATAAATGCTTTTATATCAGAAATCATTTCTGCTAGTTCTTTGTCTCTCCCCTGAAGCTGCAAATTAATCTCGTTTAATTTCTCGGTAATGTCCACGAGAAAACCAAAATCTCTAAGCCAGATTGAATTTTCTAGTTCCGGAGTCGGTTCATCGCGTTTTTTGAAAAATTGAACTATGCCAGATAGGACATCATTAAAACGTTTCAGCACCCGTCCTCTACTTAACCATCGGACTTCAGAGTGAAGGAGTAGGTCCCCGTATTGACAGTCAACTTCATCGGCCAAGGTTTTGAATAATCTTCTTTGTAACGCTTGAGCTCTAATCTTGTTCACAATTTTTACCACCAGTTTCATAACGTTGTTTAGTTTCAGGAAATTTCCACATAATGCTTCCTGATGGATAATGCAGTGGTAAGAGAGAAATTGCGGAAAAGTTTCATCTTTACGACATAACGCCACCAGACCCTTATCAAAACCCACCATAGCTGGAGCGCCATCGGTTGTCAAGCCTACCATTTTCGATATTGGAATTTTCTCGGAAGAAATAATATTTTTTAAACGAGAAAACAACTCCTGTCCAGTAGTGTGTCCTTTCAGTGGAATAAACTTCAAAAGATCTTCTTTAATCGTAAAATCACTAAAAACCATCCTGACGAACACGGCCATCTGGACAGTGTCAACGACATCTGTTGATTCATCCAGTTGAAGTGAAAAATAAACACAGTTATCTAAGTCAGTTCTTAACTGTAAAAAAATATCATTGCTCATTACTTCTACACGTCTCATCACTGTATTAGCAGAAAGTTGCATAGATTTTATAGCTGAAACTATCTCGTCTTTGTTTCTAAAGTTGGCAAATAACGAGTCAGCAGCTTCTAAAAACGCCTGTTTTATCATTTCCCCGTCTTCATAAGGTTTCTTTTTTTGTGCAATTATCTGGGACACACGGTACGATGCTTCAGTTGCAGCCTTATTTTTGTCGATTGTTCTTAAAAATATTGATTGTTGTCCAATTAACTGCTTTTTTAACTGTTTCAGTTTCTCCTTTCTGGCGGCAGAATGTAGTGGGAATGATTTTTCAAAATTAGAATGTACAGTTTCATGATGTCTCTCAATATTTCCTTTTTTAGCAACGGAGACCGAAGTATTACATAACAAACACACATTTTTATCTTTAACTTCTGTAAAAAAGTATTGTTCTTCCCATTCCGAATGAAAGTGGTATGTCTTTACCTTCTTACAACTGCTTGCCATAATATTATTTTTTGTTGTTCACTACTAACCCAACCGCTGGACGTTGGTTACGCGTTCAGTTTTAAACTAAGCGCAATGTCGCCGCGCCGTGCGTATTTATCCCGTTCAAAGCAATCCAGATCGTTCTCGAACACTAACGCACTGGTCCGGCTGGTCGGTTCTAGCCGATTCTAGCCGATTCTAGCTTGATGGCGTCAGCGGCAGATCGCTCGCCGCAACGTTGCCGCTGTTTATGTTTAATATTATGACAATTAGATTTTTTTGTGGAATTTTAGGAAGCTTCTCTGATTTTGTATTTTCGTTGTGAGAGCTACCAGAATTGCCCCCGCGAGCTACCGGTAGCTCGCGATCGACAGGTTGGCGACCACTGTTTTAGAGCGTAATGTATCCAGCTCCCTGTTCCACCAGGGTACTTTGCGTGTGACCCTTCGGCTTTTAATGAGGTAGCTTGCTTCATACGCTTTGTGTATATGGTTATGTAGATATGTTGAGACTGTTTCCAGGTCCTTTACAGTATCTACCTCGATCTAATGTGCCCCTTATAGAGGCACAAGTCTGTTAATTTTGGGATTCTTACTTCTTCGTTTTCTTTACCCGTAACCTTTAAGTTGAATCTGACATGTCTATGATTAAATGCGGAGGCTTCACGGGAAACATCCAGTTTTTTTATAGTTGTACTGAGTAGGGGAGATGCAAGCGTTATATCAAGTACCTCCTGCCTAGCTTTAGTCACAAAAGTGAGTTATTCCCCTCTATTAATTATGTCTAGGTTGGTGCTACCCATGTGTGGTGCTAATTTGCATCGCAGCCTAGGATAAGGTGTTTGTTTTGTTGTTTGCAGTATTGAAGGAGGTTACGGACCTCTACAGGTGACAGTTGTCTCTTGTCTACCCCCGGTTGTCTGTGTCACTGCTGTAACTGCAACCAGATCTCTGCAAAAATATTGTGTTAGTAAAAAGCATTTTACTGTGGGCCTAACGAGCAGTGCTGCCCTAGGTGTATCAATACCCTTACAGTAAATTAGCCTACCTGCTGGTGTTGCTAGTCTGCGGACTAGGCCTTTGTAGACGTATGGCTCTTGGATTAGCGCACAGTCTATGGTGGTTTTAGTGAATGTGTAGTTCAGCACATCTGAAGCGGTTTTGCAGTGCTGAAGATTCACTTGTAGGAAGGTGATTGCTTCCATCGTACTTTCTTATTCAGGGAGTTTGGGCCCTGAGGAGTCTCGGGAGTGCGACAGGCGACCCTTATCCTTTGACTACTTTTGGGCTTTCGCTCTCTTTCTAATGGGTTTTTGAGTCCCTTTTGGCCTCTTTCCTTTTTCTTCTCCGCTAGGCTTAGATGAAGATGCCACGATCTTCTCCTTCGGCCTTACGGAACTTTTTGGACGGTGGTTGTCCTTGGCCTTCTTCAGTGCCAGCCTTTCTTGAGTGGTTCGAAGGTCCACTGAAAAGGTGATTATTGTATTCTTCCCTCCATATTGCAGTATTTAGGCCTTCGTTTTGGCCTTTGATCAGCTTTAGGATCCTGTCAGTGTTCTCACTCTAACTGTTGGGAAACTAGGCATTCATAATGACTGCCTTTGGTAAGTCCGTTTCATCAACGACCTTCAGCTGAGCCCCCTCCTAAGGCTGTAGGTTGGTGTTGGCCAGTTGCTTCAGCCTCTCCGCGGTGTCTTTATTTGCTCAGGTCACCATAAGCCATCCGACTTTAAAGATGTTGCCTAGGAATTTAGGCTTCGTTGAGCCTTCTTCTAGGTCAGTAATTTTTTGGAGTATGGTCTCTTGGATGGTCTTCATCTTCTCAGTGGTGACGTTAACCTCTGGGAATTTTTGGTGTATGATACCCATTTTTTATATGGTAAGGACTGCCAAAGCTTCCGGCATCCGAGGAAGTTGCTGCCACCTGCGGAACAGTTGCTCTCTGATCCTCTTTGACCCCTTTCCTGGATTTTTAAATGGCTCCATAGCCTTCGCTCGGGCCTCTTCAGGGTTGTGTTCTTGCTTAAGCAGCCATTTATATCTTTTTCTCGCGGCTCCACTCAGCCGCTGTCTGTCCTTCAGCTGGAGCTTTGAAACAGTCTCCTCAAGCTGTTGGCCATCGTCCTCTTTTGGAGGAGGGGACCTTATCCTAGGCTGCGATGCAAATTCGCACCACACATGGGGCAGCACGGATACAAACAAAAGAGGTGAGTACCTTTATGAATTTTTGTCTTCTACCACCCTAGACATAATTAAGAGAGGGGAATAACCCACTTTTGTTACTAGAGCTATGCAGGAGGTACTTGATATAACGCTTGCATCTCCCCTGCTCAGTACAACTATAAAAAAACTGGATGTTTCCCGTGAAGCCTCCGCATTTGATGATAGACATGTCAGATTCAACTTAAAGGTTACGGGTAAAGAAAACGAAGAAGTTAGAATCCCAAAATAACACCGGTCTCCACTTTGGGCTCAAGATATAAAAATTTTATTTTACAATAATAAATCCATGTATGTACAATCAAGAATTGTAATACAAATAAGTGTGGTCTTCAAGAAAAAAAATTGTATAAAACTAAAGAAGATATTAGGTGTGCGTGCATAAAGGCTAGTCTAAAGGGGTTGCTGACTACAATACAAGAATGACACAGGATGTAGCTGGTGCAAAGTCCAATTTACAAATTAACAACAGAGGATATTTGAGTCGAAGAAAGAAAACATTATCATCTAAGTGTATACCAATTTCAATTAAATAATACCAGATCTGAGAACAAAAGCAGTAACTAAAAGAATTAAACTGCTATTTAAAAATATAAAATTGATTATAATCAAGAAACTGAAAAATAACGAGAAATAAATTTCATTAAAAATAATAGTGTTCAAGAAATGAAAGTTTAATATAAAAAATAAAACTAAGCAATATCTATAACATAATTATAAATAACCTATATGTAAACATACAGTATAACTAACATCAAATACATATTTGTTATTAATTAAGAACAACTGCATCATATTAAGTGTTATGGTTTTCATATTGTGTATGTTCTAATTATATTCTGCAGTAACCTAAAGGGATAAAGCTTCAAACAAATAATTTTGTTATAATTGCATGCTCGAGCTGTGTTTAGAAAAAGTAAGAAGTAGAACAAAGCGTGATAAAACCCCGAGAATAATAATAAATTTCAATTAAAATAAAATAGTCATAAGCACAATAGCAATATTTTTTAACCATATATATTGCTCTGCTACGTTAACAAGTTACAATTCCACGCTGGCGCAACTATTATATCTGCTGTGCAAAGTGTGCAAACCGCAGATTTAATATTTAAATTTAATGCAAATATCTTTGCTTGATAAGCTGAACTAAATACAGCCTGTTAAACAATTAAAAATCTGGTGTTATACAAGCACACCACTTCCTTTTACAGTGACCTTATAATTAGCTAAAAATTATATTTTTAATTTTTAGTTGTTTTAATTAGTTGAAAAGACAAATTTTCTCTAAAATTTTAAGCCGAATTCAAAAATGTAAAAATATAACGGGTGTTCTATTTAAAATATAAGTTAATAAAAAAAGAATAAACAAAAGAAAACCATTTTAGAGGTATTCAACTGGAAAGTCACCT
This sequence comes from Agriotes lineatus, assembly GCA_940337035.1. NCBI lineage: Eukaryota > Metazoa > Arthropoda > Insecta > Coleoptera > Elateridae > Agriotes > Agriotes lineatus. Next base: position 68,081,994 of record OW679194.1, on the reverse strand, counting down.
ATCTCTCATCAATACACATTAAAAATGTAATAAAAAAGTAAGATTTGAAAAAAATCCTTAGATTAGTGTTTGAAAAACGAATTAAACTGAAAAATCACTAGAATAAACACCATACTTCCGGTTATGCTATTATCTTCAAAATCTTGCTATCACATCTAGATAGTATCTCATTTTTGAGATATTCTGTTCACACAAACACACAGACAGATAGAGCAATGAACAAAAACATGTTTTTTGGCGTTCAGGGGACTCTAAAACGTGAAGATCTGTTGAAAACTCAGTTTCGAATTTTTGGCGTGAATCCAATACTTTCTTTATTGTAAAAGGAAGTAAAAATACTGTGCAGAACCTCTGCAGAATGGGGTCTTTCTGAAGACCGTGTAAAACCATGGCTCCCATATTATTATGACATGTAGCATGTGAAATATCCTTTGGTCGAGTTGAAACTCCATAGCCACGGCAAATTTCTCAAAGAGTAATCCTTTAGATTGAATATAATGAACAATATTAAAATGGTTCTGAACTTCAGTATATGACATCAAATAAATATTTTATAATAAAAAAATATAGATTTATACCTTATTTAGAATTGCTATTTAAATAATAATACAACCTGATTGACATGATATTATTCGATTATTCGTAAATAAAACTAACAAAGGAAATCTTAATTAATATGGAACTGAAATTATAGTTTATTTTCATTAGAAAATGACAATAAGTCAATTTGCTTTATGTTCATTCACATAACGGTAGGTACAATAGCAAAGAAGTAAAGGCAGCTGCGGACAGATGGATGACCTGTAATTAAGTAACATGTATAAGGAACAAGAAAATGTTAGAATGAAATTTAGTTGGATAAGGATGCAGCAGAAATGAGAAAAGATTGTTCATGTGTTTTAATAAAATATGGAAGAAAGGGGAATGTCTTGACAGTACTTAAATGCTATTAAGGTTATGTGCCTTTAAGGTTTTCAACTTTTATAAGAGATCGTAGAATGTCGTAACTTGTTTATTTTTTGTGGCCAAACTTGCTTTCTCAAACAAGCGTTATTAAATTATTTTACATTAAGAATAATAAAAATTGCGTGTCCCAATTTAAGTAAAAAGTTTTATGTTCAATAGGTATTTATGAAGAAAAGTGAAGCAAGTGAATGTTTATGAACGAGACGTTAAAATTGAAATTTTTTGATTTTTTTTTTCACCGTAATGGGTGAATCGTATGTATTTTGGTGCGCTGAGTCCAAATATGACCTCAGTTTTTCTCCGGCACGTAGGGATTTTCCGCAAAATGAAAAAGAAAGTTATGCAAAACCCGCAGTACATATAGGTAAAAATGCATTTTGAAATAAAAAAAAAAATATATTACTAGTGGTTTATTTACATTTTTAAATACAATTTGATAAAAATAATATGTAGTATATACAATAAGGATTTATAATTCTTTATAATATATACATCTTTTTCCCCCAAAACTCCGTTTTGAACTTTTCCGTTTGTGTGGGATGTCTGGAAGTTCTCTATGAAGCATCCAACAGTAGTCTCCCACCATATTCACATCCCATCGTCCTTGGTACCTCCGTTCCATTTCTTTGATGTCTTGGTGGAACCTCTCGCCCTGCTCTTCACTTACGGCACCAAGGTTTTCTGGGCAATAACTCAAATGGGAGTTCAAAAAGTGAAGTTTCAAGCTCATGGAGCACCCCAAGGTTTTAAAACATTTCAACATTTTATTTACAATTTCTTCATAATCCGGGTCCTTATTGTTCCCCAAAAACTTAGTCACAACTTCTTTAAATGATATCCACGCCTCTTTCTTAGCTTTTTTCATCACCTTTTCAAACTGATTTCATTAGTTTCCGAATGTCCGGGCCAACAAAAACACCCTCCTTTAACTTTGCCTCAGACAGTCCCGGGAATTTCTTTTCAAGGTATTTGAACGTTTCGCCATCTTTTGGCAATGCCTTGACAAACTGCTTCATCAGTCCAAGCTTGATGTGAAGTGGGGGTAAAAGCACTTTTTTGGGATCAACCAAAGACTCAAAGTGAACATTTTTTTCTCCAACCTTCAAAGTTCTCGTTGGCCACACTTTTTGGCTCCAGTGCTGTGCTTTTGCCCGGCTATCCCACTCACATAGGAAACAGGGGAATTTCGTATAGCCACCTTGTTGTCCAAGCATCATAGAGATGACTTTGAGATCACCACAGATAGGCCATCCAAACTCCTTATATTTCAATTTATCAAGGATAAAAGCCATGTTGTCATACTTTTCTTTTAGATGCACAGAATGCCCCACGGGTACAGAAGCGTATTTATTGCCGTTGTGTAGCAAAACTGCTTTTAAACTTCTTTTTGACGAGTCAATAAAAAGCCTCCATTCATCTGACACATGTTGAATGTTAAACATTGACATCAACTTGGGAACATCAGAACAATATACAAGTTCGCCATCTTGAGAAAAAGTTGACTCAAATTGTTTTTCTCTGCTTCTGTACCAAGAGAGTGAAGTTCCAGATCTCAACAAGTTCTTTTCTTGAAGTCTAGAGCCCAGTAATTCAGCAGACTCTTTAGAAAGCCCTAAATCACGAACGAGGTCGTTTAATTCTTCTTGTGAAAACTGTTGGGGTCCACAGTCTTCGACTTGAAACTCATCATCCAACTGCTCTGACTCGCTCTCTGATGACTCTGGCAAATCGTCAAAATTGTGTGGGGGCACTGGTACTGGAATACCGGGTCCATGAGGCACAGGCCGAAGTGCAGATTGCATGTTTGGGTAATATATATCTTTTTTATTTTTGGCATTGTACCCTTGTATGTTGCAAGAACAAAAGTAGCAGTCATCGCCGTGGTTTCTCGGCTCTCTCCAAATCATAGGCACCCCAAAACGAAAACATTTCACCTTTCCTTTAGACCACATGCGAAGTCCTTCAACACAGCCTGAACACACTCCATGAGGGGCCCAAGATTTTTCTTGATCTCCGATCTTCACACCAAAATAGGCAAAGTACACTTTTTTAATAAACTCCGTAATACTTCGAGATTGTTTTTTTAATACAAGTTCGCCACAAATGTAACAGAAACTATCAGGATTATTAACACAAGCTCTTGAAGACATTTTGAAAGACACTTTAAGAATATTTAAATTGAAATGAACAAATCGAAGGACTACGAGGGGTATATATAGGGCAATGGGAAAATCCAGGTTTCATTTGTCAATAATGTTCACCACAATTACGCTAATTACCAGAAAGAATTTCTCCTATTTATTTATGTACTTTTAATAACAAAAACATTTATTACAGTAACATTGGAATCTGAAAACACCGAAGAAAAGCGATAAACTTTAATTGCATACTATTAAGCTAATGGGTTTCCATGATTCATACGCTGACTAATACTGTTAAATATACTAATTTTTATCATATTTCATAGTTTCTAATATAAAACTATGAAGCCGAATAGGAAAAACAATGTTTTTGGGCATATTCATAAATATACGCCTTAAGGTAGGCAATCCCGCAGAAAAATGCATTTTGCGGAAAATGCTTACGTGCTGGGAAAAAACTGAGGGCATTTCCGAACTCAGCGCACCAAAATACATAAGAATCACCCATTATTTTAAAGAAAAAAATTTGGTCGCAGACCTGTGTTATGAAACGAAACCGAAGGCTGAGTTTTATAAATGTCGAGTGTAATAACACTTTTAGCACAAGTTTGCATACAATATTCTTTCTACGACCTTAAATTTACTGTTATTAATCCATAAATGTCGATTTAACAAAGGTTTGTATTTATGACAGTTATAATTTATGTCGTAGTAAAGAGATGGCTGTGACGGCGCATGTGACTATTTCTGCAGCCGGTAGTTGTCAAAGTTAGTTGTTAAAAGTAATTATAATAGTACACATTTTACTTTATTCATTACGTACTTAAAAAAACATTTTAACTCTAACAAAAGAAGTAACTAGAATAACTTTATAACCTCACTTCCAGTTTAAAATAGGTAAATTCAAAACCAGCTGTTTACTTTTAGCACATGTGCTAAAAGTAAACAGCTGATTTTACTTTTAGCACACTGGTGTATAATACGTCATTTTTAGTTCGACAATCTAAAAGGTAAAAGGCCTACTTCTAATAGTGGTCGTAGAAAAATAATATTTATTGTAGGTATATATCCATAAAGAAGAATACTGCAATATGTTTGAAGCGATCCGAACTAAATCATAACAGAAGACTCAATCCCTCGTGGTAATATTTTAAGTTCAAAAATGTTTTTGGTAGCTTATAGTTTATTCCATAAAATAATACAAAATTGCTGTATAAGGCCATCAATGGTATACATTTGTTCGCTTTTATCGTCATTAGTACTACTGAAAAGTATTGGTGATAATAGGGATTTTTGTTATTAACGTTCCCCTAATACTGCGACCTGTTAAACCTTATGTTACCTAACTGCAGCAACGATACACCCAATCAAAATTAAAGTTTTTTAAACTTTTATCGTAACCAGTGGCGGTGCAAGAGCACCTTGGGCCCCTAAGCAAATATAAAAATGGCCCCACTTGTAAAAAGATTTATATAGGTACTTAATGAATTGTATACAAAGTGCCCCAAAAAGGAGTGGTAATTCTTCCGAATTGTCTCAACAGATGTCGCTTTATCTAAAGTACAGGGACCAAATACTTATAATTTTTAAATTAAGTGATACCAACTCAATTTAAAAATTATAAGTATTTGGTCGCTGTACTTCAGATAAAGTGACATCTGTTGAGAGAATTCGGAAAAGTTACCACTCCTTTTTGGGGCACCTGGTATTTATAATTATAGTATAGAGAGTAAGCGTTAAAATAACATCCTATTATAACAAATAGAGTAGTAAATGCCTAACATTTAGCACATTTTATAACTAACATATCTAACCAAATATCAATTAAAAATATAAAACTAAATAAAATCGTCAAGTTGGAATAAGCACAAATACAAAGAGAACTGATGGATAAATATCTACCCAGGTAACACTAGTAAAATAAAATATTATTCAGGTAAAATCCTAAGAACCCACGTCAAAATAGGTAACAAATACTTAGTATTTATTAGTATTATTAATATCTGTAAAACGCCGTAAAAATAAATTGATCAGAAATAAAAAAATGTATCTTTCTGGCCTTATTGACAGCATATTGTTCCACAAGATTTTTATGTCCATCGTAGACGATGCCTTTTGCTCAACTGCAAAACCGAAAGGTCATGTAGCCTATCTTAGCTCGTAGAATTTCTTAAATAATGTTTTTTACTTGCTAAATGATCTTTTTATTGTGGCTAATGTTACAGGTAGAGTCAAGAATAAAAGATAAAACAAATGCAGTAATAATCTCGCCAAAATTGCTTTCGAGATCACTATATTTCTGTAGGAATAAACTTGTTAAATATAGAACAGTCATGCTATCATTTAAATCCTCTTTTAGTAAGGAGGTAGCGTTCACAAACTGAATGGCGAGATTATTATTGAGGACATCAGAATACTTTTTCTGAAGCAAATCACATCAGACATGTTCAGCTTCTTGCATTCATAAAACGTTTTCTTTTCTTAAAAATTCAAAGCTCTCAAATCGAGTCTGATCGCTGATGACTGATAACAGTAATAACTGAGTGTGGGGACTGAGGTTGCAATGCTATCAATCTATACCCAAATGAAGTAGAAGATATCGAGATATTTAATAAGCGAATACAGAACTTACCGGGCCCTCCAAAGGGCCCTCTAAGGACCCGGGCTCCTAAGCAACGCTTATTCCCGCTTATGCATATCACCGCCACTGATCGTAACGTTATCTTAACTAGATGTTGTGCAAAAACTCCCTAATATACGTACATTCTTATACCATATACGGTATTCTTTGACCGCTAGTGCACTACCCTTGTATACAACATAATACATCTACTTTGAATATTGTTATTTGTTATTTGCAAGGGATCTTTTACATGCTATACATCGTAGTAACGTGGAACTCACGATATTAAATCTTTTCCTAAAGTTGGCATTCTGTAGAGATTTGCATCCGCATTTTTAATTTTTACACACCTCACCGGAAGGTAGAACTCACGACCCTTAAATCAGTAGCCAGGATGTTTTACTACTGAGTCAGCGTACCCAGCTTCTATTTTGAATATCTGTAGATAATATAAATTATACTAGAGCGCTAAGTAAATGGTACATATAATTACAAAATGTACTTTTCATTTGACGAGTATAGAAACAACTAAGGCTAAGGCATTTTAATATAATACTTAATGTCTAAGGTGCCTGGTACTTCTCATACACAGACTATGTCTGTTGACATTGTTGACAACAAACAACTATAGCCAACTCTGTAAAGCAGAGAGAGTTAAAGTAATAAAATTTGCCCTACATTTAAAACCGTGTTCCTGTATTTAGTGTAACACAATTGTTTCTGAAATTTTTATAATAGTGTCATTTTTCATGTGTCAGTCATTAACCTCTCATAAGGAAAATTTAAGAAGCTATTAAAATACGAAGCTCCACATACTATATTAATGTGAAGCCACTTTTAATTAAATGCGTTACAACTTCAAACTGTAGCTGCTGCAAGTCTCCATTACTTCTTGAATTTCCGAGATAATTAATAACCAGTAAAATTAGTCACAGACAATACCTAAGGAAACGCTGGGTTTAGGTGTGTGATTAAAAGAGTTTATGGGACAATGCAGTTGAAATAAAGGGAATTTCTTGTGCTCTATTCAAACAATTTTTGGAATTCTTAGTTAGGGCGTGTGAACAACTGCACTCGTACGCATTATTTGCAGAAGATATTTTGGTTGTCATCCGAAGCGGTTTCCTGTTTCAACTCTGACACCACTTGAATGCCTGCTCACCAAAAAATAAATAAACAGTTTTTTACTGTGTGTTTACGAGTCAAATATGACTCCAGGAATGTCAATGATGTTTGTGTTATTTGCCGAAGATGCTCTTGAATTAATTAACAGCGGTTAACTACTTATCCAAAAAAAGATTTTCTTAAAAAATTATCTGGTAGGCCCAATTTTCCCACCGAAGGAGTGTTACGCTTTTACTATACCTTGACCTAAAAAGCGAATTCCTAAAATATGTAACCCTAACTGTAACTGTAAAGAGCCTTGAATGAAATACTAAACGTTAAGAATAATTTCCATAGGGGTCACTATACGTGCATGCGAAAAATATGTTTTTATTATATAATTTATTGGATGTATATTATTTTTAGATTATAAGGCAAGTGGCGATTCAGATCACCTGGAATTTCCATATTGTTACTATAGTGAAGAATTCTATTTAGAAGGAAACTGAATTAGAAATACATAAAAGCAGCCAACATTTACTTTTCGTACGATTTCGAATCATAAGGATGTTCTCATTGTAGTATTATTAATTATAGTTGTAACCAATTCTAAATTAAGTTATGTCGATGCTTTTTTAAATAGTCGTAATGTTTAACATTTGCCTCACCAGAATATTTTCATACTCTGGTAGAAGGAGAAAGTAAATTTATCAGTACGTGGTCTTGTTATACTAATTGGTTATCAAATTTTCCATGTTTATTTCCCACGTATATAATGCACGTTAATGCATAACTAATGTGTAAAGGGCTTTACTCTGAACTTCCCTTGTAAGTGGAAGTTTTGAAACTACAAATTTTGATTAATTTAAAGAAAAAATCGTCTTTCTACAAATAGCAGAGAGACAGACAGACAAACGGAGAAAACTTGTTTTTCGTCATCTAGGGACTCTGAAACGTGAAGATCTGAAGAAATCTCGGAAGGTGATTTTGTCGCGATTAAGATACTTTCTTCGTCTTTTAGATGTAGTCTTTAACTGTGCAAGACCAAAACAGGTTGAGAGTGCGGAAAGTGAGATTTTGAGAATAATTGCGGGTCAGTGCAAGTAGATGCCAGTCAATGAAAACAAAACGAAGGTGCTCATACAATCAAGAAACACTCGGCAAAGGGTCAGAACATAACCATAGGCGACCAGAACTTCGAGATAGTGAACGAATTTCTCTATCTAGGATCTAACATTCCCAACAATCAAGATGAAACAAACTAAATACGAAGGAGAAAACGAAATTTTTATCAAAATTGGAAATCTTTTAGGGAAAAAGTTAACCTTAATTTTAAATGTACCATATTCAAGAGTAGTGTAAGAGCTACGACTCTGAGTACATCTGTATAATTTGTTAAGGTCCGGTTTTACAATGCAAGTATAAAGTCCGGAATAGTTATTCTATGGATTTATTGTACCTCGAATTATTCGAGTATAACTCTGAAGGTGTTCTAAAATCTCCGTACAAGGGTGAAATAGTTATCCCGAGAATAACAGAGTGATAGCTCTGGCACCTGTTTTTAGTTCACATTAATGGACAGGTCGCAAAGGCAAACATTATTAAATTTGGCGATAGTTTGTTGACAAGCGATATTATCGATTTTCGCACACTTTTGGATGTCACTGTGAGACTCTATCCTGAGAAACTTCATCTTTATCTGAATCAAAAACGTTTAAATCCAGTGGATTCATTTCGTATATGCAAACTTCACATAAAAAGTATTCAACACGAATACGACTGCTCTGTACGACAGGCGAAATCGAAATAGAAATCAGCACATATACTTTATCCTTTATAAACCTATAAATCTATTTAAAGACAAGAGGTATGTACACTATTCTGATAAAATTTAGGAAGCTACAAAATGTTCTACGAATACACAGGTTATGTTTACAAAGAAGCCGACAAGCGACAATGACGTGAAGAGCGGTTAACCAATAGAAGCAAGAAAAACCTTATTCTGAGTATATCCACCCGATTTCAGAGGAATAAGATATCATGCAGATTATACCGAAAATAACGTTATTCGGTTATTCGTTAGCATATTTCATTCTAGGTATATATACTTGCATTGTAGAACCGGCTCTAAATGGTAAAACTTCCAACGCTTGTAATCCTGAACTGAAAAGAGTTATTGCAATGAATTTCTATATAATTGAAATAGCAAGTTATATGGTCCGGCAGAATGGCCGACCCTATTTAAATTGTTAATAACTGTTTCAAATTTTAAAATATTTTTCATTTTTTTTTAAATGTAAAGTAAAAACTTGCCAATTTTAGTTACAATATAATTTATTTATTAAAATATTAGCACTTGCTCCAAATTAATTTGGTTATTATTCAGTAGTTGAAGGAATTCTACATCTCGTGGTAGTAATTGGTGCACGACTTGAACTGTGTACGGATGTCATTTTAAATCCTTTAAAATACGGCGAGGAGTTCTATTTGATAGGCCCAACTTGATGAATTAATCAAATTGTCCAACTTGATGAATTTAACCAAATTAAGGATTAGGTTAATCTGTATTAGTGTGTAAATGAAGTTTGAGTTTGTGTGATGTTATTTTCAAAACCTAATACTTTTATAAATAAATTATATTGCAACTAAAATTGCAAGGTTTTACTTTACATTTTTGAAAAAAAAATTCAAATATTTTAAAATTTGAAACAGTTATTAACAATTTAAATAGGGTCGGTCATTTTGCCGGACCCTATACATGCGTATACAAGCACACCAATGCTAGATGTAATAGTATATTACTTTACAAGGGATGTAGGTAAGAGTTACACTACCGAGGATCGTTTGATGCCTGAGTGAGCGAAGCGAACGAGGGTAGCAACGTGCGAGGTAGTGTAAATCTTCCTACATCCTGTGTAAAGTACATAATTTTTGTCACTACCAATATTTCTTTTTGTAAAGTAAATGGTAGGTAATAACCTGGCTTAAAATTATGACATTTGCTAAATTATAGTAGCCTTATAGCGCTGTGACGTTTTGTTTGACAGTTATAACCGCACTGTGAAAAATTCTTGGAAAAAATGCGTGAATACGATTGCAAATGCTGTTTTGTGAGCTTTGTGCTTGTATTCTGATTAAAAATGGATAATAGTACGAACGACAATGGTTTTCTTCGTGTTAACCAAGTGGCAGACATGGCATCTTATCAGTTGTAATACATGCGGGATGTAAGTAATTCACTTCTCTAGGGAAGTAAGTACATTGTCATGGAAGCTGTAACAATTTTTGTAAATGTAGCCTACATCCCTCAAACTTGACAGTGTAAGGATCACTTACAAAGAAGGTAGTGAAAAATAGTATATTACTTTACAAGGGAAGTAAATAGGATTTATTCTACCGAACATTGTTTGAATCCCGAGCGTTAGCGAGGGATTTAAAAAGGTGAGGTAGAGTAAATCCTTACTTCCTGTGTAAAGTATATTATTTTTTTCACTATCAACACATTATATTATCTGTTAACATCTATTTTTATGAGTTTATTCCAAACATTTGTTAGAGAAATTTCAACAGTGGTTTTTGCATTGGTACTATAGTAACCGTTTGTCATTTGTAGAAAAACATAAACAATATCAATTGTCATTGTCAGTCATTATCATTGTGATTAAAAATAATGGAAACGGTAATAATTAGTGGTGAAGTTGACAAAGTAGATGATTTTGATATCAATAAGGCGGCACAAGCTGCATCCTTGCAGTTATATCCAGAAAAATCCAAAATTCGTTACGAAGCAATGTACAAAGCATTTAAACAGTGGTGCGAGGAGAATAAAGTTAGATCGATTGAAGAAAACGTGCTTCTGGCCTATTTTCTGGAAAGTTCTCAAAAGCTTAAATCCCCTTCAAGCTTGTGGTGTGAGTACTCAATGTTACGAACAACAATTTCAATAAATGACAATGAAGACATTTCGAAGTATTTGAGACTACACGCATTCTTGAAGCGGAAAAACGATGGTTATCAGCCAAAAAAATCGAATGTGTTTACACGGGAAGAGATTAACCACTTTTTAACTGATGCCCCCAGGGGCGGACTGGGACTAAAAGGCCCGGGATGCTGGGTGTCTGAGGGGGCCTGCTCGAGGTTGTGCGGTATACCTCGGGGTTGGGACGAAGCCCCAGCCGCCGGAGGCAATATCGCCGAAGCCGAAAAATTTTGCGAAAATTATATTCGACAACGGCCTACGACCAATAATGTAACTCGCAAGTACCAAATTGGCACTCGCAACCAGCAAGCTTGTGAGTGGATTTGGCAAGAGGCAAGGTTGCGGTCAGCTGCGATGTTGCGGTCAGCTGCGATCTCAATGTACCTACTGAACTATAATATAATTCCTTCTCGCGGCGTTCTTACAATTAATATCAAACCTCAAATTGTGAGTCAAAATGTAATAGCTCTCTCTTTGAAGCACTATTACATATCAAATTAAATATACCCTTTTTCTAATTATCACAAAGAAGCAGTATCAGGTATAGCTCACTTATGTACTTACCTTACTTCTTAATGTAATAAATAGTAATTGACGCATCTCATAAATCAATTTGACATTTAAAATGATGTCATCTGATTATGGTTTTTTCAAGCCTCGACTAGTAAGCTTTACAAGCAATGGGATTCATAAATCCCAGCTGAATGGGTTAATCTTCAACTAACAACTTTCTCTTGTAGTTAAAGACTGAATTACTTTCAAAATATAATAACTATTTGATTGAATCAAATATAAGTTTCAGGCACTACACAAAATTAAATTCGTACTTTCAGTTTGTTAGTAGCACATTGAAGTTTGATCTGACATTACAAAATAAAATACAAATTGTCAAAAACAATTTAATCGAATATTAAGTATGTCCAAACTTGATTTAAATTAAAATTCTAAAATAACCTAATTCCAAAATGTAAATTTCAAAATATAATGGTCGAAAAACGTCTAGTACTCGAATCACTATTAAATTTAGAAAAATAATTCTTCTAAATTAATTTCTAAATATAATTACAATTATCTTAATAATTAGCCGCATCAAACTTGCTGTATAACTTCTTAATATTTCGTAATGAATGGGCACTAACCTTCCGATTGTCTATCTTGTACCTGAATACTCTATCTCAGCTCCTAACTGGATAGATTCTAGTCAGCAAACACCTCCTCGGGTTGTTCCCGACCAAATCAAAGCTCGTTGAACCTCTTTGAAACCTCTATTATTTGGATAGACACAACATACCACAACACTCACTTTCACTGGTTTTACTGGCTCCGAAGTAAAATACCACGTTAAATGGAATCAAACGATCTTGAATTTTATATTTGAATAATATCTGTGACTTAAAGTCAAATTTGATCATAGAGAATACTATATTGCTACCACGTATCAAATCATCAATTATTCTTCTTCACAATTAATGGGAATTTAACCCTTAACGTGACTATTTCTCGTAGATTATCAATTCAAGTTATTTTATTACTACTAAATATAAACAACCATCTGGTTGCCCTTTCAACCCCACCAGTTAAAACATACAACTGTTACATCACATGATATACATTAGAGATCTAGATATTATTTAAATTAAATGTGTCATTCATACGGTATGCTGCATTACAGAACATTTTGATTGGATCATGCATTGCATAACTTTTTAATAATCATCTTATTGAATAGGTACATATTGCAATGACTTCTGTGCACGAGATAATTAATGTAATTAAAAATGTGTAAATGAAATAAGTCACCACACAATATTTAGTTTTACTGTTTGCTATGATCAAACTGACTGATTAACTTATTTTGTTGGGTACGCCAAATTGAGAATTATTCTTATGGTAGTTTGCTCTTTATTTAATCCATTCATCTGATACAATAACTTCGCTAGCTCATTTGAAAACAGAGACATGAAAAGAAAAACTCAAATTCTCGGGTCTGAGGTTCTTAAATTTGTAAGTTTAAAATTTTAACGGCACGCCACTGAAAAAGTGGACTGGGGATCTAAAAAGGAGCGTACTGCGCCGTCGCTATTCTGACATGTCAAAATCTCGCACAAGAAGTTCAAGTTACCTGTCAGCTCGCGTGTAAACTGAATTATCAAGCAATTAAATGAACAGATTTTTTTACGGTAAGATTTTGAATAATTGCTCCTTCAAGTAGCGTCTTATCGTTCTATTGTTTTTCAGGCAAATCTATCAATGGCCCATTCTAAAAGGACGCTTAAAACTGATTTTGTTTACTGGGACCTCCAACTGACGATTTATTTCGTAAATCCTGGGAAAACACCTCGCCATGCACAGGAACTTTTATGGTTTTCTTGTTCTCCAGGTCGTAATTAAGGTATGATGTGATTTTCATGCCAATCTCGGGGATAAAAATTTCATAATAAACTAACCTCCCATCCGTAGGATTCGCAACCCCTTTATGGTGATCTTGGCTGAAATATGCGCCCCCGGACTGCTCGGACTGCTGTGCTGTGTGGGACCTGGTGTGCGGCGCTGCCGGAACAATCTTGACACCCTAGGCCTTTTCACGATGCTGCAAATTGGTTCTGCGGGAGCTGGTTTCGTAGCCGTTTCTGCCGAAGTCGCCTCGGAACGAAAAATAACTCAAGTGCGTGGAAAATCTTGCCTCCAATTGTGCTTATACACTGCAATTCGCTGATCACGATGGTGCTATTTTTATTTAAATATTTTTATGCCTTCTATTAAAATTCTTTATTTAAAGTCAGAGCAAAAATCAGGCAACTTTCACCAATTTATTCAAAACAATTGCTCCCCTCGGTCGTTTTTGACAAAACACTGTCTACAAATTTAACTTCAGGAAGTTCAACCATGTACAATTACACAACTTATAAACTAAATTAACATATTTGGTAATTTAATTACAATTTCTTACATACTAAAATTATTGTTTTTTGAATTGTTCATTTCTCATCGTTTTAATGCGCCACTCACTTGATTTTATAACACTTAAATGCCCATTGTTTATCACTACACTGAATCGTTTTTTAATACACCAGTATTGTCTCATTTCCTGCTATTTGAATTCCATCTAATTTCTTGCCACTGCAATCTCTTCAAATTCCCAAGTCTTGTATTTGCATGTAATAAATGACTTGCCTGGCTTTTCTATATTCTTTGCCTTATCTTTCTGGTCATTCTTATTCTCACCTTTATTCTAAAAATGTTCATTTCCTATTCATTCCCTAATGACTTTACTTTCTACGCTTCCTTTTTTAAGCTGTGTCTAACTTGAACTTTCTGTGCCAGTTCCTAATTAATTTAGATTCGGCTTCTACTTCGTCCAAATCTATTATATTATGCTTAAAATTATATTGCTAAACCCAATACACGGAATTTGAGTTTCCATATTTCTGTGCCTATTCAAATACAATCAATGTCATTGGCCATTTATACCAGTGTTATTATGATTTGGCAATTTATGTGAAGTTTCTCAAATGCCTGCATTATTACAACTCTGTGCTTTAGTGATTTGATTTGTTATTTGCTTGTACTGCAATCAGAGCTGATTTGAGGGCTAAATACCATTGCAATATATCTATATATATAAAAATCAATCGCCGTGTGTTAGTAACGCAAAAACTCGAGAACGACTTAACCGATTTAGATGATTTTTTTGTTTTGTACGTCTTACTCCCGAGGTGGTTTAGCAAAAAAAGAAAATTCGGAAAAATTTAAATGGAAAGGCGGAAAATTGAAAAATATCAAAAGTGTGTTTTTCTATACACTGTACGAGTTTCTATTTGCAGCCATACTTTTATGATTCTGTGCTTAATGGTTTGAAGGGTTTTTCCCATCATGTCATAATCCAAAACAAGGTTTGCCGTTTCAGCTAGTTGATGTATAAATTATATTTTGTTGCAGTCTTTTGTGATCCATCGGTATTAATATTTTTAAGTTTATGGTAATTACCACACAACAAACTACTTTTTATTTTTCTTATCTTCTACGTTTCGAAAGACTAGGCTTTCATTCTCAAGAAGATTAGGGCATAAAAACAGAAATAGAATCATCAAAAATACTTCATAGACAAACAATATATAAATATATATGAATAAAACTATATATATCCTCATTGTGTAAGTAACATCATTTTGTTTATTAAAATTTAGACTGGCGTTCACTGCCAACGCAAGCGCTTGTTCTCTGCTTTCTGGTTGTCAATCGCGGCACGTGCTATTTCAAATACTAATCAGGTGGGGTTTGGATTTTTTAGCTATACACAAAGAATTATTTACATCAATAATATATTTCTGGTGCTGTGGGATTTTGGGGCCCCTAAAGAGCTATTTTTAATTACATTTTCATAATACATGGATTACAAATTCATTGGGGGGCGGGAGTCCCGGGGCCAAAATGTGCCTGTGTAAACGTGCTAGTTGCGTTGCATTTTAGTTTAAAGCCTGCGGGCCCGGACGGCCCAAGGGCCCGGGATGCGATCGCATCCCGGCATCCCTAGCCAGTCCGCCCCTGGATGCCCCAGATGAAATATATTTATTAACCAAGGTACGTCAGCAGCTGTTAAATTAATGAAAATCTATAACTAATATTTCTGTATTTTTTAGGTAGTTATGGTACTAGGTGTTGCAGGGGCATGGCGGGTAGACGAATTCGTTAATCTCTTGAACGAAGACATAGAAGAGAAGCAAAATTGGGCTTCTCTTCTATGTCTTCGTTCAAGAGATTAACGAATTCGTCTACCCGCCATGCTCCTGCAACACCTAGTACCATAACTACCTAAAAAATACAGAAATATTAGTTATAGATTTTCATTAATTTAACAGCTGCTGACGTACCTTGGTTAATAAATATATTTCATCTGGGGCATCAGTTAAAAAGTGGTTAATCTCTTCCCGTGTAAACACATTCGATTTTTTTGGCTGATAACCATCGTTTTTCCGCTTCAAGAATGCGTGTAGTCTCAAATACTTCGAATGTCTTCATTGCCATTTATTGAAATTGTTGTTCGTAACATTGAGTACTCACACCACAAGCTTGAAGGGGATTTAAGCTTTTGATAACTTTCCAGAAAATAGGCCAGAAGCACGTTTTCTTCAATCGATCTAACTTTATTCTCCTCGCACCACTGTTTAAATGCTTTGTACATTGTCTTGGTTAATATACGAAAAACTAAAAACAAAGTTTCTAGATCATTTATCATCACTAACAGCACTGCAAATGTTGGTTTTGTAGACATATTTAAAAAATATGTTGCAGTTAAAAAGAAGAATGCAAACGTTGTAAAACAGTCAAGATTTTTTATGAGATATGAAAAAGGAAAGTGCCAAAACCAACTGGTAGGCAAAAATACATTCTATAAAATACCATATGTCATTGCAAAGTTTTTGAATCTCCCTAATTCGAACTTGTACTCTGGCCATGCTTTTCGACGCACATCTGCAACGTTATTAGCAAATAGCGGAGTAGATACTCTAAACTTAAAGAAATATGGGGGCTGGAAGTCATCGGCAATAGCCGAAAGCTATGTTGGAGATTCTATATGCCAGAAGCTCAATATTGCTAACAAAATTTTGAGTAATGATTGCCAAAGTGTCCCATCACCTTCAACTGCTCCCAGTACTTCATTCAATGAGATGCAAGTGAATACCTTATTAGTGAATAAAGACAGACATTTCTCAGTTAAATAACATGTCCAAGAATGTAGAAATCTCTGAAGATATTGCTAATAATAGATTTATAAGTATTAACAGTTGTAGAGATTGTACTTTTACAATTAATGTTAATGAAGCCGAAGGCTGAGTTTCATAACATGTCTCGTGCATAAACAACTTTTAGCACGAATTGCATACAATATTTAATCTAAGACCTTAATTTTACTGTTATTAATCCATAAATATCGATTTAACAAAGGTTTGCATCTACGACACTTCTAATTTGTCATAATAAACAGTAGACCATGCCGGGCGGGCGAATGTTTGCGAAGCCAGTACTGTCAAGGTCAGTTACGAAATGTAATGACTAATACTCCACATCTGACTGTATTAATAACATAACGATTTAATTATTTCAAAAACACTTTACCTGTAACACAAGAAGCAACTAGAATAACTTTACAACTTCACTTCCAGTTCGAAATTGTAGTTTTATAACCTCACTTCACTTTTAGCACATGGTCTAAAAGTAAACAGCTGATTTATTTAACCACGCTAAACTATAAAACGTCACTTTTAGTGAAACAAGCTAGCGCTAAGAGGCCTACTTTTAGTAGTGGTCATAGGTAAAATACTTTTCGAAATTGTCAATTTGACATTCAGTAAAATATGAAAAGAAAACCGATAAATAGTGCAGAAAAAACTTGCTTAGAACATTTATTTGAATTATATAGGACAAAATACTTTTATTTTCTTAGTATAAAACCGATCTTTAAAGTCATTGGATTAATACACTTAGGGCCGATTTCATTATCAAATTTATAGCTTCATTGAACTAAAGTGACATTAGAATGTGCACAACCACATGTGCTACATATGGCATCATTCACAATCTAACATTACTTTAGTTAAAATTAGATTTAAAATTGATTATGAATACCACTGATTTGATGTTAACTTTAATTCCTTGTTAAAGTAAACAAAATGGTCAAAATCAAATTTTGCGGTACTTTTGTTTATTTTAACAAAGAATTAAAGTTAATTCCAATTTAAGTTTTTTTATATGACTGGCTGTAAGTGTGAGGTACCGCCATTAGTGATTTTCATATCTGTTCTTGTCACACAATTTTCTGACTGGCGATAAAAAACATAATCTAAAATATTTTGACGTAGCATTGATAAATACCTACTACTGTTGATCGATAAGTGACATAACCTACATATTTTTGACTTTACAAAGGTACCATTAAACCAAAAAGAAAATCCCTAGAAACTATTGTTGAAATTTGTATTTGTTATCTTTATCTTACAATTTTCTCACGCGAGGAATGGAATGTTGGTACAGTTGTCGCCAAAAAACAGGTACACTTAGTTTTTCCCAATGTAAACGCAACTTTTAGAATAATACCTTAGTAACCTGTGCATTTAAATTAACAGTCACATTTTTCGCTTTTATCGAACGCTGAAAATTGGTTAGTTAGAAACATGCCCCGTCATTTGAATGATTTCGAAAAAGGAAGAATTGTCGATAGGGTAATAAGAGAAGTGCCAATAAAAGCGATTGACACTTTTAATATAAGAAAAAAACTTAATTACTAAATATATCCGAACGTTCAAACTAATGTTTGATCATGGCACAAGACAATTTAGTGGAATTAAGTGAAATAGTGCGGACGCGGAAATAGACTGTAAAAACTAGATCACGGCATGTGTCGATTACAATATTTATTTACAACATTAACCTAGCGTCAGCTGACTGAGTCAAGTTACTTTACGATAAGGAAGTTTTATGCAGACTGCTGTATTTTTAATACTATCACTAGGTCAGATTGTTAACCAGCAAAGCATTATTATGCGAACTGCATGTTTTTGTGCCTATACCGATACTGGGTTTTGAGTTCAAAACAATAGCAACATGGCACACGTACAATAGTGTATATAAAGACTGTATTTATTAAATATTTTTCAATATGCTTTTAAACCTTGAGGTGTATTCACTTGTGACCCGACATCGGCTACAATTGTCTAAGGGGGTAGTTAGGCCTGGCTACTCCACTTACGTTTTATCAAAATCCTTCTTCTCCTCTCATCAAGTGTAAACTTCTTTCGATAAACAACCTGGTTATATAACATACAATTTATGTTCCAAAGTGCAAACTGAACGAGTGCAAGAAGTAATTCCCGGAACTATGCAAATCGAAGGCTTGCATCAATTCAAGGAGCATCGCGGACATTGGTCCGGAGCCGGATTCAAATTTTGGGTAATTTGGCAATTGGACCGGAAATCGGAGGAATTGGGATTCAAAAGGACCGCAAACATTAGTCTTTCGAGCCTACAAGTACCCGATCACTGGAAGCTGAACTAACTGGAGGAAAATTGGTCTTTCCAAACTGGATATGAAAAAAAAACAGACACTAGTGTATCAATCAAGAGTCTTGGAACACGCAGAACAGATCCAAACTTTGGGCAATTTGGGAAACCGGAGCGGATACCAGCTTTAGGTGTGCTGGATTAACTGCCACTTCTATACGAAAATTTGTGGAGGGTTCACGACAAGGTTGGTATGTACTTGTCGGTTGACAGATCGGGGAGAAGAACAAATTGAGCCGTGCGTCGCCAGGAAAAGCGTCCTACGACTCAGCGCCAAGGATTCCCGCCAACAGGGCGAGAATAATTTTTAGCATCATCATCATCATTATCAGCGCTTTTTTATATCCATTTCTGGATGTGCGCCTCCTCTTGACGCCTCCAATCTGAGCGGTCCGTGGCAACTCCCATCCACCGAGTTCCTGCTCTTGTCATAATGTCGTCCCTCCATCGAGCTCGGGGTCTCCCACGGTTTCTTTTTCGCGTCATAGGTCGCCATTCTACTCCATCTTTCATCTTCCCTTCTTGCCAGATGTCCGGCCCATTGCCATTTCAGCCTTGCGATGCGTTCAGCTACGTTTTCCACCCTATTTTTGTTTCGAATCCACTCGTTTGTCTTCCTGTCCTGTAGACGTACACCCAACATTGACCTTTCCATTTTCTCTGCGTTATTTTCAATCTCTCAATGTTTGTTTTGGTTAATACCCAGGTCTCTGAGGCATATGTCAGTGTTGGAAGAACACATTGGTTAAAAACCTTTGTTTTAAGATGTTGCGGTATCTCTGATTTAAACACTTGGCTTAACTTTCTAAATGATGCCCATGCCAGTGTTATTCTCCTGCTTATTTCGGCTTTTTGTGTTGGTTCTGCTGTTGACAGTTTTGACCCAAGTATATGTATTCGTCTACCACTTCTATCGTTTTCTCGTTCATTTGTATACTTCGTCCATCATCCGCGTTGGTCAATATTTTTGTCTTTTCGATGTTCATATTTAGTCCCACTTTAGTTGTAGCTTCGTTTAATTCTCTTATCATTTCCTCCAGCTTATTCATATCTTCGGCGAAGAGCACTATGTCATCGGCAAACCTGAGGTTAGACAAATATTCTCCGTTTATGTTTACTCCTGTATTGTCCCAGGATAGTGTCTTAAAAACGTCTTCTAAAAGATTCGTAAATAACTTTGGTGATATCGGATCTCCCTGCCTTATACCTCTTTTTATTTCTACTGCATTTACTCCTTCGACTGCTTGTAGGGTTATTGTTGAGTTTTCGTACATATCTTTTATTATTTGGATGTATCGGTGGTCTATTCTACAGCGCTGTAGTGCATTCAACAATGCCCATGTCTCCACGGTGTCGAAGGCCTTCTCAAAATCAATAAATGCCATATATAGACGTTGATTATACTCGTGGGACTTCTCCATTAGTTGCCTTATGGTGTGGATGTGGTCTACAGTACTAAATCCCCTTCTGAAGCCTGCTTGCTCGCGAGGTTGAAAATCGTCTAGCTTTATCGTTATCCTGTTCATCAAAACTGTGGTGAACAGTTTGCTAAGATGGAATATTAGCGATATCGGGCGATAGTTCTTTAGGTCTTTTATGTTTCCCTTTTTAAATATTAATACAATATTCGCATTCTTCCAAGGGTTGGGGATTTTTCCGGATTCGAGACAAAGGTTAAACAACATTTCCAGATGGTGCAGTATCTTGTTGCCTCCGTGTTTAATCATTTCGATTATTACATCGTCGGGCCCAGTTGCTTTGTTGGACTTCATTTGTTTAGTAGCAATTTTTATTTCGTATTTAGATATCGGTGGTAAATCTTCCGTGTGGTGTCTAGTCAACTGTGCCCTTCTGTCACTTGATTTTGGGTTTGGTTCCAGAGCTTTTGAAGAGTACAATTCTTTGTAAAAGCGTTCTAACACTTGGGCTATTTCTTGGCGGTTTTGCACTGTTTTTCCCTGTTCGTCCATGAGGCATATGATTTGTTTGCTTCCAGTTTTAAGTTTCCGTCTGAAGACTTTTGGTCCTTTGTTTTCTTCTATTGTTTCACTTATAATTCTTTCGTTATATCTTGCAACATCTCGCCTGACGTTCCTTCTTATTTCTTTATTAAGTTCTTTCAGTTCAGCCTTTGTCATCAGCCCTTTCTGTGCGTTCCTTTCGCTTATCAAGTCTTTTGTTTCATTTCTCAGTTTACTGTTCGTTGCGTGTTGCTTCTTTGCTCTCGTTAAGAACTTTGCTGCTTGTACAAGATTGGCAGCGATGTAATCGTTCAGCCAATTTACGTCGTCTGGTACTGTAGAATTATTTAGTGCGTCTTCAACTGCTTTTTTATAGTCCTCCTCATGTGCCTTCAGAATCTTCGAGGTGTTGTGTGTGTTTGTATTTGTAGATCGTTGATAACGAGGGCAGATTGTCCCTCGAAACGTTCGTTGTTAATATTTTCGTTATTTAATATTTTAATTTGCAGAGTGGCGAAATACCCATATAAGAAAATGAATTTAAGAGTTGCGCCATTGGATGCACAAATCAAGGACCATGTGATGTAGCAAATATATATTTCATTTATTTTAGTTGAAAGAAGTATGCAGGAATTTTAAAATCGACAAAAATCAGGTACTCCATGGATTGTGGATCCAAAACAAGTCACCCTACATGTCCCAACTTTTGTATATACAGTGTGGTTCATTAAGTGTGCAACAAATGGGAATTTTTTTATTAGTTGTACAACCGAAATTTAAATACCGCCACAAGGTAGTGCATGTTCGATAACCATATCAGATGCCCTTAGAATGGCTTCAAGTCAAACAGCATACAGGGCCAGACGAAAAATATGACATTCGTGAAAGAATAAAGTCCCTTTATTTAAAAAAAAATATAGCAAAATTTTATTGAGAAAAGTTGTTTAGCATCAAAAGTTATGTTCAAATACAAAGTCACGGCCTCCTATTCGAATTTTTATTCTTTTTTGGAAAATTTTATATACCCCCGTATGATACATCTTTTTATTATTCTGATTTTATATGTATTTAAAGTAGCCAAAACCACATCACTTTTAAATAACTTTTATCCAACGCCTTCTAATAAACATGACTTTTTTACGTCAATTTGAAACGTCAAAAGTTATTGTTTATCTACTCTTGTTGTTACTAATGGAAACCAGTGGAATAAAAGCATTTTTCCACTAGTGAAAAAAAGGCCAAAGAACAATTCATATGTATGAAACCCTATTGTAACAATAGTGAAATTTTAACATTTTTAAATTTCTTGAGCTCCACCTACGCATTTTCGTTCATTGCAAATTTAGTTTGTTGCTTCTGTGAAAATCCATTTTGTATTTTTTTCGTACAAAGATGTCGTAAAACTAACCTAATTTAACGTTTCAGTTACAGAACAATAATCTGACAGATAAAAGCTAAGTTTCAAACCTGCTGGTGTGGTTCTGAACTTCAATCCCCGGATATGCCGAATCACAACTTTGTAATGCTATTTGTCGCAAATGAACAGGCCGCGGAGAGCCGGCAGGCACCCTAATCGAGAAGGCCGTGATCTAACCATGCCTACACCTAGCCTAGCAACCATAAACTTCACGACTGCTTACTATAAAAATTCACTTACCTAATTTTAAATAACCTAATACTTTTGAAAATGTTTTATAACGAGGTGTTGGATAAAATATAGTATGCGACACGTGAATAAAGACTTCTTATCCATTCGGGGAAATTATCTCACTCGGCTATCGCCTCGTGAGCTACCTTTTCCACTTATGGATAAAATTGAACTTTATTCACTAGTCGCATAAATATATTGCTATGGTACATAGAGAGAGAAAATAATTTAAATATATCGAAAATTAAGTGCAAAGAATGGAATAGTATTTGTATAGTAATCATTGAAAAAAGCTATGAAATATTATAATGCAAACAACTTAATGTTGCAGGATAACGAATCAAAGTCCTAATATAAAATGTCTAGAGTGTGGCATTCAATTTAAATAATGGTAGTCAAGAGATAGAAAAATATGTTTTAGGGGATTAAGAAATAAACAAACTTGAAAACTGAAATGTAAAGTATTTTTCGACTAATAAACTTTAATATACTCTAGTCCTATTTATCTAAGAACTATTTTGGCATGATAAATGGACTATACATGAAATTTACGTGGTACTGAAGTGAAAATATAACTCGACAATGTAAATGAATTTTACATGGTATAACTACAGGAGTGCAAGTAAATACAAAGATAAAATATAGCAAGAATGGAGGATCAAGATTATTAATTGGAACTATATAATAAAACATCAGTAAGAGTAACGATTTGGATATAATTGATTGGAATTTTAATACAAAGGATTGGCGATTGGACGTTCTTTTGGGAGTGTTGACGCTGCTTGGAGTTTCTGTGTGCTGCGCCGGAGGGTGTTTGGACTTGGTGGAGAACTGTCATCTTCCAGCTTAGGACGAGGTTGCTGTTTGGAGTTTTGTCACAACAGACTGGGTCCCATTGAACGGAGATCAACTTCCTGACAACTGAGGGAACATACATGAGGATTTGGATTGTTAAACAACGAGATTATTTTGAGGCTACTCACAGCTGGACAGTTTGAGTCGACAACGTGATGGATGCAGCGAGTTTACAAGTGAGGTGATTAGTGTTTATTTACAGATAGAACTGAAGGAAACAGGCTGATTCAAGCTACTTGGAAGTTTGAGCGTTGCAGGTTAGTTAATAATAAATACATGCTAATGTTATCTGTAACAAAGAACATTTAAAATTGGTTCATTAAGACAAAGAAAGTCATACTTACGAATTGATTTATGAATTTTATATAATTTGTAAAGGATCTTGATTAGTTATCTGCACAAGCAATTGCAAATGACATAAATGTCAAATTTATTGAAGTTTTAACATAATTCAAATTACAATTAGATTACTTGATATTTCAGAACCTACCCCTGAGTTGAGATACATGCTATTCCTTTTTATTAAGGTTAAAACCATTATTATTAAACGAACATAAGTCTATAATCATAGCATAAATTGTGGCGCCCAACGTGGGTAACATAGTAACATTTTAATAAAACTTAGAATAAACAACGAAGAAGAAATAGTTCAACATCTATCAAGACATTTAGAGGAGGAGATTACGAGAGCTGTTGCAGTACAAAATATAAAAACCATGAGGGATTTTTTAGAGATAGTTCGAAATTATGATATGGCAATTATAAATCATAGAAGTAATTACAGAAGAGAAGTTTCGAGTTTTCCAAATTCTAGTAAAAGAAAATTCGAGGAAATACAACAAAATCAACATAATTTAGGCCAAAATAATTTTAATAATTACAGACAAGGTGAGAGGAATTTTAATAATAATGGATACAACAGGAATTATGATAGATGGAGAAGCTACCAAAATAGAAACAATTACCAAAGGAATGTTAATGACAGATATTATAATAGCAATGAACGGAGAAGATATCAACAAATGATCGACGAAAAGAATAATCAGAAATCAAATCAAGATGATAACAAGAACAAATACCCTAACAGACAGTACATTAATACAGTGTATAGAACAGAATATGATAGAGGAAGACCGAGGGAAGAAGACCGAAAGCAAGAGGATGAGGTTTATGAAGATTCCTCAGAAGATAAAAAAAACTTCAATTTTAATTAATTTAGTTAAGAACCATACGTTTATCAACACTAGTTTGGAGAATAATGGACAATTTTTATTAGAAGAGGAAGAAGAAGATAGCCAAATTTCAACATTACCATTTTTAAAAGTTATTTTAAATAATAATGAATATTTAGCATTAATTGATAGTGGAGCAATGGCCTCTTTAATAAAGGAAGAAATAATTTTAGAAAATATAGACGTTTTACATAATAAATTAATCAAGGTTAATAAAACAGATTTACTATCTGCAACGAAAAGGAAAATTTCAACTACTAATCGAATATTGAGTATTAAAATAATAATTGATAAATGGGAAGGCATAGTTAGTTTATTTGTAGTAAAAGGCTTGAGTATTGATTTAATAATAGGGGTCGATATCATTCAACAATTGGGAATTCAGATAAATGGAGAGCAAAAATGCATTCATTTAAAAGGGGTAATTAAATCTTGGAACAGTACCAGAAGTGTCTGCCAAGAAAATAAGTGTAGCCAATCAAAGAGTATTGGAGACGCATTGATGTATGATAATGATAAAATAATTATTAATAATGTACTAAGAAATATGAATAATATTAATTATAAAGGGATTTTGTTGGATGATTTAAAGATAGGTGAAAAGAATTTGCAATTCAAGGGCCTAATATTAGAAATACTTACTAGAAACAAAGAGATTATCAATGATAGAGTAGGACAAGCTCAGAAATATTTACATAAGTTGCAGGTAGATGAGTCAAAAGGTTTTAACAGTAAAACGTATCCAATTCCTTTTAATTTGAGAGAACAAGTAAAGAAAGAAATACATAAAATGGTAAAAGATGGCGTAATAGAGTCTTCAAAAAGCAATTTTATTAATCCACTAGTAGTTGTAAAGAAAAACGATGGTTCGCTTCGTTTATGTTTAGATGCACGCAAAATAAATCAAATAACGAAACCACAATACGAATCTCCACAAACGATTGATGGTTTATTAAGCAGAATTTGGGATAAGAAAATACTTACAAAGTTAGATTTAAAGAATTCTTTTTGGCTTATTCCATTACATGAAGAGTCGAGGAAATATACAGGATTCAGTATTGATGGGGAGATTTTTCAATTTAAAGTAGTACCATTTGGACTTTCAACATCATGTGCTGCACTTGTTAGAGCAATGCAGAAAATTTTAAATCAGTTTGAGGATTTTTGTGTGCACTATATCGATGATATTTTATTGTTTTCTAAGAATGAACAACAACATTTAAAACATTTAGAGACTGTAATAGAAACACTGAATAAAAATGGATTAAAATTAAATTTATCAAAATGTGAATTTATGCAAGAAAATGTAACGTACTTAGGTTATGAGATCAGTAAAAATGGAGTACAATAAATGAGAAACGTATCGAAGAAATTAAGAATTTGCCTCGTCCAAAGAATTTGAAGAAGTTAAGAGGTCTGTTAGGTGTTTTTAACTATTATAAAAGATTCATTAATAATTATTCAGAATTAACGTTACCTTTGGTACAGTTATTAAGAAAATATACAAAATGGGTATGGAACGAAGAACGTGAAGCAGCATTGAATACAATCAAACAGAGGTTTCATGAAGGGCTATTGTTAAAATATCCTAATTTTAAAGAAAAATTTGTACTTCGTACTGACGCTTCTGACCAAGCAATCGCAGCTGAGCTAATACAAATACAAAATGGGATAGAAGTACCTATATGTTTTATTTCAAGGATTTTGAAAGGTTATGAAATCAGATACACAATAGCGGAGAAGGAGATGTTAGCAATAATTTTCGCAGTTAATAAACTAAAATTTTATTTAACTGGTAATAAATTTGACATTGCAACAGATAATTCTGCAATATCGTTTCTTAAGAATAAAACTTTTCACAATGACAGGTTGTATAGATGGGCTTTATACTTGCAACAATATGAATTTGAAATTAAGCATAGACCAGGAAAATTAAACGTAGTTGCTGATTTTTTAAGTAGAAAAGACACACCGAGTTATGAAAAACCAAAACAAATTTTAATTGGTATTGAAAAAATTTATCAGGAAGGAAGGTTATCAAGACAAGAAATTTTAAACAAACAGATGTTAGAGGAAATACAAGAGTTAAGAAATTTAGTTTTGCAAAGTCAAGGGAATAATTATAAAGGGTACAAAATTAAAGAGGATATTAGCGGATAATGCGACCTATTTTAAAAATTCAAGGTTGATAAGTAATTTGGAAAGGAATGACATCAAAATATGTTTTTGTAGTATAAGACATCCTCAAAGTAACATTGCAGAAAGATACATTAAAGAGGTAATTAAATATTTAAGAATTTTAACTTATGAAAACCATAATAGATGGGTACAATATTTGGAAGAAGTGGAAAATTTTATAAACAATGTCCCTAATACAACAACAGAAATCAGCCCAGTTACACTGTGTAAACAGATAGTACCAGCGAGACCATGGAGGAAAGAGCAGAGAAATGTTGAAATAATACAATTTTTGGAAAGAACTAGGAGAAGACTGAAGATAATTAACGATAGGTATGAAGAGAAGCAAAATAGAAAAATTTCAAAACGGGTACGATTTAATGTAGGAGATTCAGTGGTTGTTAAAAAACTGAGAATAGGTGATCGAAAAAAAAAAGTATGTGCAAAGCTGTTATGTGCATATGAGGGTCCATACAAAATACATAAAATATTCAACAATAACAATACGTACGAATTGATAAGCGAAACAGATGGACATATAAGAGGAAGGTTCCATGTAACCATGATTTACCCATATCGTGACTAGATAAAAACTGTAGATGTTGAAAGAGTTGTTGTTTATTCTAAGTTTTATTAAAATGTTACTATGGAAATATAATGATAGTAGAATTGTTGTTGATTTGTTGCTACGAGTTTATTAAAAGTTTTATTTATTAATGTTTGTTCACAGAGAATGTGGAAAATTGAAAAGAGAATTTATAATAAGTTTGAATTATTCTAAAGTTTCTTTTCAATTTGAGGAATTATGCTATGGTACATAGAGAGAGAAAATAATTTAAATATATCGAAAATTAAGTGCAAAGAATGGAATAGTATTTGTATAGTAATCATTGAAAAAGGCTAGGAAATATTATAATGCAAACAACTTAATGTTGCAGGATAACGAATCAAAGTCCTAATATAAAATGTCTAGAGTGTGGCATTCAATTTAAATAATGGTAGTCAAGAGATAGAAAAATATGTTTTAGGGGATTAAGAAATAAACAAACTTGAAAACTGAAATGTAAAGTATTTTTCGACTAATAAACTTTAATATACTGTAGTCCTATTTATCTAAGAACTATTTTGGCATGATAAATGGACTATACATGAAATTTACGTGGTACTGAAGTGAAAATATAACTCGACAATGTAAATGAATTTTACATGGTATAACTACAGGAGTGCAAGTAAATACAAAGATAAAATATAGCAAGAATGGAGGATCAAGATTATTAATTGGAACTATATAATAAAACATCAGTAAGAGTAACGATTTGGATATAATTGATTGGAATTTTAATACAAAGGATTGGCGATTGGACGTTCTTTTGGGAGTGTTGACGCTGCTTGGAGTTTCTGTGTGCTGCGCCGGAGGGTGTTTGGACTTGGTGGAGAACTGTCATCTTCCAGCTTAGGACGAGGTTGCTGTTTGGAGTTTTGTCACAACAGACTGGGTCCCATTGAACGGAGATCAACTTCCTGACAACTGAGGGAACATACATGAGGATTTGGATTGTTAAACAACGAGATTATTTTGAGGCTACTCACAGCTGGACAGTTTGAGTCGACAACGTGATGGATGCAGCGAGTTTACAAGTGAGGTGATTAGTGTTTATTTACAGATAGAACTGAAGGAAACAGGCTGATTCAAGCTACTTGGAAGTTTGAGCGTTGCAGGTTAGTTAATAATAAATACATGCTAATGTTATCTGTAACAAAGAACATTTAAAATTGGTTCATTAAGACAAAGAAAGTCATACTTACGAATTGATTTATGAATTTTATATAATTTGTAAAGGATCTTGATTAGTTATCTGCACAAGCAATTGCAAATGACATAAATGTCAAATTTATTGAAGTTTTAACATAATTCAAATTACAATTAGATTACTTGATATTTTAGAACCTACCCCTGAGTTGAGATACATGCTATTCCTTTTTATTAAGGTTAAAACCATTATTATTAAACGAACATAAGTCTATAATCATAGCAATATATTAGCAACTTGAAGGGTATTTGTAAAATTTACTTGAATTTATATTTTTTTAGGTAACCGTCCACTTGTTTGTTACAACGATATTTAACAGACCTTTAGAATTTCGCAAATATTCTTTTTAACAAGGCAAATGCTTTACTAATAATAATTAGATATGAAAAAACTCTCAATAAAATCTGAATAATAAAAATATGTATCATACGGGGCTAATACAAAATTAAAAAAAAATAAAATAAAAATTCGAATAGGAGGCCCTGACTTTGTATTTGAGCATAATTTTTGATTCTAAACAACTCTTCTCAATAACATTTTGCAATATTTTTTGAAGTAAGGTAACTTTATTCTTGAACGAATTTCATATTTGTTGTCCTGCCCGGTATGCTGTTTGATTTGGAGCTATTCTAAATACATCTGATATGGTTATCGAACATGAACTAGCTTGTGGCGGTATTTAAATTTCGGTTGTACAACTAATAAAAAAATGTTCCATTTGTTGCACACTTAATGGACCACACTGTATAGGGAATCCTTCTTCTCCTCTCATCAAGTGTAAACTCCTTTCGGTAAACAACCTGGTTACATTATACAATATATGTTCCGAAGTGCGAATTGAACAAGTGCAAGAAGTAATTCCCGGAACTACGCATATTGAAGGCTTGCATAAATTCAAGGAGCATCGCGGACACAGAAATTTCCTAACTTCTGTGACAGATGGATTGAAAGCTGTAATTGCAAACCGTGGCGACATTACAAGGTATTAATATAATTTTTGTAGGGATGCATTCTGTGCTTGTAAATTTCATTATTTGTATTATAACCATAGCCTATGGCTTTTGATTTGTAATTTGCATATATGACAACAAAAGTACAGGTAACTGTAATTTAGGAGTATGAAAACGTTTTAAACAATACCTACAATACAGGTAACTCTAGTTTAGCAGCATGGGAACGGCTTAAACGGTATCAAAATGTTAAAATATTGTCACTCTGATCTATTTAGGTGTAACCGTTTTATTGGCGACAACTGTATCACACACTTAGTGTACTCCTCTAGTGACCTTTCTGAGTTTGAGTTTAGAACGCCATCTACTGCATTTTTATTTGAAATTTAGTATAGAATATTAAAGACGACATTTCTTACTTTTGTAGCTTTACAATTTTTTATTTATTTGGTAACCATTGAACGGATTGCGTTTGTATTTATAATTATTAATCAATTAATTTTTTTATGATTAATATATTCGACTGGTTGTTACCGATAAAAGTTGTTGAAAGAAATTACCTTTAACTAATTTCAATGGAAATTGTCTTACTTGATCTTGATTCACTAGAAACAAAAGCACTATTTTACCAAAGTACTGACAGATCGTTGCCCCCTCTCACTCTAAAGTACATACCCTTAATGTAATCTCGGGGTGGGGGAGCAAATTTTTTTTGAGTGTCTTAAATAACTAAGCTTTATGTTCGACTGTTTCATAAACACTTTATTATACTTAGTACTATTTAGCGTCCACAGAGTGCCACACTTTAGTTCATAGAGTAAAGTAAAACGGCCACCCTTCAATGTCCAACAGTTAGTTATTATATTATCCAAATAAATTTAATTTTATTGAAATCCGGAAAGGAGGTTATATTAATTGAAAACTACAAATAATAAGAAGGAATTCATCTTTAACGTCTTATTTATGGTAATGTGTAGTTATTCTTGATATAACGCAGAAGAAGCACACTTCGAAACTATCAAATGCTTCAATAGCAACTTGAACTTTCTAATGCGTCTAATATAAATGTTACTGTAAATAAAAGGAAATCTTCTGCAGTGCAGTCGAACGTAAATCGATGCATGCAGCTGGTACATAATCAGACCTTATTTAACTCGTCCTCTTTAACGCTACGCTACACTCGCTCTGCATAAAATAGACTCGTTTAATAAAGTCCTACATTATGTACTTGATACACAAATAACTATAATAGTTACGATTAAGCCAAAATGCCTTTTAGTCACGTATTGAATGAACATAATGATATAAAACCTGAAAGGTATACTTCATTGTTACTTTCTTTTACTTCGTAAAATATAGTAATCATGATTTTTTGCGAACTCGAGATTTTTGCGTAAATATCCGTTTTCATGTCTTCTCGTTCAGAAAAAGTGGTTTTCAAAGTGATGTCTGTCCGTTAGATTCCGAGCCTATTACTTTGTGAGTCTGTTAGTCTGGCTGTGTACTGTCTACAGCCCAGATGGTTTAATTTGGAGATCCCAGTCATTTTTGGTTAAAATCGGATAACCGGAAGTGCTACTTTACTCTTATGTTTTCCCGAAAAATTTTATAATTGCTTGATAAAAATTAAATTTCATAGAACAAGATCATATATTATGTAATGATATATACAACTTTTATTACAAAAGTTTATAAGAAATGCAGTTCTTGGAAAAATCGCAAAATGAAAGTTTTAAAAAAACTTTCTTCAAAACGAACAGGAAAAAAAATGTTTTAAACTGTTATATATTACGTAATTACTTAAAACTTTTGTCAAAAAAGGTTTTTGTTAGTATAATTTTTGGAAAGCCCGAAATTAAAATTTTTACAAGCAATAAAAGAAAGTCGTGTGGTGACCACACTTCATTTTTTTTATATGGAAATGCAATCTAGGGAAACTATTGATTGCATTGTATTGCCACTAAATTGCATTGTGTTGGTAGATAAACTTCTGGTTACTATTTTTGTAATGAGGTGAGGTTTCATATTGACTGGTTGACACCCTAATTATTTTAAATTGTAGTTCTGGCTATTATAAACTGAAATTGTCCTGAGTGCAATACCTACCTAACTAGTTAAAACCAAATTATAAAATGGCATTTCAAGTTTATACTAACTAAAGCTACAATTTAATAGTTATTTACTATACAAGTGGGATAAGAGCATCATTAATATACGTATGTGTAAGTATCAAACGAGTGCGAAGTACGAGTTTTGTAAGCACATAAGTATATTAATGATGCATTATCACACATGTATTGTACACAATTTTATCTACAACTATCTACAACATTACATAACTGGGTGGTGTAATGAGCTTCATTACATAACGGAAATAGTGTCAAACGAGTGACGTAATTAGTTATTTATCCCACTGGAGTAGATAAAATAATGAAATGTGAACCTGTCGACATGAAATCTAACCTCACCATAAAAATAATAAGAAGTTTAAGTATGTACCAACACAATGCAGCCTGGTGACAATACTTGTTGGCAATGATTTACCGAGAATGCCGGCATTTGCATTTCCATATGAAAGAAAAATGGACTATATCGAATTCTCTCCTGTCGACCTAAAAATGAAAACGTGTTTAACAAATTCTTCGTTTTTATTTCTGCACCGCCTACAATGGAGCAACGAATTTTAGCATCTGGTATAGATTAATGTGAAAACCCTATGTACACATTTTTACAAACCTAATAGAATAAATTGAGGGAGCAAATTACAGTATTTGCCCCCTCGATATATTCTATGAGGTGGCAATCGCCCCCCTTGCCTTCCCCCCTTCTCATGCAGTCCTGCAAATACATTAAATTGACATCAAGGCACCCTAACTAATACTAGTATGTTTTTCCATAACAGATTCATACGTCAATTGTTTACAAAAAGTTAAAGTGTCATATTAATTCGAAGTTTTATTTATTAGAAACATCAAAACTAATAGTAATGTGTACAACTAGTTTTGAAAGTCATACTTTTTTTTTCATGAATTTGCAGTTTGATAACGAGGGCGAACCCCAAGTTAATCAAGCAAATTAATGAAAAAAAGGACTTTCAAAAAAACGTGTTGTACACGTAGTTTATTTGCATAGTCATTTCTTGGTCGAAATTTAGTCGAAAAGCATTTCGGAATTGACAACTTTCAAACTATAACATATCAATAAAATAGTTAAAAAAAAGTGTACTTTTTTTCACGATTTTTGCGTCAAAAAAAGTGAAACTTTCAATACGATTTTTCGTTAAAAAACGACTTTCACGATCACTATGCAAAATAGTTATTTATGCACTTAGAGCGAAAAATGATGCATTAGGCGTGAGTTCGAAAGTTTCGGGCCGAGCGAAGCGAGGTCCGAAAAAACTCGAACGAACGCCTAATGCATTTTTCGCTCGTGTTGCATACAAAATTTTTCCTACGACTGTAAAATTTTCGAAAATAGGTTTAAACTGGTGTTTTTTGCCATTTCTAAAATTTCCAGCGACGTGCAAATTTTTACATCAGAATTGGATATTTTATCGCCCATTTCTTATTTTTCTTGACACTTAAACACCGACAATACACAAAATAAAGCACAAGTAACTTTAAATCGCGAAAAAAGGTTTAAATCAAATTCACAGTTACAGCTGTCAACTTTGACGTTTTCAAATAGCTGACCACTAGCCGACTTAGGTATATAATCATGAAAGCTTATATAAAATTTATGTATGTTGCTGTGTATTACGATTCACGATTATATACTTACATATGACGGCTGCCGCGATGAACTGATTCAACACAATCAATTTTTGACGTACGTCAACAAGGCGGAAAGCTTGATTTTAGAAGCAGTCGTAGGAAAAAATTATTTATTACATACATTGAATTTAAGAAAACTGACGGTTTTCAAAATTAAATAACTTTTTATTAGTTTCATATACTACAAAAACAAAACTTACATCTAAAAGCTGAAACATGGTAGTTTTTTTGTTACTTGAAAATTGAAGTAATCAAGTTGCTGCCTTCCTTCTCAACGCACTCTTGTAGGCGCCGAACGAAATCTCTCATTACATTACGTTTTCAGGATGGAAAACACTTCGAGGCCTTCCAGTCGATCTTTTGTTATTAATGTTGCCCAAAACTTGCCATTTCTCATTCCACGCCAAAATGGTGTTGCGTGAAGGAGCCTCCCGACGTTGGAATTCATTTCGAAATGCTCGTTGCAAGAATCCAATTTGTTCTCAAATAATGTGTTACGCAAGAGATGCGTTGGTCGGTGGTATAATTATTGTTCATGTTAATTATTTTGGCAACTGTCAACAAAACTCCCATGCTTCCTTGATAAGATCCCATTTGAAAAGTTGGAATTGCTTAATCTGTTCAAAAGTTGTTTAAATTTGAAATAACCGTCAGCACATTTTGGGATTCCCTGTACATTGAGGCAAATATTTAGTTTAACTCAGCATTTATTTATTTCAAATACAAATACAAAAGTGTGATTGCAACCTAAGCCTTTTAGTCGCTAGGTTATAAAAATACCATTAAGCTGTAATCCCCTAAGATTATTATTGAATTTTAAGTAAAATGCTAAGTAGGTGCTGACATCGAACGTGAAATGTGACAATCAATAAAACGGAAAACATGTAGTAAACTTCTAGGTAGATGCCTCTTTCTAACATGCTAAATAATACCAACAGGTGGCAATTCAAGCAAATGTAATAAGTGTTGCCTATCGTTGTTATGAGAAAGGCGCTATCACGTTAAATAGTACAGGGCGATAACAAAATTTGGCATATAAAGGCAGCTGCGAGTTTTCTATTGCATTCCTTAACGTATATCGGAAACACTGTAATAATCCGTCACCATTTTGTTTTAATAATCGGAAGTTTTTGTCTAGTTTCGTTTAATAGAAGCTTAAATGCTGTATTTCCATTCACAATTTTCTCGAATTCAATAAAAACCTCTTGTCAACTTGTGGGAAAACCATTTTAATAGAAACACTTGGAACTGACACGTATGTTTTGATTTGAAAGAGGTGAATCCCTAGAACATAAACGTCAAATCATAAGAATTTGGGATATTGGAGAACTCTAATCGGTTGATTATCTTCTATATGTACAGTGTTGTGTAAAATATAAAACGAATTAATTATAAGTAGCTAAATTAATTTAATACACTAAATTTGATTTCAATATAGCCGCATTTGTTTAACTTCTATAAATAATAAAAATGTGTATTTTAAATTTTTAAAAAATGCATTAACTGCTACAGTATTGTGATTTGCGCCGCAATTATAGTCTCTAATATACCATATTTTCAAATGGATGCGATACAAGTGTTACACGAATTTGTTTTGTCTTTCTCGAAAGAACTTCCTGTTGAGATACAAAAGAAGGTTGTAATCTTGTAATCACGTCATAGTTTTTCTTAAAAGGCGAATTAACGTAAGAGATTAGATTTAGATTTAGATTCCACGACTGCCTTTTGCTGGCCTGCTCACGTCAGCCCTTTGGGCTTTTTGTACTGTCGGGAGTTTTCAAGTTAGCAGGCCGACATCCGTAGCTTTTACTAGACTTGCAATGTCCCCTACTAGCTTGCGGTTGTCAATAGAGTTAAGGCAGTGCAAAATATAATATCGTTTTATATAGATAGGACAACATATAAAATCCAAATATTTTATATAGATAAAAGATAATTATTCTATAGATAAAATTTCAAATACTTTAATTATTTTTATTTATATCATAAGCAACAGAGAATATTTGAAAAACTAGAAATAATAAATTGTAACTTTGGCACAAGCCCTGCGTAGATCTCAGATCAAAGACATGCAAGAAGCATTTCAAAATATTCATTATTGTTCCTAAATTAGTGCTGGAAATGGTGTATTTTTTTATTATTTTAAAACTACGAAGCATTCTTACGTTTTATTTTTCACTTAAAGAACAAGCTAACTCTACACTTACATTATTACTATTTAGATTTCTAGTCTCGACATCTCTACCTTGCAAATTAGGTGACTCGCTTCTTGAAGTTAATGATTTATATAATTGATCACTTCATCTGTTTTAGTTTTCCACAAAAAATACAATTAATAAGTAAAAAGACATTGTATCTGGAAGGAATCCAATTACGTTTAAATCCTAGATGCATGATTGCCGCTAAAGTGTAGCATTTATTTTTATTAGTATGTTCGCCCATGTTATATAAAAAATAAAGCCTCGTTTTTACTAATTAAATTTCTTTTTGTTTATTTGTATTGGATTGAATTACTTTTCAAAATGCCTTAATTGTAATTGACAATTGCCATTTTTGTTAAAAGTTACTTGAAAATTACTTTTTGAAAGTAATTAGTCACTACATTCAATTACTCAATTACTTTTGAGTTAACTAAATTACTCTTAAGTATTTCAATTACTTGTGATAATTGGAATTACCCTCGTTAATTCAATTACTTTCTGGTAATTCAATTACTAAATTACTGACCTCGACTGGGTATTAAATCTTTAGAACGCACGAAAGAAGATAAGGTCTTATTACGTCACATGCGACAAATCACAATTGGGTATTCTTAGAACAACATAAATATAGTTTATCTACTTTGCGTTCGTACTGAGGCGATGCTATAATAAAAATTAGTGATGGGCTTATTCGAATGAAAAATAACCGGTTATCCGGTTATTGAAATAACCTCTGTAAC
Organism: Agriotes lineatus; assembly: GCA_940337035.1. Classification (NCBI taxonomy): domain Eukaryota; kingdom Metazoa; phylum Arthropoda; class Insecta; order Coleoptera; family Elateridae; genus Agriotes; species Agriotes lineatus. The sequence continues at coordinate 68,045,774 of OW679194.1, read as the reverse complement.
TCGGTTTTCGTTCCAAGTACTCGAATGAAAAATAACCTCATCCTGATAGGTACTACGTGCCTTATCTCAGCGACCTGCGAGTGATAGAAATTCTGTAAATAATACGTCATTCATAACCTTGGCAAGGCAGATTGTACTGATTGACCCAAGTGAGGCTCGCGGCTGCTTGTTGATGTTATTAACACATTTGCGACTCCCAGTCAACCAGTTAAATTTATAGGGCCGTTCCTATTAAAGATAACGCTCTGCTGAGTATGAGATTTGCCGAAGCTGTGTTGGTATTAATTTATAACGGCCTAAATTTTTGCTTCGAAACGCGGTTGATTATGCCTAATAGGGATAAACAGAAAGCGAAATAAGATTTTCCGATATCGTAACAGATTTATATTTAATTTTTAATCACGGAGCAGTCCATGCCCATCCGTCGTTATATGATATGAACGAGGGACAAGAAGTGGATTTCGATGTTTAAAATTTTAAGTGTGCGTCCTTAGAACCGCGGAAGGCTGAACGTAGATAAATTATGGATTCTAAAATATACCGGTATGATGTGCAAGCGAAAAGTGAAGGGTGACTACTAGAGAATTTTAGGAACTAAAAATAGATTCAATAGATACTTTGAATTCGCATAATTATAATTTCTTTAGGATTAGTATTGATATAGCTATTGTCAATGGTTTAAACCAGCGTTTCTCAAACTGTAGACATCGGCGGACCCCTTCTTTGCCTAAAGAAATTCGAGGACCCCCATGCAATTTTATCGATCATAGACAGTGTATGACTTATGTACCACTGTGATCTTGAAAACAGATTACGTTGCTGCTACATTAGGTGCAGGTACTAAAATTAAATAATATTTGAGAGCTCTATATTTTTATTATTAAAGTAAAGCTAGTACCTACCTATTAAAAACACAAGAACACTTACAAAATTAATGGAATACGTAGTATCAATACAGACGTACAATAATAATAATAATAATATAATGTTAATTCTTAATCATACATAATGTAGAAAGTTTTAATCGTAGTTCGGTTCTACATTTTTAAGCGATTTCTGTATTTTGATTTTATGTATACAAGTGTACAGAACGTTCGTTCACTTAAATTTGTCGTACAAAATGACATTACATGCGTCAAAGCTTTCTTTGCATGATAGAACGGTTTTACTTAGTTACCGCGTTTGTTGCAAAATCAGTAAGTTATGCCTACCGTTCTAGAACGGTAAGTAAAAATTCGAGGTTAGCAGGTTAGGTTTTGTGTCAGTCTGTGTCAAATTCGAGGTTAGCAGGTTAGGTTTTGCGTCGGTCTGTGTCAAAACTGACGCAAAACCTAACCTGCTAACCTAGCATTTGACATAGACTTACAGTGCCACCAACATATTATTCTGTGGTATGTCACATTTTACTGACGTTTGAAAAAATATCTATCGTGCAAAAAACGTCATAAGCATTACGAACGTTAAGGAATTACCGATCTCAGACAACAATTGTCTTCGATCGGTAAAATGTCCTTACCGTTCTTAGTACTATTGTGATAACTCTGCGTAATCAAATCGCAGTCGTAACCAAAAGTCCGTCACGTTTTAACATTGAACCAAATTTTAACTACCTACTGATGTTTTCGTTATCGAGTAAAAAATAACCACTCAAAATAGCTATTTATGCAACAAGTGCTAAAAGTCGACGTTTCTGCACGAGACATGAAAATTATGAAACTCAACCTTCGGCTTCGTTTCATAATTTTCATGTCTCGTGCATAAACGACTTTTAGCACGCGTTGGATACAATATTTTATCTACGACCTTAATTTTACTGTTATTAATCCATAAATATCGATTTAACAAACGTTTGCATCTACGACGCTTCTAATTTATGTCATAATAAACAGTACTGTCAAAGTCAGTTATTAAAGATAATTGTTAATACTACACATCTCACTGTATTCATTACATAAGTCTTTCATTATTTCAAAAACACTTTACCTCTAGCGCAAGAAGTAACTAGAATAACTTTAGAACTTCATTTTCGAAATTGTAGTTTTATAACCTCACTTCACTTTTAGCACATGGGCTAAAAGTAAACAGCTGATTTCTTTAAACACGCTAAATTATAAAACGTCACTTTTAGTGAAAAAAAACTAGCGCCAAAAGTGGTGGTCGTAGATAAAAGTAATTTTTAAATCTGTCAGTGTCTTATATAAATCTACATTATCTATTCCTATTGATCTATAATAGCTCTCTTCGCACTTAACTCGCGGACCCCTTAGATTGCTTTTGCGGACCCCAGAGGGTCCGCGGACCCCAGTTTGAGAAACGCTGGTTTAAACTATTTAGAAATCAAATAAAAATCATTTATACAATTATTATAATTAACGATTAACTGAGTTCCTCTGCTATCTGCAAGTTACTGTGCCGATACAGCTGACGGTGAACCACCAACCGGCAAACCGGCGAAATCGAAACGAATCGAGAGCCAAAATGTATTCGAATGATTATTCAAATAATCATTCATCACTTACTCCTTTAGGGCACTCCTCACTTCGCTCGTCGTACCCTAAATCGGTGCGTGCTACAAAATGCTTCTTATAAAACTCGTATCATAATATACTATTTCCGACTACAATATTCTAAAGGAGGCCATTATTTGACACTTTCCATTGCGCCAAAAGTATGCTGTTATTGCAACTATGCAATAAAAATTTTATTGCACACTTATGTCATTTTATTTCACGCTTCTGTCAAAACTATTTATGAAATGTGGTGAGTTTTCAATTTAAAACAATGTGGTGAGTTTTCAATTTAAAACAATGAAAGCATACCTAACATGACTTTTAATGAATTTTCTATTTGAAATAAAATTGACGTTTTTGAAAACTCTTTTAGCATAAATATCTGGTAGTCGAAAAAATTATGTATGCAACTCGTATCTAAAGCTTCTTTTTGCACTTGTGCACTTTCTCACGCATGCAAAAAAGTGGCACTCGTTGTATAATAGTAACTAACGTATTAAGAGGGGTAACCCAGTCTTAACATTCGAGCATATTTTTACCACTCGAGCGAGCGCAGCAGTTTCCCCTCGAAATGTGTTCATTAGTTTATTGTTCATTGAGGCAATAATTTTGAATCAATAATAATTACTGAAAACTGCTAAATCGAAATCGGACTACTTAGAATATATGTGACGTTGCTATAGTGAATGCATGTTAAATGAATGGATGAATGTTAAATGTATCTTAACATTCGAGGACGCGATCATGTTAAACACTGTTTAACATTTCAATGAACAATAATAGTTATTTTTCGACGACTGACATCGAAAGTAGATTTTTCTCACTGCCGTTTGACAACAGAAAGTTGACATTTGCGGCTGAGCTTGCGTTTTCATCACTTTGCCGCTCGCCGAGCGTTTTGGGTTTCCGCGTGAACAAAATAGGTAGCCACGTCCGAATGTTTCCTTGACAATGCCCGTCATTTGTCGAAATAATCGTGTCACATGTCTAATAGACTGCGCGAGTAATGTTAACTTGATTGTCAATTAATATTTGCAATAAAATGAAATATGATATTTTCCATTAATAATATGCTCAGTCGTCGAAAAAATAGTATGTATGTTTCGAGCTAAAAGTGCGCTTGCCGCTTTTGCATGATGCACTATTCATGCGCAAGCGGCCAGAATGCACTTTCAGCTCTTAACATACAATATACTATTATACAACGAGTAGCTAAAATGCCACTTTTTTGCACGCGTGAGAAAGTGCAAAAAAAGCTTTAGATACGAGTTTTATAAATACTTTTTTCGACTACCACATATATCTGCGAAAAGAGAATACAAAACAGCGTCACTTCAAATTGAAAATTGATTATAAATTATGTTAGGTATGGTTTCATTGTTTTAAATTGAAAACTCACTAAATTTAATAAATTTAATAAATTTTGACATAACTGTGCAATAAAGTGATAGAAGAGTGGGATAATAGTTATTTAAGATACAAGTGCAAAAGGGCATTCTTTATTGCACGAATAGGTCAAATTAGAATGCGAGCGTTAGCGAGCATTCTAAGACCTATGAGTGCAATAAAGAGCATTTTTGCAAGAGTTTCTTACAACGTTTTATCTACGATCATAATCTTTTACGAAAGTATGTATTTCATTTTGTATTTTTTAAATTTACGTGCAATAAAATTTTTATAACACTAGTGTAATAAAAGTTAACTTTTTGCACTAAAATTAGTGTATCATAGATTTCTTATTGACATTAGCGTGCAATAAAATTTTTATAACACTAGTGTACTAAAAGTTAACTTTTTACACTAATATCGGTGTAGAAAGTAGGCACTTTTTACATGATCGTAGATAATAGTATTTTGTTTAACAAGCATTTAATGTAGGCTGTATTACACGAGGATGAAGTTTACACACTAGCCGAAGGGGAGGGTTTTGTAATCATCAAAGTGTAATACAGCCATTATATGCGTGTCAAATACAATATTTTATCTACAACTATGTATATAGTTGGTGAATACTATAAGTCTATATCAAATTCGAGGTTAGCCCGTTAGGTTTTGCGTCAGTCTGTGTTAAAACTGACACAAAACTTAACCTGCTAGTCTCGACGTTAATGTCATTTATTGACAATGTAGCCTACTAATTAAAAAAATAACCCAGTGGAATATAAAATTTCATATTCCACTAGTGTAATATGAGCTGGTTTTTGTATTTAGAGTTGGATATATAATGCATTTATTATTTGACAGTTGTAGATAAAAATGTTATTGCTTAGTATGCAATAACATGCTTTTGACTTATGGAATGTGTCAAATAATAGTCTTCTTTAGGAAATGGTAATAGAAAAAGCAATTTATGTACTGCAATTACAATTACTAAGTAGTAGTCAAAAGTAATTTGCCCAGCTCTAGCTTTCCAGAGATCCAATTTAAATTTAAAATAATTTCTTTGTGAATATGTACATACTCAATATTGTGGGTACTATATAGATCCTAAATATAATTCAGATGGCTTTGTAATTTGTCTAAATAAATCTATACATGTCCACGTTGCCTATTTTACCTTCATAAAACTTCTTTATGGCTCATTATTTTCTCAAAAAATGTTTATTGAATAATTAAAAAAGTCCGTAATTAATGCATTGTAATTCGAATATTTTTAATAAAGTTATCCAGACAACTTTATATCTAGTAAACATTTCTTTTATCTAGATAAAAATACTGATAATGGGTATCGACATTATTTAGATAAAGATAAAAGATAACGATCAGTGACTTAGCCAGGGGGAGGCTGTAGGGGCTATGTTTGGCTTTGAAACGGGTTACCCGGTATATGTACCTTTTCTTTACTTTGTATCAATAAATTTGTGACGGAAAATACAATAACAATAAATTTTACTTCAATATAATAAGTTGCAATATGCTTCAGAAAACATTTATAGCCCCTCCCCCATCTTTTAGTATTGAGATGGCCGTCGCTGAAAAAAATGAGTGATGAGCCATCACACTCAAATGTGAAATTAATTTCAAATTTTTTTGAACGATTTTGTTCAAAAAAATAGGCAGCCCCTGCACATTGAAAACAGGTGTAGTATGTCGCCAGCATACAGAACAGTTTCTATAACAAAGTTAGTTTGAAAATATTAGAACAATGAAGAGAGAAGGTCCAAGAAAAATATTGTTTTCAAAGATAATACGGTTTCGTCGTTCGATGAAGTTGTGTAATGTGTATATCGAGTGGCAAACATTTTATCGGAATACCTTTTCGATTTTGACATATAAGTGAAATAATATACCTAAAATAGTTCATAGTCAAAGGTACCTATACTGATAGTACAGAGAACGCTGCGATTTCTTAATTTATTAATATTTGAATCACCGTGGATAGAAAAAAATTGCGTTGAAGCTACAAATACACGCGCTATCTAAAGCGAAGATATTAACCCTATTTCCTGTCCAAGATATCTGGAATTCGTTTTTATCTAAATATTAGGATAAATATCGTATCGTCCTAGAGTACGCAAGTTGGGTTGCATATCATTTAAGGAGCATGGTAGTATTTTCTGTACTCGAAATAATTTAGTGATTATGTGGAAAAATTAAATAATTTTCTTGTATTCACCCTTCTGCTTCTACGTTAGAAACACTAATTGAGTAATCACTCTCACATTAAAAACTATTGAAATAGTCTAATATACATGGTGTTAGGGAAGTCGATGCAAACATTTCTAGGGGTGAATCCTTGGCCCAAAATATGATGATTTAACTCAAGTTGCCCATATACAAAGTTGCTTAGTTTAGCCGCTAGAGGGCTTTAAAAATTATTAGCTTTTTTAAATGTTTTAACCCTCCTGTATAATCACTACCATTTTTTTTTTGGATAGTTACTTTAATTTAGAAGCTATTTCTCTCCTACAAAATTTTAGTTGGTAAACGGTTTAGCCATAAAAAATATTTTCTAAATCCCTACAAGCCTAGTGTTAAGTTACAATTACTGATTCAAAATTTTATTAATTAAAGTCTTCAAATAATTCTATTTTAGCAATAAATGCTGTTACATCTAAAATAATACACTGCGATAATTTGGTTGTGAGAAACGTACTCACTGTCTTAGATTATTTAATTACGCAGGTATAAGTACTTATAATTATAACGTCTTTAAATTTCAGACTTATCAAGGCAAGGTTTCTTTATTAAAATGATTTTCTCATGGGAACATTAGATTTTTCAAGTTGAATAATATTTTCGGAAAGGGATTGAAAGAAATGGTGAATAGAAATACAGTATTCAAGTTTTTACATACTAAGTTGTAAAAATTTGTAAAGCAAGCTCCTAGTCGATATTGGTGTGTTGCAAGTCTGTTGCTGTTACTGAAATAAAATTCTTAGGAAGAAACGTAAGTGTAAAGCCTGTATGACACGACGCTAAATTTTATGCAAAATTTACTTGTAAATTTTCACATATAATCTCATAAGAGCATTAATTCTTTCCGGAAATTTTTTTGAGTGCGTTTCAACAACGTCGTATTAATTTGACCGAGCGGGACGTTGTTGAATGCATGAAAAATAAATTCCGGATATGAATTAATGCTCGAATGCAGATTCGGTAAGAAAATCGTAACGACACAAACCCTAAAAAGAAGTAATGTCTACCTACAAAAAATTTCCAAGAATTTTTGTGGTTGTCTTGGATACGGCTCGTGAACTAATTTTTCTATTGGTCATTAATGAGTGTCGTACGATTTTCATAAAAATATTAAGCACAGTTGCATACAGATAATTGGCTGCTAAATTTTGCGCTGAATTTTCAAGGGTAATACCACAAAAGGTGAAAATTTTTTGAGAATTTTTTTTGTTCACATGCAAATTGTTGCGTTTAAATTTATCGAAACCAAAACTGCGTTAAAAATCCGCGAGACCGCAGGTCGAGTGGAATTTGAGCAGTTTTTGTTGAGAGAAATTTGCAATAATTTGCATGTTGACGAAAAAAAAACTCTTAAAAATTTTGCCTTGAGTGGTATTTGGAAAGATTATTCAACAATCTGGGAGATGACTTTTACCGTGTTCGACAGCACACATTTTTAACGTTTTCCACTATTAATTCAATACTGGAGCTTCCAACACGATTATTATGAGTTCTTAGAACGACGCTGATTTACAAACTTTGACTTTGACGTTTTGGTGAAATGTAAGTCAAAGGGTACTCACTAAATTGAAATTATTAAAACCAATCGGGCTCGCGTGAAAACACTGTGACATTAGGTGTTTTCAATGACAGTCAATTTTGATTGGCCGTTTCTGACAAATTGAACAATTTTCATTGGTTCGTTCATTATAGTGTTGAATAATCATATACAATACCGCGAGCGGTCGACGAATTGCCGAAAAATTTTGTCAAAGTGTATGAGTGTTTATTGCTTCGATATAAATTGGTCGAGTGCGACAGCACGAGACCAATTTTGAAGCAATAAACACGAATAAACACTTTGACAAAAATTCATGCAATTCGTCGGCTGCAAGCGGCATTTGAAGGACTATTCAACGAACAAAATTGACATTTCCTAGTAATTAATCAATTTTATCACGTCCTCTTTGAAAATAAAAATCTGTTGACGTAAAATAAATTGTTTGTCAAACTTGACATTTCTAATATCATATTTGATTAATTTTACAGGAAGTTAAATAAATGTCACAGGAAGAGAAAAAAATTGTCATTAAAACTCCGCTAGCGGAATTGTTGCACAATTTTACGCTGATTGGTGGCAAATGACATAAATACTAAATTATGATTGGTGAATAGTTAACTTGAAGGGGGTGAGTTGAATAGTCATGTAAATTATTTAGAACTTATTCTAAATTTCCTGGTAAATATGCGTGTAAAAATGCACAGAAGTATCGTAATCATACTAAACTGCAGCGCATGACGCGGAAGATAAACATAAACATAACCTGCATTTTATTACCATTGTTTAACCACGTGTTTAATGTTGGCGCTCCTATCTAAGATACATTTAAGGGTCTCTAAGATAAATGTCTTAACCCAACCTCAGAAAATAGCTAACAAACCACAAATAACATGAAAACAAAAGCATACTTCAACCAATACCCTCTACTATCTATTCACAAAACTTGTGAACTGTCAAAACGCTGTCAATTTGGTACCGTGTTTAAATTGTTTTGGAACTTCTGCTTGCTGATTTTGGCAGCACTGAAATGTTTGAAATTTAAAAACTTGCGACACACTTTCTTGTAAAATAAATAATCTCCCAATTTCTTTAATTTTTGTGTATACACTTCAATTGCAATGGAACAGAAACGAAAGAGGGTTTTATTATTGGAAAGGGAGAAAAGGCTATAGTTGATTATTGCAAAGAAAAACTAGAAGAAAATAGTTTTGACTTTTGACACAGGTAACATAACCTTAACTTTAAATATTACTAGAAATCACTAGATCCCAAGTACATTCCCAAAAAAACTGTAATTTTCAGGTACACTCAGCAAATATTTAAAAAAATTTACATTGACAGTTCATGAGTTTTGTGAATGGATAATAGAGGGTACTGTTTCCACTTAAAATATTTGCTACTACGCATGTGCGCATGCCAAATTTGACATCAAATTTAGCACACGTTGCAAACAGGAAATTGTGTTTTTGAAAGAAAAATTATCAGTGAATTTATTTGAAAATTTACAAGTAAATTTTGTACAAAATTTAGCTTCGTGTCATACAGGCAAAACACATAACTGTTATTGAATATTAATAGTTTGTAATTTAATTACTTTCTGCTACTTAGTAAAAATTGTATGTGAAAACTTCAATTGTATAAAATGTTTGAATGTATGTCAACATAAAGTGATTAATCCCTTTACTGCGGTATTACTAAGTTCCGTGGTGGTTTTGCAATATGCTTTGTTAAAAATTTTTATTTTCGATTTCTATATTTACTCTCTATTTTTAATGGATTTTTACTGTACGGATGTGTATTTCGCTTGTGCAACAATTTGTTGATTGCCCCAAATTTACTAAATATTTGAGTAGATAAGCAAGATACAAATTGAAGATAGTCTTTGATGTTACGCTTTATTCTTTTATTTAATCGTTGCGTTATATTATATACCAAGAGACAAAAGTGCATCATTTGATCCTTTGGTCCCCAGGTATATGCGTTATTTTTGCACTCCCGGATCACAAACCAGGAAATAATAGTATATTATATCATGAGGGACTAAAGTGCACCATTTAATCCCGCGAGTGGAGTTTGTTGCCTCGACGTCGAATCCCGAGGGCAACAACCACTCAAGGGATTTAGGCACTTTAGTCCTGAGGTATATACGCTATTTTTTGCACTTTTGGGAACATTATCATCAAACATTTCCAAAATTTGGAATCTGTCAATTTGGAAACTGGCAATTACAATTTATTAAAAACTGAACTGCAGCAGGTCCTGGATAGCCTGAATCAGTTGGCAGTACTAAAATGTATTGTCAGTATATGTCAAATTCGAGATTTGCAAGTTAAGTTTTGAGTCGGTGTGTGTCAAATAACAAACAAAACCTAACCTACTAACCTCGTGTGTACATACATTTACTATAGTTACGGTATCATTTTTACTTTAGTCCCTAGAGATTAAATGAGCTACTTTAGTCCCTGTAAACGGGACTTAAGTCCCGGAAGTGCAAAAAAAACTTTAACACGACTGTTAGTGTTGTTATTACGAAATGTTTTCCAATTTGTATCTTACAGCAAAAGTTGTACGTTTAATCAAACAATTTGGTGTAAACCCACAGGATGCGGAAGACAGAACATGAGGGCTCGCGGATATAGTGTTTACTGTTTAGCTGAATTTCATTGTTCATTGACATCATGAGATCTAGTTCAGTTAAAGTAATACAGACGCGATCATTACAGTACAAAAGAGGGTAAAATATTCGTAGAGAGTGCATTCAAATAGATTTGAAAAAAACTTGCAGAGACTGTTAATTTATAATTTAGAATGAAAAGACAGATATTTGTCTTGTATTAGGCGGAGTGAACTTTTGCTAACAATAATTTTAGCATATTATTATTCTTTATTTGAGAGCATTTTTTGGAACTTAATCAATAATTTGAGTATCTAATTTTGTAATTATATGAGTCAAAGTTCCCTTATTAGCGCTTTAATATGATAAAAAAACAAATTAAAGAATATTAACACCTTGCAGATTCCTCTTTCGGAAACATTCTAAATAAACTAGATATTAAAACTTATTTGAAATACCAAAATAAAAAATAATCAATCGATTTTCAGTTATTTATTCTCGTTTATTTTAAATTTGTTTATCTTCGTCGGTGTTGTTATAGACTATCAACCAAATTAATTTTAGTATCGTTAAGAGCTTCATCACTGCACTCAGTGCGGTAACGGATAACGGATATTACCGCAATCTTTTGTGTAAAAAATACATTGAACCAGAATTTATTGATGAAGATAAAATATTGAACAATACACGTTTGCTTATGCCACTTAACGAGACTCGTTTGATGCTCATAGTCAAACTTGCATCGTTAATATCTATTATGTGATACAGACCACATTTTACAACTTTGTAGTAACTTATGTCAGCGATTATGTACAATTGTACAGGAGTATTTTAATACAATTTTAATTCTTGGATGTCGATGAAGTTTTTCATAAATTTTTGTTTCAACCTTTAAATTTACAATGCTCGGGTATATGATATTAAATATAAGATAATTATATAATCTTATTACTCTTTTAGACTAGGACTGGGCCCTGTATGTCTATGCCCCGCTATTTTGCGGATAAAGAAATCCAGCTTTGTTTCCATCTTTTGGGCGGTCATCCAGGAACTCTTTTCGGTGGTGGTATTTCGTTTTTACAAATTTTTGTCTGTGACAGATGATGACGAGTGAATTAAGTAGCTCGTCAGATGTCGCTGGCGGTCCCAAGCCCGGATGAAGGAGGAGGGTTGTCAAGCAAAGGTAGCTTCCTATGTGATATAAAAAATAGTAAAGAGGTCACAGCAATGAAACTAAGGCTCGGAATCGATTTAATTATATAATATTTGCTTTAATTTTCGAATCCGGCAGATATCCATAGTTCTGTTTTCGGTGTCAAATGAAAGGTACTGATATAAGCTAACAGAAAATACCGGATGGCATTGGCTACAACTTGAGTATTTTTAGATATTCAATATGGCGCTCAACACGGCCTCAGATTTTGTTAAATTCTAATATTACTGTTAGATGGTCTTATTTGGTATGAAACTACGCGTTTTCAGTGATGATCAATCCAAAATCTATGTATTAAAAACTAGATGAGACTGAAGACATGATAGGGGACCATGCATATGGAACTCGAAATGAAAGAGGCCAAAAGCTGATGAACTGAAAAAATAGCGCCGAATACAAGAGACAATATTAATCTACTAAATGGGGAATTAACAAGTATTATGGAAAAAGCTTTAGGAAAAATAGCAAAGAAGGATAAAAAGAACAAAACGATAATAAGCGAAAATACAAGAAAATTAATAGAAATGAGAGGAAACCTTGAGATACAGACACGATGATCAGAAAAAGCTATCAGAATTGAACAAACAAATAAGAGCAGCAATCAGACAAGGCAGAATCGGAACAACCAGGAAGTACGAGATAAAGATGAAATACTGGCCATAACAGAAGAATTTTACAAAAACTTGTACAGCTCACAAATAGAACCCCCAGAAAATATATGTAACGTGAATTCCGAAGACATGCCAGACATTGATAAAGAAGAAGTAGAAACAGCTATAAATGAAATTAAACTAAACAAAGCTCCAGGAAAAGATCAAATCTTAATAGAAATGATGAAATACGGAGAAGAACATCTAGTAAAAGAGATAACCCACCTGCTCAACAATTGTTTACATAAAAAGGAAATCTCCTTAAACTGGTCAGAAGCACTAACAATCTTAATTTACAAAAAAGGGTATAAAATCCATTTGAAGAATTACAGACCTATTGCATTACAATCCCAGATTTACAAACTACTTACTAAGATTATAACAAAGAGCTAGAATATTAGACGAAAGCCAGCCAAGTGAACAAGCGGGATTCAGAACAGGCTTCGGAACTTGCGATCACCTACAAACTATAGGTACGTGTACTAATTGAAAAGACTATAGAGTACAATATACCGCTCTAGTTGGGATTCATCGACTATGAAAAAGCTTTTGATAGCATAGAATTTTCGGCAATAAAGAGAGCAATGCAAAACTGCAGAATTGACACGAGATACATTAAACTCAGCGAAAGCTGCTACGACCAACCAACTAACATATACCGACTACACACCAACACCAACCCAGTACCGATAAGGAAAGGAGTCAGACAAGAAGATGCGCTATCTCCAAAGTTATTTACAGCCACACTCCAGGATGTTTTTAGGAGCCTTAATTGGGAACAAATGGGAATAAATATAAATGGAGAAAGACTAAATCATCTGAGATACGCTGATGACATAGTTATAATATCGGATAATATTGAAGATCTCAAGAAAATTATAAAAGCTCTGATTGAATTTAGAGAAGACTAAGGTAATGACCAATACAGTAAATATCGAAGATATAATAAAATCAAAAACTAGACTGGGTGAACGAATATATTATTATGGTACACTAGTAGATGGATTTGGATGAAGATTAAATGTATACATAGAATTTGGGAGATCAATGCAATTAATTTTGAAAAATTTAAAAAGAACAGGCTGTTTGAATTAAGTTCATTATCAAAGATCTAATTTGAGACAAATTAACACACCTCCAACTAGCTCAACGGGGCGGTGGTAAAAATGGCGGCAGTCGAAGGAGGAAAGGGGGCGTTACCCTCTGCTAAACAGTTGATTAATCGGAGAACAATTTATTATAGTTATTATTTTGTACAGATTAACTTAAAACTAGAGAATATATACATATAACCCCGAAAAAGAAGATGGCGGATTGGTGTCCGTGGTCGGATGCTGGTGGAATCCTTCGGAGGCGGCGGCTGAAGGGCGCAGCGTCCTAGAAGCGGCTAGGGCTGCAGGAGCGGGCGCTTGTCGTCCTCTTGGGGGCGGCGGCTGAAGGAGCTCGTCGTCCGGGTAACGCGTAGGCGGCAGGTGCGGGCAACGATCTTCCTCTCGGGGGCGGCGACTGAAGGAGCTCGACGTCCTGGGAACGCGTAGGCGGCAGGTGCGGGCGATGTTCTTCCTCTCGGGGGCGGCGGCTGAAGGAGCTCGACGTCCTGGGAACGCGTAGGCGGCAGGTGCGGGCGATGGTCTTTCTTTCGGAAGCGGCGGCTGAAGGGGCTCGACCTCCTAGAAACGGCGTAAGCGGCAGGCGCTGGCGTTGACCGTCCTCTCGGGGGCGGCTGCGGAAGTGGCTCAGCGTCCGGCTGGTGGGATCCTTCGGAGGCGGCGGCTGAAGGGCGCAGCGTCCTAGAAGCGGCTGGGGCTGCAGGAGCGGGCGCTTGTCTTCCTCTCGGGGGCGGCGGCTGAAGTGGCTCGACGTCCGGCTGGTGGGATCCTTCGGAGGCGGCGGCTGAAGGGCGCAGCGTCCTAGAAGCGGCTGGGGCTGCAGGAGCGGCCGCTTGTCTTCCACTCGGGGGCGGCGGCTGAAGGGGCTCGACGTCCGAGAAAGGCGTAGGCGGCGGGTGCAAACAATGACTGTCCTCTCGGGGGCGGCGGCTGAAGTGGCTCGACGTCCAAGTTCCTCGAAGACGGCAGGCGGCTGAGTCCAGCGGAGACGGCGGTGCTAAGTACAACGGAGGTGATATGCTCTAAGTCCAGCGTGGGCGAGAGCTCCGTGAACAGCAGAGTCCAGAAGGGGCAGCTTTCCTGAATCGCCAGAGTCCAAATAGGCAGCTAGTCTGGAAGCAGCAGAGTCCAAGCTAGGCAGCTTCCTTCGAGGTTGGCTGGAACTCCTGGAGGTGGCTGCTGGTCCTTGGATGGCTGCTTGTTCGACCCGCCGAGGCAGAGTGATTTCCTAAGGCCAGGGTGTCTCTATTTAAAGAGCCTGAACCCCGAGGTAGCTGCCTCCCTCGATGCTTATTGGCCCGTGGCGTGAAGACAGATTTCTGGGGGCATTCATTTAGGCAATTGTGCAAGGCGTCATGCTAATTTCCCGGCGCATCTAATTAGCGATTTGATTTTAGCTGCATCGTCTTGCCAGACAAAAAACTTAAATTTTGATACTAGACACGGCCTGGTTTTATTAAAATATCACGGTGCTCCGATTCCAGCGCTGCAATTTAATTAGCGCGCTCGAGCAGTATCTTAATCGTACTGTATTGCCCGAATAGAGATTTCACTATGATCAGATTATGGTGCGGCCACTCGTTTTAACTAGCGCGCGATTAGCGGCTTGATTCTAGCCCCATTATATTGCACGGCCTGGTTTTATTGAAATACATTTGAATTTTGAATCTAAACCCGACGTGATTGAGATAAATATAACTCGCTGTCGAATTACTGTGCTGCGTTTGGGTTCATTTAATTTTATATTGCTCGAAAATACATTTGAATTTGGAATCTAAACCCGACGTGATTGAGATAAATATAACTCGCTGTCGAATTACTGTGCTGCGTTTGGGTTCATTTAATTTTATATTGCTCGAAAATACATTTGAATTTGGAATCTAAACCCGACGTGATTGAGATAAATATAACTCGCTGTCGAATTACTGTGCTGCGTTTGGGTTCATTTAATTTTATATTGCTCGAAAATACATTTGAATTTGGAATCTAAACCCGACGTGATTGAGATAAATTATTTCCCTCCGCGCGCCGTTAATTGGGGCAGTGCCGCAGTTCTTCGTCTTCCTTGTAGTTTTGCGCAATTTTTTTATACGCAACACTGGCTAGTTCAATTTCCGCGGCACCAACAATTAGAATAAACGTTGCCGTTCCTGCATATATAATTGTTTGCCCGAGCGCCTGTAAGGGTTCTTTTTGCCCGTGAATTGTAGCAGTTTGCTTCGGCAATCCAGCGGCCGTTTCAGGCCAGCGCGTTAATTTATGATTTTTGGGAGAGCAGCGAAGGATCTGTTACCCAGCTTCGTAAATCAGGGCCCCGGTGAAGGCTTGGACACTTTTGATGCTTTCATTACGTAGTTTAATTGTCGTTTCCCCGTCCCATGCGTTTTTCGAGTACTTGCTCTGACGTTTTTACAAATGCAAGTGAGTGATGGATAACGGCTTGAGTTTTTGAGCGGACTTGTTACTGCATTTTGGAATTTACTGCTTCCGCCCTTATTTTCCTTAGCTACCAACTGATTTATACAAAGGCTCGAAAATTGTCCTCTTGGCCCGTTTCTTTTTTAAAAATCAGCAGTTCTCGGTACCCTGACGGCCGAACAACGGCCGCTGTCATAAAAGAAAGGCGCGGTTCTAGGACCGAACCCTTCGTTCGTTTCTAGGCTATTTGGGGCCATTTATGGCTCATTATTTACTATCGATACGAGAGTTGGCCTGCCGGGTGACAAACAAATTTTCTTAATTTCTGCCGACGCTCGTATCAATCCCCCCTTTCTCCGATGTTCTCGAGCCGCGCCTAGTCAACGGCTAGGCCAGGGGAAGGGCGTAGTTGGTCGACGTGTAGTCTGGAGGTCGTAGCTGCCACTCCCCAGGTCGGTGTAGCTTCTTGCCAAACCGTGCGTACGGTGGGGGTATTCGTAGCTCTGCTTCTTCCGGTTGCGAAGTGCTGGGGCTCTGGGATGGTCTGTGGCGGGGAGCCCTTGTTGGACTTCTCATCGTGGGCGGGCGCGTTGCCCTGGTGTGCTGATGAAAGTTGTGTGGCGGTGGCAGCCGGCTGATGACGTCCCATGAGCGGTTGGGGAATTTTTCTCCTACTACTGGCATCTCGGCGTTCTCTGCTGGTTTTCCCAATTCTGTGGCCGAAAGGATTTCCGGTGCTGATGTTTCAGCAACGTGGGCTGGTTTGTGGGCGACTTCCACTGGTTGATTCGCGACGGTGGCGACCTGGTATTCGGAGGCGGAAACTGCGAGCTTCTTTTCCACCTTCTGAGGCTCCTGTTCCTGGTCGGACTGGGGCTGAGGTGGGTGTTGCTCTAGTTGTGGCTCCTTTTTCTTCTTCTCGGGTTGGCGGGGCGGAGGCCGTTTAGGTAGCTCGTAGGTGGTACCGAGCCGGTGCTTGACGAACCCTTTGGTTAGCCTTTTCTCCTTGTGCTTGACGATAGTTCCTTGTTTTTCCTTCGGGAAACGATAGGGCGGACTCTGTATCTCGGGGAGGTCTTTCGTAACTTCGTAAAGTCGACCTTCCCGTTCCGGAAGGAAATGGTTCGTAGGTTTATCGGGTTCTAAGCTTACGGTGGAGAAACGTTGGCTGGGGCTGGAATCGAGGCAGTAGGTGGTGGCTCTCTGGTGTCTGCCGTGATGCAGGCAGCGGCGCGTAAAATCCCAAGTAACCCCTTGTTCCATTAGCCATGGTAGCCCGAGGATGAGATCCTCTCTTAGATCCTTCGCCACGACGCACTGAAGAGGGTACTTTTCTTGCCCTAAGTGGAGCTGTACCTGGGTTTCTCCTAGTAGCGCCATCGTAGCGTTTTCCTGGGCCATCTTAGCCGTGGGGTAGGGATGGGGTTGGAGATGCTTTCTCTGTACCCAGACTGCATGAATAAAGTTGTGGGTGGCGGCGGAGTCCACCAGTGCGCAGGCCTCCTGCTGTTGTGGCCCTATCCTCACCGCGATGCGCGGAAGGGCATGACTAGTGGTTGTGCTTAATAGGTAACATTGGCTCGGGCCGCAGGCGAGGTTTCGCTGTTCAGGCGTCCGAGCCGCTCTTCGTTTCCCGACGGGCCGGCTTGGGGGCGAGGCGCTGAGGCGTCCTCTGGTGGTGGAGCCAGGCGAGGCGGGGCAAGGTTTCGTGCCGGGCCCGCGTCGCGTTGCTGGGGGCAGTCCCTGTTATAATGACGCCCTGGGCAGAAATGGCAGCGGGGCAGGCTGGGCTCTGGATATTCCCGAGTTCGGATCTCGCGAACCGGGGGCGGCGCTTGGTCCTCCAAGTCCTTTTCGACGGCTGACACCTTGTCCAATAGGTCGTCCACGGTGATTGGCGGAGCGAGCCTTAAGTAGGGGCGCAGAGCTGGTTTCAGTAGCTCCACCATTATCGGAATCATGGATGCTGGGGACTGCTGGATTTCCAAACGTCGAACCAACTGCAGCTTCCGCAGTAGGAAGATCTCGGCGTTTTCACGTCCTCCCTGCTTCTGGCCGTATAGCTGCGTGGTGAGCGAGGCTCGGATCTCTGGACTGTCGAATCTTCGCTTGAATCTGTCCACAAACTCTGTCCAGGCTAAGGGTAGCGAGGCGTACGGCCGCCACCACTGGCTTGCTTTTCCTTGTAAGGCGTTAGTTGCTACCTTGAGCAACTCAGCGGCTGAACATTCGCTCTGCGCGCGGTACCGGGCGCACTCGTCCAGGAAGTCTTGTGGGTGGTCCAAATCTTCCCCTTTGAAGGTGGGCGGCGGATCTACTTTCTTTGGTGCTGACAGCTTGCTGATCAGTGCCTGGAATTGTTCTTCCGAGAGAGTGAGGTTACTTGTTGTCATGTTTGGTTGTTGTGCTGGGCGCCACTGGGTGTTGTTGTCCACTCCCAGAAGTGGTTCTGCTGTTTGCTGCGTGTCTGTTGCGGCGGCGGAGGCGGCCAGACTCACCTCGTGGTGTGTCCTCAAGGGTAGCAGCTCGGCATCCCTGGTTGGACTGTTGTTGGGCCGTGGCGTCCTCTGTCCGCATTGGAACAGCGGCTGGCTGTTGAAAAGCTCGGTGCTCTCCATACTTGCGCTTGGGTGCGCTCCGGGAGGCGGATCCTCGCTGTTTCGACTCGGGGTTTCCTCCGTGTTCATCTTCGTTCTCGACTTCACCATTGTGGGCGTGACTTCCCTCTGGTCCCTTCCAAAGGCTGGCCTCACGTTCCGGGCGTCAATTAACACACCTCCAACTAGCTCAACGGGGCGGTGGTAAAAATGGCGGCAGTCGAAGGAGGAAAGGGGGCGTTACCCTCTGGTAAACAGTTGATTAATCGGAGAACAATTTATTATAGTTATTATTTTGTACAGATTAACTTAAAACTAGAGAATATATACATATAACCCCGAAAAAGAAGATGGCGGATTGGTGTCCGTGGTCGGATGCTGGTGGAATCCTTCGGAGGCGGCGGCTGAAGGGCGCAGCGTCCTAGAAGCGGCTAGGGCTGCAGGAGCGGGCGCTTGTCGTCCTCTTGGGGGCGGCGGCTGAAGGAGCTCGTCGTCCGGGTAACGCGTAGGCGGCAGGTGCGGGCAACGATCTTCCTCTCGGGGGCGGCGACTGAAGGAGCTCGACGTCCTGGGAACGCGTAGGCGGCAGGTGCGGGCGATGTTCTTCCTCTCGGGGGCGGCGGCTGAAGGAGCTCGACGTCCTGGGAACGCGTAGGCGGCAGGTGCGGGCGATGGTCTTTCTTTCGGAAGCGGCGGCTGAAGGGGCTCGACCTCCTAGAAACGGCGTAAGCGGCAGGCGCTGGCGTTGACCGTCCTCTCGGGGGCGGCTGCGGAAGTGGCTCAGCGTCCGGCTGGTGGGATCCTTCGGAGGCGGCGGCTGAAGGGCGCAGCGTCCTAGAAGCGGCTGGGGCTGCAGGAGCGGGCGCTTGTCTTCCTCTCGGGGGCGGCGGCTGAAGTGGCTCGACGTCCGGCTGGTGGGATCCTTCGGAGGCGGCGGCTGAAGGGCGCAGCGTCCTAGAAGCGGCTGGGGCTGCAGGAGCGGCCGCTTGTCTTCCACTCGGGGGCGGCGGCTGAAGGGGCTCGACGTCCGAGAAAGGCGTAGGCGGCGGGTGCAAACAATGACTGTCCTCTCGGGGGCGGCGGCTGAAGTGGCTCGACGTCCAAGTTCCTCGAAGACGGCAGGCGGCTGAGTCCAGCGGAGACGGCGGTGCTAAGTACAACGGAGGTGATATGCTCTAAGTCCAGCGTGGGCGAGAGCTCCGTGAACAGCAGAGTCCAGAAGGGGCAGCTTTCCTGAATCGCCAGAGTCCAAATAGGCAGCTAGTCTGGAAGCAGCAGAGTCCAAGCTAGGCAGCTTCCTTCGAGGTTGGCTGGAACTCCTGGAGGTGGCTGCTGGTCCTTGGATGGCTGCTTGTTCGACCCGCCGAGGCAGAGTGATTTCCTAAGGCCAGGGTGTCTCTATTTAAAGAGCCTGAACCCCGAGGTAGCTGCCTCCCTCGATGCTTATTGGCCCGTGGCGTGAAGACAGATTTCTGGGGGCATTCATTTAGGCAATTGCGCAAGGCGTCATGCTAATTTCCCGGCGCATCTAATTAGCGATTTGATTTTAGCTGCATCGTCTTGCCAGACAAAAAACTTAAATTTTGATACTAGACACGGCCTGGTTTTATTAAAATATCACGGTGCTCCGATTCCAGCGCTGCAATTTAATTAGCGCGCTCGAGCAGTATCTTAATCGTACTGTATTGCCCGAATAGAGATTTCACTATGATCAGATTATGGTGCGGCCACTCGTTTTAACTAGCGCGCGATTAGCGGCTTGATTCTAGCCCCATTATATTGCACGGCCTGGTTTTATTGAAATACATTTGAATTTTGAATCTAAACCCGACGTGATTGAGATAAATATAACTCGCTGTCGAATTACTGTGCTGCGTTTGGGTTCATTTAATTTTATATTGCTCGAAAATACATTTGAATTTGGAATCTAAACCCGACGTGATTGAGATAAATATAACTCGCTGTCGAATTACTGTGCTGCGTTTGGGTTCATTTAATTTTATATTGCTCGAAAATACATTTGAATTTGGAATCTAAACCCGACGTGATTGAGATAAATATAACTCGCTGTCGAATTACTGTGCTGCGTTTGGGTTCATTTAATTTTATATTTCTCGAAAATACATTTGAATTTGGAATCTAAACCCGACGTGATTGAGATAAATTATTTCCCTCCGCGCGCCGTTAATTGGGGCAGTGCCGCAGTTCTTCGTCTTCCTTGTAGTTTTGCGCAATTTTTTTATACGCAACACTGGCTAGTTCAATTTCCGCGGCACCAACAATTAGAATAAACGTTGCCGTTCCTGCATATATAATTGTTTGCCCGAGCGCCTGTAAGGGTTCTTTTTGCCCGTGAATTGTAGCAGTTTGCTTCGGCAATCCAGCGGCCGTTTCAGGCCAGCGCGTTAATTTATGATTTTTGGGAGAGCAGCGAAGGATCTGTTACCCAGCTTCGTAAATCAGGGCCCCGGTGAAGGCTTGGACACTTTTGATGCTTTCATTACGTAGTTTAATTGTCGTTTCCCCGTCCCATGCATTTTTCGAGTACTTGCTCTGACGTTTTTACAAATGCAAGTGAGTGATGGATAACGGCTTGAGTTTTTGAGCGGACTTGTTACTGCATTTTGGAATTTACTGCTTCCGCCCTTATTTTCCTTAGCTACCAACTGATTTATACAAAGGCTCGAAAATTGTCCTCTTGGCCCGTTTCTTTTTTAAAAATCAGCAGTTCTCGGTACCCTGACGGCCGAACAACGGCCGCTGTCATAAAAGAAAGGCGCGGTTCTAGGACCGAACCCTTCGTTCGTTTCTAGGCTATTTGGGGCCATTTATGGCTCATTATTTACTATCGATACGAGAGTTGGCCTGCCGGGTGACAAACAAATTTTCTTAATTTCTGCCGACGCTCGTATCAAAATTAATATGAAAATGATAACTATTGAGTATTCTATAGGGGTTTTGGAATTTAGAAAGTAAATACAGGCTTGTATCACACATGACAAATGTAAATTCTAATGAAAAAATATGTTGAAGTAGGTAAGACTCAAATGAGCTTAAATTATAGATGATAATTAAAATATGGTAGTTAGGCGAATTTGTTACAATTATAAATAATAACAGATTATAAAAATATGTAACTTTTTACAATTTTGGTCTCAATAAAAATATAGAAATTTACCCTATTTTAAATGTGTTAGTCTAAAAAGGTTTAAAAATGGTCATTAATAAAATCTACGAGGTGATAATAATAGCGAAACATAAAGAAGAGTATTACAAATGAAGCATCAGTTATAGAAGAGTATTGGAAGATGGAAGAACTAAATAGAAGCAAGAACAATTATTAATTATAGAAGAATTCAAGATTTGGACGGAAATATTTTATTGTAAATAATACAATTGACAAGGAGTTACATTGGTTTGAGTGTTGTCAAGTGCTGCGTTCATTGAAGGCGTTCTGAAGACAAGAGGATCTGTTCGGGGAAGATAGCAGAGGGACCACTGGACTTGAGGTATTCTGTTGGTTACTGACGACAGAGGTTGGTAAAGCTTGGAGCTACGGAAGAAGAATATCAATTGGAGATCGTTTGTGACAGCTAACTTTCCGTGGATCTGTATGAAGCAGGGTGTTTCCGGAGGATAGCAGTTGCACGAGCAGAGTAGGAAGAGGTCTGTCCTGGTAGCAGCCGGGAGTCGACAAGTTGACAGCTGTTGTCAGTAAGCAGTACATGACAGCAGGACTAACTAGGGGTCCAAGCTGCTAACGTCAGGAGGATTACTATCTTGGAGGTGATAAGAGCAGTGAGAGTAGGAACAGTGCAAAGTGGGTCGTAGTCTTGTTCAATCAACGCTATATCAAATAAAAGACAATTTTATTTATTATAATATTAATCATGCAAATTTAACAAAAACTTGACTTTAATTATTAATCTACTATTATAATTTTTAAAATTTAATTGAAAAGTCAAATTTAATATATTACTAAAAATACCGAATCTGTTTGGAGACAAGATTCACCAACCATCAACCCCCAATAAGGACATCCCAACAGCAATAAACCCCAAGGATCTTTCCACCTCTCACCCCGTTGATGTCAAAATGGACGTCATACAAACCACGGTGCCCAGACGGAAGAATTGTTTAGAAACTTCAGCAAAACTAATAACACTTATGTAAAGGTAAGCGAACGCATTTATTTCCTTAAAATGTGTAAAAAAAACCTCTTAATCCCAAAATTTTTACAAATTAATACTTCACATATAGTTTTTCAAAACAATAATCATAAACGACTTTTTAAAGAAATTCAAAATAACACAGCTATGAAAACTTTAACTTTACTAATAAAAGATAATTACTGCCTTTTAAATCAATTAAAACAGAAACTTATAAAAATGCAAGATTAGTTCAATAAATTTGCAAATAAAAATATAATTATAAACGTTCTAGCAACAAAAGTCAAACAGAACATAATTTTAAGAAATGTGTTACATACCAAATTAACCAAAAAAATCAACTCACTTTTAAACAAAAATCAAATGAATAATACATCCAAGATAAACCACCATTTTAACACAAATAATAGAAACTCAAACAACCAAACCAACAATAAAATTTCTAATTTTGAAAACCCAAATGAATTTATTTACAATATGATCAATATAGAATTACCATTAAATGTTGAAAATATTTTAAAATTAGAACCTAATTTCAATTATTGTAATCCAAAAGACAAACTTCCAATAGAAAATATAATTTGCAATATAGAAAATGGTATTGCAGAAATGTCACAAACTCAACAAAGTTCAATACGTGCTAATATTTGTAACATTTTAACAAATCATAAAAATAATAAACATCAATCTTTAACTTTTGCACAATTAAAATATAACAATGAACTAACAAAAAATATACAAGAATCTAAACATGTTCTTAATAAAAATAAAGAATCATAACTTCAGCAGATAAAACCCAAAAAACAGTAATAATGACAAAAACTGATTATCATAACAAAATGACAAATTTATTAGGTGATGTTAACACATATAAAAAAGAATTAAAGGACCCTACTCAAATAATTCAAAATAAAAACAACAAGTTAGTAAAAAAGCTATTAGATAATAATTACATTGACAACGTAACATATAAAACATTAATATCACATAACGGACTTCCACCAAAAATATATGGGTTACTTACAAGTTGTCTAAATAGCTTTCAAAAATTTTAATGAATGTCACCACACTTAATAAATTTAGTATTCAAGATTCATGGAAATGCAAACAACACGTTGATAATATGAAATTAAATAAATACCATAGCCTTTTTTCTTTAGATGTTGTTTCACTTTACACTAACATACCAATTGATCTTGCAATAGACACAATTAAAAATAATTGGAACAGAATTAAAAAACATACACATATCCCACTTAATAAATTTATTGAATTGGTTGAGTTTGTTCTAAACACTACATATTAGGGATGGGCGCGTGACGTGAAAACGGTCGTGTCACGTCGTGTCACGGCGTGTCACGTCGTGAACGTGACTAATATTTGAAAATCGTGACGTGAACGTGAGTGAAAATTTCCATGGCGTGATTCACGTTTCACGTTAATTTCACGTTAAATATTTAGTAACGAATAAAAAACTGCAGGGTGCAGCAACTTTTAAATGTAATTAAATCACGAATTGTTACATTATGTGGCTGTATTTTTGGACCCTAATTATAAATCCTTAAAGTTCATACCTTCACATAAAAGAGAAGATATTCGTTCGACTGTAAAGGAAATCCTAGAGCAAATCCAAATATACAAAAATGCAAATCAAACTATAGATAATAATGATGAAATGCATAGCAAACGATCAGATTCTTATTTTTCTACACTTAGAGATAGCTCTGACGATGACACATCTAATGATCATGATCTCGAAACAGAACTAAATTATTATGTTAAATTAAAATGCGGAAATGTAGATGACAATTTAGGTTTTTGGAAAAACAGTGTAAATATGCAAATTTAAAAAAAGGCTCGAGAAATTTTAAACCTACTTGCAAGTTCCGCTACAAGCGAAAGAGTATTTTCTACAGCTGGGCGAATTTTAGAAGAGCGCAGAACTCGACCTAACGCTGAAAATGTTGATTACATATTATTTTAAATAAAAATTTTAATGTTTTGTTTTGTATACTCGGCTTAACGCTGACAATGTTAATTACGTTTTATTATTAAACCAAAAATGTATTGTGTAGATGAACCTGTTTTTGGAAAACTAATGTTTTGTTTTGTATACTCGATTCAACACTGAAAATGTTGATTACGTTTTATTTTTAAACCAATTTATTGTGTACATGTGTAGATGAAATTATTATTCTAATAAAAGTAATGTTTTGTTTTGTATACTCGCCTTAACGCTGAAAATGTTGATCCTTGTACGTAAAACTACTTTTAAACCTACGAATTAAAAGTGTTGTCTAGCAACATATACATTTTGTACTTACACCAATAAGGGAAACGTCAATTTCAATGACAGCTTTTGTTATTAAAATTAATGTCTTTGAAGACAGCTGCAAGAAATGTATTTGCGAGAAATCAGTATTTATCCTTTGTCGTAAGTTATTGTAGTCAATTTTCATTTTTTTCTTTTTATGTCAGCTATTCTGATTGCAACATCACGTAAATTATGTCACGCGCAGAAACATATTTTTAGTTCCCTTTACGTTTCTTTTCATTGGTTTTAAATTTGAACATTTTGTTCTATCTGAATTTAAATTTTCAAATAAAAGCTGCGTGTCACGTCGTGAGTGGCGTGTCACGCCGTGAACGTGAGTGAACGTGAGCGTGAACGTGCGTGAACGTGAGTGTTTCAAGCAAGCTTGAAACGTGCGTGACGTGAGCGAAAACTCACTCACGCGCCCATCTCTACTACATATCCATCCATCCACCATATATATATAACTAGCTTTTACCCTCGACTTCGTTCGCGCGAGGTTCGTTATTTGTGTATTAAATAATGACTAATTTTCTGTCATCCCATCCCATCCCATCGCATCCTATCCCCGTCCCCGTCCCTTTCTCCGTCCCCGTCTCGGTACTGTCTCATTCCGTCCGTCCCGTCCCGTCCCGTCCCGTCCCGTCCCGTCCCGTCCTGTCCCGTCTCGTCCCGTCCCGTCCTTTCCCCTTCCATCCCATTCCTTCCCTTCCCTTCCCTTTCCGTCCCGTCCCGTCTCGTTCCTTTCGTCCCGTCCCTTCCTTTTCCGTCCAGTCCCTTCCTGTTCAGTCCCGTCCCGTCCAGTCCCGTCCCTTCCCGTCCCGTCCCGTCCCTTCCCCTTCCATCCCATTCCTTCCCTTTCCTTTCCGTATCATCCCGTTCCGCCCCGCCCCGCCCTGTTTCGACCCTTCCCGTCCCGTCCAGTCCCGTCCCTTCCCGTCCCGTCCCGCCCCTCCCCTTCCATCCCATCCGCTCCTCTTCCATCCCATCCTTTTCCTTCCTTTCCGTCCCGTCCGTCCCGCCCCGCCCCGATGCGTCCCTCCCTCCCCGTCCCGCTTTGCCCCGTCCCGTTCCGTCCCGTCCCTTCCCTTCCCGTCCAGTCCCGTCCCGCTCAATCCCGTCCCGTCCAGTCCGTCCCGTTCCGTCCAGTCTAGTCCCGTCCCGTCCCGTTTCTTCCCTTATGTCATGTTCACCGTCTTGGACTTAAAAATAAATGTAATTTTCGTAATCAACGTCCCAAAAAACCTCAATAACGACACCCATATCGATTTTTAGGCTTACTTACCCCATTTCACCCCCTAAGGGGTTGATTTTCGGAAAATCACGAAATACGTGTTTGATTATTTGTTTTTAGGAGTACTCCTACGAAGTTTCAAGTCGAAATGTCTATTTAATATTATTTCTCCATACAAATTGGAACCCCCATTTTACCCCTTTAGGGGTTGAATTTCGAAATATCCTTCCTTATTCCTTGTATACATCATAAAGGGAACCTCTGTGCAAAATTTCAGCTTTCTAGTTCCAAGGGTTTGGGCTGGGCGTTGATGAGTGAGTGAGTGAGTCAGTCAGGACCTTTAGAAATATATATAAGATAGGCTTGTCTGGGACGCTGTTTTGTGTGTCCGGGACGCTGTTTCAGCAGCCAAACCGTAAGAGATAGAGAAAAAAGTTATGAAAGTTATATGTTTGGAATGGTCATGTCAGGTCAGGAACCAAATTTCAGTCACGTGACACTTCCGGTTTTCGATAAATCACGTGATTTCCGCCCGTCCGGGACGCTGTTTCAGCAGCCAAAGCGTAAGAGATAGAGAAAAAAGTTATTAAAGTTATTTGTTTGGAAATCACTTGATTTCTCGAAAACGCGTTCTATTTGAAAAACGGTCTTTTTTGTTTTATTAAATGAGACATTTGTCTCACTGGTTGCTAGTTTCACATATAATAATACAACATACTCACAAACTTTTAATTGCACAATGGGTTCTCCTATTTCATCTACTATAGCTAATCTTGTGTTGGAATAAATCGAAACAAAAATCCTTGAACAAAACAACGATTTTTCTCTTTATTTAAGATATGTTGATGATATCATTATGGCATCTGACTCTATTAACAAACAAAATTTCTTTAATATTTTTAATAACGTACATCCAAGACTTAAATTTACAATAGAAAATGAAAATAAAAATGCATCTATAAACTTTTTGGATTTAACCTTATACAGGCAAGCTAATGGGAATATTTTAACAAATTGGTATCGTAAAAATATAAAAACAAACCGATATTTAAATTTTAATTCAAACATTTCAATTAAATATAAAACAAACGTAATTAACAACTTAATAGACAGAGCCATCAAACTCTCTTCTACACAATTTCATAAACAAAAATTAGAAATAATAACAAATATACTATGCTTGTTTTGCCCTGTCAGCAATGATAGATGACAGGGCAAAACAAGCACTAACATCCATCAACTGTGTAGCGCACCTAGGCCTCAACAAGGTCACTTTCCTTATCCGCTCCAAGGATAGGAAAGAAGTACCTGAAAGTAGTGCAAATTAACCTCCACCACTGCAAAGCAGCCACTGCAAATCTAAGCAGAAAGCTGCTAGCAGATGACATCGATTTAGCACTGATCCAAGAACCATGGATAGTCAAGGGACAAGTCCGTGGGCTAGGGGGTGCTAAAGGTAAGCTTATTTATAATCATGCAGGTCCTCGAACATTCATACTTATAAGAAATAATCTAGACTGTTTACCACTAATGGAATTCTGTTCTAGAGACATAACCACAATTAAAATAAAATGGAATAATGATGAAGGTTGTGACCAAGCCATTATAAGCTCCGTCTACCTTCCATCCGATTCCAGGGACCCACCGCCTAGCGAGAAACTAGAGAACCTAGTATCATCTGCCTCCCAAGACGATCTAGACCTCATCCTAGGCTGCGACGCAAATTCGCACCACACCATTTGGGGCAGCACCAACTGCAACATAAGAGGTGAGTCACTTTTAGAATTTATCTTAACTAACAATCTAGTAGTAGTCAATAAAGGTAACACTCCAACCTTTTATAACACTAATAGACATGAAGTTATAGATATTACCATAACCACAATGAGAATTAGTCAATCAGTTAATAAATGGCAAGTTTCAGACGAACCATCACCATCTGACCACAATTATATAACCTTTGAACTGTCTCAACGGGAAGTAAGCCAAAGAGTTTACTACAACCCAAGAAAGACAGACTGGGACCTATATAAACAAAAACTACAAGAGAAGATAGAACACCTAAAGTTCAGATCTCCCAATAAAGTAGTTTTAGACTCAAATGCTGACCGGTTAAAAGAGGCCATGACTGACTCCTTTCAGAGTAGCTGTCCTCTAATAGACCCAAGTCAGCAAAGAGCAAAAAACACACAAATTGGTGGAATAAAGACCTAGAAAAGACCAGACAAGAAGTCAGACGTCTGTTTAACAGGTCTAAAGCCACAAATAACTGGGAGAACTATCACAAGGCTCTCACAGACTATGGCAAAAAGATCAAGGCAGCTAAGATAGCAGCCTGGAAAAAGTTTTGCCAGGAGGTGGAGACCACGCGATCCACAGCTAGACTCCACAAAATCATCTCAAAGCAAGCCATGAACCCAGTAGGCACTCTTAAAAAAGAAAGCGGAGAATACACTACAACGGAAGAGGAGACTTTATCTCTTTTGATAAAAACTCACCTACCCGGAGCAGTGGAACAACCTACTCTGGCTGAACCCAATCATACCCCTAGGAGGGAAGACTGGGAAACAGCTAAGAGAATAGTCAGCAAAGAAAGGATTAGATGGGCAACTAGCCTCTTCAGTCCTTTCAAATCTGCTGGAAACGACGGCATACAACCCGTAATGCTGCAGAAAGGGATAGATATACTGCTGAACCCACTCAAAGACATGTTCCAAGCAAGTCTTGCCTTGGGTTACATTCCCCGATCCTGGAGAGTGACTAAAGTAGTATTTATCCCTAGGCCTGGTAAGAGCAGCTATGCAGAAGCTAAATCTTACAGACCTATCAGCCTAACGTCATTCCTCCTTAAAACGTTGGAAAGATTAGTAGACAGATACTGGAGGGAGGAAGCCCTAACTTTACCCCCGATTCACAAATATCAACATGCTTACCAAACAGGGAAGTCATGTGAAACCGCCCTACACCAACTAGTGGGGAAAATTGAGAGAACCTTGGAGTACAAGGAGTACGCAGTCGGAGCATTTCTAGACATAGAAGGTGCCTTCGACAACACCTCCTACCACTCTATTGAAAGAGCAATGACAAACCATCAGATCGATAACACCACGATAAGATGGACTATGGCAATGCTCAACACCAGAGTTGTAAAAGTCAAGTTATTTGACAAGGAAAAGACAGTGCAGGCGACAAGGGGATGTCCACAGGGAGGAGTTCTTTCTCCACTCCTGTGGTGCCTCACAGCTGATGAACTGCTGATCCAACTCAATAACAAAGGCTACTACACTCAAGGATACGCTGATGACATTGTCATACTGATTCAAGGTAAATACCAAAGAACCGTAGACAATGTAATGGAATCAGCACTAAAGATAACCGAAGAGTGGTGTCTAGAGAATAATCTTAGAATTAATCCCAGCAAAGCCACTCTCGTCGCTTTCACTCGTAGAAAGAACATCACAAACAGAATGATCATAAAACTGTTTGAGACAAATGTCAACTGGGAGAACGAGGTTAAGTACTTAGGTCTAACCATCGATTCCAAACTAACTTGGAACTCCCACTTAGGCAAAACAATCACCAGGTGCATACAAACATTAGTTATTGGAAAAAGAGCCATAGGTAGTACGTGGGGGCTCAAACCGGAACTGACCCTCTGGCTGTACAAAACCATGGTTCGACCAATAATTTCATGTGGAATAATCGCCTGGTGGCCCAAAATAAAACAAGCAGAATACAATATCTAGCTAATCGGTGCATCACTGGAGCCTTTAAAGGCACCTCAGGACAAGCACTGAATGCTATTTTAAATCTGCCACCTCTGCACATCTTCTTGGACGGTGAAGCCAGAATGGCAGCCTACAGATTACAAAGTACCGGTCACTGGATGACCACAGCTAATAATCTAGGACATGGCAAGATCATGTCACACATCAACAACCCAATATTAGAAATGGGTTCTGATCTTATAATCAAAGCCTATGACTTTGAAAAGAACTTTACTGTACACACAAGTTGGAATCCGGACCAACTACCAACTCTAACAAATAAGAACATCATTTTTTACACTGATGGATCTAAGTTTGAAGGGGGTACAGGTTCCGGTGTGTACAGTACCAATCCTAGAACCAACGAAAAAGTCAGTCTAGGAAAGTTTTGTAACATCTTTCAGGCTGAAGTACAAGCTATTAACGTATGCGCAAACATCAGCATAGAAAAGAAGCTGCTCAATCGAGACATACACATTCTCTCAGGCAGTCAGGCAGCACTGAAAGCGCTAAACGCTTTCAGTACTTCATCGAGACTGGTCAAGGAATGCAAATCCAAACTTCAAACTTTAAGCCAGGGAAATACAGTAAAATTCTGCTGGATCCCAGGTCACCAAGGTATTGAAGGAAACGAAAAGGCGGACAAGCTCGCAAAAGAAGCAGCCCGTAATGCAATGACCGGTCCAGAACCTGGTCTAAGCATTCAGAAAAACCAAGCCCGCTCAGCCATTAATGAATGGGTCAATACCGCACACCAACTAAGTTAGAGAAACTACAATCAAGCAACACACTGCAAAAGATTGCTAAAAACTCCGAATCCACATACCACCAAAACCCTGTTGAGACTGAACAGAACTCGAATCAAGCAAGTAGTCAGTCTACTGACAGGCACTGGAGCATTCAGAGAATTTATGCACAGGATCAATATTTATAGAGATGAACCTGTTTGCAGACTATGCCAAGAGGATGATGAAACAGCCTATCATATCCTCTTTGAATGCCCAGCATTAGAGCGTAAAAGACACCAACTCGATTGGAGCCTTAATTCTATTGACAACCGCAAGCTAGTAGGGGACATTGCAAGTCTAGTAAAAGATACGGATGTCGGCTTGTTAACTTGAAAACTCCCGACAGTACAAAAAGCCCTAAGGGCTGACGTGCGCATGCCAGCAAAAGGCAGTCGTGAAATCTAATCTAATCTAATCTAATCTAATACTATGCATAAATGATTACCTTTAGATTTTATTAAAAAACAAATTAATATACGTATCAATAAAATAAATAAACATTCACAAAATTAATCAACCAATAGAATTAAAACCAAATTGTTTAGGCAATGAATTTAACAATTCCTTTATAACAACACAAGATAAATACATTTCTAACCGATACATTCCCAAGCTTGCTGAAAAAATCAAAAAGGAGCTTAACAAATACAATTTCAAAATAGCATATATAACAACAATAATAATGATAATAATAATGGTGAGGCACTAACACCCCATGAAGGAGCTTGGCCTGCAAGGCGGAAGGTTAGAGCTTCCGTATCCTCGCTCTCACACAACAATAATACTTTAGGTAAAATATTTTTTACAAACCTTAAGGATAAAACCCAACTAAACATGCAATCTGAAGTGGTGTATTAGATTGATTGCAGCAATTGTACCTCCACTTATATCGGTCAAACAAAGCAGCTACTGAAAAACAGATTAACGCTACACAAATACTCTATAAAAGTTAAGCTTCACTCTCTATCCAAAAAACTGCATTAACTGACCATGCCAACGAAAACTATCACAATTTTAATTTTAACAAACCAGCAATCTTACATAAGGAGAACAATCTAAAAAAGAGATTATGCTTGGAAATGATCGAAATACAAAAAAGTCCAACAGCAATTAATTATAGAACTGATAGAGACAATCTAAGTTCCATTTATCATAATTTATTCAAATAAAATATTAAAAAATCACATTTCTTAAATAATATGTTTCATTTGCTAAAATCGCCTTGTATCGTAAAAATTTTCAAATTTCACTTAGTACTACCCTGCATTAATAGAACGTATGCATTTCCAGTTTTAAGCCTTCTGCGCACTTACTGATAAATTGAAAATATTTGTATGTAACCTTGCATTATTTATCTAATAAACTCAGACAGCTTGCATTCCTCAACATGAAAGCTAGTAAAATATTAATTGTGTGTGTATATATAACAGTTTCTTATATGTCAAAATGTAAATTTTAATTAACTAATTATTCATACTTTAATAAAAAATTTAAAAAGTCGTAATGATT
>OW679194.1:67855096-68013603 GCA_940337035.1 Agriotes lineatus | reverse complement strand
GAATAATATATTGGTAACTCTGTAAGTCTATGTCGAATTCGAGGGTTAGCAGGTTAGATTTTGCGTCAGTCTGTGTCAAAACTGATGGAAAACCTAACCTGGTGTGCCACCAACTTATTATTCACACGTTTGAATTTCCACAGCCGCTGAGCATCAGTTGTTTTGGATCTCTCGATATTCTACAGTAAACGATTAAGTTTTAATATGCAACTTTATGTGAATCTGGGGTAAACTTACTACCCGTGAAAGCGTCTGTCATTTTTTAACTTACATAAGATATGATTACCTATAACATAGCATACTTTTTTCTTATTATTTTTTTCAATCCTTCAAGGACGCAAGGGGGCCAAAACCACCACCGCAGGCTTGCCAGACTTCGGGTTTCCTTCTCAGTATATTCAAAGGAACCTTCCATAACAGTTACACGCTTGTTAAAAATACTGTAAGCAAACCCGTTGCTGGCTCTTGGACTAATAGGTAGATTTGAAAACTTGTCATATTTCAATCAATAATATCCTCAAAATCACATTCCCGTAGTTTAAGTCCGTAATTTTTATATAAACAGCTTCTTTCAAAACTATTTAAAATGGTTAGAAAGTGTTTTATCTATAGAAATCCAAACAAACCACTTCTTGAATTTCTAAGCGATATGCAGATTCGTACCAAATGTCTCAAAGCTATTTCAGGAGTGGTATTGTGAATTAATAATAAAACTAACTAAATTACCTTTATTTATAATATTTAATCATGTATTACAGATATTTGTAAACTTAAAGAGTACTCTACTTTGTGTATTAACCATTTCGATGAGAATTTGGTAAAAGTATATATATATATATATTTTTTATTTTGGGATTGATTATATACAATACATATAATAACAATAATTACAGTAAAGTTAACAATCATACAGCTAATCGCTGCCTTCCACTCCCAATTTCCATGCCTGGCGGTCATAAACCATGTCCTCCTCTAAATTTCGTTCCTTCATGGCATTTCTAACACCCTCATTCCATGATTTACGAGGTCTACCCTTTTTCCTTCTTCCTGGCGGAGTCCAGCGAAACACACTTTTTGGCCATCTCGTATCTTCCATCCTTAATAGATGGACGAACCACTTTAAACTTCTTTTTTCTATCCGATCTATTATAGTTTCAGTAGCTGATATTTTATTTCTGATCTCCTGGTTTGTTACCCTTTCTCTTCTCGAGACTCGATTACTCCTCCGTAGATACTCCATCTCCACTGCAATTATTTTTCTTTTTTCTTCTTCGCGTATTGTCCATACTTCGCTTCCGTAACATAACACAGTTTCGACCATAACTTAACCTATCCTTTTCTTGTTCTTTTTTGTTATATTTTTATCCCACCACAATTAGTTCAAGGCTCCTACCACTTTTCTGGCATTTTGTATTCTTTGCTTAATTTCTCGTCCACCTGATGGTAAAAGTACTTGACAAAAATACTCGTGTGATTAAAAACGCTGTACCAACTGTAACTGTAACTAATACATATTTGGGCCAGTTGCAGAAAGCAATGTTAAGTCTGGTGTTAGCTAACGCGACGTCAAAGTGAACAAAAACGAATCAAATCTCAAATGCTTATGGTAACTAATACATTAGTAAACAAAATTTGATGCGATTTTGTTCACTTTGACGCAACGTTAGCTAACACCAGACTTAACATTGCTTTCTGCAACCGGCCCATTATCTATCACATTAATTAGAAGTACATTATACATATAATTTTTTTTAGCAAATTTTACCTAATTTTGAAATTAATTAAGAACCAGAACATTTACAAAAACAATTTAAAAGAAACCCAAGCTGAACTTATATCTCCAACCCAAATTGCAGATCTTCAGTATACTATTAAAACGTTAACTTCAAATGTTTTCTATAAAATATTCGATGCTAGAAATATCAAAGGCATACCAGATAGCACAGGAAATGGAAAAATATAGGATCAGCATACTGGGGCTTAGCGAAACAAGGTGGAATGGAAGAGGGAGGAAACAATTGGGAGATAACAAAACGATAATCTACAGTGGAAATGAAGACGAGGAAGCGGATCGAGAAAAAGGAGTGGCCATGATGCTAACCAAGGAGGCAGCAAGTGCACTAATGGAATGGGAGGGCATAAATGAAAGAATAATGTGGGC
Source organism: Agriotes lineatus (assembly GCA_940337035.1). Taxonomy (NCBI): domain Eukaryota; kingdom Metazoa; phylum Arthropoda; class Insecta; order Coleoptera; family Elateridae; genus Agriotes; species Agriotes lineatus. The sequence continues at coordinate 68,011,442 of OW679194.1, read as the reverse complement.
CAGATTCAAAGCAAAGTTCAGGAATATAATAGTCATAAGTGTATATGCATCAACAAGACGAAGATATTAAACAGGATTTTTACGACCAAATGTATGCACTACAGGAGAAACTGGAAAAAACCTTTAAAAGGGACCTAAAAATCATAACAGGCGATTGTGGAACGCAAAGGTGGGTAGAGATAACAAAGGCAAGGAGCATGTCATGGGAACATGCGGGGTTGGCGAATGCAACGACAACGGATTGAAACTAATTGAATTCTGCGCAATCACTAACGTGATCATAGGAGGCACCATCTGAAACAATTTTTTGGCTTCGCCTAATTGTTTCGCCAGATATCCAATTATTTCAGGCTTAACCTGTATATTTTTAGTTGAATTATGAATCTTTTGCATTTCGAATTCGTAAATTTTCAAAAGCAGCTTATTTTGTACCTGGTTCGAGTTCTTTCTTTCGCGCGATGAATTCTCAACCCGCGCTATCTCTTATCAGAGTGCAAGCTTTCCTTTGGGCACGAATTGTTCGTACCTCGCACTTGCTATTTTTGGCCCGCCGTCACCGGCGTGGTTAAATTATGTTTGTTCAAGTCAAATTACGTGCGCTCAATTAATCTAATGAGCGTTTTGTTTCCAAGGGCTGATTATGATCAGGTACGATGGCGCTTTTCTGTCTTATTATCTCCATAGTAATTACATTTTTTCTTAGCTCTTAATTACCAGTTTCAATCACGAGTTTATCTCGGAGGCCAAGGCGCTAGCGTTATCGCATTTTCGACACCTGCTGGGTTCGGCGTATTTGCTGCCTTTTGAGGATGCTTCCGCAGCAATTTTCGGCGCATCCACGGAGTTCACGTCCAGCGTATGTGAGGTTAGTTAGTGCTACTCCCGGAATTAAACTTCAACTTATCTTCAATACCTGGATTTTACAATTATACATTTTAAACCCGTAGTTATTTGGAACTTAAATTCACTCGTTCCGCAATTATTAACATGTAATGTTCAATTTCATACATGCTCTTGTTTTTTACATTTGAATTTTTATGCTTATATTTAATTATGCTCAGTATTTAAAGCTGCAATTTTGATGTGTATTGACCCTCTGTAAAAGGTACAGTCACGCTTTTTTATTTTCAATAGCCTAACAGAAGGTTTTATTAAATGACTGTGATAAGCTTATCCCACGAATGTTTTTCGGTAAAGTTATTAAAATAACCCGAAAGGGGTTTTTTAATTTTATGCGTGTCGCAACCTTCAGTTTACGTACACAATTCTGTTATCACATTATTTGCATTTTAATTATCCTGATTATTTACTACTGACACTTCAAAACTTTTTATTACTTATTAATTAAACGTTAGTCACTAGCAGTTTATTTCTTCTTATTATTTGAAATCTTTTGATTTCTGGCGCTCATTTCCATTTCCTTTCCTTTTGTTTAAGACATTCCAGGGTACACAGCTGATGATTTGAACCTACGATCCAAGGCCGCCGAAATTTGAGTTAGTTAGGGCCATCGCGGTGAGTAAAGAGTTTTCAGAGCTGCCGTGGTGTATAAACTGTAGGGGGGTTGATCTGCGATTTTTACTACCATCGATCAATTTTATTAACTAATCGCAGGTCGGCTTCTTTATTGTTTCACATCTTTCAACACAAAAATATCCACAAAGTTACTTGGACCTCCCCCCCAGGCAACGCCCACAACCAGATAGACTACATACTTATAGACAAAAAGTGGAGAAACTCTCTAAAAGATGTGAGAGCAATGAGGGGAGCAGACTATGCAACAGACCATCAATTAGTTAGAGCCAAACTAAAACTTAGTCTGAAAAACAATTATGTAAAAAATCTTAAAAAGAGAAGTTTTGATGTTAGACAACTCAAGAATATTGAGACCCTACACAAGTTCCAAAAAGAACTAGAGAAAAGGCTGGACAATCCTGAAGGTATGAAAGAATACAGTATCGACAAACGATGGAACACTTAAAGGCTTACTAGAAGAAGTAGCGAGACAAACAATAGGATATATGAAGAAAACCGACCAAGTATGGATATCCAATGAGACTAAACTGAAAATACAAGAAAGAAAATTACTAAAGGCTGGAATTTTAACAGAAGCAGACCAAGAGCACAAAAAAATTCTGCAAACACAATACTGGGGAAAAAATAAAGAAATTAAAAAGAGCGCAAGAAACGATAAAAGAACATACTTTGAAGAAATCGCCAACAAGGCAGAAGAAGCAGCCAGAACTGGCGTTGCAAAAACACTGTAGGAAACGTCCAGGAAACTTAAAGGCAAAAAATACCTGCAACAAACAAAATTTAAAGGAAACAATGGTGAACTATACACCACCCAAAGGGAGATAGAAGACAGATGGAACGAATATTTCTCGGAAGTATATGACCAGGCAAACGAGGGAACAATTGAAGAAAACGTGACGGAAGACCCGGAATTAGATGTCCCTTTGGGCGAGATCAGCAAGGAAGAAATAATGCATGCCATAAACTGCCTCAAAAACCATAAAACACCAGGTATAGACGGAATTTCTGCGGAATTGTTAACAGCTCACCCACAACTTTTAACCGATATGCTATATCTACTACTCAACAAGGTCTGGCTAGAAGAGAAAATCCCAAAGGAATGGAACGAGGGCATAATCATTAAGATACCAAAAAAAGGCCAACTATCAAACTGTGGAAACTGGAGGCCGATTACTCTACTATGCATAGCAAACAAAATTATGAACAGAATTATCCTAGATAGAATAAAAGAACCTGCGAACGCGAAGATTAAAGAGAATCAGGCTGGATTCAGATCAGGCAGATCGTGTACTGACCATATCGGTACAATAAGAATAATCTTAGAGCAAATGGCCGAACCGGGTGAAAAGGTATGCATAAGCTTCATTGATTTTGAAAAGGCCTTCGATTCCTTAGATCATGTGGCCAATACTGAAGCAGTTCGGCATACCAAGCAAATACATAAATGTAATCAGACTGTTTTACGATAACTCAACAGCAAGAATAGAGCACGATGGAAAACTCTTGCAACCAATTAACATAAAAAAGGGGTTATACAGGGGTGTGTTTTATCGCCACTACTGTTCCTAATGGTAATGGAATGGATTATAAAAAGAACAGTAGACTATAGATCGGAAATAAACTCCTATGTATCTTTATTTAGATTTTTTGTGGTGGAATTCTAAAAAACTACATTGAACATTTTTTCCTAAAACCTGTACCCTTATGCTTAAGCTACAATTATTGCCATATAATAAAGAACGCACAAAATTTATACTTAGATCATATGTGCTGGAGGTGGAATCTCTGCTTCATATTTAAAAACCTTACATGATCTGCAAAATGGAATACCTTTTAAGCCTTTACAGTACTTAACGAGAAAGTATTTGTACTCATCAGATTTTGAAAAAATTTGTATTTTACATGCTGTTCAGATTTTTTCACCCACCGCCACTGCTTCTTTACAATTTTTAAAAGAAGCAGGACAAATTGAATTTTAAAATGTCAACAGTACTACTGTGAAATGTTTAGAAAACATATAAGTCTTAATATAATATCTACAAAAATTAGATAGCAGCACTGCACTGTTGGTTCATGTTTCTGATGAAAGACTATTGATTGGATGTAATACTTCAGAATTATATCGATGCTATGTACTAAAAGTACATCATTATACGTAAAATTTTTACTTCAAGAAGTTGGTTTTTACTATGTATTAACACATTCATTTAGTTTGGATATAGTGGAGGCAATGATTTCCCACATGCGATAGAGAGGTGATTCAAATGATGCAACAGATGCTCGAACTGCTGGGCATGCTCTTCGTCAGATAATACGCTGTGATATTATGAAGACTGCCTTCCTCAAAAATTGCACATTATAGTAACTTCGGCAGTTCTACAACATTTGCAACTACATCAAGCATAACTGAAAAGGAAGATTTCTAATTACATGCACATTTAACAGTTAAAATTGAAGGTCATGCAGGCTTAAATTATCCAAATTCCATTTTTGTAGGTATTATAAACATTTATTTTAAAACCGTTTATAACCTAAAAAATATATTTAGTAAAGACAACAACCAGAACCACATTTAGGTGCTCTATTTCACCACCTGATGGTGTCAAAAACAAAACGCGTAGGCAATTGTCACAAGAACATTTTACAACAATGAAGATGACATATGGAATAGCCGTGTATAGCTTTGCTATGTAAATTTTAGTTAGCCATGGCAAGGTATCAGGTCTATGTCAAATTCGAGATTAGCAGGTTAGGTTTTGCGTTAATTTTGACAAAGTGTGGCATCTAGGATTGCTCTTTAAAATCAAAACTTCTTTTCCGCAACAGTAATCCAGTATTAACTTTCAAGTCAAATCATCCAACGACGTTTCCACTTATCATGAGATTAATTCCGGAGTATCACAAGGAAGCATCCATGGTCCTCTACCTCCTATTTACTACAGACTTGTCTCTGTTTAACTCAAATGGGAATTTTTGCGGATGACACTGACTTCCTCGCTTGCAGCAAAGATCCAGCAACTGCAACATATTTACAAGAACACATGAATGCTATTTGTAACTGAACGGATAAATGGCGGGTAAAAATAAATGAAAGTAAATCTGTTCATGTAACATTTACCCTACGACGTCAAAAGTGCCCATCAGTCATAATAACAACATTACAATACCTCAGTCGACGAATGTTCCTTACACTTAGATAGTAAGATCACCTGGAAAGCTCACATTAAAAAAAAACGAATAGGATTGGACAAGAAAACAAGAAGCTGCTCGACAAATACTTACGCCTTTTCATTGAAAACAAGATTTAGTTACACAAACCCATTCTCGTGGCTATATGGACTTATGGCAGTAAATTGTGGGGTTGCTCCAGTTCTTCTAATGTAGACATACTACAGCAATATCAATCAAAAACACTACTCTGACACTGACGCACCATGGTATGTGAGTAATAATAGTCTACATAATGATATTAAAGTCTCTTATGTCAAAAGTTGTTACAGTATCAAACTGACTTATCGACACTCACGACTGTGTGAGTACCAAATAACTAGACAAGTCCGGGAAATGTGCACGCCAACCCTGGAAATCGTAAGAAACAGGCTAACGGCCTCGGCTCAAATACGCTCAGGGAGGGGGCGGGGTTCTAAAACGAGTCACCACAAGGCAGGCGTGTTGAGGTATATATAAAGTGTTACCAAATAAAAGGGCACCAAAAGATCCAAATCCAGGAGACCCACGTTCAACCGGACCTTGAAGGTCAAACGGGGCGAAAGATACTCAAAAGCTACTTCTGGAAGCCACAGCGTAGCGACAAACGCAACCACTTACCTGCAGCGCTCATCCACCACGTCCGAAGCTCACCTTACATCGATCGTGACATAGTGACTCAGTCACCCTGTAACAAACATGCACAAGACACAAGGGAAAAATAAAACGGCACAGTTAATACATCTATTGGGCCACTTTACATGACCAAACAAACAACTTACATTGTACCGACGTGGTCGGCACATATAACAATTTGTGCTAACGACTTACAAGAAACGCCTAGCTGGGAAGCGCTTTACCTAAAAGCTACGACACATAGCTGAGGCGTACAACAATACGAATTCAGTTCTAGTGAAATGACGGCTTACTACTATACAAGCATATTACACACGCGTGGGTGTACCAGACATCACTTGGGTCGCCGGGCACGAGTATGTGAGTTTAATTGCAAAAACAAGACTGGCTCGTAGCGAAACAGTGTACGACACTATTGCTAATTTATGTGAGTTTAATGGCAGAAGCAGGACTGACTCGCAGCGAAACGGTGTACAACACCATTGTTACTTTATGTGAGTTTAGTTGCAGAAGCAAGACTGGCTCGCAGTGAAACAGTGTACGACACTATTGCTAATTTATGTGAGTTTAATTGCAAAAACAAGATTGGCTCGCAGCGAAATAGTGTACGACACTATTGCTAATTTATGTGAGTTTAATGGCAGAAGCAAGACTGACTCGCAGCGAAACGGTGTACGACACTATTGCTAATTTATGTGAGTTTAATTGTAAAAACCAGACTAACGGACAAAATTAGGCGTAACGAGCCCCCATACTAATAAATGACCCAAATCAAGCCCGCGAGCGGACACCACCAACACACACACCAGTAACCTCATAACTTGCCAAGCACTCTCCGTCTGCAGCTCGAAGCAACCAAACGCGATCACGAGCCCAGCTACCATCTCACGCGGCCGTAGTGACCAATGGGAAGCCAGGACCTCGCGTCATGACGTCGCAGCTGTCTCGGTTCGAGAGAAATCGACAGATGCTTATTGAGTAAATTTCAAATGACCTCAAAATAGACGTTCTCACAATTGAAGGACACGCAGCTGCATGAAACAGCAATGTCGAGATTGGCGCGATGCGCTAAACCTTAAGATGGAGCCGAAAGCCATGTTCGTGCCTGAATTGTTATTTAATGCGAAAAGTTAAAACGTTATTAAGATGAAATATTACTGACGCGGACCCGATATACAGGCAGACTCGCCAAATATGTACCAAAACTGTTCTAAATGGTTATTTAATTATCCGGATTAAGAAAAAATAGAAAATGGCCTGACAAAGTGCAGTTATCAAGTATGTGACTAACCTTCAGCGGAAACTAGAAATTCACCCCAATGCGGAAGTCCAACCTCTGCTTGATCAAAGTATTCCAAGATGATTAAAAAGAAAATGGCATGGTAATACAGTAGTAACACCTACAGATTAACAATGAATTAGAATAGCCTACCGTGCATATATTGCGATGAACTGCCTGTGTTATTATGGATGCGTAGCGTCAAACAAAGCGCCCGGCGTAACATTTCATACCAAGAATTAATTTTTGGAAATGATGGCATCAGTGCCTATCTATGATGTCGGCATCATTTCCAAAAATTAAGTTAAAAGGCCTAAGGTACAATGAGGCTGCGGAACACTGTAGGAATTTTTAAAAGTCAAAATGTAAAATCTTTGAAGGGCCTCACGAGAAAGTTTGGCGGGCCGCGCGTTGCTCATCCCTGCTCTAGAGTAAGTAACTTTTATATTTGTGCGGCGATAAATAAAAGTCGTTGTACTGTTTAAATCACGTTTATTACAAAAATGCACTAACTGAGCTATGAGGTTATGTAGTCTAATGCAAACACTGCGAGCGGTCGATTGCGTCTCCCCCCCCACCTATTACCAACTGTTACAAATTTAATTCTATACTCCATAAGAGCAATACATAACACTTGGGAGTCAATACACAACATTTCCTCCCTCTTTTGAAATATAGATATATAACAACGTGCGTGGGTGTGCAAGGGTGTTTATTGAGGTGAAAATCTTAATGGGGGAATTCAACGACGTGTTGATCTGCGTGGGGTTTGTGGAGCAGGTCCTTGTTGAGGTGCCGCATCCCTGCGGTTCCGGGGTGTTCTTGGAGTTGTAGGCGCCGCTGGTGCTGCAGGTGTTGCAACTGCTGCTGGGTTAGGCGTATTTTCCGCTCTAGTCTCATAAAAACGGAGTCTTCTTGGTGGAGGTCTGAGGTCATCATGTCTCTCTTGAACTGTGTCTTCGGATTCTCGTATCTCTGGTTGATCTAAAAAAGCTCTAATATGATCTGTGTGACGTTTTACCTTCTTTCCTGCGTACTCGATTTCATAATGGAGATCTCCCAGGCGAGTAGCAATAGTGCCTGGAATCCATTTATCCATCTTCAGGTTACCGAAGAGAAAGTAGACAGATTGTTCCGGGTTGAACGTTCGAACTGTAAAGTCCATCTGTACTTGCTGTTTCTGTGTGATCTTGGTGTGCACATCGTCTAGTCTAACCAGGTTCAGTCGAGTGCGCAGATGACGTTCTAGAAAAAGTCGTGCCGGTGGAAGTCCTGTGGTGGTGTGCGGTGCCTTGCGGTATTGTCGAAGGAACTCGTTCAAGTCGTGTTGTAAGGATCCTTTGGTCGAGTTCATGGCATGTATGGCGTCCTTCACGGTCTGTACGTATCTTTCGGCTTGGCCATTCGTCGATGGGTGATATGGGGCTGTTCGTTTATGATATTTAACTCCGCTATCTCGCAGGAAGTTCTGGAATTCCTCTGATGTAAACTGCGTTCCATTGTCAGATACAACTGTAACAGGAGCACCGTAGGCGGCGAATACTTCGTCGAGGATTGCAATTGTGGCAGTGGCCGTTGTTGAGGTTGTTATTTTAACTTCCAGCCACTTGCCTTAGGCGTCCACGATGACGAGCAGCATTGTGTCTGCAACTGGACCTGCCTAGCAACGCGCTCGATATCTGCGTCTATTCCAGGCCAGAAAACGAAAGAACGTGCCATTCCTATCATTTTCACAATCCCTATGTGTGCTGAATGTAGGTCCTTGAGTACCGATTCCCTCAGTGCAGATGGTATAACGACTCTGTGCTCGAACATTAGGCAGTTAGCAGCGAGGGTGTATTTGACTTCTGGCGGTTTGAATTCGTATCGCGTGAGATCCTGGCTGGATTCCAGTAGTTGAACTATCGCACCAAGATGCGCGTCTTTCCGTGTTTCCCGTGCGATGGCTTTTGCTTGAACGGGTAACTGGTTTATTTGGTTAATTACAAAAAGATCAAAATCGTCGTAGTCGTTGTGCTCCTCCATCCTCTGTGCGTAGTGTTGACGAATTGCATTGATCGTTGACGGTATTAGTGCTCGCCAACAGTAATCAGCGTTGGCATTCGCTTTCGACGTCTTGAAAACCACGTCGTAATTGAAGTTGGCTAGGTAGTCCGCGTAGTTGGCCATGCGACTGATGCATAGCACGGGTAGCGACTTCTCCGGGTGTAGTATTTGGGTCAGTGGTTTGTGGTCTGTAATGAGGGTAAAGTGGCGAGCGTAGAGGTAGTGGAAAAATTTCTGTACGGCCCAGACAATGGATAGTGCTTCCTTGTCGATTTGAGGGTATTTCTGTTCTGTGTCTGTCATCGTTCGGCTTGCGTAGGCGATCGGACGTTCTTGCCCATTGCTAAGCCGGTGTGACAACACTGCACCCAGTCCGGTTTTACTGGCGTCCGTAGCCAGCAACAGTGGGAGTGATGGGTCATATTGGGTTAGGACTTGTGGAGAGGTTAATGCGTCTTTGATTTCTGTGTACTCCTTTTCTCCTGCTGTTGTTCATGTGAAGGGGTCCTGCAGCAACATCTCCCGGAGCGGTCGATCCTTTGTTGATAGGTCCGGAATAAATGAGCTATAGTATGTTGCTTTACCCAAAAATAACTGTAGTTCTTCGGGCGTTGTTGGTTTTGGGGCATCCCGAACTGCTCGTATATGAGCGTCAGATTTGTGCACACCTTCAGCATCCACTTTGTGACCTAGGGCCTCTAGAACGGGCTTTGCAAATGTGCACTTTGAGCGGTTGCGTTTCAATCCATGTATTCTGAACCGTTCTAAAGTTGATCCTAGTGCCTGTAGGAGGTTATCGAATTGGTCTGCAAACACAATTATGTCGTCGAAGAAGTTGACTACATTGGGGAGGTTTTGCAGCACTGTGTCCATTCGCCGTTGCCAAATACCGGGAATGTTGGCTGCTCCATAAACGGCTCGTGTTGGGCGAATCAGGCCATGTGTGAATGTGTTGAGTGTCAGAGTGTGGCCGAATGTGTCGTCCATCTCCAAGTGGGTATACGCATCCGTGATGTCTAGGTGGAAAAATAGCGTAGCTCCTCTCATTCTGTTAAATAACTGTTCTACCGCAGGAATTGGATGTTCACCGATTATCAGTCGGGGGTTCAGCGTTGGTTTGTAGTTGCCGGTGATCCTCAGTTTGACGTTTTTCTTGACGACTATATGCGTCGTCGAGGCCCATTCAGAGTAGTCGACTCTCTTGTAGAAACCCGACGCTATCTTCGCCTCGATTTCTTTAGCATAAGCGTCGCGAAGCGCATGTGGAATATCCCGCGCTCGAGAAAAAACTGGTGCGGCTTGTGGTTTCAAATGCATCTTTGTTGGTGGGCCTGTTAACTTTCCTGGGACGTTACTAAATAAGTCAAAATAGTGTGACAAAAGGCCGTCTAATAGATTTTGTTGCTCTGACGTTAAGTGTTTGTCGGTTGGGGGTGATACCTGGTGTATTGGGGCGGGGTTCAAGAAGACTTTCTTGAAATCGATTTCCTTTGCGAACTCCGTGATCCATTCTCGCTTCAAAACCGTGTCGAACTCGCCATCGACCACGTAGAGGTTGAGCTTTCTGGTCGTCATTCCAATAGTGGCATTTACTTCGATGCGGCCGATGCAGTTAATGCGGTGGCCCGTGTAGCTCGCGAAGATTTTGTCTGTCTTCTGTAACTCAAAATTCCGTTTAACTAAACTTAGCTTTTTCTTGCTGATGATTGAGCAGGGGGCTCCAGTGTCAAGCTCCATCTTGACTGGGGTTCCTTCTAACTTTACGTCGAGCAACTTCCGTCCAGGAGATGGCATGGTGCTGATGATCTCTATCTTGATGAGTTGCTGTGTGGTGGCGATCTGCGCCGGGGGTTCTTTGAATTCGACATTTTCGACTTCGGCAACTAAGTAAGTATTTCTCGTTCGTATGCGTGCCCTGCACACTCTGCTGATGTGTCCCCTTTTACCACATTTATTGCAATTGGCATCAAGAAATCGGCACTGGCTGCGAAAGTGTGCTCCACCGCATTCTCCACAATGGTTTTGGCTCCCTTGTTGAGCCGGGTTGGTTTGTTGCGGTGAGACAGGGTGATTTCCTTGGGCCTGACTGTTTTCGAAATGCTGTGGCTGTAGGTTGCTGACTGCTCGCTGTGTTCCATTCTTTCGAGCTCGAGGTCTTTCGTAGCCTATTTTGTAAGTCGGCTCGGTTCCTGCGGTTTGCACTTAGTCCGTGGTGTTCCGGGTCACCTCAAGTGCGTGTGCGATCTCATAGGCGGAGGTGAATGTGGTGGGCTTTTTCGCGATAATTTCGTAGCATATGTCTCGAGCTTCCAGACCCAGTAGCAGTTGTTCGATTAACATGCGGTCGAGAAATTCGCCATATTCGCAAAATGTCGCGCCCTGCCTCAATCTCAGGGAGTAATTGGCGACAGTCTCACCTTTGTGTTGCTTGATCTGCGGAAATTTGATACTCTCTGCATATTTGTTGCGTTTGGAATAAAATGCGCAGTTAATTTCATGCGGATTTCGTTATAGGAGAGGTCTTCTGGCTTGTCTGGACTCGCGAGGAACTTCAGGGCGTCATTGAGATCTACACCCATGTATACACGCGCGTAATCTGCATGCTACTCTTCCGGAATTTTACTCAATATCAGTGCCCAGGTGAAGCGTGTAAAATAATCGTTAATCGACATGCCGTCAGACGTTTTGTATGCACTTACGGTGAATGTAGGTGGTCGTTGCTGCATCATTGCTGCCGTGGCATTTGAACCCGTTTGTGCTGCAGACGTTTGGATTGCGTTGACCAACATGCTGGAAATTGCTTGGAGGAGTTCCGGTGACACATCTGCCATTGTTTGTCACGTTGCGGGCAATCTTCCGGTTGCACGTGGTCAGTGTGAAAATTACGTTGCGCGACGCACTTCCGTTATTTTTATTTATCAATACCACTACTGACACCACTTTTATATTTGTGCGGCGATAAATAAAAGTCGTTGTACTGTTTAAATCACGTTTATTACAAAAATGCACTAACTGAGGTATGAGGTTATGTAGTCTAATGCAAACACTGCGAGCAGTCGATTGCGTCTCCCCGTTCATCCGACAGGGATCCCCAGAGTAGGGGCACCTGTTACCAGCTGTTACAAATTTAATTCTATACTCCATAAGAGCAATACATAATACTTGGGAGTCAATACACAACAGTAACAAAATGGCTATTTTTGTATCTAGAATGCAAAATGCTACTTTTGCGTTTAAGAATGAAAGTTATTTTGTCAAACTTTAGCGTATATTTGAAATGTAGGCAGCGACGGCTTGCAGTCGTAGAAAAAGTATAGTGTACAACACGTGTGAAAAGCACTTTTTGACGACTGACATCGAAAGTAAATTTTTCTATCATTTGGATACAGAAAATTTACGTTCACTGCTCAGAGAGCGTTTTCAGCATTTTACCGCTCGCCGAACGGTTTGGGTCTCCGCGCGAGTAAAATAGTTAGCCCTGTCAGGGTGTTTCCTTGACAACGATCGTTATTTGTTATCAATTAATATTTTTAATAAAATGAAATATGATTATTTTCGCATTAATAAAATGCTTAGTCTTCGAAAAAATTGTATGCACATTTCGAGCTAAAAGTGCTTTTCCCGCTTTTGCATGATTGCTGGTTTCGGCTTTGCCTCAAAGAGTAATATTCTTGTACAAGCGGCAAGAATGCACTTTCAGCTCTGAATATACAATATACTATTTTTCTCACTGTCATTTGACAACAGAAAGATGATATTCGCCACTGAGTGAGCGTTTTCGTCACTTTGCCGCCACGTCCGAATGTTTTCTTGACAACGCCCGTCATTTGTTTAAATAATCGCGTCACATATCATAGAGACTATGCGAGTCATTTTAAATTAATTGGCCATTAATTTTTTCAATAAAATGAAATAATATGATTATTTTCGTTTTAATAATATGCTCAGTCGTCGGAAAAATGGTATGTATATTTCGAGCTAAAAGTGCTCTTGCCGCTTTTGCATAATTGCTGGCTGAGGTGCAGCCGACACCAATAATATTCATACCCAAGCATAAAGAATGAATTTTCAGCTATTAACATACAATATAACTATGTACTATTAAATATGTTTGGCTATCGCGGAAAGCTATGTGTAGTCCAAACTCTACATATTGCAATGCACCACGTTGTACTAGCTAAAAATTTGTGCAATAGCTCACCAATTGAACTATGCCTTACTTAATGCAATGTCTTAAATGTCAAACAATAATTGCTTTTAAATCAAGAGCTCTTATTTTCAGGGTGGGTTCGCCAAAATCTAGTTCTCTATTAATTGATGTTTTAAAATTCTATTTTCAAAATTATTTGATTATCAATGACATATAACGTCAAACCTGACTTTTAAAATTCATCAAACCAGGCAATTGACAATTGTATCTTACATAAACATATCTATCATTCAATTCACCTATGTAAGTACTATATCAACTTTATATTATCACTTTCTTTTATTGACAGTTATTCAAAATGTTTTCTCTCAACTTATCTATACAAACCTTGATAACTGCTTTAACTTTCACAGCAACTTCCAACAATTACCGGATCCTGACGTCCATAAACGGCAATACCTACTGTTCACTTCACAACCAGCAACACCTATGATGGTCTGTGAATGCTTTCAACTTGCATTCGTCCCGTCAAATCAACTCCTCAGCTCCCAAACTTCAGTCCTTGTTCCTCCTGAATGTTACTGCCACACGAACCCGTGGTAAGTTGCTATAACATGATGTTCCAAATCTAACTTTGTTCCCTTTTTGCAGATAGTCCAAAGTCTCTTGTTATACTCACAAAATATCCAAATCAAATCAGTTACTCGTAAGAACCTTCTGTTTTCTTTATTTCCAATTAACTGTATTTGTATAATCTCTTCACCGAATATATGCCTCCATAAATTACATTTTACTTTTTCGCCTATCACACCACGCAAAATAGTCTATAGCTTTTTTTTAACTTGTATATACCACAAATAACATAAATTAAGACATAATATCTAGTTTTATTTAACGAAATTCGTTCTTTCCAAATTACATGTATGCTTTTTCATGAGTTGTTTTAGTAACTCACTTAAACAAATTTCTATCCCTATTAGATACAATTCTTAGTGCACACTTCCTATATTTTAAAATAATACAATTACATAATATTCATTCTGATTATTATTAACAAATACATTTGTCTAACGTTACCTTGGTTTGTTCTTTATTAGCATTTACTACAACCATTAAGTTATTTAATTCAATTAATATCGCACTATCAAATGACTCCTTTCATTGTATCAATTACTTTCCTTATTCATATTCGAAATTTTACACCCATCAAGATCTAATTATTGTAACCTTCCAAATTTATTAGTTTTTTAATATTTCTTTCTTATGATTTATTATACTGTAATGTATCATAACAATATATTGAGGTAAAGTGTTATTGTCTAGTAACTGCAAATCAGGTGCAACATGAATCCTGTGATCAAGGGCCTAGCCCGGATTCCAGTTAGAGGGGGGCAAACATTTATATACACAATTAACTACTATTATTATAGTTTTATTTCATTTTTTGCAATTTAAAAATATGTTAAATTTTCATCAGTTTTCGGAGATCGTTATGTGACCTCATCTAGCTTCTTCCTTTGTTCCAGTATAATTTTTTTTAAGTACACTTGGCAGCCATAATCCACTAAAACAGTCTGACATTATTCTTTATTCTTCCAGGGATTGTACCACAGTTCCGCCTGATTTTTAAAATTACAGTTTTCAAGTGTCATGCCAGGTTTTCAAACTTTTTTTCTCGGAACAGAACGCACACATACACAGTCAGATAGTGGAAGTGGGACAAAAAGGTGCTCTTTCGATATTTGGCAAGTATTTACGGACATCTACATCTAGATTATTTAGGAACAAATGTGAGTGAAGGTTTGCACTACTATATCATGAATATCATGATACCAGCTTGTAAGCGCATTATATCGTGTGTTCCAAAAAACTCATTTGGGGTAGGCCTTGGAAATAAATATAGAAAATCTAGTCATATCGTAACTTGAGTCTGTAGGTGAATGTCAGGTTGCATTTTGTTTATAAAAACCATATATTTAATATCTACTATATTGCTAGCGGCTATAAGTGGGGAGGTTAATGCGTAAGTGAGACAGACAACCAACTCTTCCATATATTTGATGAGCTGTGCGCAAGCGCGTCGTCCGTGCGGTGGGGAAGTGAACCTCACGGTCAAGTTTAAAATTCGCTTCTAAAGGCGTAATACTCAGTGTGAGACTATGTCGGCGCCGTAATGTTTTCGGCCGTTCCCATGCCCTACTAGCAATATAGTAAGTAATACATATATGATGAAAACATCTGTCACTGTAACAGGCAAAAAATTACACTGCATTAAGTTTACTTGTATCGAGCAAAAAGGAAAATAAGATGGCATTTGCACAACAACAACGAGTATATTAATCATAACAGTCAATAAAAATTGTTTTCATTTAATGTTTTGTATATTTTTAGGAGAATAGTTCAAAATCAATATGTAATCATATATGTATTATACATATATTGCTAGTAGGGCCTCGGAACGCCCGAAAACTTTACGGCGCCGACATAGTTTCACTTAGAGTATAACGCGTCTCGTGCGCATGCGTGAGAATTCGAATTCCGCCTTTAGAAGCGAATTTTAAACTTGACCACTTCCCCATTGGGCGGACGACGCCGCCGCGCTTGCGCACAGCTCACCATTATACATTGAAGAGCCGCTAGCAATATAGTAAGTATTACATATATGTATGTAATTTACTTCTCTCTGACTTATGGTAGTTCATTTGCTTCAATGAGTATCTATCAAGTTATGCCAAACTTCAATGTGAGTATGGCATGCTGCGTATGAGTTTTTTTAAACACACGATATATTTATCCATTAATTGGCGCGCTCATTGAATATTTCCGTTATTATTTTTTTATTAGATTTGAACCACGTTATTGCTACGGATATGAGCTGAGGAGTGGTACTTAACCCAGAATAAAATACCCTTATTGTTGTAACATGTACAGCTCGATGGTACGATATACAGTCGATTGAGTCGTATGAGCGTGCTTTTTCCTCATTTACTTTTATCTAGAATCATATGTATAACCTAATATACCTAGCTTCTTTTTTAAAATCTTGTAGAATGTGAATTGCAATAATAATTATTATAAATCAACTCTCTTTTGCTCTTTATAAATTTTTAGGGGCAGTTCTGCCCACCCCTGCCCCTCCCTGGCTACGCCCATGCCTGTGATATCTCTTAAAATATATATTACATAAGTGAAGGTATACCGCTGCTCGTAAAGCTTACAGTCAAGATAGAGATTACAATTGGATTCCTATGTACCAGGTTTACGCTGTCGTCGATATTCAAAGGTACTTACTAATAATACTCAAAATGAAAACAAAAAGCAGTTTTTTCTGAGTTGGCTGGTTGCATTTAACAAAATCTTCGCTACCTTGCATTGTAAGGGTAATGATATAAGCTGCTTTCGAATTGAGTGCAACTGGCACTGGTGCAATTGACCCTGGGGTGGATTACTCTGGGGTGAGTTGCTTTGTAATTCGAACAGACGTTGCGTTACTCTCGGGTAAAATACATAACCTAACTAATTTGCTTTTGAATTGAACGTTTAAAATAAGGGCGGTATATGCAGACTACGCTCAAAATGGATTTAAAGAACTTAATTCGTAGGAAAAAGTTCATTGAAATATAATTAATGATTACATTTAAAAAAAATCTGTTAATTACAGTAAATTTAGCTGATACTGCGGATAGGTTGAGAATTTTTGAATCTTCAGACTCGAATTCATTCAGTGAAGGTCAGCTGATGAAAATAATGAAAATTGAGAATTTTGTCGAACAGATCGTGTCCCATTATGATGATAAAACATTCCAATCACATTTTAGAATAAGCAGAAAGATTGTCAATATTTCGTATACAGCACAGTACAAATACCGATTCTTTTAGTCTTTTAGTCAAAAAGGCGGTTAAATCTGGCAGCTTCACAGCTGATTCTAAATAACACAACAGCGCATGTCAGGGCTTGTTGCACCTAAAATTTTCATGGGGCTTAAGGGGGCAGGGGAAGGAAGACTAGCGTTAGTTACTCCAAAAATTATGTTGTAATTCGAACGCCAGGTAACTTACTCTGGTGCACTCCAGAGCACTCTAATGTGTAATGCGAAAGCAGCTATACTTACCTATGCGGGATGTGGAATAAAGCTATTTCTGGCAGGTCTGGAAAAGACGTTGCTTGGAAATATTTTACTATCATTTATGGAGCACCAACATCAGACACAAAACATTTTATTTTTTGGGCCGATAATTGTAGCGCGTAAAATAAAAGCTGGTTATTATTCATCATGTTTATAATCGTGGCGAATTCTACCGATGATCATGAAAAAATCAGCGTTTGAAATGAACAAGTGAGGTAATAGGTAATGTATCTGATTATAAGTTGTAATATAAACATTTTATAAATTTTGATTTAATTCATTAAAATTTTTGTATCACAGAAGATGCTATATTATTTACTCAAAATTGAACATTTCGAAATCTCTAGCGGCACAAAAGCTTATATCATAAGTTCTACCATTGAAACGTTTTAAACTCATGATTGCACAAAGTAAGAAAGCCATTTAATAGTGTATCTATTTTTACTAAAAATATAGCAAAGGGTGTCATATATTGAAATGGTCTTTAGCCCGTTACACAACTCTGTTTGCAGAATCAATAATTTAAAGCAAGTCATTAAAGCACAGAGCTGGCGTAAGCAGGCAACTGCAAGAAGTTACATTAGTAATTTTAATTTATGATTACATCGGTCAAGCATTGCCGATATTAGTTGAAGCTACTTTAGAATAAAAGGCAGTAAGGCAGAGCTCAAATTTGTAAATTGGAGTCACTGAAATATCATTTAACATAAACTAAGAGGTTGGTGCAAAGTAAAGGCAATCAAAATTCAACAAATCTATCACCAAAGGGATTTATTACATGGGGGTTAAATAAATTTGCATATCAGTGTAATTAAATAAGTACAGTTCTATGAACTTTTTAAATAAAGGTATAAAGGACAGAATGTTACAAATACAATGCAGAAAAGCACAATAGCAGATCTAAAAGCAAATTATAACATGGATCAACGACATTCAAGAATTGGTGAAATTCACACCAGGATTTGGAAGTAGAAGAAAAGTAGACATTTAAGTGAACTACAAGTACGTAGAAAGGAAGTGCACGAAATGAACCACTAGTCAGTGCATCAATTAAGTGAAAGGACAGTTAAATTGTGTAATGTGAGTGACATTAAAAGACAATATACAAGATTGAAAGGACAATTTTAATAAATAGGATTTCATTGTGAAAGTGATTAGTTTTAAGCATTTTAATTGTAACAGTACTTAATTTGAATCAGTTCAATTTTCGTTTTTTGTATTTCTGATGTCTTTTTGTTTATAACGAACTGGGCATTAAACAATTGAAATAAATTATCTGCAAACATGTTGAATTTGTGTCTCTATTTAAATTAAGATTTAACCTATTTATCATTCAAATAATAAAAAAATAATTACACCATCGTGTTAAGCAAAATTTGGAGTACCAGTGAACGTGTGTGCAACGTTTTCCACGATAATAAAAAGATTATTGCACCACCAGCCAGTTTCTGAAAGTGCGAACGGTGACCAGCTCCAATTTCCGAAGAGAGACTGCGAACAAATCAGGAGTCAAAATCCAGAGCTGACGACTGCGAGGCATCGTGGGGAGCTGGAGCACCAAGGCCAGCATCATCTGCATCGCAGGCAGAGACTTCCAGAGAATATCCAGCTTGGGGCTCCGTTCCGAAGATAGAACGTTCGACCACCTAAAAAGTTCAAGGTATTGTAAAAACTACATTGACAGCTTGTGGAGCCGGAAATTTATGTACCAGCGAGACGTTATCATTTCGAGTAAGTAGCAGGAATATCCAAGTCTTCAGATAAATTATTTTCCCAATAAATAACCAAATTAGAATTGCGAAGTTAGTGGAGCGGATAACATCTGAATTTGCCCAAGCCGCGTCGGTTTTTACATCACTAAAACAAAAGAGAGATTACCCCGCGAAAATACCATACATTGAATAAATACCTGATAATTTGTTCATAGATTTGCGTTTGAATTCACTGTAATTACACAAAAAACGAACCGCACATTAAATCTATTTGTTGGTGGATTAAATTTGATAGCGCAGTAAGAGTTTGCGTGTTGCGACATCTAAATTTCACAGCCCAGTGGCGTAACACGGGGATTTTTAATTATGAACATATGGGGGAACCTAACTTGCAGATTTTGAGTTTCATGCCTACCGAAAAATAGAGCTAGCCATAACTTATATTACTTGCAGCTGTGCGCAATACTAAAAAAAAGGCAAAACACAGATTCAATGAACCCATTGATACGGTTTATTATTTATTTTAATCAGTAAACATTTGAGTTTAAAATAAAAATATGTGTAGGGTATTTTTTATTTAAATTATAATCATAATATTTAACATTATCCTTTTCAATATAAAGTGCGTTAAAAAAACGTTATCAAGTAGCCTTGTGTCAAACAGTCCGGGACTGAAGGACTTTTTGTCACCCATTAGTTTTGATTAGTTACAACCACGGTGGTTAAAACTAGTATTGACGAAAGTGCTTCGTTGTAACAGTCTTCTTGGTTGGAACTAATTGCGACTGGTAAATTCAAGTTTTGATTAAGTTCGGGTATTAACTGTAATATATAAAGTATGATCAACAATTATTTTCATCTAGTATATGGCTATGGAATAGTTCCTAATTTATGAATGCAACTATGTTTCTACTTATACCGGGTGGCCATAAATATCTGATATCACATTACCTTTGGAATCAACACCGCTTTATTAAAGTGATGAATCCAACTAAACTAAATGTCATTAATGTCATCACAACTAAAATTCCTATCTGTCAAAAATTATTACAGATTGCAATAAGTATTGAAATTAGAACAGGAGATTTTTATAATCGAGTCGTAGGCTAAACTGCAGAATCTGGGGCACATTCCCCTCCTCTTATTTGCATTTTATTACATTTCATAGCAATACTTATTATAATTGAAATATGTATAATGCTAACCAACATTTATAAGTAGCTAATTCCATGGCTACCGGGATCTCAATGTTTATGGCCACCCCTATGTCAAACTTATAGTTGGATTCATAAATTAGGAACTATGTATTCCATAGCCATAACTATACACTATTCAGGGAGATTTATAATAGGTGTAAAAAACTTTGCCATCTTGTTCGAAAAGCAATTTTAAGACAAAAATGTCATATTCAAATTTTTTCTTTAGTACAACAGATTTAAATGTAAAAAATCTAAGTGGTTTAAGTCCGGAGATCTTGGGGCCCAAGCAATAGCACTAAATTGAATATGACCTATGTCCATATGATGCTTTTATCTTAACATTGCTCCCCGAACAAGATTGCAAGGTTTTTACACCTATTATAAATCACCCTGTATATTTTTTAATAAATGCAGAATGACTGAAAATATGTACTAAACTTTAAATATATTATTTCCAAAAATGCACCCTGCAAATTTGCCATCTGGTAGTCATAGGTCGCATTACACAGCAAATTCAGAGCGTTACAGAGTTGGTGAAAAAACTATGAAGATCCCCTAAGTTGGTAGAAAGAAGTGCACAAGACGCTGTTGCGCAACTGAAAACATCTTTCGGAGTGCATAGTTTTGACAAAATGTGAGAAATTGCCAACATATTCACCCCGTTGCGTAGCAGACGTACGTGCGATAAGAATCATACAAAAGCCAGGTAGGCAAACCGCCGGAACATGAAGTAAAAACGACCTACGTATGTGCATTTGTGTCACCAAGGAGCCATTTTGCTGTCTCTTATGTTTATGTGGACTCTGCAAATGTAAACATGAATTTCGACTTGTACAGCACGTATTACAACAAGCTTCTGCCGCATTCGACCAGAGAATGATCGCCACCTGAGACAAAAGTAAGTTTGGGCCCGCGACCCGATCTTCTTTTGTTGCATGCGTAACGGTTTTAACAAGTGCAAGTAGGCCGCCTTCGTTCCGTTTCCGCGCTTTTGGCGCCAATATCGAAAACCTTCGTAAACAGTTCCAACTTGCCGGGGCTACGTTGGGCCCCAACAAATGCCGCTTTACTGACGAGATTCATTTGCAGAACTGCGAAGATGGCAGGCAGCGAAGGCTCAGGACAGACAGACTTGCTCAGTGGGTGGTCTTGTGTAGTGCATCGCCCCAGCGAGGATCCTGAGCCCTCCGAATTGCCAAGCACTGTGGACATGGCTGCATTTAGCTCCGGCCTCAGTGTCGAACCCACGCAAAATACGAATAACGAGGACTCCTGCGACTCTGAGAGTGATTCTGATTCCGACTCGAATGTAAGCCCTCATTAATTTGGTTTAAATTTATTAGATATGTACACCCATTGATGTATTCATTTAAATCAATTTCGAGAAAATTCCCATACAAAAATATCGAGATGTGCATTAATTTAAGAGAAACCTTTATGAAAATATAAATAAAATACTTACAGTGGAATAACAGGTTAAATAATAAATCTATTGTTTAACAATTAGTAGGACAAACAAAACTAGTGCATGATTAACAGTTGATTTATTTACATTGTAATCTAACCTCACACATCTTCATTTAGTAAATAGTGTATGTTTAGGCAATATTGAAATTAAAATCTTCCTACTTTTATAAACCAATTTTTGTATGCCTTTTTAATTTTGTAGATGAAACTTACAACTTTTATATGTTCAGAATTCAGGCAGCGACGTGTCAGGATCGTGCAGCCAGTCGGACTCCTCGGATTCGGAGAGCTCAAGTTCGAGTCAGGAGTCGTCATCTCGCAGTTCTTCACCCGAATTTTCTGTCACAAGCTCTCAAACCAACGGTCTAAGGCTCAAAATCGCAACTGTGCGCAAGTCATGTGCCAGTCCCGTGGAAAAGCCTTCTAAGCCCTACAGTGATGTTAAATTTTGTGATAAAAATGTGCAGAACTCGCCAGTGAAGGGGTGCAACTTAAGCTCGAGCTCGGAGAGCCCCTGCTCGAGATCCAGCTCAGACTCCAGCAGTGACTCGGATGCGCCTTCCACCACCAAAAGTGATGCCTCTGACAGCAAGGCGGCTGAGAAGAACTCTAGTGTTAAGAAACCTGTTGCTAAAGTACGGCTCAAACAAGTGGAGAAGAAGGTTGAGCGGAGAACTACGCGAGCTGTTGCTGCTGGTTCACCAAAGCTGGCTGCGAAGACCAAGGCTAGGGCGAAGAGGACTAGAAAGGTATGTTTATTGTGGATTTTATATGTGTGGGTCTGGAAAATTGAAGGAATTTATTTGATAGTGAAATTTACAATGAGAATTGCCAATGACAATCAAATTGAAAAATTGGGTTCTGGAAATGATGCAGGGGTGGAAGTTAGTTCTAGAGCTATGAGAGTTACATAAAATTTGTAACTATTAAGGTAGTGCTGCGCATTAGTAAAATGTTTTTGATTATGCCGGGTGGCTCAGAAAATGTGCCTTTACCAAATTTACTTTTTTTTAAATTCATTTACAATGTTTCCTCCTCCGAGTAGGCTATGTTAGGGTGATGTTTTTGTTGGTACACATGCAAAACAACTAGACATGACAAAATTATGTTGTTTTCAATTTGTGGATATGATTTTAGAATGCTTCCACAGCTGGTCATAGTTTTTTCATGTCACAGTTTGGCTTCTATCACAATTTATGCGTGCAACCAAGGCGGTCTATATTGTTCCAGGCCATGACACTGGTTCTTATGCCAAATTTCTGCTAGGCAATTCCAAAACACGATTTAAAAATTAAATATATTTGACGTTGAGAAACTATTTTGACAAGACTGTTCACACCAGTTGCAAAAATGCCCATGAAAGTATGAAGCTGCAAGTTAAATTAACTACGCTTCATCACTTGCTCGAATGAAACAGTGGCACAAAAGTAGTAATAAGTTTTGAATTGGGAAGATTAGTGTTGTTTGTGAAAACGCTTTAAAAAAGCCGCTATAAAAGTTGATAAGATGAAGAGACTTGTTCCAACTGCAATACTAGAATTCCACCGGCTTCCAGGCACGTTACTTTGAAGAAATTACTGTTTTAGATGAAGTCCAAATTAGAAGCCATTTACTTGCAATGGAGAATTGGGTACCTACCCATTAGGAATTGTTTTTAAATTGAATATTACGGTGAAGGGGCCCACTACGATGTAAATAACAACGATTTTTAAGATATTTTTTTCAACTGGCATGTATCAGAATGACAGGAACAGTGAGTGCACTGACACATTGTTCATTTAGTGACCAAAACAAAATTTTTTGTTAAAAGTTGGCGAAACCATGTTGCCAGATTGTGATAGGCAATTCCAAAGCTCACTTTATAGGCCCATTGCCATGGCCTGGAACAATATAGACCGTCGTGATGCAACTTAATAAAAACATATAGCCAAGTGGGACGAGAAAACATTGAATGAAGCTTAAAAGTTTTGCAACAAAATGGTAATCATTTTAATATAAAGTGGTATGGGTCTAAAGTCAACTGTTTTGGAAATACAAACCATTTTGTGCAAACAATACTGAACTTTGGGTGGCTGACAGAAAACAATTGAATGAAATAAAACGTTATCAAAGAATCATGTTTTACTTTTGGACGGTAAAATAATGGCTCTCGGTATTAAGAGAAGATGCTCAAAATTTAGAAAATTTCGATGTTTTTTAAATGAAACTTCCTATATATTTTTGTATTTATGAAAAGTACTTTTAATGAGGTTTCTTCTGATATCATATTCATAAAATCGACGGTTTTTCAAATATTTATGTTTGAACAAAAAAGCGTTTTTTTTTTACAGGATAACAAGGAAACGCCATTAAAATGCTAATTTAAATCAGGGTTGGCAAAATTCAAGATTTTTTAAATTAAACAAAAAAAACACGTTTTTTTTTGTTTAAAACATTGTTTCTAATTCTGGTAATTGTGGTAACTTACTTGTATTTAGTAGGTAGCTCATGTAATTAAGAAAATTCTTTATGAAACTGAATCACTAATATTCAGTAAACATATTCTCCACAATTCAACTTTCAGTTACTGTTTGCATTTGTGGCTGGACACACGATGTCTTTTATCACACTTTTAAGTAAAGCAATATTTTAAAATTTGTTAAGAAATATTAAAAAGTTTTATTAAAAATCGTTCCGAATCGTGACTGGAAACAGCCTAGAACCCCTTCTGGAATTATTTTGTATGTATGTATTATCGATAACCTCATTCTACCTTACGGTGTAGAGGCTGGTGCTTTATGCGCTTGCATCTGGCGGTACAATGCTCAACTTGCCCCGGATTCGGGATACAAAGTCGGAGCGCGCCTTTTGTGCTTGTGCAGCAACCATTGTGTGAGGTGTGTGTCATGGTAATGTGTTGGCCTTGTTACTCTATCTCTTAGGCCTGAGGTTCTGAGTAGAGCACAGTTAATTATTTTATAAAACTAAAATCATACAACAATAAATGCGTTAGAACAAAATGTAACAAGTGTAGCAAAAATGGCAAGTTTAGTAGCATGCTTGAAAACACAAAGATAAATTAAACACCATCTCAGCTAAAGTTGTTTATAAACAGGACGTTCAGTAAAAGCTCGTATTACTGAACACCAGTGTTGCCTCAGGTCGGGTCTCGTTTCATCAGCTATCGTTAAACACCAATGCGATACCGGCCATAAGATACATTTCGATAAAACAGTTATCTGCAAATCCCCGTTCATCTTTAGCACAAAGATTTGCGAAGCCAATAATGGAGGAATAAATGATGCTTCAATCTCCAATTTTTTCCAAGATTTGTAGCATTCATTCTTGGACAACATTTTTTATTTACAATTTTTCGTATGCATACCCATACGTTTGCTGCAGTTGTTTGGAAATTATTCTTTATGTTCAAGGTTTTTGATAGATTTGTTTACAAATTTATAGTTCGCTTTAAGAAATGTCAAATTTTACTGAACTTTTTGACATTCTTTAATTGATTGGGAGGTTTACACAGCATTGAAATATTCTGCATAGTACAGTACTGCATCTTGTCATGTTCGTCCCCAGTTATTATTGTTTTTTTTTATTTGATACAAGTAATCGACTGCCGTGGACTGTAAAATTTGGATGCTTGTGAAAATGGGTGTAAGTAAGTCAGTAATTCTTTATTTAGCAACTTGCTAATAACAACCACTATACAACATTCACAATGTCTAACAATGTCGAGCCTTCGCTTAACAAATAAAAGTCTTTTAGGTTTCGCTTAAATATTGCAGTACTTTTCGCCTTTTTAATACTGGTGTAGAGCGAGAAGGAAGATGTTTGTCTCGAAATCCTCAACGTATTGTCACACCTGTCTGGCAATCGCATTAATTATAATAGTCTCCACTTCGATATAATGAAATGTGCAATAAGTAATTAGGTAAACAGGAAATGGAAAATAAGATATTACGACATTATTTGATCAATAGCAAATACTTAAGTATACTGGAAGAACCTCTTATACCAACAATGCAGAAGGCTGTCAATTTAGAACAAAACTGTTATCTTTTAACAAGACGATACAGCATGCCCATATCTAAAGTCTATAAAATGATTCGAAAACAACAATATCCCATTATTAGAATGAACATCGCGTAGCCCGGACGTAAGAAACATTATGGCATATCCGTCGATGTTTTCATTCACATATAGTAATGATTTTTAATTTTAACAATCCAAATGGAAACATGCCTAGAACAAAAAGTATTCACACTCAATAGAAAATATATGCAAGTGTTAAAAAACGAAACAATAATTTATTTAATAATGAAAAAATTAGATCCACAAATCCATTTGTTCCTGTTTTAAATGTCCACAGAAAAAAATCTTGTAAAATTGCAAGTTCAAATTTTATTTTGGCGGTTGAAATTTAATCCAAGTTTCTTTATTTTAACCTTTTCAGCTAACGGTAGGCTGTTAAAGTTAATGTTGACTTGAGTATACTTAGTTATGCTATTCTTCGCTATTTTTGTAGAAAACTGTACAAAACCATCGAAATCACCCAAAATAAATAAACAGTCTCCAACTGCAATCGATATTATGTCTAAAATTGGCCCCCATTTGTTGTATAGGCGCGCTCGTTGCCTTTATGCTCGGATCACATTACTTTTCAGGAGCACAGTGTTTATAAATAAGACAATAACCGCGCGAGTTTAACGGATGCTTCGGCTACAACATTGTTTAGCATTGCGTCACAGTGAAACTGTGATAACTCGATTTGCAGCATAAGCATTTTCACCCGTAATTGCCATATAAGTTTGGGCCCTATTTCGAATCGCCTCGAACAGCTGCCAGCGGCTCGGTGCGGTGATACCAGCACGTGTGTTGACATACTTCTTGGATCTTGTTTAACATGTTCTAAGCGGCATCTCCGAATCTCGTTACTTAAACCTTGTTTTAATATAATGGTAGGATACTTGATATATTGTAACGACCTTGAGCCGGGTCGCGGGCAAACGGATGAGTCAGCCTTCGAGAACAACCACGGGATTAATGCGGGCAAACGGATGAGTCAGCCTTCGAGAACAACCACGGGATTAATGCGGGCGATGCGTCAGCATTTGCCAGAATGGTCGAGAATATCTCGACGCTTCCGGAATGACTCACCCGGCGAATATATAAGCAAGCACAGCGGGAAAAACTGTCAGTCCAAATCTAGCTTGAAGTGTGCGAAGCTGCCATATAAATAACTCGTGTGTAAATAAATCTAGCCATATAAATCATTCATGGTGAAGTCGTATGTAAATAAATAAAGTGAATTTGTTGTTAGAAATAGTTCCTGTTAGTGTATAAATAATTCTTGTGTTTGTGTAAATCGTTAAATTGCTGTAAATAAATGCTTAAAACAAAAAGCGGGGTATAGTTTTTAATAGCCCACAAGATAAATCGTAACAATATTGTCAATTATACAATAGTTACTTCTTTCTAATGCCCATATAGGCTTCTTCAAAAGCTTGCTGTCGCTTCTAGATAATACACAAAACTTATATATGAAGTTCCAACGTCATACTTCTTTTAGTTTTTGAGATATTCTGTTCACACACAGACTGATAGACAGATCAAAGAACAAAAACATATTTTTTGGGTTCAGAGACTTAAAACATGAAGATCCGTTGAAAAAATACTTGTAAGCCAATTCTGCAAGGTCTCTGCCTGAATTAAAAGCCAAATTAAGATAACTAAATTTGTAGATTTTAAAAATTTATCTGTGAAGATGCTGAATAATTTATATTTTTAGGTTTTAAAGTTGTTCGTTATTTGTCTGTTAAAGCGTTAAAATTACAAACAAATAAAAATAACGATCCTAAGTCGAATGGCAACACTTTCATATTATCGAAACATAAACAATTGGCGAAATGTAAAGCATGTAAAACAAAAGGATTACACAAGCACTTTGCAGTTCACGCAAAAGCAAAGAGCGGCAGACATTTTAAGTACCAAAAGAGGTAATAACGTTATAGACAAGCTCCAACCCAGCTCATTATCAGCAGAGAGAAAAAGGGAAATCTTTGATTATTTCCTAATGGATTCGGACCTTGCAGACTACTCTCTGGAGCCAGTCATTGCTTCACTAAATGGACATCCATTTCAAGTCTTCGTCGTTTCTAGGAAATTAAGGAACGCATTAGAAGTATCTTCAACATCTATTTAAAAAAAGGTTATAACGTATTGCGACGTGTTTGATAATTTTTCGAGTGTATTGAAGAGGCTGCGACAGAAAGGTCAATATTTTAGTATAACCTTTGGCAAGTGGGCATCTACAGCAAACAAATGATAATAAACATCAATGTTCATGGATATTAAGAGGAACAAAAACTATGCATTAAAATCTGGAATATTGGTTTGATTCGAGCCTGTGAAGATGTGTATTAATGTTGTGAAAGCAAAACTTGGTAGATTTTGTTTATCCTTAGAAGATGATGTAGTTTGTGTAACAATAGACGGTGCTAGTGGTAAAGTGGGAAAGCAGCTGCAATTCCTGCACCAACTGTGCTGTGGGATTCAACTGGCAGTTGTGGACATTAATTATTCAAAAAGAGGTATTGCTTATGAACAGGAAATTGATCCAACAGAATATGAAAATATTGATAATGGTGAAGACAATGATGACTACGACGATACTGTGAACGGTAGACTTGGGTTAATTGAAGAGGTGGATGAAGAGGCTTCTTTCCATTTAACTAGTAATGGCAATATTAAATTCAGATGCTGGAACGATTTGTTTCATTAAAAGATTGTCTTTAGAAGGCTATGATTGATTTATCCATTACAATTGTTCTGAATGTCTATGATTTTGACGTTTTGGAAGAAATTGTAAACTGTCTTCAGCATACCAGACTTACGATTGTGGCATTTTGCTGACATGTTACCAACCTTTACACTGCTGGTGCCAGCTTTAAGTTCATGTCTGAAGAGCTGTTAAAAATAAATACTCCTTTCAGCGAGGAGTTACAAGTTGCTTTAAAGCATCGTTTAAATGAGCGAGAACTGTTGCGTCAAGTGTGCTCTCTTACTTATGCAACCCAGTAAAATACAAGCACAATTTAGATGAGAATGAATTATTTGATTCTCCAAATATGTAAAACTTGAAGCAGCATCACCAACACCAGTGCAAGAACATGATTGTAGTACTAGTGAGGCTGATAATGATGTTCCAGTGTCCCACTTGAGAAGCAAAGTCAACAAGTGTCACAGAAAGACAAATTAAGCATGGAAATTGATAGTGCAATGATGGCGTCTACAAGTTCTGCGACAGCCTTCCTTAAATGCCCTTGTAGCTTTAAGATCTTATTTTATGTCAAAATAGTTTATTTCTTAGTTATTTACACTTGTCTACTATATACTATATTAGCGACATGTATTTAAATACCAGTAATAAATAATACTACCAACATTTAACTTAAAACACTTTTTTTCTTTGGAATTTGCATTCAGAAATTCCAACTGAACACTATTTCCCTTACGGAATATTTAGTACTACTCTCGGGACTTAAAATTTAGCTAGTAAGCCCTGAAGACACTGTTGGTCCTGAGACTTGGAAATCCTAATAAATACCATGTCTAAACAAATAGAAGCAGTAATTAAAAGCAAAGATAATTTACTCAATGGTAACTAAGTTCCCAGTTATACAATAGGCTGTTCTTTTTTTTGTTTAGTTAAAGAATTAAAATGAAAATGTTGAACTTGTTACCATTTTCCTGTTCAATACAGTTTAAAATTAAATAATTTTCTTTCCCTTCCCAGTATTGTTGTAATTTTTTAAAGCAGATTGATTACACGTTAACATATTTTTCTAAACGTATATTTACCTATAAACGTTTCATTCTTAGTAAATACCAATACCTTCATTCAGCCACGTCATAGGTTTTTTAATTGTCATTTTAAGATAAACTGTTCATGAATTAAGGTGTCTGAAGTGAGCTTTTTTCCATTGTGCCTATAAGGATCTTAGAATCTGTCACTTACAGTTGATCTTCAAGATTGGCATAAAAGTGACAGAAGACTAATACAGTGACGTAGGAAATATCGTAGATTCACTTAAATTGGCACAAGATACAGAAGTTGGCTTGAATCTAGTTTAGCGACCAACTCCAATCGACATGTGCTATATACCATTCGACTGCTAGGGACATTCGGGGCAGACGAATAGTTACTGAGATACAGCACTATAAAGTTATTTTTTATAAATATTTTCTCCGTGGAAAACACTCTGGGGCCTTTGGCGGGGCGTCGCGCAGCTAACCTTACCTAACATAACTTAACCTAATCTAATCTAGTTTAGCGACCACCTCCGATCTACATGTGCTATACACCATTCAACGCGTCTCGTCGAGCTGAACAATATTGCCGCTGGGGACATTCGGGGCAGGCCAACGATTACTGAGATGCAGCACATTAAAGATTAAAATGTCCCACACTAAGTCTATGGCACGTTCGCTTTAAAATGTCTTTATGTTAAATCATGTGTATTGGGTTGGGTTGGGTTAGTTTGGGTTGGGTAAGGTTAGGTTAGGTAAGGTAAGGTTACGTTAGGTTATGTTAGGTTAGTTTAGGTAAGGTTATGTTCGGTTAGGTTAGGTTAGGTAAGGGTGCTCATAAATTGGCGGCGAATTTTCCTTTTTAAAAAATTCGAAAACTTAATTTTTTTAAATGGCAACTTGCCTTTTTCTCTTCTCCAGTGGATTCTTCGCTGAACATGAAGGGGACTTTGTGATTTCATCTATATCTAAAATGATCGGTTTTTGTAGAAACTTGAAAATACCGAAATTTTCGTGGTTATTTGGGAATTTCAAATAATTATTATCAGTTGGCATTGGATTGCAGTAAAAACAGACGAGTTTGCTATTCTCCACGCTACAGCCCATAAGTGGGGTCTGCATTTAAAAATGTTTGTCAGAACTGGACCTCAACGCACGTTTTGTAATATTTGTAATTGATATACAACAGGTGAAGATAAATTAAGAATAATTCAACAATATATACAAGAAATAAGAAAAACAAAAATGAAAAATTAATTAAACTATAGTAAATGTTCGAACTGGTTGCCTTCAACTTCCAAACAACTCTTCTTAAAAACCCGACATGAGTGGCACTCCGAATTTCTTGTGGAGAGAGAGAGAGATTGAAATGCATTACGAACTCTTTCCTGGCAATCTTCTTTTGTTGTGAGCGGCAAAGCATACACAAGATCTTTTATTGCGACCCCAAACAAAGAAATCTAATGGAGTTATATCGGGCAAACGGGGAGGCCATTGATGGGGTCCATTGTTTGCTATCCAACGATCTTCGAAATGATTCTGTAAGAACATATTCACTATGAGGTGGGGCTCTGTCATGTTGGTACCACAGCTGATTCCAGTTCAGATTTAGTGGATGTAAATAATTTTGTAAAATATCGACATATCTTTCGCCTGAAATAAACAAGAATTTGATACAAAATTTCCCCTCCAATCTCCAATAAGCCTACCATTCAAATTTTTATTATAAAAATGTACCACTAGCACAGTCATTTTTTATTGCAGAAAAAACATTGAAACTCCAGTAACCTTGAAACTGCCTTTCACTTAATATATGGGGATTAGTGTCACTCCAATAATGGGAGTTATGCCGGTTAAACATTCCATTTTTCTGAAATTTCGCCTCATCCAAATCAACTTTTGTAAAAATTCTTCGTGTTCCTGAGTTTAATTAATATAAATTCACAGCCATTCTTTTTACTTTCCCATACCCATAGGTATAGGGAAGTCTTGGAATCATGAAAATTTTGGAAATCGAGATTTTCACAGAAATATCCGTTTTGGGCCTCTAGGAACCCAAAAAAGTGGTTTTTAAAAAATGTCTGTCTGTGTGTGGGTGTGTGGGTGGGTGACGCTCCTACAGCCGAAAGTATTGCTCCGATTTTGATGGGCTTTGGAATGCGGGGGTGTATCGAAAATTCATCGACAAAATAAGCTTTTCAAAAAAATCCGAAACCGGAAGCGGAAGTTACGCATGTTTTTTTGGTATCACTGTTTTCGTGATTAAAATTTTGAAAATTTTATCGCGGATAACGATAGAGGGTCATAAGACAAATCTGTTAGTGTTTTGCCGAACTCGCTAGGTTTAAAATGAAGGGCGCCATGATTTTTTGAAGATTTTGAATTTAACGCCCTATTACTCAAAAACGGATGAATCGATTCAATTGATTTTTTTTTTCTGAATAGTATATGAAGGCTAACATGAGGTGATATAAAAAGTGTTTTGAAAAATATTAAGGGGCCTAAATTACAAATTTT
Source organism: Agriotes lineatus (assembly GCA_940337035.1). Taxonomy (NCBI): domain Eukaryota; kingdom Metazoa; phylum Arthropoda; class Insecta; order Coleoptera; family Elateridae; genus Agriotes; species Agriotes lineatus. Next base: position 67,979,769 of record OW679194.1, on the reverse strand, counting down.
CAAAATTTTGGAAATTTTCTAAAAAATCATTTCTCAAAAACTGCCCACAGGAATTTGTTTAAACTTCATACACTGATAGACCCCGAAAAGGGCTATCGATCTGTTTTTTAAAGAATCTCATGAATTATCTGTGGCGCCCTCTACGAAGCTTTGAAGTTTGAAAATTTAAACCCCATTAATTAATAAACAAAACAAGATAGGTAGCTGGGGTTTTCACTGAATTGCTCAGTGCATAATGGAGCATATGAATATGCAAAAAAATATTACACTCGTGGATATATGTAAGCGTACCGGCCCCCTCCCCCCTCTATTTTTGAAAAATAATTTTTTTATTCTAACGGTTGTTATATTTTTGCGTCAAAGAATCTTTTTCCGCGAAAATAAAAAATCGATTTTGTATGCCCTAGAAAATATAATTTCCAGGTACTTAGAAAATTTCACCTCGATGCTACAGCCGTTTTGAGGAAAATAATACATAAACTAGCACAGTGGCGGCTTGTCCACTTGGCGCCATCTACAGAAGCTCGGTGGTCACGTTTTGAACTACACATTCTTTTATATTTACCCGCAATTTACGTGAAATTGTAAACGCTTATCACGGTGAAGACGTGAGTCATCGAGTTGACATTTTGACATGTTGTAAAGACTGTTGAATAAAGACGATATGAACAGTTTCCAGTATGGGAAAGTCCAGGGAGGTAGTCACGTCCACTTTTTTTGATCATCACCTGGCTTCAAATTTTGTACTAATGACCATGAATAAGAATGGAACTTATGTTTTTTTAGAATTCTGTGAATACTTATCTCAGGTATTCCTAAATCTCTTTCCGCATCTTATTAAGGAATTTCCAGGATGCGCTCTGAAGTATCCCAATACTGTAACTCAGTGGCGTAACGAGACGGTTTGGCGCCGGTGTGCAAGAATAAATGATAGCCGCTGTAGACAAGAAGTATCAGAAAAAAGACGGTGGGGGGGGTATTTTTGGGCTTAACATGAAAGGTTACTTACTGCAAGATAAAACACATTTAGATGTTTCAATCTTTTATTAAATATAACATAATAATAATAATCCCATTATTCTCTATTGGGACATGGGGTATTCGTATATTCTCTCCAGTTGTAATTTTCCTTTGCTATTTGGCTCAGTTGTGCTATAGTATTTTCCTGTCTCTTGTTTTACAGTTCCCCTCCACGTTTTTCGCGGGCGTCCTCTGTTTCATCTTACTTAGCAAAAAGTTTTTAATAATTTTTAATTTAGAAAAAGATCTCTCAGTGGAGGCTGTAGTGACGGGATGTAAAAAATAGGATATAAGCTGTATACAAATCTGGAAAGCTAGCCAATGATGTGTGATTCGAGAGACATTTTTCTCCCACTTCCTTCACTGATAAGCAAGATTTAATACTAATTGTGTACGAAGATCGAAATTGTACAATTTGCTTTAGTAAGCCGTCATCGAGATCAGTTTCATACGTAGTTTGAAGTAATTTGGCACTCTCTATGACCTCTGTATCTGAGGCAATCGTCAGAAATTTGCGGTTTAAAACTTTGAATTTATAGTATGTTACTATGTACTATGCACTATAAAATCTAAGAATCACAAACACACACTAGAGCTTGAACTTCTAATCTACTCAAAAGGAGAAAAGACTGCGCACTCAAGAGAGCCCAGTGGCGCTCGCGTATCATAGTCTGTTGTCGCTTTGAACCACTATTCTAGGAAAACTTTTATTTTCACTACAAACTCCGCTACCGCGGCGCCTATATAGAGTCGGCGCGGAGGTTCTTCGCACCCCCTGCACATATGATAGTTACGCCACTGCTGTAACTTCATTTTCTTCGTTGTCTACGACAGGTTTTATTTTTTCGTGCTTTCCAACAAACTGCCCGTGGGTTTTGCAATTATGAATCATCCGCGTGAGGGTGTCATAGGTCGGCTTTGGTCTATCCGGATATCGCACACAGAAGGTTTTGCAGGCTCTTTTGATTACCTTATTACATTCCCCGTATATCACTAACAAATTGAAGAAATCTTCATTACTAAATCCTAAACGGGACATGATTAACACTTTTGCGACTCCTAAAAGTCAAATTAATTGCAATTCTTGTTTGTTGAGTAACTCAAAAATGGCCGGCTTTAAACATATGATCTATATGAAGTTATATTGAAATTTGGCGTAAATTCCAAAAATTTAATAAAAATTGGGACATTCAATTTAAAATAACAAAGTTGGGGCCTATTACCGGAAGTTGCAGAAAACTGAAAATATTTTAGTTCAAACGAGCTCTTCAGAAAACCTCCGTATGCCAATTTTTAAAATGTACATAACAAACTTCAGTATATGTATACTACCTACCACATTACTTACTTACTTATTCTTCGTAATAGGATTTTTTCCTGTTCTACTTCAAGTTTTAAGCCTCTTCTTGTGATGTAGAGGTCCATAAGTCTTTCCACCTTTTTGGTGGTTTACTTCTTGGGCGTGTTCTGTGGGGTGTATTGTTTTTACAAATTTTGGCAATCCTGTGTTCTTCCATTTTTTGGATGTGTTCATTCTACTTTCACCTTACTCATCGTACTATGTCTACTTACCACATTATTTACTGTTAATCGATCAATATTTATTGCTCTGTGTTTTATTTACAATACCCATTCACGTCATGGAATCCCTGTATATTTAATATACCAAGAGAGATTTTTCTTGTGCTTGTTGACAAGAACGTTCTCCCTGGGGCACTGATGACCAAGGAGGGTTAAATTATCTCATCTGAAGTATTTGCATAATTGTTGTGAAGACAGCAAGCGCTTCGGTGTTAAAGGAAAGAAAATTAAGCTTAGCGAAAGTGTTCGCTAAAAGGATGTAAACATTGTATCTCGAGAACGACAACCTATCAGGATGGTTTCTGTGCTAGCTTGTGTGGAATTTTAATGTAAAGAACTGAAAAGCTTTTGAGCAAGATTGGTCGTTTCTTTGTGTTTTTTGTCGATTTGTACCCAGGTTATTATTAACACGTTGGAAGGACAGTGGCTGACCTCATATAGAGCTGTGTTGTGACACTAGGATATTGCAATTGTAATTGTAGCTAAGAAACACGTATTGTTTACCAGAATGGCGCTTGGCATGCAACTAATGAAATCTTTATGTCACCTACAACACCTATCAGCGTTCTGCCCAAGTAGGGGCGAAGAGGTAGATAACTGTAAGGGAGCTGTTTGGGGCAAATAACTTCTGTTTATGTGACGCTGATATGATTGTGTACATACCAGTGGTGACAGTAACAACTAGATTACTATTATTTTATATGGAAAATTAGTCGCCATGCTACGTTGTGGGTATGGTGTAATGGTAGAGTACTCAATTGTTAAGATTAGAATCACGAGTTCGAAACTCGGTTCGTGGAAATATTTCTTTAAGTTATTGAAGGATTTGGATAGTATAAATTTCCATCCATTGTGATCTTTGAATGTGAAATGCCACGTTATAGGCAGTATCTGCTTCATCCGCACGCTCCGGTAACGGTAATCATAAATTGCCAATTTCAATTCTATGTAAATCGATTAGGTACTTGCGTCTAATAATTATTTTAAAAAAATTGCCGGTATGTTGTCACCACTACTATTTCACCACAGTCTATATAACAATACAGTCATTTCACTCTCCGCAGAATGTGTCTCCAGCTTCCAATATGCGCACAGCCTTTTGCGCCGTAGTTCTCTGCTCACGGCGCGTTTAAGTAACCTGTTCTGTGTTCTGTTAACCACACTTTTAACGTTTAAAAAAATGCTAAGGGAAATGACAATTTGAAAGTGGCAGCTAAAAATGCATAATAGTATTCTAGGTTATCACGGACAAATCATCACAATTATTTAAATGTTAGGTTATGTGCGCGCGCCTGCTTGTTTATTCAAAACATCGTGTTGGTAGCACTTGCAAGTTCTGTCAAATATATTCAAATTTCAAGTTAATTACGCCCAATTAATTTATAAAGATTTTTTGTAATATAACATGCAGAAGAGTACATACAAATACATAAAACTTACAATTGAATATATATCCTGTTCACTCCGTTTTTGATTATGAGCAGGCTGCATGTGCATTTTTTGAACGGTGTAAGTGACATTTGGTAACTAAATATCACCAAGGTGAAAGCAAAATTTGACAATTCATCATTTCATTCACAAGTGAATTAAGTTGCTAAAAATAACCTCCAGTTCAGCAAGATGCCACGATTGGGTTTTCGAGAACTGAAGTACTTTTCACAAGTTATAAAATTCAATGTCATTTTGACATTCGTAACTTTTTGTAACTAAATATTTGGTACACTGGTAAAAATATTCATATTCAAGGCCTGCTGAGAATCACAAATGGAGTGAGCATTTTCTTTAATTGACTATTTTGACTTACATAAATATTTAAAGGGTAACTTTACTTTTTTTCTTTGACAGTTTGATAACAATTATTGTACAGTCTAAAAAGCAAGTTATTCAATAAGTACAGTTGAGATTTTTAAAAAAATTTAACGTTGGCAGTGCGGAAGTCAAGTAAATGGACTATAGGCTTTGCAAAAATTAGTTCTCAGCGGTTTTCCGAACTTTAGCCGAAGTCAGCGAGATCATGTATATAACGATCATACCACATTGGAGGAACCGTTGCAATAGATTATAAAAAATGAATGTGGGTGTCTTAAACGGCATGCGCCGCAACAAATGCATGGCAGAAAGCCGTTCGATGTCAATAGTATGTCGAAGTATCGATAATGGGCTTGTACCGTCTCATCTTGTTTCATTTCTTATTACATATAATGGGGTCAGTTTAAATGAAATTACTTATAAGTTCGCAAAAGCAGTTGAATGAAATGGCGCAACGGAAAATCTTTTTTTTCTGGGTTGTACTTCAAACCTAACAAAAAAGAAGTTATAAGTTATGAAATGGTACTTGTCAAAAATATTGTGAAAATATATTTACTCACAATCGGTTAATAATAGGTACATTTCTAACCTTCAAAACAGTAGGAAAACGATTCATTGTTTACTTTACTTTCCCAGCTAGCCAGGAAAGATTTTCCCCGCTAGCTAAACGTCACTTTCAATGAACTTGTCATATTATTTAGCAACAACGTCGCAGTTTCCTTTGTTAAAGTGACTTATTAAACTGTGATGAAAACTCGTATGATTTGAAACTTACCTAATTAAATAAATAATTATAAAAACTGATTGTGAGTAAAATAGTATACATACCACGGTGAAAAGTTTCGTTCCAGTCTCGAGATAAAATTAACTTCTCGACAGTAATGAAACACTTTCCACCTCGGTATGTAATATACTATTAAATTAGAAAAACGAAGTAGTATTTTGTTTCAGCGTCTTTTTCCTTTTCTAGTAGATAAGTAGATAAACTTAAAAAAATATTGTAATTGAAAATGTCACTTTGACAATTTACTTTAAATTTTCAAATTTGAAGTTTTTAAGTGTTGCAAAATTAAAAACTGAAAGTTACCAAATCATAACACATTTGTATCTGGTACCAATTTTAGGGCTGTATGACAGTTGCATTCGTTTAGGGAAGACACAGTAGTGACGCCGTTTGGTTCTCTGCCAACGAGCGAGCGAGACGAACTATGCTACCAAGATAGTGCAACGCCCACGTGCAGTACAATTTTCCTCCTACATCACCCCCGGAGCAAAATCTTAGTTACGCCACTGCCTTCTGTATATTTATTTAATTTGAAAAATACATCACAGGATAGCCTGTAATACACCATTCAACCCTAAAAACCTTAAGCTTAACCGTCTTACGAAGGAAGTTACAAGGGGCCTCCAACTCGACAATTATTTAGGATTATTAACTATACACAACCTAAAAATGTGGAACGTTTGTTTTTCTCCTTGTACTTAGTGATGGAAGTGATAGTATTACTGGCAATTTAAGTAATATTACGTAAAGTTACCCAAAATAATTTTTGGTAATATTACCACAGGATTATTATCGATAATATAATTAATAATCTCTCTCTATCGTAACTTCATTACTGAAGTATCGTGATCCCATGTTATTATGTTATAGTGTCGGTGATGTTTTTCCATTTCTCTCTGTCTAATTAATAATACGTAAAGTTAATAACTTGTTGCAATATTACTAACGTGAAGAGCTTCGGTGCTTCCCCTTATTATGTGTCATAGTCGCACAGCTCCCACATGCTATTGTAATTTAATATAAATAAGTCATTTTTAGAACTGTATTAATGGAGGTAAGAATTTAAGCGCTGAGCAAGAGTTAATAGCAATTGAAGTTTTATTTATATATTAATACTAGTGAGTCACCCGAACTACGCTTCGGTTCGCTAAATTAAGAGAGATACATTAATTTAATTTTTAAAAAAGGATGCATCGGCCGGGAATCGAACTCGGGCCGTCCGCGTGATAGGCGAGCACTCTACCTCAGGTCAACGTCGACAGGCGCTCCGCTCTGCTACTTAGAGGATTTAATTAAAGTAAAACTTTTTCGTACTTTTTTTGTAAATAAAAACCGGCCTACAATCTAAGTCGAAAAATTAGCAAAATTTTAAGCCATCATACAACTTAATCGGGCCAGTATCTTCGGAGGAGATAGCGAACAAACATACACGCAAACATACAAAGAGAGCAACGATTTTATGTTACAAAATTATGATTTTTGTTTTGTATAGTTATAGTTAATATTAACCTTATGTTATCAGTAGTAATACTACCGGTAATATTACTAATTATTACTTTACCAGTAATTTCATATCACTACTTGTGCTACATAAACAACTAGCATGGATGATCTACTGATATTAATTTAAAATCTTTTGTTTTGATGCCATATACAATTAATTTTCATGTCCTTGAATAGTTTTTTTTAATGTGTACCTCTTCTGTATATTTTCTTTGTTTACCCTCTATTTCTCTTTCAAATTTTTCTTTTCAGATTTAAATTGTCTAATAATTCCTTCTACTGCACTATAATTTCATCGTTCTGTTTTTCTTTCTTAAGTACTAACTGATTGAAAGTCGATTCCTCTGTGAACTCATTACTGACGTAACCAGAGATTATCAAATCACTGAACTAGAACTTTTTTGTTTTTGTCGTTGGTGACTGCTAAGCGAGCACATTTTAAAGAATTTGGCAAGAAAATGTGATTTTTTTGTTTTAAGTAAGAAAAGGTGGCTGCATTTTTAAAAAGTAACTTTTTTATAATACTTAATCTAGATATCTAGACTTTATATCAAATTTATTAAGTTTCTATAACAACCTAATAAAACAACAGAGTTGACTAATCGTGTAGAGTTATCTAGTTGTTGTCGATACATTCTTTGCTTCCACTATAATCTTAGATTATCATTAATTGTTGCATCTAATTGCCTACCAGTTAGAAACATGTCATCAAAATATGTATCGCATGAGTAGGGAACAACAAAACAGTAGCAATTGTTGCGAGTTGCATAATATATGTCTCTAGAAATCCAGCCATTCAATTAATTGCCGGACAATTTTCCTTCCAGGAAGTATATTTGTGAGGGACATCACTATTATCAAGCGGACAATTTGCTATTGCAGTGACTCATTTTTCTGCTATTAGCCCTAATTTTCCAGTGGCGAGGTAATTCGTGCAAGGCCGCTGGGTTGCCTAATTATTTTAAAAGCAATCGTTAATCGCGTCCGCCGCTACCGCGTCGATGATTCCTTAATCATATCGGCGTCCGTGTCGCCTATTATTTAATCAAGATTAGGCAGCGCCGCCCCCGCCTCCGCGCCGCGGGAGGTGTTTGAGCGCCCCTCGACGCCCGTGGGTCACGCTAATGGCTTGTTAGTGGAATCGCTACCTAGCTGCCCTTTCATTGAGCCACTCGAACCGGGGGCCCTCGTGCACGTCAGTGTTTACTACGAACCGCGCGCGATTCAGCCGCCAGTCGGGTCTTCGCCGCAACCGGAGATCGCATCTTAATTAATATCGGCTCGGAGGTCGATCGGACGTGATACCGGCTCGATTGAATTGTGCGCGTTCGCGGCGCTGGTTTTGGCGGGCTTTTTGGTGCATGAGGTGGTGCGCGACCCCATGGTTAGACACATGGAGGCTGGAGGGGACGCCCTTGACGGCGGCGCCCTCGACGGCGGGACCCTCGCCGAGGGGGTGTGGGAGTACGTCGACCGCCTCGTCAACGCTTATCGCTCCCTCGACTCGGAGGGCTGCTACGAGGTCAGCACCATTTTTTAACGGCCGTAGGTTTTAGCTAATTGGAGCGTGTGGGCTGTGGAGCATCGGATTTGTGGAGGTGTAGGTCAGTGCGACGTCGTTTGCGCCGACTTCGCAGCTCTATCGCAGTGGATTGGGTTTTCAAAACATCTGAAAGCTGAATTTGTTGATGATATTCTTTCGAGTTTTCGTAGCCAAACAGCAGAACGTTGCTTTGTGAAACAATTGAATCACAAGTGCTATTGTCAATATTATTCTATCTGGATTGTCAAAACATCTGAAAATAGAACTAGGCAGCGGCATTGTTTCAATGTTTTCGCATGCGAACACCAACCAGAGCATCGCTTTGTCATAACATTTGACAACGGATCAGTGACATTTTTCGGGATTTTCCTGCTGGAACAAATACCGCGTGTTCCCATTACTATTTCAGCTCGATGAAAATAGTTTTGGAATTATGGCAATCTTTTGGTTTCCGAGCTACGGCCTAAAAATGTGACGTCACAGCCGATTTGTTTTGTTGTTTTTTAGAAATGCAAATCGTGGTTTTGAAATGCAGCTTCTAGAAATCTAGATGATTTCTCGGTCCTTCTGGACTTATAGTGAAATTTTGTTCACATTTAGCGTATAGTTCCTCATGACGAATTTTTAATTTCTAAGTAGGCGTTTTAAGTTCAAATCTGCCACCTACTTAATTACTACGCGTGATTTTACACCTTGTGATTAAAGATGTGATTAAATAAACCCACATTTAATTCCCATGGCAACGGTACATCCTTGTCGTACACTTGGGGTTTACATAAAGGCTTCTCTCTCTTTGTGTATTGTAAACATGCGTTTTGATTATAGTCTGTTCACTAAACATAAAAACACAAAGTGGCCTTTGATTTCTAAAATTTCATGAGTGTACTTCCAAAATGCATCTTTTGTCTAGGAATGTACTTACTAAAAGTTACTAAAACAAATAGGTTAAGACTGTGACATTTAATTGGCATCTGTCATAACTACTTTTAAGGATGTTAAACAAATACTGTGTTGAATACTATTGATGTATCATTTATTAATAAGTATTTTTATTACATTTTATAAAAGTTCAGGCAAGAATTTCCAGAATAGTATGTACTTTGACACTGAATTAATGATATTTATTAATTGTCATTTTTAAATTCAAAGTCACCTTTATGCAGGTATGGAAACCTTTGCAAAACAAAATACACAATCTCTAGCAGACAAATTTTACATATATGCCAACTTCAAAAAAATTTATATGTTTTTGTGTTTACTGAATGGCCTATATATTTAAACTCCCAGTAATAACACGGACCAGTATCTTTTGCTTTAGTAAAATTCGATTTTGTGGCTAAAACGGAAACTATTTAATGTATTAAAAATACATAAGTTAGTGTCAATTATGAGTCAAGATTTTCATAGAAGTTCGTGAATATGTCGCATATTGGCAAGTGTAATTGTGTGCAATATACAGGGTGCTCTCGGTCTTATTTTATTTTTAATAGGCGATACTACCAAAAGACGATAAACGTTAACACACCTTAGTAAAAGTTTTATAATACCAGAGATAAATTTGGACACGATTTTTTTTATTATTCATTTATCAGAAAATATTCTTGATATAAGCCCTTGCATCTTCGCAAACAAAAATGCATTTGCCAGAATTTAAATATCTCCTTCGTTTGCAGAGAAGGTTGGAAAGTGCCCTTATTTTTAAAAATTCACAAAATGTTGCTTAGAATTAAAAGGAGTCAAATATGAAGTCACAGCCACCTACCCCGAAAAAAAATTTTCACTGTTTTTTTTTCAATTGCTTTTTTTACCATCCTGTGTATTACGGAAAGTGATATGCTTCAAAGTAAACTTAATTATCGGACACGATAAGGATGTAGTACTGTCGAACTTGAGTTTCGCCCACTTAGGAAATTAGTGCTAAAGAAGCTATTTTTTGTGTCCAACGTAAAAAATCCGGAGTAGGTGGCTGTGACTTCATATTTGACACATTCTTTTCATTCTAAGCAACATTTCCAAGTAAAGTTTTTGTGTTTTTGAAAAATATGGGCACTTGATTCTTGAGCCATTTTCATATTTTTGAACTTGTCCTGTATATGAAAGGAGATATTTAATTTTTATCAAATACAGGGACTTTTATCAAGAATAAAATGTTCTGATGATAGAACAGTAACGAAAAAGATGCTACATGTGTCCAAATTTATGAAACACACTGTATTATCTCTGTTATTAGAACATAGTTACTAAAGTGTTTTAATAACGTTTATCTTCATCCGTGTTGTTATAGCCTCTTAACCAAATTAATTTTAGTATCGTTAAGAGCTTCATTACCCCACTAAGTGCGTAATCTTATACTTGAACGCGCGTGGCCAGCCTCCGTCTGGCCCTGCCAGCGTTAACAATACAAATGCTTGCTGTTGACGGTCTTGCCACTTGTGCTTACGATCGGCATGTGCGCGCGCCAGTGCTTACGGTCGGTCGGCCGGCGGCATCAGCTCTTATAATATAAGATATTATAAGAGCCGATGCCGGCCGTCCAGACCGTAAGCACAAGTGGCGCCGGCACACGCAGCATGAAGGGCCGGCATACTACTACCACACGCGCGCTTGCTATATCGGTTTCCATAAGCGCAGGTTTCTGTAAGCGCACATGCCGACCGTAAGCACGTGGCGCCGCCACACGCAGCCAGACGTAGGCTGGCTACGCGCGTTCTAGTAAGATTATAAGAGCCGATGCCGGCCGTCCAGACCGTAAGCACAAGTGGCGCCGGAACACGCAGCATGAAGGGCCTGCATACTACTACCACACGCGCGCTTGCTATATCGGTTTCTATAAGCGCAGGTTTCTGTAAGCGCACATGCCGACCGTAAGCACGTGGCGCCGCCACACGCAGCCAGACGTAGGCTGGCTACGCGCGTTCTAGTAAGATTATAAGAGCCGATGCCGGCCGTCCAGACCGTAAGCACAAGTGGCGCCGGCACACGAAGCATGAAGGGCCTGCATACTACTACCACACGCGCGCTTGCTATATCGGTTTCTATAAGCGCAGGTTTCTGTAAGCGCACATGCCGACCGTAAGCACGTGGCGCCGCCACACGCAGCCAGACGTAGGCTGGCTACGCGCGTTCTAGTAAGATTATAAGAGCCGATGCCGGCCGTCCAGACCGTAAGCACAAGTGGCGCCGGCACACGAAGCATGAAGGGCCTGCATACTACTACCACACGCGCGCTTGCTATATCGGTTTCTATAAGCGCAGGTTTCTGTAAGCGCACATGCCGACCGTAAGCACGTGGCGCCGCCACACGCAGCCAGACGTAGGCTGGCTACGCGCGTTCTAGTAAGATTATAAGAGCCGATGCCGGCCGTCCAGACCGTAAGCACAAGTGGCGCCGGCACACGAAGCATGAAGGGCCTGCATACTACTACCACACGCGCGCTTGCTATATCGGTTTCTATAAGCGCAGGTTTCTGTAAGCGCACATGCCGACCGTAAGCACGTGGCGCCGCCACACGCAGCCAGACGTAGGCTGGCTACGCGCGTTCTAGTAAGATTATAAGAGCCGATGCCGGCCGTCCAGACCGTAAGCACAAGTGGCGCCGGAACACGCAGCATGAAGGGCCTGCATACTACTACCACACGCGCGCTTGCTATATCGGTTTCTATAAGCGCAGGTTTCTGTAAGCGCACATGCCGACCGTAAGCACGTGGCGCCGCCACACGCAGCCAGACGTAGGCTGGCTACGCGCGTTCTAGTAAGATTATAAGAGCCGATGCCGGCCGTCCAGACCGTAAGCACAAGTGGCGCCGGAACACGCAGCATGAAGGGCCTGCATACTACTACCACACGCGCGCTTGCTATATCGGTTTCTATAAGCGCAGGTTTCTGTAAGCGCACATGCCGACCGTAAGCACGTGGCGCCGCCACACGCAGCCAGACGTAGGCTGGCTACGCGCGTTCTAGTAAGATTATAAGAGCCGATGCCGGCCGTCCAGACCGTAAGCACAAGTGGCGCCGGCACACGAAGCATGAAGGGCCTGCATACTACTACCACACGCGCGCTTGCTATATCGGTTTCTATAAGCGCAGGTTTCTGTAAGCGCACATGCCGACCGTAAGCACGTGGCGCCGCCACACGCAGCCAGACTTAGGCTGGCTACGCGCGTTCTAGTGAATAGATATTACCACACTGCGCACTCAGTGCGGTAATGAATATTACCGCACTCTTTTTATATAAAAAAATACATTGAACCAGAGTTTATTAATGAAGATAAAATATTGAACAATACACGTTTGCTTATGGCACACAACGAAACTCGTTTGATTGCCGCAAAACTCGGCTCACCGCCTTGTTTTGGCAATTTAACTCGTTTCGTTAAGATGCTCATAATCAAACTTGTATCGTTAATATCTATTATCGCCTTCTTTGGACCTGTAATATCGCCCATTAAAAATAAAATAAGACCGCAAACACCCAGTATTTGTGATGACCAGGTAAGTGATTCAAACCTTAATTGTAGTGATGTAGAATAAAATTGCAAAATTAAGAAATTATTATTTTCACCTCCTATTCCGACGCCTGTTTTAACCTTTTAACTGACACTGACCACTTATGTGTTTTTGCGACATGAAATTCATACTTCTGTTTTCGTCACGAAATTTTGAATTTTACTGTAGAACCATAGAAATAAAAACCGCAAATTTTAGGGAAAACCAGCATGCCTTTGTAATACATACTGTATTTTAAATAGTTTTTTAGCAAATTATTCTATTTGTGTTGGCGTTATTGTTTGGCATATTATATTATTTGAGTTGTCAGGTGACTTACTGAGAGGCAAATCCCCCCTCACCCCGGGTTCTCTACTATGTTAAATATGAAACAGTTTAACATATTCTAAAGTGAACTAATTTAGATTTGTGTACATTACAACTAAATCAAAGAAAAAACACGACCTATTAGGTATTACACACAAATGTCAAATATTGCTGTTTTAAATGATACGATGCAGTGGCGGCTCGCTATAAGGAGTATGACTCTCCCATAACAAGCCAGTTTGTGTCTCAAACAGTGGATGTGCACTTTTTTGTCGAATTATAAATTTTAACAAAAAATAAAACACAGATATTGGATTCAGTTTATCATATTTTGTTAGCCTGTAAAGTTTGGTAATTTTTTTCACTATGCTAACTTTTGCAAATCCATATGCGAAATATTTAAAATTTGGATATCGGAATCTACCTTTATCTGTGAGAGAGTAGAAAAAAAATGGAAGCGATACGTAAATTCTAGAAAGACAATATTAATCTACATTAAAAAGCTGCACGAAGAATCTGCATCTTGTTTTTTTCTGTGTTCGACTGTAGTTCTGTTGTATTGTTCTCGAAAAGTTGACTAGTGTACAAGCTATACATACAGGATGATTCATAAGTATGGTAATTAAATATAAAGGTAGTTTCAGGTTAGAGGACACCAAACAGAACACTTTGCATAATAAACTATATGCCAAAAATATAAACATTTAATTACTTATACTGATTGATGACCACTGGACCGAATTTCTATGAACATAAGTTCGCACAGGTGGTTGCGATGAGACCGAATTTGGATAAAATACAGAAGCAAAAAACAGTTATTTGAGTACTTCATACACGTTTGGTGCATTAGGTTAATGTACTCCTATCAGATTTAACCAGTGGTTGTCAGATGTTTGCACCACACACTAATGCGATTCTTTCCGTAAGCGATTAATTTTTAGTGCAATGTACTTCTACTGAGGTCAGTATACATCCATTTAATTTAATGACCATACTTATGAATGGCCCTGTATATGTACTCTTATACCTAATAATGACTATTCGCATTTAATTCCATCGAAAATATACGCCCGGTACTAGATCCATTAATATGTATTTCAAAGTGCGATCCGTTTATTTGATAGCATTTATAGTATTTTTTCACTTCCTTGCACGTATTCGCTTGACTAAAATCACGTAGTATTACAGTGAGTGATACAATAGTATGCATTAATTGCAATCAAAGCTGGTGTATAATCCTCTGAAAAACTCGTGAGGTAACGTGGTGGTTGGGAATATCTTAACGAATGCTAACCACGTGTTTCTTGCTTGGAATGTGCATTTTTCCGTTCTGAGGTCCGCGTACTAAAAGGCGCCGTTTCTAACTCATTTTAGAAGTTGACACTTTAAATTGAGACATTGTTTCTTGGTTCATATAATTTATAAGCATAAAATCGCGTAGTCCTGCCAACTTAATAGAATGAAGCCAGCTTAAAGGTGGTTACGTTAAATACCTTCAATGCGATTTTTCGAGTTTTTTAAATGAATTTTTGGGTGGATAGTGAAGCAAGTTCACATACACCACAAGGTGGGTGCGTTGCACTACGTCACGTGCATGTGTTTTGTGTAGTCTTGTTACTCACCTCATACATCAGTCTTTGGAGGAGAGCGGCGTTAATGTATCCACTGGAAATCGAAAAAGATTTCCTATTCACGAATTCGAACCAACCACTTGACCATTGCACCCCTCATTGCACTCTACCCCCTGCGCCATCGAGGTGGTTTATCGTAACAACTGGTGTATGACGGAAGCGATATGGAAACAAATTAATAAATAGTATATTATGTTATTAGGAACAAAAGTTATACTTTATGTGGCGAGGCTGGACGGGTTATCTGCCGCTCGTCAGCGGCAGATAATATTATCTGCCGCTTGGCAATAAAGTGACAGTTTAGCATCATCAATCCAGCAGTATAATGCCATCTTTTACTGCCGTTTGAAGAAAAACATTTTTATTTCGCTTGTACTGTATTTTTTGACCCAGCCCGTGAATCGAAAAGTTAAAAAAATTAGGAAAATTGATAAACTAGAAAGACGGCGATACTGAAAATGGATGTAAATGAATTAGTAGGCGGAGGTTATATTAATGACAGGTTTGTTTTGAAAAGGCGCATAAAAACTGTTTTTCTTCAAACGGCAGTAAAATGTGGCATTATACTGTTGGATTGATGATGCTAAACTGTCAGTTTATTGCCATGCGGCAGATAATATTATCTGCCGTTGACGAGCGGCAGATAAAGTTATTTATTATCTGCCGCTGACCACTTTATCTGCCGCTCGTCCGCGGCAGATAATATTATCTGCCGTTCGTCAGCGGTAAATAATATTATCTGCCGCTGAGGAGATAGAGTAATTTTCTTCGGATTCTCTTATAAACGTTTAAAGAAGAAATGCTATATGTTATTCAGAGCAAAAGTATCTTTATGTGGCTCGGCTGTACTTATCTGTCGAGCTTGCGAGGCAGATAAACCGTCCAGCCACGCCTCATGGAATATAACTTTTGCTCCTAATATAATATACTATTTCGGTTCTGCATACATATAAACATTTCCATACTGCAGGCACATTCATTTAGGTTCGGGGTTAATTTATTTTTTCCTGTATTTAAATTGGTCCTCGTGTATACATTTTACGACCAAAAATTCCGTACCGTCCCGTTGGTGCGTGATGGTTGTGAGTCAGAAATACGACACTGGGGTGGCAAGGCGATTAGCGGTCTGTTTCATGTGGCAAGTTGTCACACACTCGTACGCAAGCACAAAACAGCCAATTTACATAACCAGGCGTGTAAACAAGCATTACTACATTTAGGAGTACATGTTTGGGAGGATAGTACTTATATGGAGTTTTGCGCCCCGCAGTAGAATATCTTGATCACGGATGATCTTCAGGTGCACCGCCAATGATCTACCTGTAATATATCTATGATAAGGGATGCTTACCGCATTTAGCCAACTTGAAGGCAAATCTTTAATTTAAATTATTTCAATTATCACATGACATGGCTATCTCTTTATATATAACAACAGAGTAAATTACTAAAAAACTGCCTACAATCAATGCAGTAATATCAACAGTGTCTAACTCAGCTGCACCATCGTATTGCTTGCAACGTCCATTGAAAAGCTATTCTAGACCTTATTATTTCATACTGTTGATTAATCCACGTAATTATCACAAGTAACACTTCAAAAACCCGTGAGAGCTTTCGCAGTGGAATGCAACCCTCTGTGCTATTAAATTTCACATCCAAACGCACACAGGCACCGGCACCCACTGGCCTCAAAGCCAAAGCCCCGAGGATTTTCAAAGCAACCACCGGCCCTTCGATTTATTCAAAGGCGGATAATCATAAAAATACTAATAAATGATAGAATGAATATTTGCAAACAAATAAAAAGCGTACAAATAATAAATATTACAACAATACCTATGTTTGAAAATATGTACGTTTCAATGTTTTCGTGATAACGATATCCTGCATGGTGGTTTCCCGCTACTTTTTACTTCCTTTTACGATAAATGAAGTATTGGGTTCACCCCAAAAATTCGAAATTGAGTTTTGATCCCAAAAAACATTTTTTTTTTCATTGGTCTGTCTGTGTGTCTGTGAACATAATATCTCAAAAATGAAGAGGTATGGCGTTGAAACTTCATATATAAGTTTTGTGTACTATGTAGATGATACAGCAAGCTTTTGAAGAAAATCGCATAACCGGAAGTAGGTGTTTACTCTTGTGATTTTTCAGGTTTTTTCGTTTTTTTTCAAAAACGGCTCTTAACGATTTTTTTCAAACTACATTTTTATTACATTTTAATGTGTATTGATGTGAGCTAGGTGATTTTCCAGTTGAATACTTCTAAAGTGGGCTTCTATTGTTTTTTTCTATTTCTTTTATTAACTCCTATTTTAAATAGAACATCCGGTTTATTATTACATTTT
Organism: Agriotes lineatus; assembly: GCA_940337035.1. NCBI lineage: Eukaryota > Metazoa > Arthropoda > Insecta > Coleoptera > Elateridae > Agriotes > Agriotes lineatus. The sequence continues at coordinate 67,962,733 of OW679194.1, read as the reverse complement.
TGAATTCAGCTTAAAATTTTAGAGAAAATTTGTCTCTTCAACTAACGCTCTATTTTGTACCGTTTTTATAGAATTTGTAATTTTTGAAATTTTTTGACAAATGCTTAAAAATTAAAAATGAAATTTTTGACTAATTAGAAGATCACTGTAAAAAGAAGTTGTGTGAGTGTATCACACTAGATTTTTACTGTTTCAATTATAGTATTATTTTTATTTCCAAACATCTGTAGCAAGCAATTCGTTTTGTATCCTGTATATCACCCAATTTATTCTATAAATGGCGCAATTTTGGATCATTTCTTAAATCGTAACGTAATATCAGCTGGAACAGTGGGTCGGTGACGTCGTCCATTCTTATATTTAAATAAAATGCTAGTTCTCTCTAGATCTGGACGATGGTGCGTTATGGATTCGTTCTCGAGCTGAAAAATATCTTACAGGGTGCTATAATAGTATTGGCCTTGAGACTGCCGTCTGAGAACATGAAATAATGAAATCGAGTTATTGCGAGGTCGGTAATTAGTCTCGGAAACGAACACCAGACACTCGGACTTCCTTTATTATCCCTTTATCTTATACAAATCGTTTGGCCTGAATTGGGGTCCAGGGCATTGTTTTACTGGAGCGCGGTGCCTTCGCTCGCTTCAAGGTGCTTCGCTTTGTCGGATCTCGTCGGTTTCTCCAGCTAGAGTTTGTTGATCGCTCGATAATTAAATGAAGACAACGCTAATCTATTCCGAGTTATTTGTCACTCTGAGATCGCTGGCGCTCCGTTTTAACAAATTAACTTTTTGTGGCCGGGGTATGGACCTCGCTCTCCAATGCTCAAGTACCTGCTAGCGTCGTGTCCTCCAGGAAAAAATCGTTCTCACATACAAATGCTCGCAAAAAGTTGTTTTGGGACCTTGTAGGTGTTCTTTACCCGAGCCAGGGCCGCTGATCCTGCCCACACACTTGATATGTCAACCACGAAATAATTTATAGTCGATCCTGGCTCTTTGTTAACAGATGTTGTTACAACAGATCGTTTGCTTTTCTCGCCATGGTTGGCCTTTTATGATATAATTTGGTTTTCAGTGCCTCTATTTAAAGCACTGGTGGGTCGCTTCTAGTTCTGGAGCTGTCACTTCACAGTTCCGTGATTTTGAATGCTTGGGTACTAATTTTTATATTTCACGAGGAGTAGGTAATTATATGGGTAGATATATTTCCATATTACTCGGTGAATTAATGAAGAACACTCGGGTGCATTGTTTTGCCATATCCAATCCAATCCATACTCTTAACACTAACAGTTTTTTAGATAACTGAAGAACACTTCTCCAGGCAGCTCCCGTTCGTGTTCACCTAATCAGTTTCTTTTTTCTCGACACAAATACTTGGTCTGAGCTGTCGTTAAACCATATCTGAAGTATGTAAAAAATTGTCGGTCATAAAATTACCCACTTAACATACCTTCTGTCGTTACCGATGCTGTCGGAAGATCGGGTCCGGCTCCTTGATGATGTCATTAATAAAAATTTGAGTCCAATGAGCTGCACGTCTTAAGTGGTTTTATTTTTCAGTGACTTAATAGCCGATCAGATTCCGAGCTCGCAGCGTTGTTTTGATCTAAGTAGGTCCAGCATGGGGCCCGTTGCCAGATATGTGCTTCCTCAGGTGTAGGAAGTCGTAGATCTAAATGTGTTGCAAATTACACTTGAGGGTTTAGTAGTTTAAATGAGCCAACTATTTTTTAAATTTATTTACTTAATTTATGTGTAACACGGGCAGCGTTAAAGGTCCTTACTCTATACTGACGAAAAAATAAGCTTGAACTGAAGGAAATGGTTTGCTCCGAGCTTGATGGCTGAATCTAATTAGCATTTCAATGGGTACAATATTCAGTTGCACAAGAAAAAGAACAAGATTGCAGTGATTAAAGCGTGATGTTATTAAATCGAGTGGCTAGTTGCCGGGTAAATCGGTGGTCAACATCGTACACTTGCATTGAAACATGGCTAGTCTTTCGTAAAGAACTCGTTTCGAGATAATAATCTCTCTTTAATTCACACCAAACATTGTAAGCGATTTATTAACACACATTCAGTAATGTTAGCTGTATGAGTTCGTGTGTTATTATTGAAAAAGCATAAAGATTTAATCCACTGCCTCGTTTAAAATGCGAGCAACTTCGAAAAACCTCAATGTTTTTCGTTGCAATAATTAAAATGCAATTTTCATACGATGTTACTAGATAACCCACATGCTCATGGGGAAAACATGTTTTTTTATCATCTTGGGACCCTAAAACGTGAATGTTTGAAGAAATTTCGAAATTTCACGATTATCATACATACTTCATCTTTTAGGTGAGGGAAGTGAAACAACAAACTTAGGGTACCTAGTTAATTTCAAACCGAAACACGAAAAAAAAATTGTTAATATCGAAGGAAATTCAAGTGCTCCATGTTAAATGCGTTACAGCAATAGTTATCGGATGCAGTCGGAGGTGTTTCCAGTCGATGCTAAACTCAGGCGGTGGTAGTTAACGTCAGCGGTTGTTCTAGTTGGATGTAAATGATGTCGGTGGTACGTCATATATTTGTTACAAATTTTTAAAGCCCGGTAGTAAACCAAGTCGGTGCTAGTTCCAGTCAGATGTAAATCTATATCGGTTGTAATGCAAGTGGGTGGTAATCAGCATTTTACAACGTTTTATTTTGTAATTTCCCTAGATAAGTGAAAATGTGTCCCTATATTCCTCAATTTTTTCTTAACCTGCATTTACGTCACTACAGTGTTACCAACCCCTGTCAAAATTTTCAGTAATACTGTATTAAGGGCAAATGATTTTGCTGGTAAAAATGTTTTACGAAAGTAGTTTGTTTTAGCAATGTCACAAGACAAACTAACTTGATTAAATTCCCGAGTCGAAGGAGAGGGAATTTGTCAAAGTTAGCTTGTCGAGGGACATTGCCAAAAAACAACAAATCTTGAGTAAAACATTTTCCGAGCAAAATCATGAGCCCGAAATACATTTAGTGGCTATTTTTCAAATATCGGTTTATTGACATTTATACTGATGCACAATGACAGTTTAAATTACATTTTTGAAATACCATCTTGATTTAAACAACATATTTGGTGGTTGCCATGGATACAAGTGGCAAAAGAAACTGATAAAATCCTAAGGGAAAATTTTGTTTTTTTGCGACTATAAAAACACGTGATTGGTTGAATTTTGGAAAATCATGGCATTTGATTGGATAATAAGAGATGCGGGAAATAGTCAGTTCTAAAGATTTTTGAGCTAATAACATATTTTTTCTACTTTTGTTAATTTTTATTAAGTTTATCAATCTGCTTAACTGAAACTATTCTGCATCTCTTTCTTTGAATCGAACGCTGAGTGATCGTCTATAGGTTTGAGTGATTTTTGAAGTTTTGTCAAAATTTCTTATAATGTGGAAACATTCTCTTATCCCCTTAAATTGCATGAATTTTTTTTAGAAAAGGGAAATTTCTCCAGCGTTGGCAACACCGATAGTAATCCACATTGACGGTCATCCGCTGTCACCCCTCCATTGGAATTTTCGAACTACCTACAAGCCATAAGCATAATTTTTTACGTCGATTATTGTTTTTTACCCAAAATTTGCCGCCCCTAAAATTTTGCACTAAAACGATCGCTTCTTGTTTCATTACTAATACGGCCTTGGTTGCATGTCTTGCTTGCTAGCATTGGATTCCGCAAATGAACAAAATTAGAGAAGACATCATGGAGCGCAGGAAAAATAATTGGCCAAGAACAGGAAAGCAACTGATTTTTACGAAAGTCCAACTGCAATTTTGAAACTCTTAGAGAAAAGAACACTAAAATAATTAGTTCGACCGTTTAATGTTAAATGAAGTCATCCCATCTAACTTGTTAAAATCAACTTCTATTCCTGTCCTCAAAAAACTAAGAGTGCAGTGACCACCGTACTATCGGCCTGTTGAGTTATGTTTTGAAGTTATTTATATATCAAAAGAATTTCCCCAAAATTGAAAAGCACATCAGGGACACTCCATTCGGATTCTGTAAGGAAACCAGAGAGAGAGAGAGAGAGAGAGAGAGAGAGAGAGAGAGAGAGAGAGAGAGAGAGAGAGGTTTAAAACATACAGGTATTAGTTCAACGGTGGATGTGAATTGCGACGTCTTTTTGTGCTTTATAGACTTCGAAAAGGTGAAAACTGATTTAGGTATTAAAAGCAACTGGTATTAATGGTAAATACTTTTCTAATCTTTATTGGCGCTACTAGGAAACAATACAACTGAAGATATGAGTGGACATTTTATATTTACGGAATGGGGGAAGAAAGAGACGGATGTATGTTGGTATTACATGTTTATTTTTCGATATCCTTTATCTAATAGACGTGTCTGTCCGGGACGCTGGTCCGTCCGGGACGCTGTTTCAGCAGCCAAACCGTAAGAGATAGAGAAAAAAGTTATTAAAGTTATATGTTTGGAACGGTCATGTCAGGTCAGGAACCGAATTTCAGTCACGTGACACTAATTATTATCTTAATTATATCCTAATCCTAACTTTTTAGGTTAGATTCTAGGCAAATTTTATCAAGGCGAATGCGACTGGTCATTTTCCGGTTTGTCCATAAAATACGCATCAACTACGTATTCAACGACTCTTCATCGACCTTTTTTCTTCAAATTTGGAAAAGTAAATAGTAATTATCCGGAGCCAGCAAGGTCAGAGGATCAGGGCTATAGGGTGAATGACGTACTTGTTCAAAGCGTCCGTAGTTCATAGCAGCCATGACAACACAGGCTTTGTGAACAGGAGCGTTATCATGAATTAAGAACACACCTTTTGTTAATTTTCTTCCCCTTTTATTTTTCATCGCTGTTTTTAAACGATTTAAACTAGCATAGTATGCCCCTGTGATGGTCTGGCATTTTGTTTTATAATTTATCAGCGGAAGTCCCAAAAAAACGTGGCCCTTATTTTACCAGCAGACCTGACGACCATAAACTTCTTCTGGGTTGGACCACCCTTTACATGTCATTAAATAGAATCTTGTTTTGATTCAGGATCATAATAATCGTCCCAAATTTCATCTCCGGTAACAATTCTGTTGATAATGCTTGCAGGGTTCGGACCACACAACTCCGAAAACTTGCAGCATTCAACTGGGCATTTCTTTTGATGTGATGTGAGCATGCGCGGTACCGGCTTGTACCGAGGTGTGACATACCAAGATGGTCAGTTGTGGAATATTTTGAATATTTCTGAGATTTCTTTCAGTTTTATTCCACCGTTTGCCATCACAGCAAGTTTGATTTCCATAGCTGTTCATGTGTTGTGACGTCACTTAGTCTTACATTTCGATCAACATCTTCTAATAACTATCGTGTTTAAATAAGCGTGACCACTTATTCTGATTTTATCAGAACAATTATTTCCATAAATATTTCACTTTATACCCTTTTTTCCTGTTTTGTGAGGAATTTGAGAACTGCACGGAACTCAATAATAGACATTTTTATATACAATACACACTTGCACCTGTGGCTATTGCAAGCGAACTACTAAGGGTCGGTACATGAAATTTGACCTTTCTACCTAAAAATAATTGTCTGACAATGAAACAATATAAAATCATCATGTATCTTTGTCTTTTGCCCATTTTGCGAATATAAAAAACTTCTCTCTTATATCTAAAAGGGACGTGAACAGTGGCGGCTCATTTTAAAGCTTAAACAAAGCACGATCAATGTTTATTTCGTGAAGATGAACTGTACGATAAACGCGTGGTTGCTCTCACAGACCCATTGGAGCCAAGTCGAAGCGGCTCAGATTTTCGACAGTTATGCACTGAAGCGGGGGGAGAGCGGCAAAGAATGTAGTTCCAAAGATATGCAACTTGGGCTTGAATTGGAGCCACCACAGCTTAGACTTGATCGAGCAGTTTGACCGCAGCTGCGATAGCGCTTGTGGAATTTATGATTACTGATCTTTACAATATTCGCACGTAGAGTGAGTGGCTGATGAAGAAACATTGTGCCCGCAAGGCATATTCTGAATTCCACACTTACGAGACTGCTTACCTAGTATCTGTAGTTCTCACTTTGTCTGTGTTTTTGTGTATTCAAATCTGCTTAGGTATTTAAGAAAGTAATATAAAAATTTACCAAATGGTAAATGCAGGATTTTGCGACGTGTTGGACTTTCAACTGAAAATCAAGAAGACTAAACTAATGCTTCTGGACAAACGACCAATTATGAATACCGCATTGTGGATCGGAGTGAATTTTATTACATATATCTATTTTCCAATGACTGGGACCATTCGGTAGAGATGAGAGGCGAAAATTGTTCTGTGTGGACACGATCTAAACATCGAATTGAGAATGGGCATGGTCCGCTGCTGTTGTTTTCTATGTGTTTCTATATGGAGTGGCATGCTGGACCCCACAGATACTACCTTGAGAAAACTTGAAGCTGTAGAAAGAGGGGTCTACATGAGTACGCTGAGGATAAGTTTTATGGATTGAGTGGAAGTCATGAACAGAATGAAGAAGAAGGAAATCATCAACGCCTCTACGATGGGAAAACTGTCATGCTTCGGCCATGTAACAAGACATCCAGAGGTATGAGTACCCTACATTTGGTAATTTACAGATTAAAAGGCCTGATTAGAGAATGGTTCAGACAAACATAAGTGCGCTCTTCACAGCGGCTGTCAGTAAAACAGTAATAGCCAACATTTGTAGAACGGATATAGCCAATACCGGCTCAAAAACTGGGCTTCAGTTCTCCGGACTGACAGCAGTACAAGAAGGTCGAATTGTCCAATGATTGAATTTATTTCGCCTATGCTCTGCAGCGAGCCTCCCAATAAGAGACTCTCGTTGGCCAGGCCGTAGAGTTGGGGCCCCGTTTTTCAGTCGGTATTGATATAGCACACCGAGAATAAGAAACGTGCAGGTATTAAACGTCCGGCCCCCGTACGATATGCATAGTGATCTATGTTCTAGTTAAAAAGATATGAAAATGTCAAATTATGGCAACGCGTCTTTTGTACATGTGTAAATTCTAGTCGAATTTTACGATCGTACCAAATCAACCAAAAACAAAAGCGGGTGGCGTATACCGCGTTTTCCTCCGGTGCAACCGATCCGCGTTAGCTCCGGGGGCACGCTAATTTAAATGGACGTCGTTAGCAAATTGCGTTTGTCATGCAGGTAATGTGCAAATACGGAATACGACTGGGGTATCGAAGCGGGCACCTGGTTAATCGCGCGGAGTCAAGGCCAGCGAGCCACATTGTTGTCTCCTGCCTGCGCCCCAAGCATCCAGCGCGCCGCGAAGGACCATTGCTCTCTCATTACCCCGCCTTAATTAATTGGTCGACTTGACTTCTTGCTCCTACCGCACTTTGGTTATTGACTTACCCTGATGTGCTGACATTTGCTGCCGTCGCTGGCACCTGATTGCTTTCCAATCCGGCGCTTGGTTATAGCCAATTAAACAAATAGGAAAGGTATTCGTTTTAATAGCTCGTTGCATAATAGCCGCTGATGGCTTCTTCATGTGGTGGTCAATGGAAAATGCGCGGCGTTTCGTGGTAGGCGTGTTTAATAAACTGATTATAAAAGAACAGTTAATATTTTTTTGTAAATCTACCTGGCACAAGTCATTCGATTAAAGCAATTATAGATTATAAGCACTTTTAGCATAAAGGACGCTGCAAAATATTAAGGCAGTGGATTATGTATTGTACGTTCCAAATAACTTAACCTAAAGTACCTTTAAACTTGTGAAAATCAAGCGTAACTGTGTAAACGTATCAACCCTTGATTTGTATATTGCAAAAGAAAAAAAACAGCTATAGGCCAATAATCATTTATCTGTTAAAAGCCACGCCATTTGAAGGTAACTTGCAACTAAAAAAAAGGGGGAACCGGAATACCGTTTAAGTTAGATCGTTGATATTAGTCTAATCATTGGATACATTTCAGAAAAAAAATACAAGCAAGGGAATATGTAAACATACTCTCTTTAGCCTTCTGCTTGAAATTATATATACCGGGTGACCATAAATGGTTGTGATTTTTTTTTCTTAGGTTGGCACTGTCAAATTCGAGGTTAGCAGGTTAGATTTTGCGTCAGTCTGTGTCAAAACTGACAGAAAACCTAACCTGATAACAACGAATTTGACATAGACTTATACGTCGATCGGTAGCGATCGTTCAACATTTCAAATGCATTCACTTGAATGCGCCTACTCTGACAACGTCGAACGGTCACGATCGATAGCGTCGATATCGACCGTCCAGAACGAAATTCAATTCGACTGGAAAACTTTGTTGTTGGACGATAGCGGACGATGGTTGGCGCTTGCGTAGTTCTGTGCAAGTTGCACAAAACGATACTTAATGCACACTAAATTGTATAAGCACGTGGCTACATAACCCCAAAGTTTGGTTTTGTTTTTTAAAATTTCAAGACTGACTTTGAGTACTATAAAAACTAAAACACTACAAAATTTTGAGGTTATGTGTGTTTACGCGAGAACAATGACCCTCATGGACGCTGGATGCCGAACGACGCTGTCAGCTGTTCACTCACATTTCAAGCGATTGCGGGCGATCGTCGTAACCATTCGATTGCGAACGCTTCCTATCCTGTCAGAGTCCTGTCTTACAGTGCAGTGCAGTACAAATTCGAGGTTAGCAGGTTAGGTTTTGCGTCAGTTTTGACACAGACTGACGCAAAACCTAACCTGCTAACCTCGAATTTGACACAGACTTACAGTGCCACCAACAAAAACAGTGCCAACCTAAGAACAAAATCACAACCATTTACGGTCACCCGGTATATAATAACCAGAGCCAGTAGATATAGAGAGTACCGCCATTCTTTGATCCGTGAAAATGCCGCCATCGCCGCCATTTTTGTTCCCATCAGCAATGACTGATTGAGTTATGTCTAAATTTTTACTTGAAATGGGCAAGACTGTAAGTCTATGTCAAATTCGAGGTTATGAGGTTATGTTTTCCATCAGTTTGTGTCAAATAACAAACAAAACCTAACCTACTAACCTCGAATTTGACATAGACTTACAGTCTTGCCAATTTTAAGTAAAATTTCGGATTGCCAATAAATGTCACGTTGACGGAATTGTGTTACAAAACCTCAAAGTGACGCATATGACAAAGGAACAAACATGGCGGACGTGGCGGTACTCTCTATATCTACTGGCTCTGATAATAACAAAGTTGTGCTGCTCAGGCCGCAATCCTTCAAAATCGAGGCCCAAATGCAGTTTTTGTTGCTTTTTCTTTAAACCGGCCATATTTTGTTAGACCAACCATGGAAACACAAAATTGCATACCAGGCCCAAAATGACGACTGTTGTACCCCCAGAGTTAGTTCAACAAAGAAATGGCAGTGGAAATATTGTAGATAATTATATTCTGGGCAATTTTTATTTGTACTTTTTTGTAAAAATAGGCGGTTCTTAAAAAAATACATCCACAACCGCATTCGGTTGCCCATTTTCCAAGATGGCGGTTTGACCATACTTTTTGTAAGGAAATTTATAGAACTTTTAATCAGAAAGTTGAAAAGAGAATGTCAACAAATTCCTCTGCTTGTATGATTTTTTAAAGCCTCATTTGTAACCTATACTGATTTGTTTATCTGTATATAACCAGCCATAAGCATTTGTTTTTAGGTCGAAACTTGTCTTAAAAAACAGTGATCATTGAAAATTTTACAAAATGGTAAGTAGTACCCATCTTTTGTAAACAGGGTATTCCATAAGAAGTGTTCATGACTTTAAACGGCGATTTTTTAAGGGATTTTATCTACTTTGCCTTCGTACTGAGACTATTACGATACTCGTTTGCGTGTCGTAATAGACAAAAATTATGCTATAATAAAAATGCTAACAAAATATTTTTTGCTTAAAAAAGTGGCAAAGTAGATAAAATACAGTATGATACCTCGTTTATAAAGCATTTTGTGCTTTAGGGCACTCCTCGCTTCGCTTGTCGTACTCTAAACCCGTGCGTGCTACAAAATGCTTCTTATAAAACTCGTATCATAATATACTATTATGAAGAAGAGTTGCTATGATGGAGGGTGAAAATTCGATATTTTTTAAATTATTTGTGAATCCACATTTCTTAGCGAGGCCTGCCGGGCTCCATAGCTCAGTGTTTACGCATTCTACCTAAGGGTCGAGAGTTCGATCCCCGACCCCGGTTAAGTTTTTAAAAACTAAAAAAAATGCGCATGAAAACCTCTACAGAATGCCATCATTCAAAAGTGATGTAAAGCCGTGGGTCCCATGTTACTACGATGTGCAGCATGTAAAAGATCCCTTACTAGGGTTGGAACTCCTTAGTCTCGGCAAAATTCTAAGCAGGATTAAGGTACCTGGTACTCTGCATGCCTAGACCTTATGCATGGGGTTGGCAAAAAGGGCCTATGAAGGCGTATAGTCTGTTCACTAAACATAAAAACACAAAGTGGCCTTTGATTTCTAAAATTTCATGAGTGTACTCCCAAAATGCATATTTTGTCTAGGAATGTACGTACAAAAAGTTACTAAAACAAATAGGTTAAGACTGTGACATTTAATTAGTATCTGTCATAACTACTTTTAAGGATGTTAAACAAATACTGTGTTGGATACTATTGATGTAAAATTTATTAATAGGTATTGTTATTACATTTTATCTTCATCAGTGTTGTTATAGACTCTTAACCAAATTAATTTTAGTATCGTTAAGAGCTTCATTGCCGCACTGAGTGCGGTAATGGATATTACCGCACTCAGTGCGGTAATGGATAGATATTACCGCACTCAGTGCGGTAATGAATATTACCGCACTCTTTTTGTATAAAGAAATACGTTGAACCAGAATTTCTTGATGAAGATAAAATATTGAACAATACACGTTTTGCTTATGGCAGTTAACGAGACTCGTTTGATTGCCGCAAAACTCGGCTCACCGCCTCGTTTTTGGCAATCAAACTCGTGTCGTTAAGATGCTCATAATCAAACTTGTATCGTTAATATCTATTATAAAACTTCAGGCAAGAATTTCCAGAATAATATGTACTTTGACACTGAAATAATGAGATTTATTAATTGTCATTTTTAAATTTAAAGTCAACTTTATACAGGTGTGGAAACCTTTGCAAAACAAAATACGAAATCCCTAGCACAACCATTTTACATATATGCCAACTTCAAAAAAAATTAAATGTTTTTGTGTTTACTGAATGGCCTATACTTGCCTGACATCAGTCTGACTAACTAGCGAGGCCTACAACGTCGTTGTAGCTTTTTTTCTCAAGATTTTTTGTATAGTACGACACATCGATTCATTTTATAAATGGTCGCCTCTTTTTAAATATTTTGAAGTGTTACGAGGCGATATCTCGAAAACGGTTTCAAATATTTTGATGAAATTTTGGTGAGGTAGCAGGAATATGGGGGGACATATTTAAACATATTTTTGACATTTACCCTCTCTGTTTTGAGGGGCGGGGGGTAACTTTGGAATTTTAAATTTGTTTGTAAAATTCGAATCTACGTAAAAAACTACGTATGTGTACAAACTTTTTTTTATTTGTTCTTGACCGAATCCGCTTTGCTTGCTTATTGCTGGCGCCTGAAATGTTACAGCGGGTACAAAATTCATTTAGAAAAAGAGTGAGAAAGTGTTTGGAAGTTGAAGGGGGACATTTCGAACAAATTTTCAAGCATGACGGACGATAATTAAGTTGAAATTAAATGGTAAATATTTTTTTATTTTATAACCTAATAAATCATAAATTCGTGATCATAACCAAATCAAAAAAATTTGTACACATACATAGTTTCTTACGTAGATTCGAATTTTATAAACAAAAGTACATCATCCTATTTAAAATTCCAAAGTTACCCCCCACCCCTCAAAACAGAAATGGGTTAATGTCAAAAATATGTTTAAATATGTCTCCCTATCACCCCACCAGAATTTCATCAAAATAATTGTAACTGTTTTCAAGGTACCGCCTTGTAACGCTTTAAAAACTCACCTAGTAGAATGTAACTTTGAACATGAAATATGAAATAAATGTATTTATCCGCAAACGTCACAAAAGTGACAACTTATGTGTCTTTATTGACAAGGTAAAAGTGTCACTTTATCTGCCTAAGCAGATAAAATAGCGACTTTTGCGTACTTTATCTGCCTAAGCACACTAAATCGTTGCTCTCTTTCTTTCTTTCTATGTTTGTTGGCTATCTCCTCCGAAGATACTGGACCGATTAAATTGTATGATGGCTTAAAATTTTGCTAATTTTTAGACTTAGATCGTAAGCCAGTTTTTATTTTCAAAAAGAGTACGAAAAAATTTTAATTTAAATAAACCTTTAAGCAGCGGATCGGAGCATCTGTCGCCGTGGGTTATGGTGTGACAGCTGCTGTGGCCGTGTGCTATTAGTTTGGGTGATTCAGTATGTTCATATATCATTACAGTAGCGCGTTATTTGAACAACAGAGGTTAGCGCAGGGGTACAGTGCCCGCCTGCCCCGCGGGTGGCCTGGGTTCGATTCCCGGCCGATGGATGCATCTTTTTTTTTAATTTATATGAATGAAATTTACCTGAATACGTTTGCGGATAAAATAGTATATGATATTCGGAGTAAAAGTGACTTTATGTGGCTTAGCTGAATTATTTGCCTCACTAACAAAACAATCCCTCGAGGGATTAGGTGCTATATGTTTAATTTATAAATGTACTAACGTTCGGCTAAATAAACTTCAGCTTCGCCACATAAAGTATCACTTTTACTCCTAATAACATAATCTACTATTTTTTCTTGTTTTCTTGATTTAGACGCATTGAATATTTCGGCTTCAAATCGCATACTTTTTTCACTCAAAAAATGTAAAATTGTGCACTTTTAGCTGGAAAACTTCATAAATAATCAGTATTGAAGAAAAAAGTGCCAGAATGCATTCACATGTGTGCTACAATAAATAATTGAGTGATTGGGCATAGGAAAGGGGGTGCCAGATGGGCTCGGCTCCCCCTGGAACCGTCGAGACCAGGAGCGCCCATTCTAGAATGTCGACTAAAATAAATAGATAAATAAAAATAATAATGTAATAAAATTCTTCGGCAACTTAAAAATATAAAATACCTAAATATTTAATTATTTTGAAATTTGCGCGAGGTTCACAATTATATCTCCAGCCACGCAAGCAACATAGGTCAGCCAATGAGAGCTGGGAGAGCCTGCAGCCCGACTGGCGTCATGGCAAGTGCTACCCTGCTACCCAACCTTCAGCTTTAGTAACGCCCGTATTCATAGTCATTCGCCAGCGGATCGCCGGCGACTCGCCAGAGTTTCGTTATGAATAGTATGTTGGCGGCACTGTACGTCTATGTCAAATTCGAGGTTAGCAGGTTAGATTTTGTGTCAGTTTCTGTCAAAACTGACTGAAAACCTAACCCGATCACCTCGAATTTGACATAGACGTACAGTGCCGCCAACATACTATTCATAGCGAAACTCCGGCGAGTCGCCGGCGATCCGCTGGCGAACGACTATGAATACGGGTGTAAGTATTTGTGTCCTTGTCTGTTAACAGCTCAGCCAGTACAACCTGAAGAACAAGGCCGCAGCGCTCCAGCGTGACGTAAGCGCAGGGAGGCTGAATTGAGGTAGAGATTAGTGATGGGCATAACCGGATAATTTTCATAACCGAATTATTTGCATTCGAATCATATTAATAACCGATTGATTATTCGAATTAATTTTGGCTCTCGATTCGTTTCGATTAAGTCAGCCGGTTTGCCGGTTGGCGGTTCACCGTCATCTGCATCGGCATCGTAACTTGCAGATAGCAGAGGAACTCATCGTTAATTATAATAATTGTATAAATGATTTTTATTTGATTTCCAAGGAGTTTAACCCATTGAGAATAGCTATATCAATACTAATCATAAAGAAATTATAAATATGCGAATACAAAGTATCTATTGAATCTATTTTTAGTTCCAAAAATTCTCTAGTAGTCACCTTCCCTTTTCGCTTGCACATCATACCGGTATATTTTAGAATCCATTATTTATCTACGTTCAGCCTTCCGCGGTTCTAAGGACGCACACTTAAAATTTTCAACATCGAAATCCACTTCTTGTCCCGACTGCTCCGTTATTAAAAATTAAATATAAATCTTTTACGATATTGGAAAATCTTATTTCGCTTTCTGTTTATCCCTTATTAGGCATAATCAACCGCGTTTCGAAGCAAAAATTTAGGCCGTTATAAATCAATACCAACACAGGTTCGGCAAATCTCATAGTCAGCAGAACGTTATCTTTAATAGGAACGGCCCCATAAATTTAACTCGTCGACTGGGAGTCTCTAATGTCTTAATAACATCAACAAGCAGCCGCCAGCCTCACTTGGGTCAGTCAAGTACATACGTGGAAAAGGTTATATGAGTTATGAATGCCGTATTATTTACACAATTTCGATCACTCGCAGGTCGCTGAGACGCGACGCGTAGTACATATCAGGATGAGGTTATTTTTCATCCGAATACTTGGAACGAAAACCGAGTTACACAGGTTATTTCAATAACCGGATAACCGGTTATTTTTTATTCGAATAAGCCCATCACTAGTCGAGATAAAAAACGGCTGGATAAATTTAATCACTGTCGGTTCTGCCTTTCTGTCCTGACATCACGTCAGAGTGCTGTGACCTGGTTCTTCAGGAGGTATTGGCTCAGCAAGCTGTGAGCTCAGCTTTTCAGTGGTCCAGGAGCGGTCCTTCAGCCTTTCCATTGAATCTGCTCTGTTGACGACCCAGGTGGTCTTTGAGAAATTCGTCAAAAAAAGAAACAGAAAAGTGAAATTATTGTTACACGTACTAATAATATCCGCATTTTGTTATTAAAATATACTCTTCCTACTTGAATTAAATTGTTTTCATCTTTTCATTGCATTTGAAACGTTGATTTGTGGTATTTCCTAATAGGAGAGGGGTGGGGGACAAACGAGTAGAAAAAGCGAACTTGACTCACTCGGAAAAAATATCTTTGGTACACCCACGGAAGTATTAATTATGCGACTTTTACTTCGAAAATAATACTGTATATGCCGAAAAGTTTAATTAAAGAGATTAGTATGATCCTGAGAAGCTAATTTTATTTCTAAATCAATTTCAACCTTTTTCTATTTAGAATTTGAAGCATATAATTCATATAAGACTTATTTTATTGCACCTGTTTTCATAAAAATTACTATGGAACTTCAAATTCCACCTGCGATTTCAGCACTGGACAATTTTCAAGGCCCCTAGATATGGTAATGCTGATGAAGTAATGTCGACATGGCACTTTATAACTGCTGTAAGTTGTGCTCGCTATTCAATTAATTTATTCCATCAAAGGAGTTTCTATTCGGAGGTCATTCTGGTCGGATATCACTGGCATAGTCTCGTGGTTAGAATATTCTCCGAACAGAAAATGTGTAGCATGTAACACTATTAAATCATTTTACTGTTGTTTCTGTCTGCGCATCGAACTTTTTAGTTTTAGATTTAGCCTTTAACAGCTGAATTAGTATTTTCAATAATTACACACACAAGTATGTCGGGACTCGTTTATGATTGTAATAGTCGGGTGAATATGGCGTTTAAGTGAACTTTAAGCATTCCATAATCGACGTGAATTATAATCAACGAGTTAAACAATGAGTTACGCCGCCACCACAGGATATTTATTGGCAGCTGGATCGTGAGAGCGCACCGTGTGAACGCGGCGTTGCGTTTTGAGCCGATCTGTTCGCCAGTTTTCTGCAAAGCTCTTTGTGTGAAATGCTAGCGATTTCGAATTATGAAAGTGCACTTTGCCTGATATTTATAAATGCCCGCTTTAATTGGAATGCATGTTCTAGTAATGCAACAATATTATCTAAATCTGCTTTACGACCGTCGTAAATTCGCCGCGCTCAAGACAATTATTAATTCCGTAGTTCACATTATTTCACTTATCGTGCTGTTAATTAATTTTCTTTGGCAGTTTTTGCAATAAAATTCTGCGGCAGTTCATGCCAGCTTTCGCGCGCTAATTAGATTTCAGTCTGTTTGTTTGTCAAAACTGATAATAAAGCAATGCCAATATAAACTAATAAATTGGACTGCACCGAGCTCGTTGCAAACAAACGTGCATGGGCGGCGTTGCTTACCAGTCAACTAAATGGATTAGTGAAAAAAGGATATTGACCTTTTGTTCGATGGATCGACGTTGATTGAAAATTGCATGTTCAGTTTGGATTGTCTTACTAACGACTGATATATAACATCACATCAATTCACCTACAGTTTTCGAATATTCAGGATGTATGGTGGAGTCGGTAACGGCTCGCCATAATGGTATTTGCGGGGTTCATAATTTCTAGTAAGCAATAACTACAAATACAAATGCGGTAGTGGCTCAAAAATCGTGAGCCCTCGCGTCACGTTGAAACTCTTTAACGGACAGCTTTACACAATAGACGGTTTTTAGTGTACAGAACTGCAGGCTGTAGGGAATATGTATATGGTTAAAATGCCTCTGAATAACGGACACATTTTTCAACGGACAGTTTCAGATTCCACATGGATGTCCGTTATGGAGTGGTTTCACTATCGCCGTTTCGCTTTTGCGCCCGTAATTTGATGGAAGTCCAGGGCTCAGTTCCATAGAGCCCCCAGCAGCTGTTTAGTGCATATGTTACGAGCGTAGATATTAGATTACAACTTAGTCGTCGTCGCCGTAATCACCGGCCAATGACATGTATCTTACGTATATGCTTTCCTATAACTTTGATTATATTAACATAACTTACATTGTGCTTATATACTTGTTGTACATTGCTTTACACGTTTTAAACGAGATCGAATAACCTTCAGCGGATCGCATTACTTAAACCTTGTTATATTATAACCAGAAAATAAATGATAAAAAATATTTTCAATTAGAGAATAGTAACTTTTTCCTAGTGACATATAGGGTGTTGTCGGCTGGAAGGCTCGAGCCTCCCGAGCCCTTAAGGAGCAGCCGCCTTTGGGGGCAATATCTAAATTTTCTACAAAATGGGCTTCTGGACTATTAAACGACATTCCTTGAGACAGCTGGATTGGAAACAAGCCCCTTTTTATCACCAGCGAGGTCACTTGATCTTTCAGTTTTCGATGTTTGTATTTGGGGTTTTCATAAAAAACAAGGTTAACATTACTAGGGTTCGGTCAGATATATGGTTCTCAAAACCAAACTTTGATTTAAAAAGTATAAAACACATCTTTATAAAAATTAGATATTCCTAGAGATAACTGTAGAATTTTCGGAAACATTGACAGCTGTGCAGTTGACCAGGTAACGCGTGACTATTATTGTATGGTATTAGAGCAATAATGCCATAACTTGGCCGCTGCGCCACATGTAATTATGCCCACTTTTTAAACTAAGATAATATTTAAGAGGCGTGCGAGTGGGGGTTATTATCTGTAGGGGTCTCACAAAAATAAATGTAAATTACAGTAAAGTGAGAGAAGAATAATTATTCAATTACTTATGCACCATTAACTATTACACACAAGCAACTTCTAGTTATTTTAATAGTTATTTTGAAAAAAAACACTGCAACTATTTTTGATGCAAAGCAATAAGGCACACGTATTTATTACAATCACTCTAGAAGAGACATCGAAAAGTCAAAAGGACAGTTGATATTACTGACGACAATCTTTATTAAATATTGATTTTCTGTCGTACGCCACTGAGTATTTGTTTGAAAATGCTTATCATGAAATCTATCCGAACGTTATAGTATGTAACGGTATTATGCCGATATTGCGCATATAACGGACGCGAAAAAATTTTGTGGCCGAGGCCGATAAGGCTGAGGGTAATAAATTATTCGAGTCATGTATATGTAATATCGGCCTTATGTTGTTTAACAGTTTTCGTTATAATGACTAAAAAGGCCAATATGTAATATTATTATATACAGGGTGATTCTGTACTTATACGCATAATTGCGAGGACTGATAGTTCGAGATGTGTAGTGATGGGTAATTAAGAAAAAGTGTAGTAAATGTCTTTTATTAACGGAGATAACGAATTAATTATGTTAAGAGGGTGAACTAGTAAAATATAAAATGATCACATTTACCTTGAATTGTATATGTCGCTCTCAGTCACTAGTTGTCAAATTCGAGTTTCTATTCGCAAAAGAAAAATTATGGCACCTAACTTCACTAACACAGAATTCATGGACATGGTATTAACGTACACCAAATTTCAATAGGTAGCTACAGCTCAGCTTTATGCACAAAGATTTCCTCAAAGATATCATCCGGGTCAAGAAGCATTTCTACGTGTTGTCCAGTACGTACGTGTGGTGCAGCATGGATTCGACGCGCTCAGGTGTTCATCGAAAACGAAGCAAATAGTTTGTTATTATATTAGTAAAAACCCTCCCTTGTTTATTTTACTTCCACTTAAAACATAAACATCAACAATTTCTCCCACTTCGAACAATTGTTGTGATACTCCAATTTAAGTTACATAATTAATTCATTATCTCCGTTAATAAAATATTTTTTCTTCAAACGGCAGTAAAATATGGCATTATACTGCTGGATTGATGATGCTAAACAGTCACTTTATTGCCAAGCGGCAGATAATATTATCTGCCGCTGACGAGCGGCAGATAAAGTTATTATCTGCCGCTGACGACTTTATCTGCCGCTGACAACTTTTTCTGCCGCTCGTCAGCGGCAGATAATATTATCTGCCGCTGACAAGATCATGTAATTTTCTTCGAATTTTGTTCACAAAGTTGTAAATAATTTGTTATAAAAACGTTTGAAGAAAAATACTATATGTTATTCGGAGCAAAAGTATCTTTATGTGGCTCGGCTGTACTTATCTGCCTCGCAAACTCGGCAGATAACCCGTCCAGCCTCGCCACATAAAATATAACTTTTGCTCCTAATAACATAATATACTATCTTCTTCAAACGGCAGTAAAATATGGCATTATACTGCTGGATTGATGATGCTAAACAGTCACTTTATTGCCAAGCGGCAGATAATATTATCTGCCGCTGACGAGATCAAGTAATTTTCTTCGAATTTTGTTCACAAACTTGTAAATAATTTGTTATAAAAACGTTTGAAGAAAAAATACTATATGTTATTCGGAGCAAAAGTATCTTTATGTGGCTCGGCTGTACTTATCTGCCGATAACCCGTCCAGCCTCGCCACATAAAATATAACTTTTGCTCCTAATAACATAATATACTATTATTACACTTATTTTTAATTGCCCATCACGAACTATCATTCCTCGCAATTATGCGTGTAAGTCGGTGAACACTTTGAACAATGTATCTTATGTACGAATACTTACAAGTACCCAATTAAAAACTTAAAAGCAAATGAAGAATCGGTAGACGATCAAGCTTCTAAAGCTAGAGTTCTCAATGTTATTTTTCATTTTGTAGTGTGGCGAAATTAAAAGAAATAACATGATTATTGAAGCCCCTTTAAAGAGTTCCAGAGATTTTCTCAATGTTGGATCTGAAGAAATTGATGGAACTGAATTGAGCATCACACCAGATTTCCCAGAGGATATCACATGATTACCTAAATGCTAAGGGAAGGTGGAGAAATGGTAATAAAAGAATTAAAAGAGATCTTCAATAAATGTTGGAAGACATACCGGATAGCCTTAATCCATAAAAATGAGACCAAGCGAATCTAGAAAATTATAGACCAATATTCCTCCTTTCAGAAATGCACAAGATGTTCGCAAATATCTCCCCGTCCCAATTTACATTGGTTGTAGAAGATGAATTTAAAAACATAAACTGACAATAGAAAGGGGTACCAAGTAACGGAACATACCTTAATAACTAGAGATGTGTCGATGCTGATTTCCTCATCTAGAAGACATCAATAAATTGCTAAATGATCTGAAACGGAAACAAAGGAAGATCGGACAGAAAATGGACCTACAGAAAACTAAAATATTGTGCAACCATTGAAAACAACAAAATAGAAAACAGGCAGTTATGTACACTTTGGCATGAAATTAGGTTGGGAACAGAAATATACAGAAGATTAATGTTATTTTGACTTACATAATTAAAGAATAAAGAGATACCTATACGATTTAGACTGAACAATTGATATTGTCCGCATTTACATATAGAGCTCAGACTTGGACACTCACGAAGAGTACAACAGAAAACTGCACGTGACATAAAGGGTGATAGAGCGAGAGGATGTCCAATATAACTCTTAAGAGATAAAAAAGCAATGTGTGGGTTAGAGGAGTCACAGAGATGTCAAACGTATCTGAGCTACTCCCCAAGATATAGGATAAAAGGTGAAACAACGTGGCATTGCAACGGCGACGGTCGCCCTTTAATAAGATCGTACGATGATATAAATGAAACAGCAGGTTTCAAATGGATTGAAAAGACACAAAACAGAGAGGATTGTACGAATTTATTTTTATCGATATCATTTTATTTATTAACAATAGCAAAAAACAAATTCGACAAACGTAAAAGCCACGTGAATGTAGATACAACCTGAGGTTTTGGACGGTCAACAGACGTTTTACTTCCAAAATACTAATAAATACTTAATTAATCAGACGGGTGCCGCAATTCATCAATCCAATAAAACTAAATTTTCACCAGATTATCGACGATTTGTTGGCATATGGCAAATGAGGACTTGTAACATGCAGATGGTTTTCGAAAGAAAGAAATGCCAATTGCGAATTCAACATTTACTAGAAACAGAACTAAAGTATGATCAAAATTATTTTCATCTGGTATGTTTACACTTAAATGTCAATTTTGTCATTTGAGTTTTAAGTGCTTTATACTATAGTTGCGTTCATAAATTGGGAACTATTCCATAGCCGTACTAAATGCAAATAATTTATCATACTATGCTTACAATACAGGGTGTCTCAAAAATAATGAGACACTGGTTGGTCATAGATTCCTTGGGCTATAATAAACCGATTAAATCTAATATACCTTAGTACAAAGTCTCTCCAGTAAAAAGTTATAGAGCTTTGGAAGTTCAATTTTTTATTTCTTCTTTTTATGTTAATTTCCACAAATGTAAAGATATCAATTTCAACTTTCATACACAGTTACTCACTATTATGTAGTGCACCAAATGAAAAGATTTTCGTAAACTAGACTTGACTGTAAGAGGCATTCTACCTATCTTTAAAATCTTTTTTTAGCGTTAACTTTGTTATCGGTAACATTTTTTTTAAATTTGACGTTATTATCTGAAGGGGAATTAAAAGCATAGACATAAGGTTCATAAAGTTCATAGGCGTGAACGCAACCGTTTACCTTAAAATTCATCTCAGTGTTGAATCGTCACATTAAAACGTGCAATTATCAAGTAGCAATGATCACAAAAACAGTGGGTAGTGAACCAACGTCATTAATTGATTTATCATTGTTGTTCACTAAATTACAATCAATAGCCATTGTTTTTGTGGTCATGGCTACTTGATAATTGCACGTTTTAATGACAAGCCAAACCTTTGAGAGGAATTTAAGGTAAACGTTTGCTTTCACGCTTATGAACCAAGAGTACATTGTGTTTATGCCTTTTAATTTCCCGTCTTAACTTAAAATTTAAAAAAAGTTGTTACAGATAACAAAATTAGAGCTAAAAAATATTTTAAATATAGGTAAAGTGTCTCTTACAGTCGAGTCTAGTTTACGAAAAATGTTCAATTGGTGCACTACATAATAGTATGTGCACTATAGTTGAGATCGGTATCTTTAATATTTGTAAAAATTACATAAAAATAAAAAATGTATCTTCAATGCTCTATAACTTCTTACTGGAGGGACTTTGTACTAATGTATTGTGTTGGCTCCACGTTGTGGCGACTATTATGTTATAATTGACGATGTTGTAATGGTCTTTATATATTAAAATGGTTTTATGTTATAACAATAATCATTATACTTTAGCTATTACATATGACTTTTACTATAGTTTGTTTTCAATCAATTCTCTTGTAAAATTGAATTTTTAGTAACTTATTTGCCCTTTTATAATTATGGATTATCGATATTATTAAATCGCTAACTCCAGTAGAAACATTTTTACTCTTAACTGAAACACAGGTGTGATTCGCTTATAATCTAGACTGCTTATATTCCTGAAATTTGATTCTCTTGTTTCATGACAACTTGTACGTCTGTCACCTGTCACTTTGAATTATGCTAGTGCAAAATCAATTACAAATACTTTCTCGTTACATTACTTGTCATTCAACAAATATTCAATAGTAAGTACTTCCCTCTATAAAATTACTTCACTTCACTCTTTCTATCTTTTTCTTTCGGTTTTTTTAATTTAAATACCTGTATTCTGTCACCTGTTCATGGACCTCGATACTCTCCTTTACCAAGCTAAACGCATCCAGCAATCTCACAAAGATCTCCCAACGGCTAAACAAATCCTAGTACGAACTTCGCCAAAACACCTGAATCCGCAAATACTTCCTGACCAAAACACGACAAGGTATCTACCAACTTTCTCCAGTAATACTGTCAGCAGCAAACGCCATCCACGTCTTCTTACCAACATCCTCAAGCCACCGACGACATAGTATCACGAACAACGACTAGATGCAAGTTACAAGATGTCACTTCAATGACAAGCTTATCGAATTAGAACTCCATTAGATGAAAACCTCTCATTCACCCCATAAAACGCTCACTCGGCTAACAATCTCAATGTAAATCACTTCCAGTAAAACCATTCTCTGTTATCCAATTCATATGATGTAATGTAATTTGACAATAAACTCCGTTCGGAATCCCATTCCAGAAATTTGCTTTTGTAGATTATAAATGTATTACTTAGGTATTCTCACCACATCCATTTTCTTCATCCATATCGTCTGCACATCTTTGGAATCTAGGACCAATAATTGGCTTCCCGTTCTTTTTGAGACACCGTATATAGGCAACGTGAAATACACGACGTTGCTGAATTCACTGTAATATAAGATGGATATCAGAGGTAATGTTTTCGGACCGTTAAAATCCATTATTAAATTTTCCTCGTTAGAGTTGTGGAGGATTAAAGTTGATTACGTAATTTATTCGTATTCCTTGTTAACTTCTTCAATATTTAATGAGTGATCTATATTTGGCCCTTTCAACACGCCATAAGCAATAAGTGTTTCCCAGTAATATTTTAGTCTTTCATATTCCAAAAATTCTGTTTGTCCGAGTAACCAATAATTTTTGCATGTCGAGAATGTCAAGGCTAAACTAGATACCGATACCTTCGTAAATAATTTCCATATATTAAATACCTAAAACAATAGATCAGAATTTTCAATAACATGCGTCTCGCCTTAATTCAATTTCAAAATTATAATTGAAGCGCCGGTTTCTACCTACCAGGAAGCTTTTTAACTATACAGAAATGACTAAAACCCTCTACTACATCACTGTAATTAGAAATGCAGCCAAATGTTTCGAGAACGTCATACATGGATTTCGTGGAAGATTTTTCAGCGGTGGCGCTCGAAAAGCCATAACGCGGGGTGCAATGCGGTCGCGATCGGTTAAAAATGACGACATATTACAATTCCTTGAACGAATAAAACACATTCTTTGGTGCTTTTTATGGTGCCGCAGTTTTTCAGCGAGCAAACGAGTTCTGTCGCGGGCTTCGTTCCGTTCGAATTGCAAGAAGTGCACATATGAGCTCTGATTTAGATTTACGCCGATGCAACGAAGCCGGTGCAGGCTGCGTTCTTTATGTTGGTAATTTGCGCATTGTTGGCGATGCTTGCATGAAATACCACATTCCAGACGTGCATCCAATAAAATGCATTGCGAAAGGTGATGTCGCGTAGTTACCATCATGGAAGAAGTTGCGGCGATTAATCGCCGCGCAAATTAAATTTCGATGATCAACCACTACTAGCGAGGGACAGTAATTTTATGATTTCACACTTTTTCACTTTCTTCGCCAGAGAGATTGTGACATATTCTAAATGTCTTGTAATAAACAATTCTCTTTAGTCGTTATTTTTATCTACGGAATGAGTTTTTTATTTACCTACATATTTTCGAAAGTTGTTCTTGAGATTATCACAGATTTGTGCCAGATCGATTTAGGTTATCACAGAATTGTGCCAGATCGATTTAGGTTTGGGGCTACGTTTTAGAACCTGGCGACAAAATTCCGTACCGTCCCTGCGGTCTAATAAGGGTTGTGGATCAGAAAGGCGACACCGGGTAGGCAAGGTCTCATTTGGCATGTGGTCACAGACGCTCGCAAGCACAAAACAGCCAAATGGTATTAACCAGGAGTGTACACAAGAGTATACAAGCTTTAGTAGTACGTGTTCGGGATGATAGTACTTACAGGGGTTGGGGTTTTGCGGTCCCCGCGGTGCTCCCACATTGTATTAAGGAGAATGAATATCTCGATAAGGGATGATCTTCAGGTGCACCGCCGATGATCTACTTGTCAGTGTGGATTGCAGCTGCGGTTGCCGCCTCCACAGATTATCAACTTCGGATATGAGCATCCCATAACTATCCAAGTGCGCTCTTGCGTCACTGGTAATGTAATTATCAGGTCCCGGCCATATCGCCGTATGTACGCTGTTCCGAGGTAAGAGAGTGCACTATATGTAATACCGATTGGGCACCAACCCAACAATAAAATAATGAGCAATAACTCAAACAACAAAGCTCTCTACAGTTGACGCAATAATATTAACTGAAATAGTACTCCAAAATAACATAAGAGCTCTCGCAGTGGAATGCCACCCTCGGTGGTATCAAATTTCACATTCAAACGATACATGCACCGGCATAAAAAAAGCTACTACCCCTGCCCCCTTATAATAACTTTCGGTTCAATCGAAATATTTAGAACGTATATTTAAGCTGGTTTAGCTATTTACATTAGGCTGGTAGCTAAGCATTTATGGTCGAGCTAGTCCATCACGATAGAACCCGCCAGGGCGAGGCTATAAACGCGAATACCGACCGTATGTCGTATGTATTGTTTTTGTATACTGAACAAGAACCATTTTGATTTTATTAAAGAATTATCCCAGGCTATTTTCTTTAAAAAAATATGTGATTCTTTGTGTACGTTTGGCAGTACTGAAGTTTATTGTTGATTACGCTGTCTATGTCAAATTCAAGGTTAGGTTTTTTGCATCAGTTTGTGTCAGACTGAGGAAAAGCCTAACCTGCTAACCTCGAATTTGACATCGATTGTCAGTGCCAGCAACAATACATTTCAGTACTGCCTACGTGGAACACGAATCACAGGCGTTGCTAAGTGCTACCGTTCTAGGCCATACAGACGTACTTACCCGACTTGTTGCTAAGTTGGTAGATAGTTGCTACCAGACCAGTATACAAAAGAATTATTTCAAGGCTTATAATCATGAAAATGCTAATAAATGCGAGAAATCAAAAATTACAAACAAAAAACAGAAGGGCGCCAAAGTAAATACTACAACAAAACGTATGCCGTACGTTAATTTTACCCGCCATCCGTCAGTTTGTGTCAAAACTGACCCAAAACCTAACCTGCTAACCTCGAATTTGACATAGACTTACAGTGCCACCAACGTATTATTTGTACGTTTGAATATCCATAGCCCGCTGAGGATCAGTTTTTTTTTATCTCGGCAATACTAATTAAACACAATTACTTTTTCTAGTAGTGTTTCTTAGAAGTAACAAGTTCAAGTCCGTTCTGTATCCTTGTTTAAGCTAGAGTGGTGTGCCCTAAAACCCCAAACAGGGGGTACGTATCTCTAAAAGAGTTGCAATCGGAGAACCTGTTGCTGAAAAAGTTTATTAGTAGAAGGGAACTGCAAAACCACGCTACATACACTCTAAAATAGGAAGTACACATTTATTCAAACTGGTTATTATTCAAGAAGGGTAAAATGAGTGCACAATTACACAGGAATCTAAAGTGCATAAGTGGATAATGGTAATTATTGTAATTTTCTTCCAACAATTGCAGAGCCGTTGATGTATGCAACCTCTTAGTCTCAGCGCCCAAATACTAATTTGGCAAAACGAAGAGTTGACGTGGGCATGCTCATAATTAACTGCAGTTTTTCAGCACGCTGCGGCTCCGTTGGAAGAAGGAGAATACTTTAGGAAGTCATAGTTGTCGAAAGTAATTTAATTGAAGTGATAGAGCGCAATAACAAACATTTACTGAAGTGGGAAGAAAATTTGAACGAAAATGTTTTCCTCCGTATTTACCGATTGCTCTTAATAGTATTATCCTGAATTCAATAACGTCGTATAGAGGCTGTTGTTTTTCGAAACAGTAAATTTAAAATAAAATCATACTAGTCTTCTGAGAGAAATGTAAAAAGTAGAGGATCAAGTTCGTTTATAATTAATTTATATTTACATATTTGAATTGGATATGATGCAATTGCCATGCTAGATTTATTAAAAAGAGAATCGAACTTCTGTTGTGCTTTTTACCACGAATATTGCGTGAATTTGCATGATTTCAGCTCTCACTTGAAATCGAGAGTTCGCGGTGAACATGTGAAGTAATAAATACCCTTGAGTAATTACACAGGTAAGTCAGATGGAAATCCAACCTATAGACCGACTTTCAGAATTTCCATTTTCTATCGCAGTCGACTTTTTAAACGAATTTAATCCCAATCAAATGGTAGGCATGAGTTATGTCTCATCTCCCACTTTATCGCCGTTGCGCGTCCTTGAAGGTTCTTTCCGATTCATTTTCAATGAGAGATCAAAATAAATTTACAACTAGTAATCAAACCAAAAGTGCTTCCAGCTAGATATAGTGGGGCACGGGCGCGGTTCTATTTTGAAAGCCTGAGTGTTTTTGTCAAAATGTGTGAAGGAGGGACGTCGGAAGTAGGTAATTATTATTCGGACGCCACTGAATTATAATTATCTTCGCAAGAGATCATTGGCATTCCATAATCCAAAAAGGAATAAGCTCACCGGGGGGGGTGGGGTGGGGGGGTGAAGTTGCTGCAGCAACGGACGTAATTGGCCTCCACTGTTAACGTTTAATTTGCTAATAAGATTACTAACGTATATTGATCATACAAGAATACAGGGTAAAATTTATATTAGTACCTGAAGAAAGTGGCCCTAAGGCAACGTCACGGTTTCAGGCTATACTTTGCCAAACGTATTGGGCTGGTAACAATCCAACGTGTCTATTGACAATAACACACATACTGATATGTCCGATTTACTTCTATGTGTCAACAATACCGCCTGCAGCTTGAAGTAGTAAAGATCAGCGAGCTCCAGTTCCCTGAGGGCACATCTGATGGGATGGGAGGGCTTTCTCCAGACCTGGGGAACGACTTGGCTCACGGAGATGTTCGTCCGGGCGACACAGGTGTGGGAATTTGACGTGGATTCGTATGTTCAACTTTGTTGGTGTCCGCTGCTTTTCTTTCCAAACGGGAGCCTTCCCCACAGGGAAAATAATTAAACTTATTGCCAAAATAAACATAATGCGCCCATATTAGCGCCCACGACGAGGTGCGGGCGGACTGTCAAGCAGCCGGTCGACTCTGGGTGTTATACGGGACTGAGGGAAGGAACTGGCGTTGTCGCGCATTTACAAGTCACGACCGCAACTAGAACCAAAATATTCGATCGATCATGGGCGCGAAAATCCCGTTGTACTTTAAATTTTAAAATATCACTGGTCGGCAAAAAAAATTTTTTTCGAGCCCCGACACCATTCCTACAGATTCTTATGTAAAATGACCTCCTGAATCTGAATATAACTCCCGTTTTCCCCCATCACCCGCCGTTTTCGAGGGAAGCTCCCCCACCTATTTTTATCACTTTTCGATAAGTTGGAGGAATGAAAAGGATTATTTTAGCCTTTACATTTCTTCTGAGGGGCCATAGAGGTGAAAGGTTCTAGAACATGAACATCTGTAGCAAGGAGGTAGATTTGGGGGGGATTTGCCCCCTTAAATTCTAAAAAAATCATTAAAAGTGATCAATTTTTTCGGTTTTCTTTACAATTTTGTTCACTTATTTTCTACATATTCGAGCTTTACACAATTTAAACTACTTGGAAACACAGAATCCCCGCCTAGAACACCAACAAGTTGAGTCTACGATAGCTACAGATGTACTGAGGGAAAATTCCTGTGCGAAACTGCGCGCGCACGAGGTATTGAGAGCGCCAGCGTGGTACAGTGAATCTACATATTCCAGCTTTCAGCCCCCTCATCCTCCCCCAAACATCCCCAAATAATAAAAATATATAGCAACAATAATAAAAAAAAAATTTTACAATTTAAAGGGGTAAATCCTCTCCCCAAATCTACTTCTGCTACAAATGTTCATGTTCTAGAAGTATTCACCTCTCTAGCTCCTCAGAAGAAATGTAAAGGCTAAAATAATCCTTTTCATCCCTCAAAACTATCGAAAAGTGATAAAAATAGGTGGGGGGATTCCCCCGAAAACAGCTGGTGATGGGGGAAAACGGAGGTCATATTCGGATTCAGGAGGTCGTTTTACATAAGATTCAGCAGGAATGGTGCCAGGGCCCATTTTCATGCCGACCAGTGTATCCTAACAAATTAAAGAAATACATATTTTACAATGCTATTTGCTAGTTATATGGTTCCGCACTTGACAATTACATGTGAAATGGGTTGCCTTCCTGAAGAGACATGTCGCTGTGACAGCTGAAATGTTCAAATTCATCTCATGCTATATCATAGTGATACCTGATACATTGAGGTTTTAAGATGAAGACAAGAATTGTATAGGTCAAATTTTCTGGAAAATATGTAGTTTTTCAAGTGTTAATTGTTGGAAGATTTTTCATGTCTACAGTATTTGGAAACGCGTAGTAAAATATTAATTGATACCGATTACAGATACCATGTATGTAAATAATTTTGAGAAAGTGTGGAGTAGTGAAGGACCACTCGTTAAATAATCTATAAAGATTACGGCAATAGTGTGTGGACTGAGACGGTGGGGACATGTACAGAGAAGGGAGGACAACTATATCGCTATGCAAATTGAGGTGCCCGGATGGCGAAGGAGACGGCCAAAAATAACTACAGATCCACAATTTCGTATCCGTGAAGTGCATAGCTTGCATAACAAGGTTTGTTTGGTGCGCGAACGGTTGACCCTACTCCACACTCGCCATAGGCGATATTGTGAAAATTTGTGATCAGTTAATTCCTGGCACAATGTGCATTTATCAGTGCGTAAGAAACTATGAAAATGTACTCAGTTACAGAGAGATTGTTAGACAGAAGCTGAAGTTAATGAAACAGATGACACTTGAAGAAGTCTTAAGTCTGTCATAGAGCTGATTCATCGCTTGAGAATCTTGTTCCCCTTCCATCATCAGATGTCCAACTACAATCTGATGACGACGATCGTGGTGACATTGATGTAATACCCTCTAATTTCATCATGGGGTGCCGCCTTAGACCTCAGCGGGGGCGCTATCTTTATTCTGCAATCCAAAATACAACTGGCCCCAAGGGTTTCGGAAATGAAATTGTGGACCTGTATTGAGATACTGAAAGAAGGAAAACATAAAAGAAATGGAAAAGACTGAGCCTGACCCCACGTGGTGGAAAACAGCTAGAGACTATTTCTAATTTAAGTGAAGTTAGGAACATTCATATTTCACACGAAAAGCGTTAACCGTGGGGATTTGAGACATTTTTTTGCGTTATTTGATCATGGCGATGCATTCATTAATTCTCTACTTCCACAAGAGATTCATTAATCAATTAATAAATGCGACCAGACGGGCCACCTGTCTACTGCAAGTCTCGGACTAGAACCCGAGACTTCGAGTTTCGCGTCCAAATACATGAGCGTCGTATCGTATCCAAACTGAATTCACTTACGGGAAACGATTTTAGTATCTAATGTTTTTCGACAGGCCTTGGGGGTTGGATGTTGGATGGTGTAATATAAAATACTTAATTTTCAAAACAAATGCGTAAAAGCGAGTATTACGAATGAGCGATATTAGAGAGAGTTGTGTACAATTTTTTTGTAGGACGGATATTATAATTATAACATTCGAAAAATTACTAGTTTTGGAAATTATTTGACAGATGGGTGCCACAAAAATATTACGCATTCGTTTGCGTGCGGTAAAGATATTACGCACGCATTTGGGTGTGGTAATAGTTATTTATGTATTAAGAGCATACTCAGCAGATTATAGCACGAGTGAATATCTGAAGCGCGACGCGAAGCGGAGAGCTTTAAATTTCTCGATCGCTATAATCGTGCTTATTTCCTTCATATACATAATAATGCGTAATTACCATGATTTAATAATGATACAAATTCAAATGTAAAAATTGTATCGGTTAAAAATGTGTCAGAATTTAATCGCCTCTGAATAACTTTAATACTTTGGCGTAATTAACAAAGGTGTTTCACCATCTGAATTTTATCTATTTATTCAGGAAATAATCATGCCGAATATCCCGCGTGCATATAAACTAGCCTGAATACATTTTGACGATTTTTTGTCAAAACTGTTTTGCTGTGAACAAATACATCGTAAATGCCGTAGCAAAACATGCTGACAGAATACGTTAAAATTTAATCGGCTATTTTAATGCACTCGGGATATTACTTTTGATTATGTTGGTACTTAACGTTTTGTTTCATTTTTGTTTTTAAAATGGACAAAATTCACGGATTCGGTATTTTGACTACAGACTACTAATCATCGTTGTGCTGGCGCTGTGAATTTTTGGTGTGCTATGGTTTCTATAAATATTGTTGGTATTGCTAAACTAAATTGCTGGTGTTTATTATACTGCTTAGCAACTTTATAGGCCCTATGGCTAAAAAGCCATATTGCGCCCGCTATCGAGGGCCAGTATAGTTATTTATGTACCAATGGCATTAGTTATTTATTTATTTTAGATAATAGGGATGTAACAACCGAAGTCCACATGCGCATCCACAAAATACATTTTAAAGATATATTACATTAGTATTAGTATCGTCAACTACTTTTTAAAAATAGAGAAAAGAAACTGAATTCGTAGAACGTTGTGAAGATTATGGAGATGTGTCCTTTTGAGGGCGACAAGTTTACCCTCGAAGGGCCATAAACATCTAAATAATGTCCTTGGTACATAAATAACTATTTTGCACTTATGGGCGCAAATGTTGCTTTTGATGTTGCAAGATTGGTCGTATAATGGGTCTTTTTCACCCTAGGACGCACTTTATGTCCTGAATATTTAATAAAAATGCGCTACTTTGGTTGCGGTACATTTTTAATTCGAAATTATTTCAGACTTTCCTTCGTGCAAAAGGTTTTGTATGTGCATCTTAACTTTTAAAATCTTCACACCGCCAGCCAAAAATGCCTGTTTTACGACCTTAATACATAAATAACTATTTTATCTAATCCAGGGGTGCGCAAACTAGAGGGCGATCCCTCATATATGGGCGCGACAAATGATGCGTAGGGAGAGCGATTATAGCCATAATTTAATTTTAACTATTAAGAGAATTAAGTTTTTTCATATTTCATATATATCTTTAATAATCGCTGGGCGTCGAGCAAGGGACAAGCCAACATATCAGGTTGAATGAAATATATATGATTAGTTGCTACTTGTCCACGCGTGTAGATGGTAATATGCAGAGTATTTAGAAATTATAATATTTAATAGAAACAACTATTTAATTATTTTAACAAAATCGAATGATGTAAATCTACATAACGTCGAATGGTATACACAAATAAACGCATATAGTGTGCGATAAAACAACTATGGTGTTAAGAGATAAATGCCTGTTTGGAATGCACTAGACTAATCCTAGACATGGAATCCTGGAGACGAATGCAATAAGCCGAATGTTGTAAACCGAATGACAGTGACTGAATGAATGTCAATGAAGAATTCTGACTTGATTACGGAGTGGTCTCGGTGTTTCCTTGTCGGTGTTTATGTAGCTGCTCGTCAGTTGCGTCAGTGAAGTGTTTATTGCTTCTCAGTGACCGGTTGCACTCTCGCTTTATCAAAAGTGCAATTAGGCATTGTGCCCCGTTTCCATGCTGCAGAATTGGAATGAATTTATTATACTTTTGCTAAAGCCAGACGTCTTCTCGGCGAAAGTGTTGGGTCGCTATTGGCCGAGCGCCTTGCGTCAGCCAGATGATTTTATTACTCGTTTCCTTTTCTGCTGGCGGTTAATGGGTTTCCTTCAGTCCTTGAGCAGCCGTCGCTATTTTCCCAAAAGAGTTTAGCTTTACCGGCAGTTTACCCTTCGAGCCTCCGCTAATTTAGGCTGGACAGTTTGTCGATCTAATGTTTTCACTTTTATGATTCCCTGCCTATTTGCGTGGTACTTTTTACTTTATGAACGTTACACGTGGCCGGGTGTCCAGTACATATGCATGTAGAAATCCAGTTTTTTTGTGTTTTTTCTATTGTCATTAGAATGTGATATTTATTTTCGTATTCATATTGCTGTGTAATATGCTGATATTTGATTTTATTCCCATTAGAATTAAATTGAATTATTTTGTTATTTTCAGTTCTAATAAATATGGCATTTCTTGCGACATACTATTTCTTATAGTTATCAACGACATAAAACCCCTCCAAATACCAAATGTTCAAGATAATCATACCATCCACGCTAGGGGCTAGGGGGCTCATGTTTGGATTTTGTACTGTTAGTAAACAATATTCCAATTATTAGGATTTTTTCGATTAACAATGGTAGGCATAGTTATCGGTAGTGAATTCATAATTCACTGTTTGGTCCAATCGATGACGATCTATTTAAAATCGCCCCCCCATCATCCGCTGTCTCCCGCAATCTGTAACGGTCTGATGCGCTGAATTGCAGAGTTACCCATTGAATCAATCGGTGCTCTGCGGTGTGGCTATTTTGTTTATGTTTTTCAACATATATCGCATAATGGCATCTATTTTTTGAAGTGTCTGCCGATATATGCTGTTGCTTAGAAACTTGCTAATAGGAGCAGATATAGCAGTCTCGCTTATGGCCATTATTCACTCGGATGATTTACGCCACTCGCTTACTACGGCTCGTGTCGCCAACTTCAAGCTCTTCAGTAATGGCTATTATAAATGCTCATAATAATATAGTATAATTTCATTGTGTTTTGTGTACAACAAAGGTAGTCGCGGAACAACTTTGATTATTATTTTAAAATTCTCACTTATTTATAATTTCTTGTATCTGACCTAAGTTTAACTGTGTTTTTTCATTTTCACACCCAAGGCCAAAACCACTTTTGTAAGTGACTAGTGATCTCAGTCTTGGAGCCTTTTAAACTGCTCAGTCTTGGCGTTGTTTTTTTTTCGAAAGAGTAGTTCTATGTCTTGCGAACCACTAGTTGCACAACCCGCTTTACTGAATATGTGTGGAATTGCGTGCGCTATATCAACTATTGGATATCTCTCTTATCTTTCTCAACCAATGTTGTATACGTCTGCTATTCCTATAATTAAATCCTCGTAAAAACATCTAAAACTTTAATTCTAGTATTAAAAAGCAATAGTGGGACTGTAACTAATAATTTTAACTTTTCAGTCTTTCGATATCTAGTATACATAATAGAAATATATAGGTGGACTACAAATGCCTTAAATAAGCAGCCAGTCGCGGGTTACGTGCTGGAAACACTTAAATACAAAACGTTGTAACGTTAATAATTTTCTCGCACGCCGTATCTCGCTCCCGGTTTCGCTAAGGCCCGATGCCGTTACCTACTTCCCCCACGTCTGCTTAATTTTTCATCCAGAATTTCCTCCATCTGGCCGGGCCGATTAACCCGAAAACAAGGAGAATTGTCAATGTTTCGGTTAGTTGCACCTTGCATAGGCGTCTTGGCGTACACCTGGCGCCGTTAGCGTTACCCCATCGCATGCACGCTCTACCCTCCACGCCACACCAGTTTGTGCATAAGGGTTAAAAAGCGCGTACGTACGCTTGGTACGTGAACCACCGGAGTGGCTGCGTGAGAAGTTTTATGTAAAATGTGTGATTCATGTGACAATATTGATCCGTGCATGCTAATCCGCGTTGGTGTACGTATATTGAGTGTGTAGCTTTCATGCTAATTTTTCCCAATTCGTTTGCAATCCTCGCACTTGGCTTTCTGGGATCCAGCCGAGTGGCCGGCACGAAAGTCGTCGGAAATTAGCTTTATACGTTTGCATTTTGTAAATGTTGGATGCAAATTATTAAACGTTTCATGGAAAATTGTCGATTAAGTTTTTTACATTTTTTTAGTCCCACATTTCTGCTATGATACTTTCAAAACTTTTATATATTATTAAAGTATTTATTCGAGTGAAAAACTCATACGAATATGGTGGATATATACCTTATTTTATATACATAGAATTTTCAGGTTAAGCATATCTGAATGACGATTTCGTAAATGGCAAGAAATACAGACTCGATTAAATTACAAGAATTGCTATAATACACATTCATATCCTAGAATTTGGCAACAAAAAACTTATTTTTATGTGTAAGTTGCCGCTTTGTCATTATTAAAACATTAACGCAGATTTCAAACTTGAACTTAAATATTTTATAGGCATTTAAAGTTTCAAGATATTTACGTTAACTTCTTTTTTTTTAAAATAAAAGTAAAGGCGGTGATAATCATTAAATAGAACATTTTTCTGTGGCTCAAGTAAAACGTTTATTTTTTTTTGCTTAGCGTGATTGTGGTTCTAGTTGATTGTTGGTGGTTCGTCTTAAACAAGCAATTATATAAAAACAATTGTTAATTTAGAAATATTGTTAGCAAGTTTTTGTTTCTTTGGAATAAATTTCTTTTTGCTTATCATCGAAGGTGAGTAGCATTTTTAAGTAGCACATACTGTGGTGTCACAATTATTTACGTTTATTTTACATGCTAGGATTCATTTTTTAAAATCGATACTACAGAAAATGAGACTTGACTGTAGTTCTAACGCAAGATCGTACAACAAAGACGGTACCTCATTGCATAATTCTCTATTATACAACTTTAACTGTAGCATAAGTCCAACCTTCAAAACTGAAACTGTGTTTCCTTTTATTGTTTCAGTACTATTAACAGCGTTACTGTATTTGTACTTATTGTGCCAGGGAAGTTCCGTTCGTGTAAACCCCATTCAAAATTCTTTAAATTCCCGTTCCCAATTTTTATTGAGTTTATTCCTCCCAATTCTATGTGCTCATTTAATTTTTGTATCAACATTTACTTTCTTTTTTAAAGTTTTTTTCGCTTAGTACTATTTTATTATGTGTTTCTACTTTCATTTTAGTGATTAACATGCTGTTTCTCCTTTTCAAACACCCCTTATATAGATCCCAATGCTTCAGTCTTATTTTTCAGTTCTTTTATTTTGTTAATCGCCTTGATATTAGTTTTTCACAATTCTTTTTTTAACTTCCCGATTTCTTTTGCTTATGATTTTAGTTGTCTATTATTTTCTCTTAATTTTAGTTTCATGTCTTTATTTTCATTTTTTGTCTTCCACATCTCTGCTGTGCTCCATTAGTTTTTAAATTTTTTCAATTTTTGCTTCTTGATCTTGATCAACGTTGGTTGTAAGTAAGTATTTTCATACTACTCTGAGATTCATCGATTTGTCCCATACCATGTGCTTCTGTTCTATGTGGGTTCTATTCATTCATTTGTACTATGCCTGTTCTCACGATCTATAATTCAATAATTTAATTGTGACACCCAAAAAATATATTGTAATATAAAGGAGTTAAATAACATTCAACGAAATTCTGAATAGTATGTACATATATTAAAAAATTATAATGAAAATTATTTCTTCGTAATGTATGTAATACCTTTCATGTAAAGAAAAGGCAACTGCCTTGACTTTTGTCGGCCTTGCGAATCGTGCGAACAGGTAATTTTGTTTATGTTCGGTTTGATATTCGCTCCCCCTTTTTTTTTCTATTTCTTAACACATTTCTTCTAGGAAATAGGATTTGGTTTACGACAATGTGTTCACATGATTCAAGCCCCTCTATGGAGAATCTGTTCTCGGTGTACTGTGCCTAAAAAATATATTGTTTATATTATTTTGAAGCTTACTGTGATCCCAGTAAGAGTTGCTGCGGCCCCCTATTTTTTCAGATCCCCCCACGTCACACACATTCTCCACCAGTGCTGATTCACTAGCTTGGAAGTATTCTCTTCTATTGTAACGTTTATTTAGAAAAAATAAGGGCTAAAATGGAATTTCATGTAGTACATAGTTACTTGCTCTTGTAAACTTCTTCCTTGCACAATCGAAAAGGCTGAATTGTTTAATTCAGTTTTGAGGGTTGTTGGAAGTGCACCGCATTTAAATCTGTGTAGTAGAGAATGATGCAAGGACATTTCGCATTTGTTATACACTCGTGAGATGGAACTAACTTCAGTCCAATTCTTGCCTTGTTTATTTAGTTCAATAGTTTTTTCATAGCCACTACATAAAACCAGTTTATTTCAAAATACACTCGTCATTGAAAAAATGGAAAATAGCTCCATCTAATGTCATCTTTGTCTCTTTAAAAAATTATGTTAATGAAGATGTTGGGAAACTTTCTTCCTCTGCCTCTTTTTCTTAGTATAGGCTGACAACTTATTAATAACCGCGAAAGGTGTTGACATAACCGCTGAAGAGCATATGATGTGACCAATATTATGGTCGGAGGTTCAAACTCTACATGCTGATTGGAAACACAAACCCATTACCAGCCGGCTACTGACTTTAACGCTTTAAAATGAAAATTAAACCTTTTAGTTTATGTGCAGCTTACTAAAATAAAAGCCAATACTTAACCTTGTTCTAATTCAAAACTATCAACTCGTTAACTTGGAAATTGTTAATTATTATCGGTCTATTTTGTCACGTTTGCTTTTGTGAGATATTCTTTTGTTAAATCATTGTTTTTAGTTATACATAGATGTGGGTATTCATAATGGTGATTACACATTTATAATTTTTATTTTTTCCTCTTTTTTTTTCTGGAGATCCACGTGGTATTCAGAAGTACATTTTATTCTACTTCTTCCTTATAATAATAATAGTGGCAGAATGCTTTGGCCTTTAAATGCCTTTCGTCAATGCGACCCTATCGGTTCTTTTGTAACTTGTGAGCCCTTACTTTACTTAAAGAAGTTGTAAGCTATTGGTAAATCTCAAGATATATCTGGGTTTTGAGTCCCTTATTTCATTAGACGCCATGGTTGCCTTTTCGAAGATATTGTGCCTATGTGAACAGGCAGTATTGTTCTTCCTTATAGTTTTATAACCTGTTTATTTCAATGATTCCCTTCATCTTTTCCTAGCTTTTCCTGGGGATCTCTTTCTTGAAGGTTTATTGTCTCTGACTGTTTTCGCTAGTCTATCTTCCGCTATTCTGTCTTATGTGCTCATTCTATTCATTTTGTCTTTGCATGACCCAGCTTCCATTATCTTCTATATTACATCGTTGTCGTATCTTTGTTGCATTTCTGTTCTGCATTATAGGTCTTACTGCTACTTTTATCTTTGATTCTTGCTGTAAGTACTTTACCAGCTTTATCGGCTCGACGTGTGATCTCTTTTGCTAATACTTCATTACTTATTAGTTGTAGTCCTAGGTAATTAATGTTCATCACTTGTTCGACGAGTTTCCCCAAAAGTTTTACTTTCCATCACATGTGCTCTTTATGTACAGTAAGTATTTTTATTTTAGTTGTCGATATATTTAATTCAAACCTCTTGCAAGCTTTGGAGAATTTGAAAAGCTGTCTCTGTAAATCGTCGTCATAAGCAGCGACCAGTGCCGCATCGTCAGCATAACATATACTTATTATTTCCCGTTGTTAAGTCCCCTGTACTCAACATTATGATCGTCCAGTATTTCTTTTATATATTTCAGCTGAAGATGGTCAAATGCTTTCTCAATGTCAATAACGGAGAAGAACGCTGATTTGTTGAATTCCAGTGCTTTTTCACATATTTGTCTAACCATATATATTGCATCAGTACAGAATCGATTTCTTCTAAACCCTTGTTGCTTGTTCTGACATGGCATTATCTGTTTGAATTTGTCTAAAATAACTTTTGTCGTTATCTTTAAATTAGTGATACGCAAATTTATTCGTCTATAGTTTTGTGGCAGTGGTTTTTTGTCTTTATTGAAGATAGGAATTGTTATGCGTACTTTTCACTCTTGTGGTACTTTTGAAGGAGTTATAATTGTTTGCATTAATTTTATTTCAGTGGTTAGATGAAGTCCACTATAGGTCCGGGGATTTTTCTATTCTTTAGACTTTTTAATGTCATTCTGTTGCATATCTATGATTATCTTTATTATTTTCTGCTCAATATGTTTTGTATCCGAGTATAGTTTTGAACTTTATGTATGCTTCCCTTTTTTTGTTTTGTTTTATGTCATCACAATACCATATGTTTCAGCTGACACGTCAAATTTATTCTTCGTGTGCGTAATGCTGCATTTTCTGCGTCAAGTATATTCGATTATATTTTTCTGCCAGGTAGTCTCTATATTGTCATCTTCTAGTATTGTGTTATTGTTTACGTAAGGTTTTAATCTTGTTTGATAGTGTTTTGGTGCTTTCGTTTTCTAGCGACTGGCTATTTATTTTGTTACAGTACACTGGACTTTTCTTCTTGGATTTTTGGAGCGTTGTTCGTAATTTTGCTAGTACCAGGCTGTGGTCACTACCTAGGTTGGCTAAATTTAGGGTTGCTACATCAAGTATTTATGATGGATGCATCTTTATATTTGTTATAACAAAATCAATTGTTGATTGACGTCCCTTTGTGTCATGCCATGTGTATTTATATTTTGTATCTTGATCGAAGAACGTGTTATTTATTCGTAAGTTATTATTTATGCAAAATCTTGTAAGTATATCACCGTTATCGTTGCACACATTCTCATTAAATCTTTGTTTGACTCTTTGAATCACATTTTTGCCAGTTCTAGCATTCATATCCCCCATAATTATGACTATATTATCTTGTGGTCGAGTATCTCAGTAGATCTGCAGTATCTCATAAAATTGCTCTGTAATTATGTTGGACTTACAGTCTTCGGGGCATAGGACATACAATTTATTGTCGCGAGATTAAAGTTATACACTAAGGATTCTTTCGGAGACATATTCAGTTGCAATAATGGCACTTTCACATTTCCTATGTATCATTAATCCTACACCTTCATTTGCTCTACTCGGAACAGTCTACTTCACTATAAATTCGTATTTGTATTTGGTACGGTACTATTCCCTTTCTTTTCTTTTTGGTTGCTTATATGCCACGGAAATCTATCGACATTGTTCTAATTCTTCCACACTTCTTGTTCTTTTTGATACCATGATTTTATATTTCAGCATCTTAGTTTTCTCGCGTTCATCATATTATCAGTAAAGTTCCGAGACTGAACGTTGGTTCTAGGAGCATTGTAAGTTTGATGTGAGTAGGGCGCTAGCCTGTTCCTCCAACCCTCCTTTGTCCGGGCTTGGGATTGGCAGCAGTCACTGCCGAGCTACTCAGTCCACCTGGCGGCTCTTGCGGCCGGAGTTTCTATTGTACTTGTACTTACTAAGCACAGCAAAATTTGTTTACTAATGAATAAAATGTCATAACCACTAACGTTTTGATGCGCTTTTGTTTATTTTAACAATGCATTAAAATTAACGTCAGATTAGTGATCTTTATAAGACCGGCCGTAAATGATGCACTCGCTTGACATCCCCACTAGGTAGCTACCGCTGTCAATTGTTAAGCGGGTGTATTATGGCGAATTTAAACATACTTGCAACTCAAATAATTCATTCGTTTATTTAGTGTTTTTAATTTTTATCAATAAAATATTCTGTAGTTACCCCTTCTCGGTGGTTATAAATTAACAAAAAAATAAGGTAATATAATAAAACATACCTCTCATATTTATCTCTTCCCTACACTGCCAGAATTTAAATTGGTGTCCACCTAACCCCTCGTCAGTACTATACGTAATATTGCGGACCTTAGTATTATAACGTTTAATTTATGTATGTATGTATTATCGGTAACCTCATTTTACCTTGCGATGTAGAGACCGGTGCTTTATATACTTGCTTCCATAGTATTACTTTTGTATTCCAGCACGATCCTTGGCACTCCTAATTTTCTTGTTGTCTCAGTCTTATATTGCCTGTGCCAATAGCAAAAGCAAAAAATGTTTGAAAATAAAGAATTGCTGAAAAAGAGGTGAAGTAGTATGGACAAGGACGGTAATATTAGTAATATGTATCACTGTAATAGAGTTAAATATAGAGGACAACAACGTCATGCTGGGATTTACTCAAATTATCCCTCCCGTAATACAGAAATAATTTTATACCAGATTTCACAAAAAATCTAAAACTAAAATTAATGAAGCCATCAAAATAGAAATAAAAGATCTGTTTGAGTTCGATGGAAAAATAAAGCCCCAAAAAAAATCATGGAAATTTTGGCTGAGAAAAATTAGAACTACCAAATAATGGCAGACTTAAAAAATTATTTGGTCCACTTTCACAAGTGTTGGTCAGTTGGACAGTTGCATTTAAGATCGATTAGTAATATTAATTGAGCATTTATTAGTTAAAAGGATATATGTATTTATGTTTATCTATCGAGTAGGGATGTCGGAGGGTACCCGGGTCAACCAGGGTCATAGTCAACCCGGGTATATTTTCAGGACCCGGGTACCCGACTACTAAATTATGTAATTAGAAAGTCAGTCTTTTTCGGAGATGATAAAAACTTAAAAACAGATGGAATAAGCTCTAGAAAATAATAACCAGAATCACCCCATCCCATACCACATTTTTCTTGTTTCAGATAATAAATCCGCTTCACGGAAATATTCAACCAGTCAATAGTACCATTAAATCGCATCATCTGTGTGATTTTGATGCTGCTACGAATTTCGAATAAAAAGTCACGTACTTGAATTTGATAGCACTTGGAAGTAGTGATGCAACCTAAAAAAAACCGTTCGTTTTTTTTTAAAAAAACCTGTTTTTTTTGTAAAAAAACCAAGCGGTCTGGTTTTTTATTTAAATGCGTTTTTTTTTTCAGAATTCAAGTGTAGTGAATAACAACAAGTAATTTGTTTGGAAAAACAAAAAACAGATATTTTTAAATAAAAATAATACATTTCGTAGGTAAAGTGAATTATAGAATTTATAATAACCAAAAAAAAAGCAAATATTTCTAAAGAAAAATAGAAACATAGCCAAAGTGGATATACAAGGTGTTAGGGAAGTCGACTGAAAAATTTCTAGGGGTGAATCCTTGGCCCAAAATATGATGATTTAACTCAACTTACCTATATACAAAGTTGCTTAGTTATTTTTTCAAATAAGTCGAAAAATCGTTGATGGATTTTATTCATTTTTTGGCCATGCGTTTTTACCAGTAAACTTAAGCATTTTGTGGCATAAACCCTAATTTCAAAAATTACAGGGTGTTTAAAAACTTTGTCACAATTAATTGTCCATCTAATGTTTTTTTCTGGACAGTTACTTTAATTTAGAAGCTATTCACTCTCTTAAAAAATTTTAGTTGGGTAAACGGTTTAGCCACACAAAATATTTTCTAAATCCCTACAAGGCTGAATCAGTAATTTTAACTTAGCACTAGGCTTTTGTAGAGATTTAGAAAATATTTTTTTGTGGCTAAACCGTTTACCCAACTAAAATTTTTTAAGAGAGTGAATAGCTTCTAAATTAAAGTAACTGTCCAGAAAAAATATTGGTAGTGATTATACAGGGGGTTAAAACATTTAAAAAAGCTAGTCGCTTGAAATAATTGGGGACCTGCGTTCGAAGGAATAATGGGTAATAATGCGGTTGTCTAATGCATGATGCTCACCACATCACCACGTGTCATGAATTTGACACGCGACAGCCGGGTGTGAGAGCGAGAATATGGAAGCTCTGACCTTCCGCCTTGCAGGCCAAGCTCCTTCATGGGGTGTTAGTGCCTCACCATTATTATTATTAATAATTTTTAAAGCCCTCTAGCGGCTAAACTAAGCAACTTTGTATATAGGAAAGTTGAGTTAAATCATCATATTTTGGGACAAGGATTCACCCCTAGAAATTTTTCCGTCGACTTCCCTAACGCCCTGTAGAAATTATAATAATGCAGAAATTACTCTCTAACAGACATGGCTGACTCCTCAACTGACTCGGAGTCAGTATCCAATGCAGTTTACGTCGCCCATGTCACTGTCTGATGAATCGCTAACGTAACTTGATTCGTCGATCAGGTCGACAGTTTCAGAGCTGGGTCCAGCTTAAAGCAACTTCCAATAGGGGTGGGTACCTACCAAAACATGCGGGTACCTACCAAAACATGCAGGTACCTACCAAAACATGCCGCCAATTACAAAAATGAATAAAAAACAAAAAGAAACAAAAAAAACCGTTTTTTTCTAGGTTTTTTATTCGATTTAAAAAAAACGCGTTTTTTTACATCACTACTTGGAAGTATGAAAATATTTACAAATAACAGACAACTTGCAGTTTAAATTGGGGAGTAGTACTATTTCAATTTAGTTCAGTTTAATACTCGCGGCGTAAAGAAAGAAATGGTAGCCAGCCCAGATCTTCCGATTTATGCAAACATTTTTTTTATAAACTTCGGGTACCTGAGGGTAGCCGGGTACTATTTTCGGGTACCCGGGTTTGATTTTAGACCGGGTATGACATCCCTACTATCGAGTATTTTTTATTTTTATCGTCTATTCACTTTTTTGTTATTGGAATTTTTTATATTTAGTAACCATCTTTATTGAGCATTTATAATTTTTATAAAAGTTTACTTTTTTAATCGTGAATTTATTGTTTTTATTGAGCACTAGCTGACCCGGCAAACGTTGTTTTGGATTATGACATGATGGGGAAAACCCTTCAAACCATTAAGCACAGAATCATAAAAGTATGTATGACTGCATATACAGGGTGTAGAAATGCTTTACGCACCATAGGGATTTCAATGGTAATTTCTTCTTATGAAAATATTTGCTTCCCTAATTATTTTAGAGCAAACTTGTATGGAAGTTTTTTGTAGAGAAAAAAATTCTGTATTCATTTAAGCCAGAATTTGTAATTTTACATTTCGGAAAACCGAAAATAAAATACCATTTTTAGACAAATCAGCGATGCCTTGAAATTACTAAATTATCTCAAAGCATCAACAAATTAGTTTGCTGTTTATTTGTTTGCATCTGTCAAATGTAACGGCAACCAAATAAACAGCAAACTAATTTGTTGATGCTTTGAGATGATTTAGTAATTTCAAGGCATCCCTGATTTGTCTAAAAATGGTATTTTATTTCTTTAAATTTTCGGTTTTCCGAAATGTAAAATGACAAATTCTGGCTTAAATGGATACAGAATTTTTTTCTCTACAAAAAACTTCAATACAAGTTTGCTCTAAAATAATTAGGGAAGCAAATATTTTCATATGAAGAAATTACCATTGAAATTCCTATGGTGCGTAAAGCATTTCTACACCCTGTAGAAAGTTGTACAGTGTATAGAAAAACACACTTTCGATATGTTCTAATTTTCCGGCTTTCCCTTTGGATTTTTTCGAATTTTCTTTTTTGCTAAACCACCTCGGGAGTAAGACAAACAAAACAAAAAAAAAATCATCCAAATCGGTCAAGTCGTTCTCTAGTTTTTGCGTTACTAACACTCGGCGATTGATCTTTATGTAAGTATATAGATTTGCTCTCTTTACCATGCATTTACTTTTTTGGGCGAGCATTTATTGTGCCGAAGAATTATTTTTAGGGGGCAAGTCCTATATTTATCGAAAATTAAATATTTCATCATGTGCTTAATTTAATATCCTGTAACTGCAATTTTCCATCGAACAAATATATCGTACATTACTGAACGTTTAATTTCTGGCGATATATTTATACCTTTATTAGTCAAATCTACTTTAAAATGTTCGTTCCAGTACACTATTGAATAGGATGGGAGACAAGGTGTCACTACATATGTTAAATGATTTCTCCAATTCTTCTAACTTTATTCGATTTTTTCCTTTATAGATGTTTTCTCTTGCATAGGTTTTTGGAACTTTTTGATCTAATTAAGAATGCATCAAGCTGCTAATATTCAAGCATATGAAGAAATAAATATAAATTTGTACACGGTAGGTTTATTAAATAAACTCTTCACTCTTTACTTTTCTGGTTGCTACTCCATAGTTTTCGGTATC
This sequence comes from Agriotes lineatus, assembly GCA_940337035.1. NCBI lineage: Eukaryota > Metazoa > Arthropoda > Insecta > Coleoptera > Elateridae > Agriotes > Agriotes lineatus. The sequence continues at coordinate 67,918,305 of OW679194.1, read as the reverse complement.
TGTCCTACTATCTGATTTAGGTTGCGTTTAACACCTTCACAATTTTTATCTATTATGATTCTGAAACCAGAATTTTTTATAAAATAAGCCTTTTTGTAAATGTTAATGTGTTACAAGAAATTGGTGTTTATTTGTTTTTCATTCACTTTGGAAGTTTTTTAATTATTCTTGTGTTGGTTTAGTTTTTGTACCATTTAATTGTTGATCAGTTTTTTTAGACTTGACAATAGTCGACAATCTGTTTTTTTTTCTCACTTTTGTTTCAATTGTGCTATATTAATCATTAGCTGTTAATCATAGATTTAATGAACACCCAATATCAAGAATGATTTTTAAATCACACTTTGTTACAGATAGCATCGCTGCCACTCTCACGCGGTTCAACTGGCTCGAGCTCTGATTCCGAGGATGGCTCTGAGTCGGACAGAACTATGCTGGCCTCGTGCAGCCTCCAGGAAATTCGCCAGGAGGATCTCGCGGCGATTCTGCCCGACCAGCAAGAGTGCGATGCGTTTGGGGGCTTTGACTGTAGGCCAGATAAGAATTCGCCTCATACAGGTATGTTTTATTTGTGGTCAGAGTTGGGCAAATGTGCTGTAGGGATAGTGCATATACTGAAATATACTGCAATAGGCGATCAAGGCTATTGTTAAAAAAATGTGATGATACTTACAAAAGGTGCTGTTTAAGTAGAAATCATATCATACTGACGGTATTTATTAAATATAGTCAATGCTGAGTGACAAATATTACAATTTATAATCTAGAGAATGCATTGTACAAAAAGATGTACTATTTTCTTACTGAATTATACTCGGCGCACAACAGAGTACGGAACCAAAATTACCAATTACAATGCTGCCTGGATTAGTATTTTAATAATAGTTAACATAAGATCAGAGATACCAGTAATTCTATCAAGGTAGATATTTTCTGGCGAATTTGTGCTTGATAGTTGGTAATTTGCTACTTTATTTATTTGTTTTAGTTCTTTGCAATTGTTTCATCTTACTTCTATTCACGTTGTTTTCTATGGTATTTACAATTACAAGTACACAAATAGCATGCTTTTTGAGTTGCACTACTAGAAAGGTTTTACGAAACCATGTTAACCACAAAAGTACTTCATCTAGTATATACAGTTTAATAAAAGTAAGCCAATATTTCTTAAATTTTGTATGCGACCATAATTTTACATTTTGAATAACTTCGCTTGACGATACTTTCTCATATTTGAAACAGACAAGGTACTTTACCTTAAAAAATCATGTTTTTTATCTAGCGCTTGTGAGGGCTCATGAAGACCAATTCAAAGTTTTAGTATTAAGATTTTCGACTCAGAATTAATCAAAGAATCGCTCTACCTGAAGATTATGCGCAATTTTTAATACACTCTGTATACCATGTGTAGGAGTAACTTTTTATCATAGGCGAAAGTATAGTATGAGCAAAAAGTAACTTCATCAAAGATACCTTTGGAATTTTGAAGTCATGTGTATTATAACACCAGAAAATTAGGTGTCATTTGACATTTGTTATTATGCAATAATTTTATGTCAATAATTTCTGAATAATTTATTTTAAAAATGTTACCAGAACATAAAATATTTATAATAGAGGCATATTCTCGAAATGGACAATGGTAATTGGTAGTACTCTGCACATGCTTGTTTAAACGAATTTAGAGAAAGATTTCCTAACGTTGAAATATTAGCAACGCACTTCTTTTATCAAGTACAACGTACTGCAGCTGCTTTCAGGGAAGTTGGTAGTGTAGCAGACAGACCAAGAAGTGGTAGACCACATGTGGGAACTGCGGAACAAATTGCAAATGTCCAAAATCGAATGCAAAACGAACCCTCCACATCAATCCAAAGGCTCGCTCAAGAAGTGAATTTGAGTTACGGTACTTGCCGTACAATTCTAAAAACAATTTAAATATGCATCTCTACAAACTACAAATATATCAAGAGCTCTTACTTCCAAATTACAATAAGATAATTTTATACTGTAACTGGTTTTTGCAACATTTAAATAATGTTTTGGATTTAACTTTTTTCTGATGAGTCGTGGTTTTACTTAAATGGCTCATTAATTCACAAGTAATGCGCTTATGGAGCGCTGATAATCCACAATTCTTTCGTGAAGCTTCTTTGCATTGCCCTAAAGTAGGCGTTTGGGTAGCGTGCTCTCGTCGAAGATTCTTTGAAGATACAATACATGCCGAACGATATCAAAATAACATTCTTGAATAATTTGTGAATTAGCTCCAGATGATAAAATTCGAAAAGGATACTTGCAACAAGATAACGCAACACCTCTTGCTTGCAAGAAGAAGGAAGACATTTTCAGCACCTCTTGTAAATGTGTATAAACTGTAGAATGTTGTAACATTTGGCAACTTTGAATTTGTTTATACTGAAGTGAGGTTATGTACACCTAACCTGCAATTTAAAAGTGGTGTCTCCATTAACACAAACGTTATGCTAATTTTATTTTATTAATTTTGTTCTAAATACTCTCTGTTGTAATTTTTATTTTCTCTTTATTAAATTTAGTAAGTTTCCTTATAAGACTGCATTTTTTAATTCAAACGTCAATAACGGCATTGACAAGAATCAACAAAAATTAAATATAATTTATATACCCTTTTTTTTGCACTTTTGGGAACATTATCATCAAACATTTCCAAAATTTGGAATTATCAATTTGGAAACTGACAATTACAATTTATTAAAAACCGAATTACAGCAGGTCCTGGATAGCCTGAATCAGTTGGCAGTACTGAAGTGTATTGTCAGTATATGTCAAATTCGAGATTTGCAGGTTAAGTTTTGCGTCAGTGTGTGTCAAATGACAAACAAAACCTAACCTACTAACCTCGTGTGTATAAATTTACCATAGTTACGATATCATTTTTACTTTAGTACCTAGGGATTAAATGAGCTACTTTAGTCCCTGTTTACGGGGACTAAAGTATCAACTTTAGTCCCGGAAGTGCAAAAAATATTGTATGTACCACTGGAGATATTCATGTTCTTTACGTCATTTCATTATGAAAATATTCCATGTTACTATACTCTCTTAACATCGCTGATAATTGATTTGGATGTCTGCCTGGTTTCCGGTGGTGGAGAAAGCTGCAGCAGGGGCGCAAAGTGCTAGAGATGACAGATAAAATAAACGTATAATCCATTCAAAAAACTCGCATGACGTAAAAGTCACTATCAGTTGGTTAATATGAAAATCGCTAGTAGGGTGTTAGTAATTTTTGCATTTTATGTTGGTGCCATTTTCAATTTAAATTTCAAAATTTTGTTTTTTACTTCCACTTTGACATTTGAATTATTTAAGTACATTTCATTTCATTTGGTTGCATATATAATACAAGATTACTCACTAAAGTTATTAATAAATTATTTTTTTACTTTGTTTCACTAAAACTACGATTCATATTTAAGTTTAGCAAAATAACAAATACTTTTTCATAACCTTACTTACAAGTTTGACGTTAAAGTACATTCACTAAAAAAGTTGATAGGTTCTGTATATAAAGTACACTCCAAAATGTTCATTTGACAGCGTAAACGTCACGGGAGTTAACTGAATGGATAATATCTGGCAGTACTGAAGTGTATTGTTTGTGACACTGTCGGTGTATGTCCAAACTGACACAAAACCTAACCTGACAACCTCGAATTTGACGTAGACTGACAGTGCTACCAACAATAAACTTCAGAACTGTCAAACATACCGGGTGACTATAAATGATTGTGCTTTTTTTTCTTAGGTTGGCACTGTTTATGTTGGTGGCACTGTAAGTCTACCTAACCTGCTCACCTCGAATTTGACATAGACTTACAGTGCCACCAACATAAACAGTGCCAACCTAAGAAAAAAAAGCACAATCATTTATAGTCACCCGGTATAACAAGTATCGCAGGCGACTTTTATTACAAATTTATTCGATTTCTCGGTATTTCATTTTCTTATGGTTCTTGGGAAAAGTATCCCCAGTAGGTCATGTTTAGTTATGTAAAACGGACCTGACAAAATGTCATGTATCCTTTTTAAAATTAGGTTATAATTTTTGACATTTGACAAAATGTTTGTCAAAGATGTTAAAATATTGTTACATTAATTTAGAGTATATAAGTTTATTTTACTTTTAGTTCTTGTAGTATCTTAGCACTTGCTAATAAAGTTAAATATTATTATTATTATTATAGATAAAAAAGGATACGTGACATTTTGCCAAGTCAGTTTCACCTAACTAAACATACTTTTTTGAAGGAACAGAAGAAATAGATATATTTCTACTTCTTTCCACCACCTAAAGCCAGGCAGACTTCCGAATTAATTATCAGCTACGTTAAGAGAGTATAATAAGATGAAATATTTTCTTAATGAAATGATGTTACTATTTTTGTCGCTGGCTCTTAGACTATACTTTCGGTTAACTTACAGGCCCTCGGTCTGTAACCATGTCAACCTCGGAGAAAAATTATATTCATATCTCGCTTAATGCATAAATATGTATTAGTACTCTAGTAAATTTTTAATCCTGCAAATTTAATGCATCCAATAAATGCATGACATTGTTATGAAAACATGCTGTTACACACAAATTCAGCAACTTTGCTTTATAAGAAAACTAGAGAACCTTAGAAGAATTTTTCACTTTATTTTATCTTAAAATGTATCTCCAAAAGCCACAGGGTGCTCTTAATTAACTTCATGTATTATATGCAAAATAAAATTTATGTTTAGATGCTTTGAAGTATTTATGCTCAGTAGAAAGCTTGGAAGCAGTCATTTGCCCAATTTTATTTATGATGTTCAAAATGTTGTACGTGTACTAATAATAGTGTTGGTCTAGGAGATGGTTCAGGATCCGACATGGAGCTTCCCCAACAAGCAGTGAATGCGCTAATCCAGCGCACGACGGAGAGTTCCAGTGAGTCAGAATCTCGCTTGCCCTTAAACCCCAACACTCTGTATGCCAACAGCTTATTGCAACAATTTGTAGCGCAAACACAAATGTTAAATGCCCCCAGCTCAGCTCCTCCTACAGACTCCAGTGTTCCTGCCCCTATGCAGCCAGTTACAGAGAGCGCGAACCCGCCTCCAGAGGGTGATGGCACCAAGCGGAAGAGGGGGCGTCCTCGGAAGGCGGGCTCGCACAAGCCGCCCGAGCCCAAGCCTGACAAAATCGAACCGGCCAAATCCATCCTGAATCTGGAGTACTGCGGCAACCCCAACGTGTCGCCGGACTCGGGCATCCAGAACTGCTCGGACCACGTCTCCAGCCCGGAGCCGAGCCCCATCCCCAACTCAAAGCCAAAATTTAGCCAGGAAGCCGAAGGGAAGAAAAATGCAACCGAAAGCAAGAAACTGAACAAGGCAAATGCTAAGACGAAGGAGCAGCCGAAGCTGCCTGTAACCTCGAATAGTTTTGACAGGGTGCTATATGGGAACACCGATCGGGTGCTTTATCCCCCGAGGAGGAAGGTTGGGCGGCCGCCCATCACTCGGAAAGGCCCCGGCCGGCCCCCGAAGTATAAACCAGTGAATGTTGCCGCTGCTAATGTACAGGAGGCAAAACCGCCTGATAAAAGTGCAAAAGATGCGAAAGCGAGTTCGAATGCTTCCTCAAAGCAAGCGGAGAAAGTAGAACCTAAACTCAGTAAACATAAGAAGAATCATAAAAGCAATTGTGATATCGCTGCGCCCAGTAGTACTGCAAACTCGAGCACGGTTAGAAAAGATTCCAAAGAAGCGAAAGTTAAAGATGTGCAGAAGAAGCCCAAATCTACTTTGCTGCATGAAATATGTGAAAAAGTCAGCAAGCGTCTGGATGTGCCACAAAAGAGCGAGAACAAACATGAAAGTGCCAAGAACCCAAAGAGTCAAAAAAGCATAAAAACTTTTAAAAAAAGCGCAAGTTCTAACAGAGTCGTACTAGCTACTAAAAATAAACTAGATCCGTTAAAAGCCAAATATACAACGCTTAAGAATTCAAAGGTGATGCATAGTAAGCACAAGGATAAGAAGCACAAGAAGTGCAAGTTTAAAATTCTGAAGCCCATCACGGCTCCGCTGCACGATCCGAAGCTGAACTCCGAGATTGAAAAGCTTGTTGCGGATTTTATGAAGTTCTGCAGCATCAGTCTGACCAAGCCGTCTAAAGAGAACGTACCTGAGATGCTGAAAGTTCTAAAGAAAGCATCTAAAAAGAGAAAAGCGTCTGACTATAGCGAACGCAAAAAGAAGAAACAGAGCGTCAGTAGTTCGTTCAATAAGGAAACTAATTCTAACGAACAGAGGCTACCTCTAAAGAAGCGTCACTACCACCTCACCAACAATGACTCGGGAACTGTAACCTCTCAGACTGATACCGAAACGGACGTGAAATCGAAACTGCCTCCCAGTACAAAGGAAACCAAAAGTGTGTCCACGTCAAACAACAAACTTGCGAAAAGTGTTGTTCCGAATAACACATCTACTGTTAAAGTTGCAGCTTTGAGTGTGCCTGAACAGGATGTTGTAGATGTAAAACCCACAAACAGCGCATCCCCCAAAGTTTCGACCTTTAACAACAATGACTACCCCAGTAAGCCGCCCAAGTCGGAATCCGTAGGCATACATATTGATGAAGCGATAGAGGCTTGCATAACGAGATATTCCTCACCAGTACCTGAAACCAAAGTCGTCAAGCCCGACCCGTCGAAAAGTACCGACTCATGCTCTCTTAAAGAGGAAAAGGTGAACACTGCAACCACGCCTATCACAACAACGACGCCCAAGAAGAGGCACCGACTGGAGGCGAAGAATGTGCAAGAAGTGGTCACTGTTAATGATGTCATTGCTCAAACGCAACCCGTCAAAGACGAAAAAATGGAAGATGTTTTGAAAGTGCCCAAAAGTAAGGCCACTGTTGTGCCGGAGAGTGTTGCTACTGAACTGAAAGTGAAGAAGACGAGCTCTCCGAAGTCTGTAGAAACCAATCAGAAAAAGCCTGACAAGAAGAACGAGACGGTTGCTCAAATAATCACCCGCAAAAAGAACAGGCTGGAGGATTTAACACTAACTCTGGCACATAAAGTCAATTCGACGTCTGTTCCTGATAGCTGTGATAATCAGAAGCGCAGAAAGGACGTTCAGAAGTCTGAAGATGTTGTGGCTGATCATACGCGTAAAAAGGAGCTTCCTAAACCAGAGGAAACAATCGACAACAACCAGAAACGAAAAAAGGAAACCACAAAACCAGAGGAACTTCCAGACAATACTAACCAAAAACGCAAAAAGGAAGTCATAAAAGCAGAGGAAGCAACTGTTACCGACAATCAAAAACGTGGTAAAAAGGACGTAAAAGTAGAAGAACCAACAGATCATCAAAAACGTGGTAAAAGGGATATAAAATTAGAAGAACCAACAGACATTCAAAAACGTGGCAAAAGGGACATAAAATTAGAAGAACCACCAGCTGAGAACATTCAAAAGCGCAAAAAAGAACCGAAGGTAGATGATACACCCCCAGAAAGTAACCAGAAACGGAAAAAGGAGAATCTTAAAGTGGAGGAACCATCTGCAGATGCGAATCAGAAGCGTAAAAAGGAGCCACCTCCCAAGGTTGAGGAAATATCAACTCGTGCTTCTGTCATTAAATCGCCCGTATCCAAACGAGCAAAACCAACAGAAAATGAGAAGCTGGATTGCATAACGGCTGACAAACCAACCGGCATATTCATGCCTACGGTGGATCTCGAGCTGCACATTCCAGCCGCAAAAATACAAACGGTGCATTCCAACGAGAAACTGACTCTGGAAATTCGAGATAAAATCGCAAAACAGGAGGAGCCCTTGGTTTACATAGAAAATTTAGCTATTAAGGAGACGCCGAAAACTGTCGAAGCAAGTGAACCAAGGAAAACGTCTGAATCTGAGAGCTCTTCTAGGAAGAAGATACGAAAGCGACGGGCCATCAACAGAACTGGTTTTCCTACTGCCAAGAAAAAGAAGAAGAGGAGTTTTATGTCGGACTCGACGATTTTAGCTGAAGGTAATAACTTTTTATTTTCTTATTTCTTCGAAAAATTTTCGTTGATTTTAGCTGAAGGTAATAACTTTTTATTTTCTTATTTCTTCGAAAAATTTTCGTTCTTAATGAAGATGACTTTCTGCTGTTTTTTCTATCAGCAAATTCAACTTCTCGTTACTTCTGTTTCTTAACATATCCGCACAATTCTTGTTAAACCAATCTTGCTCCAATTTAGTTCTCTGTAAATTACTTGTGCATTCCTCTTCAATTTTATTGTAACCAATATTTTGTAGGATGTGTCCCAGTAAGGCTATTTCTCTATAATTGTTATAGTTTCTTCTCTCCTTTTTTGTGAATAGGAGTTATCGCTTCTGTCCATTCTTTTCGAGTTTCCTCTTGTTTTCAGATTTTAGTAATCAGATTTTGTATCTTCACGGTTAATTCTTCTTCTCCATATTTAGTTCACTTTCATTTTGTTTTCTCTTAGGGCTTTTCCATTTTTTAGCTTTTTTAAAATTTTTCTTATTTTGTCTCTTGTTGGGGGTTCTACATTTTCTTCCTCCTCTTCTTCTTTGTCATCAATTTTTTCAGGGTTCTTCCTTTTTCCATTCTCTTGGCTTGTTACCTCTTCCCCGTTTAGTAGACTTTAAAAATTATTTGTTCTTCATCACTTATTCGTTATTACCTTTCGTTCTTAAATGCTATTGGTGTTTGTTGGCAGCCTCTTGTAATATATTTTATTTCTTTGTAAAAAATGTATTTCACTGTTTTTATAGTATTTTTTCGTCTATTCTGTTCGTCTTTGCCAAAAATTTCTCTTTACTTCTCTATAAATTCTGTCTCTTTTGTTTGGTTTGCATATTCTTCTCTTTGTTCCTTATCTCCGGTTCCTATAATTTTCTTTCTTGCCTCTTATTTTTTTTCTGGCGTTCTTTCACAGTCTATGTGGAACCATTTGTTAGCTTTTTTCTTTTTCCTTGCTTCTTTAAAACTTGTGCCGCGTTCTTTATACAGTCTTTAATCACTATCCAGTGTTTCCTGATATGATCTTCCTTTTGTATTTTTGAAATTCCTGTATTTTTTCCTCATACTTTTTCTGCCCTTCTTGTGTTAGGCTTTCTATCCGGTATTCTGCTTTTCTTGTTTTATTAGATTGTTTTTTCATTTGTCTTCATTTGTGACTGTCACCAAATAATGGTCAGAGTTCGCATCTGCCCCTCTTATTGATTTTACCTTTTTTACCATTTTCATATATTTTCTTTTTATCAGCATGTGATCCACTTGGTTAATAGTCTTGCTATCGGGCGTTAACCCGTGCCGTGTACTTTTATGTATTTGTTTTCTTTTGAAATAAGAAGCAGTCTTTTTCTGCTGCAAAGCCTATTAATTTTGTTATCATCTTTGCTTGACTATAGTTTTCGTGGAATATTCTTTAGTCTCCTCTTTCTTCATATTATTTCCAACTGCTATTTTTATGTAAGTCTTTCGTTTATCGGACAAAAACCCTTGTCTTTTTTGCTATCAAAAATCCAGTTCCGAATATCCATTTTTCATTTTTGCTATAAAAAATATGTACTGCTTTGGTGCTTCATTTCTTGTAATGCCAGAACTTCTAATTGTAACGTTTTGCTTCTATTTTCAGTTTTTTTAATTCTCCTTTATAGTTCGATCCTTGCAGATTTCATATGCCCATTACTCACTGTTTTTGCTTCTTCCCTGTTTTGTGTTGTCTTTGCACCTCATATTACTTATTCTTTCTCTTGGTCGTTTCTGTTGTTTCGTTTTTCTTGGTATTTAATTCATTTTTTGGGGGTTTTCTTTGAGAGTTCCTGCCTTTTAGTGCCATTCATATGTTACACCATCGATGATTGGTTTCTGGTAACCTACTCTGACTATCCCCTTTATTTTGTTCTTCTTTCGCTTTTTCCTTAATCATTCTTGGAGCCCTTTAGTTTGCGTTTTCTTACCATTCTTCCTATTGCGAAAGCTTTTACTTCCGAGTTTATATATTTAATTTCGCTTCCATACATTTTTTAACCTCTTTTATATTTTCTTCTTGTAATTGGGCTCCTTTGATATTAAAATTTCGTTCATCTTGGCCTTTTCATACATTCTCTAGTATTTATTTTTTCAGGTCTTCTAACATTTCTTCTTTTTCTGTATTTCCACTTATATTGTCCTGATCAGTTTTGATCAGGAGCAATCATGAGACTTGATTACTCCTCTTGAATGCTGTAATTTGATTTTCCCACTCGAATTTTTCTGTGCTTTTTGTCTTTTGCTCTAGTGATGTAACGCTATTCGTGTTGCCCCTTGGGTTTTGGTTTTTATTCATTTTTCGTGCAGTTTTCGGCAATGCTGTTAGGTTCTGTTATCAATTTTATCCTTACTTTTGTGTTTTTGTGTTCTTATATTGAGCGTATTTTCTTCAAGCTTCGATTTTCCTTTTCTTTTCTCTCCTGTTTTCCTTCTTTCCCCATTACTCCCCTTTGTAATAATTAATGGCTCTCAACTACTGCTGAGATTTTGGCTAAATAGTTGGAGCAGTATCACTAGCATAATCTCATTTTCACTTGTGGTCATAGTTTGTAGAATAAAATATATTTGAAAACTTAATCAATAATGTAACTTCTGTTCTGTATTTATAAAAATACATTCACAATGAATAATTTACTTTATACAATAAAAGTCTTATTTGATTTTCATTTTGTTTTTTAATCTTTAATATACTACTCATAGCAATAGAAATTCTTCATAATGAAGTATTTATAAATTAATTTTAATTAACATTGACCCAACAAACTGAATATGATGTCCATAATAAAAGATTATTTTTTACACTTCTTCAAGTAATAGTGTTTCATCAGGTTTGTTTTTAGCCATACAACAAAAGCTGGAAAATGTAGAAGAAAGAAACGTGTGCGATCGTGTCCCACAGGAAGGGGAGAAATACTCAGCTTTCTTGCAAAGAACAGAGAAGTTGAACGTGTCTAATGCCATTCTCGAGAAACTGCAAAAGTCAATCGTCTCACCCAGTAATCACAATGACCAGATAATTCCCAAGTATGATTCACAGAGTGAGGAGGAAAGCATGCACGAACTAGGATATGGGAAAAATGGACGCCCTCAAAGCAGAATGAGTTTTAAACAGAGTAGGTCCAAGGACGTATCGCCAGCAGCGTCCATCGATACATGCCTAAGTGATAAAAACACTAAAGGTGTTGAAGATAAAGATTCGAATGGGGATTTAGACGAATTAAGTTTAGAAGCCCGGCTGGAATTGGTTCGTGCCTCCTTAACCAACAAAAATGTTTTAAAGACTGACCTAAAATGTAGAACTAGGCATGGCAGGAGCTTAGCAAGGGGCGACAAACACGCGCTGCCGAAGCGTAGGCTAAGGGATGTGTCGCCTGCTAGCAGCATCGAGCATTTCAATGAAAAGAAATTGCGGGAGGAAGTCACCGGATCGGGAGATGAGGCTAAGCGTACAAGGAAAGCACCGAGGTGGCGCAAGAAGTACCTTGTTGCTGGGTTGTTTTCCGATTATTACAAAGAGGACGAGTAAGTCGTAATTTCTAACAATAATTTATTTATTGCTGTGATTTCTATTATTATAGCGAAGCCGTCAGGTTGAAGCGAACAGAGGCGGCGACGAAGTCGAGAATAGTATACAACCCGCAGGAGCATCCGTATGGTCTCCTGCCTCCTCCTTACCACTGCGGCAAATACTTACGCTGTCGAAAGATTCCTTTCCAGCTTCCGTACGATCTCTGGTGGCAGCACACTAATTCTCAACTTCCCGGTCGTGATATTGTGCCGTCTTGGAACTACCGTAAAATTAGAACCAACATTTACAACGTGAGAACTACCGCTGGGGCTTGCGAACCCCAGCCGTGTAACTGCTCTCCTGCCTCTGGATGTGGCGATGATTGCATCAACCGGTTGGTTCTGGCGGAATGTCCAGCCACTCATAAATGCCAAAATCAGAGAATTCAGAAACACGAATGGGCACCTGGAATTGAGAAATTTATGACAGTAGATAAGGTGAGTTTTAAGGTAAATTATTCTGTACTACATTCTACTCATTTTAATATATAGCAGTAACTTCTACTATAGTTATCTCAACTGTAACCTATAGAGAATGGCTAAATGGAAAATAAAGTGCAGTTGACAGGGTTTTCCAAAAAGTTCGGAAGAAATGGATTTTTTAAATTAAATTAATAATAACTAGATTACATACCCATATTAAACATTGAAATAAAATTATAACAGAACAAAATTTTCTTTGTTATTTTGAAAATAAAAATATATGTACATATAATATAATAAAGTATTTTATAAAATAATAGCAATGAAATTCAAAGTAAATCCTATGGAAATATTAATTATGTTTCATAAGAAGCAGGAGTGGATTTTACTATAATAAAAGTTTTGAGGCAGTACAATAATTTTATTAGGTATGGACTCCGGCAAGTTTTCGTCTTCTGAAGTTGGTTCTGCCATATCTTCTTCTTCAAAAGTGTTAGTATTCGGTGTATCATACGTTCTTCCCTCTTGTGTAAGACTTTCTTCATATACTGAGTCAGTGTCCCTTATAGTTTCAGCTTCTGCATTATTTTTGAAAATATCGTCACTTTATATCATTGGTTAATTTTTGTGGCTCAGTGCAGAATTATCTTCATTATCAAATTTTTTGGGAAAAAAGTGGCGACAGATTACTGGTAACCAGACCTATCACACAGTGAGATTTATTCGTAAATACGAAAGTTAGTATTGTGAGAATTTAAAAGGGAGATGTACCGAGTACAAAGGACTGATTAGGAGAGCCGTGAATAATAAAATTCTGCCATAAAATAAAATTACTGAGTGAAGCTTGAACGAACTAGGCCTCGAGAAGTGAATAGGTTAAGTTTAAAATCGTCTACAGTGTACCAAGATAGCACGGTGCGGGTTAAAGCAGGGGCCGCGGTGGTAAATGCGGGCACCAAGCGGATATTTGAACATGACCGGGCTATGCGCTGCAAGAGCCGTCACGTAGTCGCGGTAAAAATAAAATAAATGTACATTATAGCAGTGGCAAACAACGGAACGCCCGGTAGACGTCACGGAAACATCAGCAATAAACCAGCCTGTGATTGGTGCACCATCAGAGAGGAATACCGAAGAATTTAAACTTAAAAGCTTAAAAATTAAAATGGACGAAATCTCAGAGCTCTTAAAAACTCTACAAGAGGAAAGAAGAGGGTTAAACAGCGAACTTGTAAGAACTGCAAGAGAATTAGAAAATGCTAAAAAGGAAGCAGAACAGGTAAAAGAATTAAATAGGAGAGCCGAAAAACGCAATCGTGAAAGAAGAGAATTATACAACGAATTTAAAGTACCTAACAGAAAAAAAAGGCGCCCAAACTGAAACAGAAATGCAAAGATAATCAAATACACTCCAGTAGAATTGAAACGACTGTAACAGGCAAAACAACTAGATGGCAGGAAAAAATAGACATAATGGGGCTAAGAACAAAAAGAAGGAAAGAAACCTGGGACGATAAGACCAAAAGAAGAAACGAGAGATGGTTTGTGGGTATGTAAAACGTTAGACGCCAAGCGTATGACAGTGTGGTGAGGGAAAAGCTATACTTTATTATGAACGAATTCCATCTTCCATCAAAATTAATAAGGTTAACGAAGGCCACGATGCATAACACCAAAGCACAGGTACGAATTCAGAATGAACTCACAGAAACCATTGAAATAGAACATGGACTTAAGCAAGGGCCCCAGTGCTATTTAACCTAACGCTGGAATACGTCATCAGGAAGCTCAACGTTGATACAAGGGGTACAGTGGTAAACAAATCTATTCAGATAGTCGCATACGCAGTTGACGTAAATGTAATAGCTAGATTCATACTTCTGTGGAAGAGACATACATGCACCTACAGCAAACAGCAAAGGAAGTAGATCTGAGCATCAACACAGAAAAAACAAAGATCTTGACCCAGGAAAGAAGGAAGAGTAGGCTAGACCCGCAAATGATAATAAGCGGGGATACTATAGAACGAGTAGATAACTTTATATACCTAGGAGCCAACATCTCAAGCGACAACAGAGAGGAAAATGAAATCCAAAAAAGGATAAACTTAGCCAATAAAACGTATTTTGCGATACTTGATGTAATTAAATCCAAAAATCTGTGTGATACACTCACACAACTTCCTTTTACAGTGATCTTATAATTAGTCAAAAATTTCTTTTTTAATTTTTTAACCATTTGTTAAAAATTTTCAAAATTACAAATTCTACAAAAACGGTACAAACTCGAGTGTTAGTTGAAGAGACAAATTTTCTCTAGAATTTTAAGGTGAATTCAAAAATGTAATAATATACCGGGTGTTTTATTTAAAATAGGAGTTAATAAAAAAATAGAAAAAAAAACAAAAGAAACCCACTTTAGAAGTATTCAACTGGAAAATCACCTATCTCACATCAATACACATTAAAAATGTAAGAAAAATGTAAAATTAAAAAAATCGTTAGAGCCGTTTTTGTAAAAATCGAAAAAAAATTGAAAAATCACAAGAGTAAACACCTACTTCCGGTTATGCGATTTTCTTCAAAAAGCTTGCTGTCTCATCTACATAGTACACAAAACTTATATATGAAGTTTCAATGCCATACCTCTTTTTGTTTTTGAGATATTCTGTTCACAGACCACACACAGACAGACCAATGAAAAAAAATATGTTTTTGGTATCAGGGGACTCTAAAACGTGAAGATCTGTTGAAAACTCAATTTCGAATTTTTGGGGTGAATCCAATACTTCCTTTATAGTAGTAAAAGGAAGTAACAATGTACACAGAAAAACAAAAATACGGATTTAAAAGACCATCATACGACCAGGCCTCTGTTATAAGAGCGAGGCTTGGACACTCTCGCAAAGAATGGAAAATCGCTTGGACATATTTGAGAGTAAAGAAAACGACATGGAGAAGCAGATACAACCATGAAATCATACCAGATGATAGGAGAACATCCAATATCAAGGACAATAAGCCTGCGACGATTACAATGGCAGGACATGTGCTTAGAATGCCAAACACAAGAGCGCCAAATAAACTACTACATGGAAAAATCGAAGGAGAAGACCGAAGAGAAGACCGAAGGGAAGACCGAAGAAAAGATGGGAGCAAGCAGTCAGGAAGAACAAACAACTGGCAGGATACCGCGAGAATAGAGAGAATGGAGGCGAAGAATAGACGAGGCCAAGGCCCGACTTTGGGCTGTAGCGCCATAGGAGAGAGAGAAAAATAGTTAGAGGACTAAACGAAAAGAAGGGGAACTTATAGAAGAGATGCAAAAAACAAAAATAAAAGTCAAAGATTAACTAAAATGAAATTAAAAAAGGACCAACCACAGAATAATAGGGGACGGAAACGCACTAATAAACATTAGTGTAAAAAAAACAGACTGATCAAAGGAAACAACGCACCAACAAATGAAGCAGCTGAAAGAGAAAAGGACAACTTTTATGGCATACTAGAAATAACATGATTCAACACCAAAACATGACGCTAAAATAATCCTCGGTGACCTAAATGCACAAATAGGTAAGGAAATAGGATATAGATCAACAATAGGCCAGCACAGTAAAACATGATACCAGCAATGAAAATGGGTTGAGGCTCATCGATTTTGCAATGGGAAAAAAACATGATAATCGCCAGTACTCGTTTCCCGTACAAGACATACACAAAGAAACCTGGTGTACCCTAACGGAAACACTCGAAACCAGTTTAGATCATATCCTCATAGACAGAAGGCACGCTTCAAGCATTATAGATGTGAGAAGCTACCGGGGAGCAGACTGCAACTCGGACCACTACCTAGTACAAGGAAAATATAGACAAAGAATAGCAAGCCACAAAAGGAAAGAACAGAAAAACAAAAGCAAACAGAGAGTATATGACAATGAAAAACTGCAACAGGAAGAATAAACCCAAACAAAATATCAGCAAAAAATAACGTTGCTAAGCGAAACATCGAACACTAACACAAGTATCCAGGGGAAATGGAGAGTATATTGACAACATTACATACTGCGGCAAACGAAACCATAGGGGAAAAAGCAAAAGCGAAGCGAAGCAAATGGTACGATGAAGAGTGTAAGATAGCGCACAAAGAAAGAAACAAAGCTAGAATGAGAATGACGCAAAGAAAAATAGGGCCAGCACAGAAGAGTACCAAGAAAGAGAAGATATTCCCAAAATCTGTGTAGAAGCAAAAAAGAAATAGAAAAAATGGAGCAAGAATACAATAAAAAGAACACATGAGGATTCTACCAAAAAGTTAAACCAAAAAAAGGGTTACCAAGCTAGAACAAATATCTGCAAAAATAAAGAAGCCAAATTAATAACAAATGACGATGAAATAATAGAAAGATGGGAGGAATACTTCCAGGAACTGCTTACTGTAACAACAATGAAGAAGTTGAGCAGCAGGACAAAGACAGCAAGTACTATGGCCCACACATAAGCATCCCACTACCAACGAGGGGAGGAAGTGAAACAACAGGTGAAGAAGCTCCAGAACCATAAAGCCCCGGGAGAAGACGGGATAACAACGGAATTAGTAAAGACGTTGGGGAAAAATTAAATAACAAATTGCATGAACTAATGTAAAACATATGGATCGAAGAACAAATGCCTAGAGCAGGGCTGTCCAACTTTAAGGGGCCCAAGAGCCACTGTAAAAAATTTGAAGGTTATGAGGGCCGCATCATAAATATGTGTCCGTATGCGACTTTGTGAGTGATTTGTAATAAATATAAAACGTGTATATTTCAATACTAATTTTAATTTATTTAAGAAGCTTAGGTTACATTACAAAAAGCATTGAAACATAAAAATCCATATTCACTTTAGGTTAATTCCTTTCCGTTCTTAAGATACCGACAAAGGAAAAAAATCACATCAATTAATGTAAATTTACGTATAGAGATGTGACGTTTCACCCCCTTACTAGGGAGTCAAAGATTTACCCCTCGGGTTAAGCTCAAATCGGAGAAATACGCTCACTCAAATATATATTCGATTAGGTAAAACACCAGATAATTACCAAAACAAAAATAATGTTTTTAGCTACTTACAATGATTAATTAAAAATAACTCTGAGTTGCACATTATTTAAAATTAACATGTTCTTCTGGAACGGTATCTGGTTTCATGGGTCGAGCTGCAACCCAATGCACCGGCGAGTGTTGCGGGTCCCTATTGGTAGTCCGCCGGTACGTACGCCGACTCTTCGGGAAATGGGCTGAGTAGGTCTTTTGTTTCTGCAAACTTGACCTTCCACTCAGCAGTGATTTTAAGCTGTAATTTTCCGGTGAATTTAGCGATTTTAATGGTTAACTGGAGCGGGCGTTAGTGCCTAAATCCTGGTGGTTGTTGGTACCTTACAACGGCTAGGCGTCGTTCTTGGAGCGAACGCGGATTCAAATCCTGCAGATGGAATTTTTTCGCCTTGAGCGGAAAAATGATGTTGACATTCCCCCGGTAGGGAATTTGCGGGCTGCGGAATCGAACGTCGAAGTCCACAAATTCGCCTTTTAATAACCAAAGAAGGGCCCTGAAGGTGAGTTTATGAAGGGCGGCTACAGGACTCTAACCGCTCACAAGCGGGGTAGAGGCTGCGATTGCTACAGGTTACAGGTTTAAATATTAGTAAAATGAGGTTATGAGGAGTATTTCACCTCTCAGGGCGCCGGGATTTGCGTTTAAAAATTAGGCGGTCGGAAATGGCTTTTAAGCAGTAGCCCTGCAAGACAGTACAGCGTATTATGACAGGGTTAAAGCTCAGGGATTCGATTTCCCAAGAAAGTTTAACAATCAAGGTAAAATCGAACTCTAGCGGTCTTGCCTCTTGCGGAAAATGTGAACTTCTCGGGCTGACAGTACAACACGTCATATCCCTTGAAGCCTGGTCTGGTAAAGGTTGGAGGCCTACTCCGTTAGACAGTTCAGCGTGTCAGACCGGAGGCCCCAGGTAGAAAAGGAGAGGACAAGATCAGGATTGGTGGGCTCAAGGGGGAATTCGATCCGCGGGCTACAAAAATATCTTGGCGGGCCGCATGCGGCCCGCGGGCTACATGTTGGACAGCCCTGGCCTAGAGAATGGACACAAGCACTAATCTGCCCCATTTATAAGAGAAAGTAGACAAATTGGAATGCGCCAATTACAGAGGAATATCCTTACTTGGAGTGGTTTACAAAATCCTAAGTGCAATTATAGTGAACAGAATCAAGCCATAACGCCCAAGAAATCCTAGGCGAATACCAATCAGGATTCAGGGATGGAAGATCGACCACCGATCATATATTCACTATCAGAACAACATTAGAAAAATGCTATGAACATAATATAGATATACACCAAATATACGTAGATTACAAGCAAGCATACGATAGCATAAATAGAAAATACATAGAAGAAACAATGATAGAATTTGGAATTCCAGAAAAGCTAATTAACTTAGTGAAAATGACAATATCACAAACCAAAAACAGAGTCAGAAACCAAGGAAACCTCTTCGAACAATTTGAAGTTAAAAAAGGACTAAGGCAAGGCGACCCTCGTCTGGCTAACGGCAGGGGTGTGAGGCAACTACGTTTGAGCTCTCTCTTCCACTCAAACAACCGATTCATTCTAATGCCGCTTTCCAGCAGCACCTTTGCGCAAAGCTACGGATCACCGTAGGATCAAAAATAGACTATATTGACGCACGTAGAAGCGGTTGCAAGCAGGCACAGGATTTGAAAATGCGCTCTACACGAACGAGCGGTCTGAATTCGCAATGGAAACGCGGGATTTTTACCTGGTTTTAACAAACACAGACGGTGCGCCACCGATGTTGGAAGCAGGAAACGACTAGTTCAACAGTTGAGTATCGATTCAAAATGAACATAATTTCCTACCACTGTATCATACATAAAACTGTGCTTTGCTGCAAACTCAACGCCGATCTCCAGAGTACTATGCAAGTAGTGATCAAAATTGTCACTTTTTGACTCGCTAAATCATCAATGAAACGTAAATTGCAATCATTTCTTGGCGCAATAATGCTCAAGATGACGATTTACTGCTGCACAACAATGTAGGTGGTTCAGAAAAGACTCCATTTTACAAAGAAGATTTGAAGATATTTCTTTCTAAGCGAAAAAGAAATAAGGTTACCATCGTTTTTTATCGGGACATTTTCAAGCATACCAATGACCTTCAAAGAAAAAGCAAAGTTTATGTGGGAAGTTCTCTCAGAAGTGGGAAGTTTTTCATTGAAAACAACTTCTTGTATAACAATATTGATAATGAAAGCTTGCACTTTTCGAATCTGAAAGTAGTGAGCAGTTGCAACGAGACTGATGTCCAGCCAATACAAAACTTTCATTCATTAAAGATCTTAAATCCACTTTCTGCAGCCTAATGGTGAATGGAACAGTAAAGCTGCAAATGTTTTTCCAAAATAATAAAGCTGCTCTACAGATGAAAAAGATATATTTCCAAGAAAATAAAAATATCGAAGTTCCTTGCCCAGAATTCTGGATACAATTTTTCTTAATAAATACTCAGAACTCAGAAATTAGCTTTAAAACTTTGTACAATGTTTGGATCAACATATGTATGTGAAGCATTGTTTTCCAAGATAAACTTCATTAAAAATAAATTTCGATCTCGACTCACTGATGACTATCTCCAGGACTTAATGGCAATTACTTGCACCAACTCCAGACTTCAGGCAGCTAGCTCTAAGCAAAAATTTAATTTTTCTCATTAAATTTCAAATAATATCGCATTTTTTTCTCAATTAATCAGTAAACATTTAATTTAACTTGTTTTAGTTTTTTAGTTATAGTTTGACATTTTAATTAAAGCTTGGCTGTCAGTTATCGTATATCTACCCGGACCTCGACAGTTTTATACATTTTTAAACGGACACCTAATAAAATGAATTGGTGACCCCTGCCTTAGAGTATAAGAAGACAAGATTATAATGATGATGATCGAAATTTTGTTTGTCACAACTTTCATTTTCATCCATTTGCTTAAGTCATTTTCATTAAACACCTCCAAGTTAAATTTTATTGACACTAGTGTTTTTTTTTTGTTTTTTTTAAGGTTATTTCGAGATTTGGTTTTTAACTTGCAGGTTTTCCAGTTATGTTCACAACTTGCTGCAGAAGCAAGCAACATTAGTATCGTAGATGCTATCTTCGTCAACTGTCTTTCTGGACAAAAGACTTTCCATCTTTAGCTGTCTTCCACAGAAATTTTGTCTCAAAATATTCTTTTTTTGCTAAGTATCTGCTTATCTCTGAAAGAATTGTCATTATGAGCTCCAAATTCTAAAATAAATTCGATTGTTTCTGCTTCTCGTCTTCATATAATGCACACAAAAACAATTAATTACACACTTTTAGGTTATGTTGTAAGCATGCAAGGGGAAAAAACTTGTATTTATCATCTGTCAATACCGCGAAATTCAAATATCGGAAATTCCGACTTGAAATTTTTCCAAAGTGGAAATTTCTGAGCTCACAACCCTAATTACAAATCATTTCAAATCTGTACATAATCATATTCAATATAGTATATTAAGTATGTCAGAACAAAGGGGTAGTTCAGGGCGGTGACCACTTATAGTTTACATATTAAGTCAGATAAGCACAGTTTATTGGTTGAAAACTAAAATAACTAATAAATAGCCAGCAATGGTGAAGCGAATATAACTAATAATAAGGGTTGAAATGGTAATGGTCCGGCGCCCGCAACTCCGTCCAAACACCTTTGCTTTTCTATACCAGAATGCCCTCATCTCGGCAACGCTACTCATTCCCAGATTGTTTGGCTCTTGTAGGCGCCGTTCCATTCGATAGGGCAATTTTCTATTGCGTTCCTTCTACGAACTCATTAAACAAAACAGTTCAAACGAAACATAACATAACTCATAAGGCGGACACATTAGTTCAAATATCTTCGGCGCCGACAAGTATTAAGAATGGTAAGGACATTTTACCGATCGCAGGCAATTGTTTGGAGGAGTGAAGCGACGACTCCAATTATTGTCTAAAATCGGTAATTCCTTAACGTTCGCGATGCGTATGACGTTTTTTGCACTATAGAAATGTCAGTAAATGTGACAATATACCACAGAATCATATGCTGGTGGCACTGTAAGTCTATGTCAAATTCGAGGTTATCAGGTTAGGATTTCCGTCAACTTTGACACAGACTGACACAAAACCTAACCTGGTAACATCAGTTTTTACTTACTGTCCTAGAATGGTAAGCATAACTTACTGATTTGGCAACAGACGCCGTAACTAAGTAAAATCGTTCCATCGTGCAAAAAGTATATTAACCTCTGTTTACCTTTTCTCAGTAAGCACACTAATGATTTCTTTGTTTAAGGGATGGGGTGTGCGAACAAAGCTACCAATCAGGTGTGGCGAATTCATATTGGAATATGTGGGAGAAGTCGTATCGGACTATGAATTCAAAGAACGAATGGCTTCACGCTACGCTCATGATACCCACCACTATTGCTTACACCTAGACGGCGGTCTCGTGATTGATGGCCATCGCATGGGTGGAGACGGACGGTTTGTAAATCATTCGTGCGAGCCCAACTGTGAGATGCAGAAGTGGTCTGTCAATGGCCAATTCCGCATGGCCCTGTTTGCACTGCGGGACATCAAAGCCTGCGAAGAGCTCACCTATGATTACAACTTCTCCCTCTTTAACCCTGCAGAAGGCCAGGAGTGCAAATGCGGCAGTGAGAATTGTCGAGGCGTCATCGGAGGCAAATCGCAGCGTGTCCGGCAGAGTGTCTCGAGTTCCAATTCGGGAAGCACGGGTGGCCAAGTGGGAAGGGTTGGACGGCCTAGAAAGAACCAGGCCAAGCGCACCACGAGTGGGCCGAATGAGCCGCCGGCGGCTCCTGTTCCACCACCTATTGTCCCCACGCCGCTGATTAAGCCAATGAGTAACTCTCAAAGGTCCTATGTGCGAGAACATCACTGCTTTTTGCTGAGAAATTTAAATAAAGCAAAGCAGAACCGCGAAAGGTCTGTTTGTTCTGTGGCAGTCGCTTGTTTAAGCGTAACAGCGCCGACTGATCACAATGCCACCACATTCATGAACCATCTGAATGCATTGAGACAGCCACGTAACATGAAGACTCGCCGGCTCGCTCAGGCAGAGGACAACCCCGAGTTAAAGAAAACCGCTCAACTAGCCAGTGTTTTGAGAGATCTCTTAAGTGTTGTCACTACTACAAAAGGTTAGTGTTCATTATGTGATTTTTTTAATTTTTTATAGTCGCCTCCCACCTATACATTGTCTTTAATTATACTGCCTTAGGTAAATTGAAGGAGTTTAATCTCATGATTGATAATGAATGTCGCGAAATTGAAAGATAGGAAGCCCCGCTTCGGTATGTAATGTACTATTTATAACATTTTTATTCCGTACTTTATCATTTCTCTTAATATTTCTCATACTTTACTCCTTGTTATGTTATCAAAAGCTGCCTGCATGTGTAGGAATGTTAGGTACACAATATAATAATAAACTTTGTTTAGTTATAAACTATTTTAAGATTTACAATTGTTTACATATTTTCTTTAACTAATAATTTTTCTTAACATAATCGCTTAGTTTTTATTTAAACTCAATAGATATTTTTTGTTCCTTTAACTTTAATTGGAAGGTTATTATAAATTTCAAAGTCTTTATAAAAGAAACAATTTTGGGAACTGCTTTTTGTAAGTTAGGGTAATCTAACATTCTGCCTATTTCTAGTACTATAATTATGAATATCACAACCGTAAAGCAAGTTTTGGGTCATATATTCAGGTAACAGGTTATTGACTGCTTTAAAAACTAACAACAAAGAATTGAAATAAATGCGTCGCTTCATACTTAACCATTGTAAACAATCTAGCATCACAGAAATTCTTGTACCGGGTGTCTTAAAATGAATTACATCTAGTATGCTTGGAATTTCCCATAATGCAATCCAAAACTTGACTTAAAATTGGCAATACTGTAAGTCTATGTCAAATTTGAGGTTAGCAGCTGATAACCTCGAAATTGGCATAGACAAACAGTGCCAACCTAAGAAAAAAAATCACAACCATTTATGGTCACCCGGATATAGTATGTCTAGAAAGTGTACGGAAACAGTGATTTTTTTTTAGCGTTTTAAAAATAATGTATTTGACAAATAGTTTTGTTTTATCCATGATCTACTACCCTAACACTATGCACACAAAATTTTAGAGGACCAGGACGTGCTGAAAGGAAGCTTCATGACATTTCTTAAAACTATAAAATTCCGGATACTTTCTAGACGTACTATAGCAATATTCAAGAATTGATCTAACTAGAACTAGACTATTCTAAATAACAAAAATTGGCTGTACATTCCTAAAGTCTTTGCAAGTACGCAAACCCATAAGTTTTTAGTACTCTGGTTATTGTATCAATGCACAGGTTAAACAAAGCTTTTGATCTGTAGTACATTGTGTATCTAGGACGAAAAGCGTAACATTCCCGGACAACTGTGAATATTGTTGGCTCGGCATTCGCCCCACCCAACAACACAGGAGTCTGGGAATGTTGCTTTTTGTCCAAGATACACATACTATTTTTCCGCCGATCGATACAAGTAATTTAAAAAAATTAGGAAAATTTGAAAAATATTCCCGGCCTAGGACGGGAATATTATTCCTGTACAGTTTTATTATAAATTACCTAGCAACGACTGATGTACTGGAATGTTTGACTTGGCTCAACAAAATTTTATCAATAATGTGTCAATTCTAGTACGATTGGCGGAAAAAATAATTCCTAAATCTTTAATGCAGATCTTTTTAAAGGAACAATTTCTAATACATAATTGTAAATTATGGGGTTTGTGTTTCAATCATTCACTTAGGTACATTAAAACTTATGTTAGCCAAGGAGTGTGTGTATGTGTACACACAATTTTACTAACAGTTAAAATACTGCGATGTGATCTACTCAGAGAAGTAAATGTGAGAAAAGGAGCCGGATGTAAACACAATCTTGCTAACAGTACTAACAGTTGTCCTTCCTGAAAATAAAAACAAAGAAAACGTTTGTGCATACCCGACCCCTGCAGTTGCATGTTCTACTTCTGGTTTAATCTGTTGTACTGTTTGATCCTCATTTGTTTCCTTTTGTTCTTTAAATTTTTGTGAAGTATTAATACCTTCTGTTTCAGTTTGTAGATTTTTTCATTATTTCTAATGCTCTAATTTTTTTAATTTCTATTATTCCTTAATGATTTTATTGTCTTCCAAAATATTCTTTTATTTTCATTGAACTTTTGTTCTTTACTTGGTTTTTACCTCATCTCTTATTCTTCGATATTCAAATCTATTCTGATCAGTTTTTGGAATCTTTATATATTTTCCATTTTTGTTTTTTCTTCACTTTTGTTTTTAGTTCCTGGTTCCACCATTTTGTTCAATTTCTGATGTTATCCCTTTCTTTCTACATACGATACTGTGAGTGGATTAATTATTTTATTGTGAATTTAGAAACAAATGAAAAGAGAACTATTTAGGTAATTTTAGTTTTAACAAAACTCCTTTATCGGTTCCATTATTTGGGTTCCGATTTTCAAATTGTGATACGATTACTATTAGTACTTTTTGAATGGAAACCATAGTTGATTATTACACGATTACATTATTTCTTTGTTTATAGCCATATAAGGTTTGTTGTAATAACTACAAATCGAGAAGTTATAAGTGGGTTTTTGCTTTAGTTCAGTAATTTACGAAAAGTAAGCGCTGAAAAGAAATTTACAAACCAATCCTGATTTTATTGAGCTTAATATGATCCAAAAGTTTTTCATATGGTTTATTTATTTTTAAGTCGAATAAAAGGAAATAAACAGGGTGAACCCATAGTACTGTTACATGAACCTCATAAAATTACATTACTTTTCCTATGTTTTTAATCCATTGTCTATGTGCTATAGTTTTTGAAATTCTTATGGGCACAACGAAAACTTCATCCTGTATAAAATCTAAATTTTGAAATCATTCTGGAAAATGCATTCATAATTATTACACACACTTATTGTTTTAGATGAAAAAAATGAACTACTCTGCACAACATTTGTAACTCTGCCTTCGAAACGCAAACTCCCTGAGTACTACCAGCGCATAACAGAGCCCATAGACCTGACGACAATAGAGCAGAACATAACAACAGGAGTTTACCGTACTGTCGACAACTTCGACGCGGACATGAACCGCATTTTTGTCAATGCTGTTCGATTCTTCGGCCGCACGTCGGAGCCGGGCATTGCGGCAACGAGGTTGAAGAAGATCTACGGCGAGTCGAAGCAGCAGAGCCTATCTAAGCTGGAGGAGGTGATAGGTGAGAAGCTCCCTTCCAATTTCATCTCCAACAAGCGCAGAGGCGAAGAGGAAGACGTAATTCGGTGCATATGTGGGATGTATCGGGACGAAGGCCTAATGATACAGTGCGAGAGGTGCTTGGTCTGGCAGCACTGCGAGTGTGTGCAAGCGGATGCCGCTGCTGCCAGTTACCACTGTGAACGGTGTGTGCCGAGGCTCGTCGACTACGAGATTGCACTGGATGAGTACACGGAGCATGGGCATCGGTGAGTCTTATTTGTTAATTACATTAATAAATATGTTAGGCTAGCGCTAGGTACCAGAATATAACAACAAATTTAAATAAAAGTAATTGTTTGTATGTGAACTTCAGCTTGGTGCAGATCTATGAAAAAATTGTCAAGTATAAATTGTTAATACTAATTGTAGCGAGATTTCTCTTCTTTAACATTACAGCTGTCGTCTTGTATTGATATTAAATATTGGGGAAATAGCAGCTATAAAATTTTAAAAATAGACACTTGAAAATGTTTTATTTTTTCTAAAAATATATTTCGGCTAATGTTTAGCCTTCTTCATTTCGGTCACGTTTAAAAATCGAAATCAAATTTATCACATAACATTAAAACTTGGTCCATACATCAACGTACCCGTATTGCAAAATTGTTTTCCACATCAAAGATTTTTTTAATTGGTGATTTTGAAAGATTGATGGTTATAGAAGAATTTTCATTTCTGCAATTCACAAATTATTAATTAATATGTTATTTAAAATTAAGAAATTTATTTACCTTGAGTTATCAATTTTTTTTCCAGTTTCTATGAATTTTTTGGAAGTTTAAATAATTTTTTTAGAAGTTTAAATAATTTATTTAATATTGGTGGTATCTATAGTATGATCAAAAATTATTTTCATCTAGTATGGCTATGGAATAGTTCCTAATATTTATGAATGCAACTATATTTATAAATGGCAAACTTGAAGTTTGATTTTTAAGTGCTTTATAATAGTTGCATTCATAGGAACTATAGCCATACTAGATGGAAATAATTTTTGATCATACTTTATAATAAGATATAGGAATGAGATATCGTTTGAAAACGTTATATTAATTACTTACTACAGGTAACTGTACAAAAAGGTAAATTTTGATATGTATATTAAAATTTGCATGAATTTATGACACTCTTCCAATATTTTTTAAACTAAAAAAGAGAAATGTAAAACAGTGAGCGATTCACACAATCATATATAGAAGGCTTTACATTCTGCAAGGAATAGTAGCTATCCCGTTTCGGGGATCCTGTTGTGAATCACTCCATTTATTCCCTATCTTCGCATTCATTAGATCTTGTTGTGCGTCTTTGTCTCATTAACGATTCTTCTCCGAACTTTCCTATCTTGTATTAATTTCCAAAATTTTTATATTTCTACATACTTGCTCCTCCCATCGTATTTTTGGCCTCCCCCTGGCTTGGTTTTCATCTGGTTTCCATTCTGTTATTCGCCTAATAGGATCATCTCGTTCTTTTCTATAGATATGTCCAATCCATCTCAATCTCTACCTTCATTATCTTGAAGATGTCTTTCCCTTTCATTTTGTCTCTCAATTCATGATCCGTCAATTCTCTAACGTCGCCCTATTAATTTCTTACCGGTCCATATATCTTCCTAAGTATCTTTCTTTTGAAGATCTTCAACTTTTCTTCATCATTATTTGTTAAACACATCGTTTTCGCCGTGTATGTTGCCACTGTCCAAATGGTGGTTTTGTATATTTTAAGTTTGGTCCTGATACTTATATTTTTACTTTTCATCATGTACTAGTTACTTGTGACCTGCTGGTATGCAGTGTGTGATTTCTATGCTTCTTTCATTCCAACTGTTCACCATTGTACCTAGCTATTTGAAACTGCTTATTTTCTCTAATTGGAAATTTCCTATTTGAAATGTTTTCCCGCTACCACTGTCATCGATTTTTAAGTTTAACTATCATTAATATTTAGTCCTCTCTCGCTTGCCTCCTTTATTATGTTGTTAAATACATTATTTAGTTCTCGCGCATCTCTTGATGTGATGACAATGTCATCCGCATATGCAACAATTTGTGTTAATTTATTTATTATTGTCCCTTTAATGTCCACTTTTTGCATTATAGCCTCCAGTGAGATGTTGAATAAGCTGGTTGACAGTGCATCACTCTGTCGTACTCCTTTATTCGTTGTGAATAACTCTGTTATACCTTCTTCTGTTCGTACTGTCACTTTTGATTTCTCCATTGTCATTTTTATCAATCGTCTCATTTTTCCGTTATATTTAATGTTACTAGGTCGTCATAGAGTTTTGAGCGGATTATACAGGGTGGTCCACTTTTTTGTAGCAGGACTTTAATAGTAGACAGAAAAACTTATTTAAAGGCAAAAATTTCGTATGAACATAGGCCTTAAAACTCTTCGTTTTAAAGGGCGTTCAAATTTTTGAAAATATATCATTTTGTTTTTACAGTATTCCAACCAGGTGAGATAATTAAACTAAATTTGGTGTGCAGCTCTATCCTAAATGGTACTACATTCTGTGACAATATCAAGGCCCTCGATTGACCAGTGGCGGAGATGTGGGGTTTCGCCATCAATAAATTTAAAAATTCACTAGTACGACCCTGTTCAAAATCTAAATTGTTTATTTCTTCAAAAAAAGCGTTTAATTCTCTACAAAAAATGTCTCTTTACATTTCCCCGTATCTCCCACGGTTGCGTAGCAATTTTTAATAGTTTGGTCAAATTTATGTTTTTTGTTCAAAATTAACTCGGAACTAGTTTTGGGGTAGAATATTCTAATTAAATAAGTTACATTCTTTATTACTTATTACTGGACATTGAAAATAAAGTTCTTTAATTTCTTCTTCCATTATTAGCATAAGTACGAAAAACGGCTAGCATTTCCTTATTTTGTAAAGAAACGTGAATATTCTACCTCAAAGCTAGTTCGAGTTTATTTTGAATAAAAAACATGAATTTGACCAAACTATTGAAAATTGCTACGCAACCGTGGGATATATGGAGAAATGTGAAGAGACATTTTTTGTAGAGAATCAAACGCTTTTTTTTGAAAAAATAAAAAATTTCGATTTTGAACAGGGTCGTACTAGTGAATTTTTAAATTTATTCATCGCGAAACCCCACATCTCCGCCACTGGTTGATCGAGGGCCTTGATATTGTCACAGAATGTAGTACCATTTAGGATAGAGCTGCACACCAAATTTAGTTTAATTATCTCACCTGGTTGGGATACTGTAAAAAGAAAATGATATTTTTTCGAAAATTTGAACCCCCTGTATCTTTAAAACGAAGAGTTTCAGGGCCTATGTTCATATGAAATTTTCGCCTTGAAATAAGTTTTTCTATATACTATTAAAGTCCTGCTACAAAAAAGTGAACCACCCTGTATTGTCAATTGCATTTTTAAAGTCGATAAAAAGCATTTGTATTTTTATATTATGTTCATATTTTTCTATTTTTTGACTTACTAAGTGTATAGCATCGACTGTCGATTTTCTCTGCCTAAATCCATATTGCTAGTCTCCCATTTTGTTCTTTAAGTTTTGCTCTAAACACTCATATAGAATGGATGTTAATATTTTATATGCAGTGTTAAGTAATGTTATCCCACGATAATTAGAGCGTAACATTGGGTTTCCTTTTTTATGAATCGGTACAACTAAGCCATTCCTCCAGTCTTTTGTCATTTCTTCTGTTGTCCAAATTGTTTTTATCAAGTTGTATATTCTGTTTTAATTCATTCCCTCCTTTTTTTTTATCAGTTCTCCACTTATCTCATCCAGTCCTGCAGCCTTATTGTCTTTTAATTTCCTAATAGCTTCGTCATATTCTTCCCTTGTTTGGTATACCTTCTTCTCAGTTTATATCCTCTCTACCAGCTACCATTCCGATCTCATTATTACTGTCCTCTTTTAACAGGTTTCCACAGTATCTCTCCCACTCACTCTTTTCTATCTTGGCCATGGTTTTTCGTTTTTGTTTTTGCTTTTCTAAGCATCTAAATAGCTTTATACTATCTCTACTGGTTTTTTCTATATTGTTCATAGTCTCTTCAATCCATTGTACTTTCTTTCCGGCATGCTTTATATTTATAAGAGGGTTGTCTTTTTAGTTTTGCATATAGCCGCATAAAGGGCCTTCAATGAAACGTCAGCAGTCAAAAGTAACCTCAATATTTACTTAACCTTAATCCAAAGTTTTATCGAGATACGAAAAGTGATTTAGCCACAGTGATTTTCTAAAGTTGACAAGTCACCCTAAAAATGGAATTGAGCAGAGAAAATTTTCTTGCAATTTTCTTTTATTATTTTCGGAGAAGATTATTTCAACAACCATGTCGCGCCGAGTTGGTTTCTGTTTTTGGTGATGAAATATCACATCAATCGACAATTTCTCGCTGGTACAGTGAATTCCAACGTGGACTCACCAGTCTTAGCGACGATTCTAGGTTAGTTCCACCAACGACAGCAGACACCCAGAAAAACATCGATGCTGTGCGGCAGCTGATCAAGGAAGATCGACATGTGAATTTTGCGAGATTGAGATATCCTTAAGCATTTCAAAGACCGCAATCCAAAAAATCCTACATGATGAATTGGGTGTGAAAAAATTAGTTTCTCGTTGGATCCCATATCTTTTATCTGAAGAGCAAAAGACGGTTAGTGTCGAAAAACTTTGAGCCGGTTCAACAAGGGAAGCTCAAAAAACATTTACAGCATCGTGAGTGGTGATGAATCATGGATTTATTCTTATGAACCCGAAAATGAAAGTCAATCCGCTGTTTGGGTGATTCAAGATGAAAAGATTCCAACAAAAGTTATTCGTTCCCGAAATGTGTCGAAGAAGATGGTCGCAACGTTTGTGTCAAAATCAGGTCATGTAGCTACAATTCCTTTAGAAGATCGAAAAACGGTTAATGCTAGTTGGTACACAACCGTTTGTTTGCCATAAGTAACCGCCGTGCTCCAAAAAACCAACCCAGAACGACGAATCATCCTCCACCTAGACAATGCGAGTTCACACACAGCTCAAAAGACAATTGAGTTTTTAGAGCAGCAAAATGTCGAATTATTAGATCATCCTCCGTACAGTCCTGACCTACATCCCAACGATTTTTTTACGTTCCCGAGGATCAAGAATGGACTGCGTTGTCAAGGGTTCCAGTCGCCTGAAGAAGTAGTCGATGCCTTCAAAAGATTTTAACTATCCCAGCTGAAGACTGGAATAACCGCTTTTAACAGTTGATTTGAACGAATGCAAAAGTGAATCAACCTCTGTGAAGAATACTTTGAAAAGCAATAAAGCACTTTAAGTCGATCTACTGTTTGCTTTTATGGCTATATGCAACACAGAAAAGACAACCCTCGTACCTATCTTCTTCTCTACCCGGTTGGAGCCAAGTTACTCTTGATTTTTTTTCTTTTTGATGGTAACTATACACTCATCATCAAACCATTCTCTTTCTTTTTTATATCTCTTTACGCCTATTGTTCCTTCTGCGGCCTCAGTTATGCTATCTCCAATTTGCTTCCATTCTGTATTTACATTTGGGGTTTTCGGTTAATGGATTTGTTTACTCTTTGCTCGTATTTCTGTTGTTTTCCTTTTATCTTTAGTTTATTCACATTCCACTTTCTTTTTGCTATAACTTTTGTTCAGCCCTTCTTGTCTTTAGGTTTACATTAGCTGTGAGTAATATGTTACCAGTGTCACAGTTCGCTCCTCTAAACGGTCTTAACATCTTTAACAATTTTTTCTTTTTTTTATATTATCTTGTGATCGATCTGATTTCCTGAACTTCTTCCCGATATTAGCCAAGTGATCTTATGTTTTTCTCTGTGCTTAAATTTTGTATTGACTATGTACATGTTGAACTCTACCGCTAGGTTAGCAAGGCGCATCCCATTGTTACTTGTTTTGTTATGTATTGTGTGTTTCCCTGCAACTTCTTTTAACAGCTCCTCTTTGCCAATCTTTGCGTAGAAATTGCCCATAATCATATAGTGAGATAACTCTCCTTGAAATGTAAACTTTTACCAAAAATAAAAACCACAATTTATTTGCCAGGTCGGTAGCTGAGTGGTAAGCATCCTGACTACTGATCTAAGGGTCGCAAGTTCGATTCCTGGTCCCGGTTAGGTTTTCAAAAATTTTAAAAAATGCAGATGAAAGCCTCTAGAGAATGCCATCATTTGGAAGTGATGTAAAGCCACGGGTCCCATGTTACTACGATGTGTAGCATGTAAAAGATCCCTTGCTAGGGTTGGAACTCCTTATAGTCTTGGCAAAATTTTAAGTAGGACTTTGACCATATGATCAAAGCAGTCGGTGTCTAAGGTACCTGGTACTTTGTATGCGTAGATCTTGTCCATTAACAAACAAAGACCAAACAAAACACAGTTTATTTAGAAGAATATTGCATAGTCATCATCCATTTTTGTTCGCAATTGAGTACGTATGAATCTAAAATATAGAACGGTGAAATATATTATTTAACATAAAGGATTTCCATAGGTATAATTCTTGAAATATCTAATTTTAAGAATTTTAATAGTAAAATAATTTTGCAGTACTTTCCAAATAGTTTTTCGAGAATTTTATTTTGCTTGCCAACAGAAATTTTGAATCAATTATGTACTTTTCTGAATATTTTTTTTATATTTGTGCCCCATCGATTACAATCGTTCGTAAAGTTTTCTATAGCCCCCTGTGTATTTAAAATTCAATCTATCATGGTCTAATAAATTATGAAGAGTAAAATGCTTGTTTTTTCATATTTGCACATTTTTCGACCCAGTTGGAATTTAAAAAATCTGGTGTGATACACACACAGAACTTCCTTTTACAGCGATCTTCTAATTAGCCAAAAATTTGATTTTTAATTTTTTAGCATTTGCTATAGAAACTGTCCAAAATAGAGAGTTAGTTCAAGAGACAAATTTTCTCAAAAATTTTAAACTGAATTCAAAAATCTAATATTATACTGGGTGTTCTATTTAAAATAGGAGTTAATAAAAAAAATTTTAAAAAAACAAGAAATCCTGGTATACAGTGAAATCTCCCATAGGCGGACACGCACGGTGCCAAAGTTTTTGTCCGGTTATTAGAGGCGTCCGCTTAAGGGAAAAATCCATTTTTATGTTTAAAAACGTTGTATTATATAAAGGTATACGCGCTAACAATACAGATAGGAATAATAAAATAATTGAAACAAAGTTATGTAATAGTTGTTACAATATCTAAAATACTCGTTTGACGTAAAGGTTTTTTCTGACTGCTTATTACATTTTTCGCATGTATTTCTAAATATTTTGACAATTTGAATACGTACTTTCTTTACCAAAACATTTAAAATTTTTCACTGTTAATGCTTTCCTGTAGGTCTTGATTACATTCTTACAAATTTCTAAATCGTGATCGTTTTCTAATTCTGTCAACTGCACATCAATGGCAGCTGATTTACCTGAAATTTCGGTTACATCATCTTCCAGGGTTATTTCTTTGTCAATGTTTACAAATTCGTCAAGGTCGACGTCTCCGATTTCTGGGATATTCCTATACAGTCCAGCCATTACCGATAAGGATAAATCGTCATCTGGTTCGAATTGATTACAGTAGCGTAACTTGATACCCGCAGACTCCGCGGTCGCGGGGGTCCTGAGCCTAGTTTTCTTATTCTTTCATTCCATAAAAGCAAGCAGGAACAATTCTTCCTATTTTTATTTTTATTATAATGGGCTGCCCACGCAAAAGGTAAAGTAGTTTTGAATTGCAGGCCTCTAAAATCAAGGGACATGGATTGTTTTGTAATAATATTGTGCATAGGGCAATGAAAGTGTCTAATTTCCTGTGGTCATAACGCTGATTTGAGTTGACTTAATACCGCCCCGTATTGCAAAAGAATTCTATAATTTAACAACATGATCATTAAATGTTGGATTTATGGATTGTTTTGACGCCTCACCACATTAGCTGGGCCTGCATTTTGAAGTGTCCATACAAGAGAGATTCACAGTCTAAAAATTGTCGAAAAATGGTGTCCGTGTCCGTTTAAGAGAGTGTCCGTTTAATAGAGAAAATTCTATTAGTAAAGTTAATGCAAGCAAGTTGGTTCCCAACAAAATGTCCGTGTAAGAGAGGTGTCCGCTTGTTAGAGGTGTCCGGTAAGGGAGATTTCACTGTACATAAACAATTTCACAATTAATAAACATTAATTCTTATGATTAAAAGATACCTATTACAGTGAGGTTATTTTACGGAGAGTGAGAGATTTGTTTCAATGCAGGACCTACCTCATTAATCACAAGTTCTAAATAAGTGTTCGAATTAAAATTTTCAACAATTTCAAACGGTCCGATAATTTTGTTATTATACATTTTTTGAGGGTATTGGGTTCTTGTACACAGATTAATTCTTGGTTTTTCTTGAGCCCAATATATAGTATTTTGTACATTGGGTTCGTTGTTTAAAGTAAAAATATATTCATCCATGAAACATATTGATGACTGAAAACAACGATCTTGATTGGCACGTTCTTGCATTCCTTCACAAAATACATTTCTATAAGCCGTTCACGATCTTTTTGGGTCAAGTGAGGCTATGACCATCTAGTAATTTTGTTGGCAGTACCTCTGTGGCAACTAAACACGGAAATTGACACTTTTTGTGTTAGGTTAGATTGTTTTCAGTTTAAGGTTATATTTTCTGAATAGGTACATTGTTGCCGGATATTCTCTAGTCTCCACATCGACTCGCGTTCTTTTAAATGTGGTCTGTTCTTTTTAAATTGGAAGTAGCATCATTTAATGGATTTTTTTTGTTGTAACTAAATTATTTTGGGCATTTTGACTTTTCCTTTGACGGAAATTAAAATTATTTTTACACATTTGATAAATCATTTATTTTCTTACGAATATTAAAATAATAAATCTGGCAATGTGGTGGCAAGAAAATGTCGAACTGACACTGACAGAAAAAAAAAGTTGCATCTGCTACATTACCGAATCAGTTACTCCAACATGAAAAGAAAAAATCATAGCCAACTCTGTCCCAAAAAGGTCGTGAACGGCTTATACTTTCTTTGTCTGCTTCAAATATTTCCTGATGACATTGCGGTTTGTATGAATGATATTTGTGCTTCTTTAATGTCTTAGATACTACCAACTTTGGCACATTTAATTCACGACCAATTTGTCTTGTGCTGTATTTTGGGTCAATATTGATCAGTTTCAAAACACCTTCCAATTCCCTGCCATCTGCACCAATATTCCTGCAATTACCTTTATTAAAATTTCATTATTGAAATTTTTATCAAAGCCAAAATGAAATAATAAACTACTGAAATATTAGCAGTTTCTTCAAATTTCCAGACATATCTGTGTATTGTAGATGCAGACAGTATTGGACTGTTACCCAATTTTACGTAAAACAAATCTCTCACTCTACGCAAACTAACCCCACTGTATTATGTTTTTACGATAGAAACTCTCTTCGTTTGAGTAATCGCTCATTTTGTAAAATCGAAACTACTGAACTAACTCTGACACCCGTATTCATAGTTGTTCGCCAGCGGATCGCCGGCGAGTCGCTGGCGAACGACTATGAATACGGGCGTGAATGTCATCAAATAACAAATTAATTTTAGTATAGCTGTCAACTGTTTTCAAGTCAAAGCAACTCATATTTAAAAACCATGAAAACTTTTGATTAATATTATTCAATGAAAATTGACAAAAATAATTTAATTTTGATACCATTAGATGCGCAATAATTTTCTCTTTCCATTGATACCAAAACATTTTCTGTAGGTTGAATTGGCGAGCAGGAATCCATGAAACGGTTAAAAACAATTAAA
Source organism: Agriotes lineatus (assembly GCA_940337035.1). NCBI lineage: Eukaryota > Metazoa > Arthropoda > Insecta > Coleoptera > Elateridae > Agriotes > Agriotes lineatus. The sequence goes on along the minus strand of OW679194.1, from coordinate 67,882,903 downwards.
TCCCTATGTTCCAGTTTGAAAGTGGACACCCGGTATATGGGAAAATATAGTCAAAATTATACCCATTTGGAGTCACATGACTTTCCCGTCACTGTTGATATTTAGTAAAATAGATGAAATGGAGGAAGTTAGAAAAAAAGGCATTTCGATTACAAATACTTATTTTTCTACGATCATATCGAAATGACAATTTTTTGCACTGTTTCTAGTATCAAAAGCGACGTCTGTAGCACTCTTAATACACTGTGCTTTTAATTTAGGAATGAACGATTTTAAATAGACGCTTCCTTAGTTACCAGAACTGACCAACGCACTTGACTAAAATGAAGGCAAATAAAATTCTATACAAAATAGGCTTGGATTTTAATATTTAATGAAATTTTTAAAAAATCTCGACAACTCGTGTTAGCGTGCTTATTTTTCATGCGTGTGGATTATTAAACCCTCCACACTTGTGAAGAAAAGTTGCACTCTAACACTTGTGGTCTAAATAACTATTAAAATTTGACGTTTCTAATCTGTCAGATTTTAATATGTATTCCTTTTATGGAAGAAAAAATGCAGATCCCAAAAAATTTGTTGCTGAACTTTTCTTACTGGCATATATGGAAAATACATAAATGTTTCGATCATTTTTACTTTTTCATTGGTTTCTGTCGTATTATTGCCATTTATAAGTAATGAAAACTACATGTTAGTATTAATAATAATAATAATCTTTATTAGCATTAAGCTACATAATTGAAACAGTCAAATTTCCTTTAAAATATAAATAACAAACATATTAATAATAATAATAATATAGATAATATTACTGTTAGTTCTGTATATACGCATGCGTGTTTTTGTGACTATGTACACTAACTCTCCACTTTTTTCAATAGCTACTACATGACATTGCTAAGAGGAGATTTGCAGCTGCGTCAAGGAGATACCGTGTATGTGCTGCGCGATATACCGATTCCAGGAACAGAGCGAAAGCACACCTACCAAACAATCAATGAAATTAAATACTCCGACTTGGACATATTCAGGATCGAAAGGTTGTGGAAGGACTGCAAATCAGGACAGAGGTTTGCTTACGGTCATCATTACTTAAGACCGCATGAGACCTTCCACGAGCCTACCAGGAAGTGAGTATTGCAGTATGGAGACATTTATGAACAAACTTACCAAAAACCACTGATTTTCAGGTTCTTCCCAAATGAAGTCATGCGAGTTCCGCTCTACGAGGCAGTACCGGTTGAACTTGTCATATCCCACTGTTGGGTGATGGATTTGAACACCTTTTGCAAGGGACGACCGGTAGGGGCCCCTGAGGAACACATATACATCTGCGAGTACCGCGTGGACAAATCCGCAAGGTTGTTCAGTAAAATCTCGAGGGCCAAGTATCCGATCTGCACCAAGAGCTATGCGTTTGAAAGGTTTGATGTTAGGCTGAAGATATCTCGCACGTACACCCCGCATGACCTCGACCCTGCGTTTGTGAAGCCGCGTGGGCGCAAACCACTCGAGAGCGACGACATGCGAGAGCTGCCACAATTGCCTGTACATGTGCCTCCTGTTGTAAGGGTAAGTTACGAAATTGAGCTGTTGGCCGTCGCTAACGACTGTTCATTGCAGACACAAAGTGAGAAGAAAACAAGATTAAACAAAATATTATTAACACTTTTAAATAAAATGCCTACTAAACAAGCTTTAGATGTTTCTTATCTGTTGGAGGGCGGGCGGCGGAGAAAGAAGCAAGTCGAAAAATAAGCAATGGTACTAAATATTTTCTAGTTAGCATTAACTGCTTACCGAGCTGTACTATAAAGGCGTCGTTTATATTGTTAGCTAGTCACAGATCATGTATTTTCTGCCATTTTGCCATTATTTATTTGTAAATATGTTAAATTCTCATCAAAAATGTCTCAAAAAGTGTCGCTTAATCGTTTTCATTGATCATCTCCAAAATTTATTTGTATATAGACTGCATTGTTATTCTTTGTACCTTGATATTGAGCGGTGTGTTTTAATTGTTTCGAATGTTTTTAGCAGAAATTCTAAACTATTTTAATATTGTAGTTTTAAAGCTGCATGAACGTGTCTTGTTCGAATTTGTTTTAGAAAATTTTGACATGCATTTTTGTGATCATTATTTTAAGTATTAATGAAGAGCTTTAGCATTTTAATCTTGTGTAGATCTGACTACAGAGAATCACGTAGAGCAAGATAATTTTTTATTTGTTCCAGAGTTGTACAATTTATTGTCTGTAAATTTTGCACTCGAACGTTTTAATCAAGTTAAGTACTATTTTCTCATTTATTTTAATTGTAAATATTGGTAGTTTTAACTTTAGTTGTTGCATTATTTATTCGTATCTATTTTTGTGTAGGGTAACTGTAACTGTACCGTTTTATTGACAAATATTTATTCCCAGTGTCATGCCTGATTAAACTTCTAAGGTTTACATCTGTAGAATGTTTTTAACGTTTTCATCACATTGGAAAATAGTTTAAATCAATAAACTTGTTATATTTTTCAAATGTTTATTATGGTGAAACTTGAACTCCAAACTCCTTGTTTATCCATTATTTTGCAGAATTTCTTCCAACTCCCCTCTTTTTTTAAAATATTATTTAAATTCTATTTTTTGACGTTCCTGTTACTAAAGTTGCTATTAAAAATTGTTATGGAAGTGGTGAAATGTACCAGGTGTCTTAAAAAGAATTACATCTAGTAAGTTTTTATTTTTGTTTGCATGTAAATTTTTACGTGCCACTAAATTGTTATTGGTATTGCATTATTTAGAGTTGTCACTTATTAATTGACAAATTAAGAAGTTTTAATTATATTTGTTAATTTAACATAAAATGTACACTATGCAAGCAAACATTTTTATTGTTGAGACATATTTTCGATCAGAACAGTTATTACTAAATGGAGAATGACAATATTCCCATGTGGTTTGTAAGCAGCTGTTTTAAATACAGTTTACTAACGGAATTATTGAAGAAACTGTTTTGCGGCACCACATTCGTCGCACTGTTGAACATTTTCTAGTGGCAGGAAGTGTAAAAAAGAGTAAGTCTACTGGAAGGCCAGCCATTGCTCCAAACGTTATTGAAAATATCGAAGCTCTTGTACAAAATCCAAAAATGTTAGTGCGTCATATTTCAGTTCAGACGGATGTCCCTAGAAGTACTGCTCACAACATTTTGAAGAAGCGACTGCACATGCATCCCTATAAAGTGTCTGTTGTACCATGGCCAGCTTCATTCATACCCGCTGACACATGGTCGTGGCTAAAGCACCTCTATAATACGAGCATGCTTGTCAGCCATATTGAATCACATCACAAAAGCGGCAAATTCCCAAAATTAGTTACTTTTCAGAAAATGAAAATATGTTAATGTCTATACATTTAATAGTACTAATTCGAGGCTGAACAACCGGTCATGCTCGAAGATTTTGAAATATGAAAAACCGGAAAGACCGTAAATACTTAGTTCATTCAAAAATTAATCAATGTTTTAGGCTTACCTTATATCCAAAAAAAGTATTCCTTAGTGTTGAAATAGACTGATTTTTTAATAAAGAACATGAAAGGCAACGCATAAAAGGCACAGGAAAACGAACACAGTTGGCAACTCAAAACACAAGGTTAGAAGCTAGAACAGCGAGTATAGATAATATAACCCACAACGAGTGAACTGTTTGACGTTGTAGGGTTATGTTTTGGTTGCATCATGGCCACCAACATGTAAACGCAAAAGTACTGTGATGCAAGACTTTATGCAACTTGTGCGACATGCGTCTGCTTGTATTATAAAGGGCTCTAGTGGTGGCCATTCCAATTTGAACAGGTCTAGAGATCATGTAGATAAAACTATATACAAGAACTCTAGAGAGGTCTAGTGTACCTGTATAATACTTTAGTAAGAGTAGAGCAAACAGCGATAAAGTTGGATCATTTTTTCATGGCTACCATGATTGAATAAAATACAGTGAAATCTCCCATAAGCGGACACGCACGGTGCCAAAGTTTTTGTCCGGTTATTAGAGGCGTCTGCTTAAGGGAAAAATCCATTTTTATGTTGAAACAATTTTTTTGGCTCCGCGTAATTGTTTCGCCAGTTATCCAATTATTTCAGGCTTAACCTGTATATTTTTATTTGAATTATAAATCCTTTGCATTTCAAATTCTTCAATTTTCCAAAGCAGCGTATTTTGTACCTGCATCAAGTTCCTTTCGTTTGCGCGATGCCCTCTCGACCCGCGCTGTCTCTTATCAGAGTGCGAGTCTTCTTTTGGGCACGAAATGTTCGTCCGAGGCACTTGCTGTCTTAACCTAAGCCCGTCGTCATCGGCGTGGCTAAGGCTTGATTTTAATTAAGTCAAATTACGTGCGCTCAACCAATTTTTATGAGCTTGTGTTTCCTAAGGGCTGATTATGATCAGGTACGATGGCGCTTTTTTGTTTTGTTATTCGCATAGTAATTACATTTTTTCTTAGCTCTTAATTACCAATTTCATCCACAAACTCATTTCGGAAAATATGGCTAGTTTAATCTCATTTTCGACACTTGCTGGCGTTCGTTTTTGGCTGCAAGGTGTGAATGCTGCCGCTGTAATCACCGGGCATCCACGGCGACTTCGTCCATTATGTGCAGTTCACGACCGCCTTATGTTGAACCGAAGGGTGTAGCTACCCCGGCCGGCGTTTGCCTCTTTGCCGTTTGTGAGCGTTGGAGAAGCGAGGTTAGTTTGTGCTATTCCGGGATTTATCGTATCTTCAATACCTGGATTTTACTTTTATACATTTTAAACCAGTAATTATTTGGAATTTAAATTCATACGTTTTGCCATTATTAGCATGTAATGTTCAATTTCATACATACTCTTGCTTTTTACATTTGATCTTTTATGCTTATAGTTAATTATGCTCAGTATTTAAAGCTGCTATTTTGGTGTATTGACCCTCTGTAAAAGGTACAGTCACGCTTTTTTATTTTCAATAGCCTAACAGAAGGTTTTATTAAATGACTATGATAAGCTTATCACACGAATAATTTGTTGTTAAAGTTATTAAAATAACCCGAAAGGGGTTCTTGATTTTATGCTTGTCGCAACCTTCAGTTTGCGTGCACAGCTTTGTTATCACATTATTTGCATTTTAATTATCCTGATTATTTACTACTGACACTACAAGACTATTTTATTGATTACTAATTAAACGCTAGTCACTTGCAGTTTATTTCTTCTTATTATTTGAAATCTTTTGATTTCTGGCGCCCATTTCCTTTCCTCTTTTGAAGACATTCCAGGGTACACAGTTGATGATTTGAACCTACGATCCAAGGCCGCTGAAATTTGAGTTAGTTTGGGCCATCGCGGTGAGTAAAGAGTTTTCAGATCTGCCGTGGTGTATAAACTGTAGGGGGGTTGATCTGCAATTTTTACTACCATTGCTTAATTTTATTAATTAATCACAGGTCGGCTTCTTTATTGTTTCAATGTTTAAAAAAATTGTATTATGCAAAGGTATACACGCTAACAATACAGATAAGAATAATAAAATAATTGAAACAAAGTTATGTAATAGTTGTTACAAAATCTAAAATACTCGTTTGACGTAAGGGTTTTTTCTGACTGCTTACTATACTTTCCACATGTATTTCTAAATATTTTGACAGTTTGAATACTTTAAAGTCATTACTTTCTTTAACAAAGCATTTAAAATTTTTCACTGTTAATACTAATGCTGACTGCTTACTATACTTTCCACATGTATTTCTAAATATTTTGACAGTTTGAATACTTTAAAGTCATTACTTTCTTTAACAAAGCATTTAAAATTTTTCACTGTTAATGCTTCCGTGTAGGTCTTGATTACATTCTCATAGTAAGTATTAGATATATGCGCAAAACATAATCTGCTCGCCTCGAATTTGACATAGACTTACAGTCTTGCCAATTCCAAGTAAAATTTTAGTCATAAGTCAATCAGTTATTGCTGATGGGAACAAAAATGGCGGCGATGGTGGCATTTTCACGGATCAAAGAATGTCAGTACTCTCCTATATAAACTGGCTCTAAGGTTTCTTAAGAGGCCCTGTATATTAAGTAAAATAAGAGATAGGACAAGTGGAACCAGTTTCCAAGGATAAATTGATTATTTGCTAAGTTTTTGAAAGAATGTTTCAAGATGTTGTCATTGCCAAGCTGACATTAACCTAAGCTGACAAATTTCTAAATGTCAAATAGTGAAAATAATTGCTCATTATCAATAAAAATTGCTTCTGATTTTCATGAAGTTGGATAGATGTTACGGATTGTTTCTAGTTATTAATCACCTATTTACATTTCATTTGAGTTTCTTTCGAGACTTAAATTTTAAAATGAATACTAAAACTGGTGTGAAAGAATGGCACTACAGTGGATGAAGTGCAAACTCGCCCGTTTACATAGGTAAGCTTCTCAAAAAATTTCATTTTGACTTTGAAAGAACCTGTAATAAGTGAAAAACTGTTTACCCTCAAATAATACTAGTGTCACTCGCACAACTGTATAAGTGGAATGATGATTGGGTAAGAATCTAGTTTAGCGACCAACTCCGATCGACATGTGCTATACACCATTCGACGCGTCTCGTCGAGCTGAACAATATTGCTGCTGGGGACATTCGAGGCAGACCAATGGTTACTGAGATGCAACATTATAAAGTTTTTTTTTATATAATTTTTCTCGTGGAAAACACTGGGGCCTTCGGCGGGACGCCGCGCAGCGTAGCTCACCGAAGGCTAATAACAAGTCACACTGCGCGCCACCTAACCTATCCTTACCTAACCTAACCTAACCTAACCTATCCTAACCTAACACCACCCGACCCGACCCAACACACATGATTTAACATAAAGACATTTTAAAGCGAACGTGCCGTAGACTTAGTGTGGGACATTTTAATCTTTACTGTGCTGTATCTCAGTAACCGTTGGTCTGCCCCGAATGTCCCCAGCAGCAATATTGTTCAGCTCGACGAGACGCGTCGAATGGTGTATAGCGCATGTCGATTGGAGTTGGTCGCTAAACTAGATTCAAGCCATATGATTTTCCCACTTCAAGTTCTTAATAACAGACCTTTCTATCAGTATTCATATATAAGGGTCATTTTATCCAAACCTAAACACAGACAATTTCTTACATCCAACTGCTAGATAGCAAGTCATTCAAGTTAAATTTATGTACAATGTCGCATAAAAACCTAATTTGCCAATCATACAAAGGAAATCACACTTGTCATTACAGCAAAAATTAGAAATGTCAAACGTCATTAATCATTTCAGTCATGGAAAATAGTTCCAACCAATCCGCATTGATCATCTGTATGTCCCGTCTCTAATCTTAATTATACAGGGTCTCTAAGGTTTCTTACAGTGACTTTATACAAGACAGTGTGGCCATTGGGATGTCTTCGTCGCTATTGGTCGACGCTCATATCAGCCATTAACAGGCAAAATATTTAGTTATTTTCAGGTAGTTTCCAAAGAGGTTCGTAGAGCCTGTTCATTTGGTTATGGAAAAAAACAAAACCTTTCAAATCTGACAATTGTAAATTGTCAGTGTCAAATCATTCATTAGCGTCGCAAGCGGGTGAAATTTTATTATCTATTGCCCTAAAAACTGATATGCTGCACAGTATTTAAATGTGACAATTTAGAATTGTCAGATTTGAAAGGTTTTGTTTTGTCCATAACGAAATGAACAGGCTCTAGTTCCCAAAGACAGCAACTTTTCGGGGGAACTCCACACGGAGCAGCTCTCACACACGAGCACCTCTTAAACACCTCCTACAACTCGTTGAAGGTGCAGATCTATTTTAATAGGGTCAGGGGGGGCACAAAAGACCACAGAGCCGAAGTGCAAAACTGGGCTCACTACTAACCCATCTAAATCCCTGCTTTTAATCAATCAATCAGTCAATCCATTTGGTTTCCGTTGGTGTGTGCGCTTCTGGATTCTAGATTAAATATGGAGAGTGAGTTACCTTACATGCACTTAGGCCGCATTAAGTGGACTCATTGTGCTACCTCCCAGCAGCTCTTCAATTTGGGTATCACTCAAGCCATCCAATCCTTTGAATGTATTTAAGAACGACCGCAACTGGAATGTTGCTGATTCCCATGGATCCTCTGACTCTTGCGACAGCTGGACAATGGCACAGAACGTGTTCTGCTGTCTCGTCATCCTCGTTGCATCCGTGACAGTTTGGGCTGTCCACCAGTCTCATCCTGTGCATATGTTTGTTTAGAGTGCAGTGTCCAGATATGATACCCACGATTAGTCGACGGTTCCTTCGGGACAACTGCAAGCAATATTTGGCGCTGCAGTGCCACACCTGAGATAATTTTGCAACTGCAACAAGGGCTAGTAAAGCGGCTCTACTGTCACTGAAGATACATTGATACTCGATTTTCCTTTCAAGAATTGCTTTTGCACCATGGACTATTCCAATTACCTCCATTTGGAAGACAGTGGCCATAATGCCTAGTGGCATGCTTTGGCTGAGGTTGAGATAGTCAGAGAAAACTCCGACACCCGTTCCATGCTTTGTTTTAGATTCGTCAGTAAAGATGGATATATCTGTATGCTGGGTAAACCCGGCATTTTCATAGTCATTGACAGGGGCGGACTGGCTAGGGATGCCGGGATGCGATCGCATCCCGGGCCCTTCAGCCGTCCGGGCCCGCAGGCTTTAAACTAAAATACAACACCACTAGGGCGTTTACACATGCACACGCCTCGCAATTAATTTGTAATCCATGTATTATTTAAATGTAATTAAAAATAACGCTTTAGGGGCCCCAAAATCCTACAGCACCGGAAATATCTTATTGATGTAAATACTGCTTTGTGTATAAAAAATCCAAACCCCACTCGATTAGTATTTGAAATAGCGCGCGCCGCGATCGACAGCCGGAAAGCAGAGAACAAGCCCTTGCGTTGACAGTGGCAGCAAACTCCTCAGTAAAATGTTGTTGAAGTACGTAGTTCAATTGATAATATATTTATAATGTATTGTTATGATATTGGTACAGGGGACTAAAAATCAGATTAATAAGATTAAAAGAATACAGTATTAAAAATTATAAAGATGAATTTAGATGTGAAATGGATATCAAAATTATTAAGATTAATTTAAAAAAGAAAGGAAATAAAATTTATAATTTAATTAAATGAAGCTAATTGAGAAAAAGTAGGATTTTAACTTAATTTAATATCTGAAATGAAATTGGAAGTTAATTACAAATATTTTTCCGAAATATACTATTTAATATAGTAGGTATTAATCAAATAATAAAGCTTTAATAGTGTGTTGGACTGAAAAAAATAAGCTAGATCGCTAAGAAGGAACCAAAATGATGTAATTTAGTTTTGTAAAATTTGAAATTAAGAAATAAACCCTTTTATAAGTTTTTAGAAATAAATGTTTGTAATAATAAAAGGGTTAAAGTTACATACAAATTGCCGGGCTCCATAGCTTAGTGGTAAGCATTCTGGCTACTGATCTAAGGGTCGAGAGTTCGATCCCCGATCCCGGTGCGGTTTTTTAAAATAAAAAATGCGGATGAAAGCCTCTACAGAATGCCATCATTCGGAAGTGATGTAAAGTCGTGGGTCCCATGCTACTACGATGTGTAACATGTAAAAGATCTCTTGCTAGGGTTGGAACTCCTTAGTCTCGGCAAAATTCTAAGTAGGACTAAGGTACAGTTGCGGCCCCTACAAACTCAGACACCGACTTTTGACACGCTTGGCACTGTTAGTTTATGTCAAATTCTAGGTTAGCCGGTAAGGTTTTGCTTCAGTTTTGACACAGATTGACGCAAAACCTAACCTGCTAATCTCGGATTTGACATAGACTTACAGTGCCACCAACATAAACAGTGCCAAGCGAATGACAGGCCGGCCTAAATTTCTCGTCTATTACAGAATGTGTCAAAAGTCGGTGTCTGAGTTTGTAGAGGCTGCAACGGTACCTGGTACTCTGCATGCCTAGACCTTGTCCACGCGGTTGGTAAAAAGGGCATATGAAGGCCTACTTGCTAGACACGAGTCTCCCCGAAAATACTACTACTACTACTACTACTACTACTACTACTACTATATACAAATTGGCGGGATGAAGAAAACTAAAAACTAAAATATTAAAAGAAGAATATGGGAAAACTATATAGATGAAGACTAGAATGTGGTGAGAAAAGCAATTTAATACAATTATAATCTACAAAGGCAAATAAAAGTAAGGGAATGTTAATTGAGTTTATTGTGGAATTACATTTGCATCGACTGAATTGGATAACAAGGAACGCTTTACAAGGGAGGTGGATTGCATCGACATCATTAGCAGAGTCAGCAAATTTGTGGGGCTTGTCAAGTGATATCTGGTGGCTTGCCTCTGGTCAAGATTCATGGTGCTGGGTTGTAGCAGAATTCATATATGTGATTTGATTCAACATTAAAGTAAGGCATCTGCGGCTGAGGTCTATTTTGATGATTACTGTAGTGTAGATGCCGATTCTTGTGGCGAGCTGGGTTCCTGTGTTGATTTGGATCCGGAGTCTGGACATCTTGGCAGTTGGTTATCAGTTGAGGCCTTCGCCGTGGCTTTGAGTGGAGCAGTTTTTTAGCGTGGTCAGTTGCAGAGTTGGACGTATTGGGTTTATCAGCGGAGAGTGTTAGGTTTAATAAAAGATAACAGAATCCAGGTAATTTAAAATAAGAACTGAAAGAAAATAAAAAGTAAAGTGAGTTAATTTTAATTAAGGAAGTACTTATTATTTGAGATTGTCGTATGACAAATGTAACCATGAAGCATTTGTAATTGAATTTTCAAAACTAGTTTGAAGTGTCAGTTGACAGAAGTTTTGAGTTGCCATAATAATATAGGAACATCAAATTTCAGAATATAAGCAATCTAGATTAAAAAGAATCCGATCTGATTTTCAGTCAAGTGTATCTACTCGGGCTAGCACAAAATAATTTTGAATATCCAAAATACATAAATAGGGCAATTAAATTAAATAAAATTCAATTATAATATACGATAACATAATTTGGGCACACAAAGTGGAGCTAATCACCTTTAACAGTATAGATAACAATAATAATCCCAGCCTAAATTTTAATAAAAAAATGATGTTACACAATGAGGATGTATATAGATTCATTCATATATATGTATATATTGTTTGTTTATGAAGTAGTTTTAATGATTCTATTTCTGTTTTTATGCCTTAATCTTCTTGAGAATGAAAGCCTAGTTTTTCGAAACATAGAAGATGTGAAAAATAAGAAAGTATGTAGTTTGTTGTTACCATAAACTTAAAACATTAATACCAATGGATCACGAAAGGCTGCAACAAAATATAATATATACATTAATATATCTACTTATTCAATAAGATGCTTATTAGAAAGTTATGCAATGCATGATTCGATCAACATGTTCAGTACATTGAGACTCGCCGCTGACCGCCACCTTGCCCCTTGCCAAATCCACTCACAAGCTCGCAGGTTCCGAGTGACAATTTGGTATTTGCTAGTTACATTATTGGTCGTAGGCCTACCTCGAATATAATTTTCGCAAGATTTGAACTGCGTGCTCAGGTAGTGTTACTAGTAGGTGGTAGTTACTAGTTGGCGCCTGTTAATCGCTTCCTAAAATAGCGTTTTAGGCCATAAAAATATATCGCACCAGCGAAAAAAATTTTCGGCATCGGCGATATTGTCTCCGGCGGCTGGGGCTTTGCCCCAGGCCCGAACTATACCGCACAACCTCGTGGGGGCCGCGGGCCCCCCAGGCATCCAGCATCCCGGGCCTATTAGTCCCAGTCCGCCTCTGGTCATTGAATTGTCGATTGAAGGCATATTGTAGAGAGAGGTAGTCTAATGGAGTTGTCTCCTATATTAAATTGTACTGCTCTCATCGTAAGCATATGTTTTATCCATTCACCGAGAGTGGGCCTGAGTTAATGCTTTCAAAGGAAGCCTTGTCGAAGGCTCCTTCAATATCAATGAAAACTCCAAGAGTGATCTCTCAATCCGGTTTACTACAGCATATAGCACCAATTCAGTAGATCTCCCTGAGATATAGGCGTGTTGGTTTAAGTGCAATGTGTGTAAAACCAGCACCCTTTCCCGTATTTTTCTGTCACAAAGTCTCTCAAGCGTCTTTAGCAAGAAGGATGTAAGACTAATGGGACGATATAATTTAGCGTGGGTATAATCCGTACGCCTTGGTTTAGGTATAAAAACTACCTTCATTTCTCCTCGTACGACCTGGTTTGCCACATTCCAATTCTCCTCTGAGGGAGGTGGGATGTTGGGTCACAGAACCATAATTGAAACCGGCTGTAAACTTCGTGCAACACCTTAAAGCACAACGAACGAACGCCAATGATAAATTTCAACGTCAAAACATAACACTGCACGAGTAGCAAACATTAAATAGTTAAAAAAACTAGAGTCAAAATAATGACCATTCAAAAACTTTCGATTATTTCTAAAGGTACTGTATATTTCTAGGCTCTAATTTGCCTGAAAATGGCGGCCAACAATCGTATGGCCACACTGTCTTGTATATAGTCACTGTAAGGTTTCTCAGAGGCAGTAGATATAGGAGAGTACCGCCACGTCCGCCATGTTTGTTCCTTTGTCATATGCGTCACTTTGAGGTTTGTAGCACAATTCCGTCAACGTGACATTATTGGCAATCCGAAATTTTACTTAAAATTGACAAGACTGTAAGTCTCTGTCAAATGCGAGGTTAGTAGGTTAGGTTTTGTTTGTTATTTGCATATATCTAATACTTACTATATTGCTAGCGGCTATAAGTGGGAAACTCACCAATGAAGTGAGACACACAATCAACTCCTTCATGTATACGGTGAGCTGTGCGCAAGCGCGGCGGCGTCGTCCGCCCAATGGGGAAGTGGTCAAGTTTAAAATTCGCTTCTAAAGGCGGAGTTCGAATTCCCACGCATGCGCACGAGACGCGTTATACTCCAAGTGATACTATGTCGGCGCCGTAATGTTTTCTGAAGTTTCCAGGCCGTACCAGCAATATATGTGTATTATATACAGTGCGAGTGTAAAGTCTGGAACTATCGAAATAGAACTTTTATCAAATGTTTTTGAAAGAAATCCTCGAACACGTCAATTTTTATTTTAAGAAATACATATTTTACTGTAATTTTCACTTTTAGATTGTCTTTTGTTTTTGAGTTATGACGTTCGCGATCATTTTTTTAAATGGAAACCCCAAATTTTTATGATAAATTTGGACAGAGCATGAAATTCTAAGACCAAATACGCTAAAAAAGTATGATACTATATTTTGAAATTTTCGAGAAAATCGCTATTAAAGTATTAAAACAAAAATCGAATAAAAATCAAGTAGCCATGAAACAATGAGTTAGCCCTAAAATTATGACAGATCTTCATAGTTTGTTTATCTGTTTTTGTTGTGTGCTCCTAATTAAATAAATAATGATACAATATTTGAGTGAAAAAGGACCAATTGAAATTTTAGTATTGAGGGATCTGGTAACCGTACGATTTTCTCGATAATTTCAAAATACAGTATCATACTTTTTTTAGAGTATTTGGTCTTAGAATTTCATGCTGTGTCCAAATTCATCATAAAAATTGAGGGTTTCCATTTAAAAAAAGTATCGCTAACGTCATAACTCAAAAACAAAAGACAATCTAAAGTGACAATTACAGTAAAATATGTATTTTTTAAAATAAAAATTGACGTGTTCGAAGATTTCTTCAAAAACATTTGATAAAAGTTCTATTTCGATAGTTCCAGACTTTACACTCGCACTGTATATGGTTATTTGACACAAACTGACGGAAAACATAACCTGATAACCTCGAATTTGACATAGACTTACAGTCTTGCCAATTTCAAGTAAAATTTTAGACAACTCAATCAGTCATTGTTGATGGGAACAAAAATGGCGGCCTTTTTACGGATCAAAGAAGGGCGGTACTCTCCTATATCTACTGGCTCTGAGGTTTCTTAGAGTCCCTGTATATAATATATACATAAATATATATATATATGCAAAACGTCAAACTCGCCTCCAAAAGCATACGTCGAAACGAAGAACTGGCCTCATTTTTGGAGGCCAGTACGAAAAATAGGAGGCGACTAGGTATCCCCATGTATAAGTGTTCCATTCAACAGATGGTGCAACAAGCATCGATTTAACAGATTTTATGGTGGAGGTGAGTTTGACAGTACACATATTCAGTTATACACTTCAGTTGGTAGAGGTTATTCTAGATGGCGCGACCATGTAATACACATATACACCTAACAAGGTGCCCCAGTAGTACTCGCCTCTATCTATGAAACATACTGTTACGCCTCAGAGACTTGGCAAACGTGCACGGGGGCTTATCGCTAGTAATCGATTTAATACAATACAACCGCATGTCACTGGACATTTAATACAGGATCCGTCAACGGTGTGGGGTGGGATATATCTCTAAAACTAGGAGATTTACATTAAAATAGCTTATATAAAAGTTGAAGGTACGAAAGTGTTGCATATTACTAAAATATTTCTGATTATACAGGGTGGCTCAAAAAGTGTGGTGAACCAAAGTTATTACTCCATATTTAGGTAGGTTAAAAGCTTTGCATTGAAATACCAATAGTTTTAATATAAATTTGTATGGATCTAACATCAACTGTTTCGGAGATGTTACCGATTTTATGCACAAAATGCTAAACTTCAGGCAGCTGCTGTAGATACTGAAATAAAAAATAAAACATTACGTTTTTTGTGAATTACCTTTCGAGTGTAAAATGGTGATTCTCGGCATTGATACTATACAAGGTGTCTGCAAATATCATGCTTTCAAAGGTTTTTTTAAAGGAAACACGCTACACATTTTACTATTTTTGAAATGCCCCTTTAAAGAGATTTATTTTGATATCTTATTGGATAACTGAATTTAACTGTTTCCCAACTATGCGAGTGTGAGTATAAGAAAACAATGTAAGGCCCCTAAAATGCTTTATTTAAAGGAATCACATACTAGGTTTAGAAAATAAAAATCCATTGCTGACACAAAAACCGAGAAATGCTGAAATAAATTAAATCTGAAAACCAGTTGAATTTAGGGGTGTTAAATAAGCTATTAGGCAAAAGTTTATTGAAAAAGTTTTTAAGAAATACAGAGATACATAGCGTGCTTCATTTACTAAGGCAAAATCATTAAATTTGCAAATTACGAGCACTTTGTATAGTTTTAATACCCATCGAAGAAGAGGAGAAATAGTTGACAATTTAACGGTATTGGGTATACAGTGACCGCCAAAAAGTCGGCATCATATGAGAAAAATAATTATTTTAGATTTTTCAAAAAACTTTACACATCAATAATTTGTGCTTGTCTAAAAACCTATTAGCCCTTATCATATATACCGAGTGACTATTACTTATTTAGAAAATTCCGTTTTTCGAAATTGTCAAAATATAAAAAGTGCTATTTTTCGGAAATTAAGTAAGATTGAAATGACATTGGTTGAGAGTGTGTTAGTTTTGATTAACTAAACAATCTCAAGTCCAGAAAACACATATTTTTCTTTAACTTTAGCTTTAGCTTTTTCAATTTTTTAAATATTCTTCAGTTTCGCCAAAGAGCATATAATGTGCTCTTTGGTTTCGCATACCATGACTTAATATTGAAATTAAAATTTTTTATGTAACGACTTTCAAGATTTATAATATTGTAAAAAATAATATAAAATGTTAATTGCTCGTTTAGATTTAGTATTATTTACCGAAAAGTGATATGTTCGCATAATTTTTACGTTTTTGATGCAATGTGCTTTTTATGAGAAATATTTTTGAATGATTATTAATATCTATTTAAATGGCTTCTAAAAACTCTTACCTTGTTAGCGAATTACTGTTACAAAAATCCTGTAAACGATCTTTTAGAGTTGTCTGAATGGGAAGAATTTTTAGAACATGTAAACTGTATAAAGAAAAATCTTCTCATTTAGGCAACTGTAAAAGAATATTTACAGGATTCACTAAAAGGGTTAGATTAGAGTTTTTATCGTAGAATCCATTTAAATAGATATTAATTATAATTTAAAAATACTTCTCCTACAAAACACATTGCATCGACAACTTCAAAATTATGCGAACATATCACTTATCGGTAAATAATAAAAAATCTAAAGGAGTAATTAACATTCTATATTATTTTTTACAATTATAAATCGTTAGTCTTCACATAAAAAAATGTAAATTTTAAAATTAAGTTTTGGTATGTCTTCTTCTTCCTCTTAATACAGGCTGAGAGCCTGTTACTTTCACACACTTGAGTGCGGTTTTATAAGCCATCTTAATCCGCGGCCGGGGTAGGTGGCTAGCCTGGGACAGGGATACGGAAAGTTCGTTCCCCACATTTCGTTCCCCATATTTCGTACCCCACATTTCGTTCCCGGGATATTTCGTTTCTCCACATCTCGTACCCGGAAACTTCGTTTCCGAGCGAGCTCAATTTGTCTCTTAGATTACAGGGCTTGAAAAACGAGTGCAACGATCGGAATACAGTTAGAAAATGAAAGATATTTTAATTAATTTATTTATGATAAGGAAATAAAGTGTATTTATTAAAAATGACGGTTTAATCTAAGTACGTATCTTCCTGATATTTTTTATAGGGCCATAATTTCTCATTCTAAATAACTTTTCTTAATAATATTTTGCCGTATCATGACAAAAAGGGTAGTTTACCTGAAAAGAAAATAATTTTTATTATACCTGCATCAGAATCGCCGTTTAAAGCACGCCTGAGCGTGCGAATACAGGCGATTAAAGCTCGCCGAGCTTTAAAGGTTGTCAAGGAAACGACTGAATGCAACAACGGACATGGACGCGACAAAAACGTAAATAATTCTCGTAACTATAGTAGCAATATTATTATGCCCTCTCGATTTATCACCACAACAATTATTTCTAAGTTTTTAGTGCGTAATTTATTTCCAGTATTGGAGGTATAATAAAAAATAGCGTAAAGTATTCGTGGATAACTGGTCTTTAAAACACTTGCTCTATTTCGAGCACTCCGGCTACGCCGTCTTGCTCGAAAACTCGCGCGTGTTTTAAAGACCTTGTTATCCACTCATACTTTAATATACTATTTTGCTTAACTGTCAAGGCCGACTTGTTTTTGAAAACTGAAACTTTTCTTAAAATTCTCTACCAACCAAGCAAGAATTATAATTCCTATAACATGTTTATGTAAAACCAAAGAATATAGATAGGGGAAGAAGGACAGCCTATGGGTTATTAGCGTATTATTTAAAAGCTCCTCAGTTCTTGCCTGGCCCTCAAGCAGCCGCCGCCAGTACTAATGAACTTGTTCACGGCTGCGGTCGAAGACGCATTTACAGATTCCTGTCGCATTTTTCCCAAGAACGCGTCTCAGCGTTGCCAAATTGCAAGGTTATGATTTTAACAGCTATTTGTATAAGAGCGAAATTGGCAATTTGATTTTGAAATCAAAATTGGGCGTTGTGACCAAGTTGGGCGTTGTGACCAGCATCGAAGTTGGGCGTTATGACCAAATTCTGAGTTGGGGTTTGTGACCAGTGGGCGTTGTGTCCAGGCCCCGTTGTGTCCCTAGCGAAGATGTGGGCGAAGTGGTCCTGTTGGGCGTTGTGTCCCTCGTGGAAATGTGGGCGAAGTGGTCGTGTTGGGCGATGTGGTACATATCAAAAATTGGGCGAAGTGGACTTCCGATTGGGCGATATGGTACTAAAAGACGAGTGGGCGAAGTGGTCCGTGGGCGAAGTGGTATGGACCCTGGGAAATAACCTTGAAAGAAAATGTGAAAAATTAAAGTTGGCCGAGGATTTTAAACTTTGGTATAGGAGCCTAGATGTTGATTCTAAACAACTTTTATTAATAACTTTCTGTAGTATTTCTCACATAAAAGGCACTTTACTCTACAAAAAAATAGGTTTTTTGAAAATTTCCAAGGCATACTTGATTTTTCAAAACTGAAATTATGTTAAAAATTCGCCTTTAACCAAGCAGGGCTGAACCCCAAAAAATCAAATTTAAATAGAAAATTTTTTACCTTTCACAAGAGTCGTTTCACCTATCCGGGGACACACTGTATATATTGTGTCCAAATATGCCTTTTTTCTTCAAGTGTAAAAACCTGAGATTTGTGCAAATTATTACTTTCATTTAAGTAATAGGTCTTGAGTTAAAGCAAAAATAGAAAGAATTTATTTTTTACTTCCTTTTACGATAAAGGAAGTATTGGATTCACCCCAAAAATTCGAAATTGAGTTTTCAACAGATCTTTACGTTTTAGAGTCCCCTGATCCCAAAAAACATATTTTTTTTCATTGGTCTGTGTGTCTGTCTGTCTGTCTGTGTGTCTGTCTGTCTGTGTGTCTGTCTGTCTGTCTGTGAACAGAATATCTCAAACACAAAAAGAGGTATGGCGTTGAAACTTCATATATAAGTTTTGTGTACTATTTAGATGAGACAGCAAGCTTTTGAAGACAATCGCATAACCGGAAGTAGGCGTTTCCTCTTGTAATTTTTCAGTTTTTTTCGATTTTTTCAAAAACGGCTCTAACGATTTTTTTCAAACTTTACATTTTTATTACATTTTTAATGTGCATTGACGTGAGATAGGTGATTTTCCAGTTGCATACTTCTAAAGTGGGTTTCTTTTGTTTTTTTTCTATTTTTTTTATTAACTCCTATTTTAAATAGAACACCCGGTATATTATTACATTTTTGAATTCTGCTTAAGATTTTAGAGAAAATTTGTCTCTTCAACTAACGCTCTATT
The DNA here is from genome assembly GCA_940337035.1 of Agriotes lineatus. Classification (NCBI taxonomy): domain Eukaryota; kingdom Metazoa; phylum Arthropoda; class Insecta; order Coleoptera; family Elateridae; genus Agriotes; species Agriotes lineatus. The sequence continues at coordinate 67,864,005 of OW679194.1, read as the reverse complement.
TTGTACCGTTTTTGTAGAATTCGTAATTTTTGAAAATTTTTGACAAATGCTTAAAAATTAAAAATTAAATTTTTGACTAATTATAAAATCACTGTAAAAGGAAGTTGTGTGAGTGTATCACACCAGATTTTTCTTATTTTCTCACCCTGTATATATTTTTCCGAAATTTTCTCAGTTTCATGCCAGGTAGACATAGAATATGCATGCAAGTATCGTCTTCCTCCAAAAAATAGTTTTAGAGTTATACCAGCAAAAGATAGACGGAATTGAAAAAAACGGTTCTTTGATATCTAGGGACCCTGGAAGTGAAGATCTGAAGAAATCTCAGAAGGTAATTTTTTATCGATTACAATACGTTCTTCGTCTTTTAGAGGAGGCAAGTAAAAACTAAAAATTAAGATGCTTTAATTCAAGGGATAACAAAAACCACCGTTAAATTAATAAATTTAAATTTCTCCGAACAGAACAAAGAACCAGATTTAGACAATACAAATCCCGTAATGTAGATACAAGGAATAATAAACACAAAAAAAACGAAAAATTCTGAATAAATTGATTCTACGAGTATTATCAAATGAAATCAGATTTTGAAAAAAACAAACGAACACATCAAAATTATACAGTGGCCGCCAAAAAGTCGGCATCATAGCGGAAAGTTTTTTATTTTTGATTTTTGAAAAGAACCTTTTACGACAATAATTTGTGCTTGTCCAAAAACCTCTTTAGCCCCTATCGTACATACCGAGTAATTTTAACTTATTTAGAAAATGGAGTATTCCGAAATTGTTAAAATCTAAAAAGTGCTATTTTTCGGAAATTAAGTAATATTTCAATGAGATTTCTTTAGAGTGTTAGTTTTAGCTAACTGAACAATCTCAAGTCCAGAAAACACACATTTTTCTTTAACTTCAGCTAAACTTTAATTTTTCAATTTTTAAATATTTTTCAAAATTTCACATACCAACAGCGTGTGGCCGGCTGGTGCTTGCGTGGCGCCAACAGTGAAGTGGGTTCAAGCCCCACACCCGAGCATTGATAACATCGTACGCTCTCCGGCCATCATACGAACACCTTTGATGGTCGTGACCCCTGCAAGGGCATTCTTCCTTAATTCAAGGAGTTAGGCTAGCCGGTTTGCGAAAAGTTCGTTCTCCTCATTTCGTTCCCCACATTTCGTCTCCTCACATCTCGTTCCGGGAAACTTCGTTCCAGAGCGAGCTCAATTTGTTTCCTAGATTACACGGTGCTGAAAAACGAGTACAGCGATCGGAATGCAGTTGGAAAAATTAAAGATATTTTAATTAATTTATTTATTATAATAAACTGCTAAGAACTATATACAGTATGTCCCCGGATTGAGTTTACAAGAGGGAACCAAATTTTATTTTTAGTTTTACCAAAGAGCATATGATCACCCTGTATACTTACTGCTTGGGATTTAGTTTTGATTTAATTAATAAAACTTTAAAAGAAATTTTAACTAATTACACCTTATTTAATTAGTACCTACACGAAGATCGAGCAACAAATTTGGGGAAACTATAAGATTTAAGCCCCTATAATCGGACATCGTGTTAACCTACTATCGATGGAAAATTTAAAAATTTTATTATACAGTGTGGTGATAAAGTTCCACACAAAATTAATAATTTTGTTATTTAATGTTTTTTGGGAAAACCCTGACACATCAATTTTATTCTTTAAAAAGTGGACATGGCACCGTCCCTAGACTTTCCCATACTGGAAATTGTTCATACTTTCTTTTGCATTTAACAGTATGGTTATTTTCCTAAAACGGCTGCTTGAGCGCTATCGTAAAATCCCGCCTCCTAACATGGTTAGGTAAAAAGTCCCTGAAAATCGTATTTTGTATGGCATAAAAATTCGATTTTTTTATTTTCTGATTCTTTGAAGCAAAATAGTAACGACAATTAGAATAAACAATTAATTTTTCAAAAATAGAAGGGGGAGGGAGGCTTTTGTTTCTGCGCTATGACGTCATTATTAATTTTTTCAAATGAAAATCCTCATAAATGTGCACCTTTTTCCCCATTTGACCGAAGTTGTATCTCTTACCGTTTCAGAAATGCCAATGGTGGCACCTCGAAAATGACCCCACTCTGTATAAAATCTTGTGTATATTTTGAGCGCAAAATCAAATTGCCAATTTCGCTCTTATACAAATAGCTGTTAAAATCATAACCTTGCAATTTGGCAACGCTGAGACGCGTTCTTGGGAAAAATGCGACAGGAATCTGTAAATGCGTCTTCGACCGCAGCCGTGAACAAGTTCATTAGTACTGGCGGCGGCTGCTTGAGGGCCAGGCAAGAACTGAGGAGCTTTTAAATAATACGCTAATAACCCATAGGCTGTCCTTCTTCCCGTATCTATATTCTTTGGTTTTACATAAACATGTTATAGGAATTATAATTCTTGCTTGGTTGGTAGAGAATTTTAAGAAAAGTTTCAGTTTTTCAAAAACAAGTCGGCCTTGACAGTTAAGCAAAATAGTATATTAAAGTATGAGTGGATAACAAGGTCTTTAAAACTCGCGCCCTCTACTTTTTTATGAGAGAAAAATTAAAATTTACTATGCCCTCCAAATCTACAATAGTTTCATGGTTAAGGTTAAACCAACTTAATACAGGCACCAGTACGGAACTAATGAAAAAACTGGCTGTTAAAGTTAACAGCATGACCGATGATGAAAAACAGTGTGTCGTATTACTTGACGAAATGCATTTAAAGAAAGGTCTAGAATATAATCCACGCCAAGATATGATTGAAGGTTTCGAAGATTTAGGACATCTTGGACGGAAAAGCAAAATCGGTAGTCATGCACTAGTGTTTATGGCAAGAGGACTTATTCACAAATGGAAGATTCCTATCAGCTTTTATGTTTCCTCAGGTACCATTAAACATGGAGAGCTATCTTCCCTCATGATTAAAAACATCGAAGAGTTACAAAGAATAGGACTTAAAGTGCGTGCTGTTACTAGTGACCCAGCTGCTACAAATAGAGCTGCATTTTTAAATCTAGGAGTTACTGCAGAACAGCCGTATTTTTTTGTCTGCGACGCAAAAATTTTTGCAATATATGACGTACCGCACTTGATAAAAAGCGTACGGAATAATCTCCTATCAAAGGATTTTTACGTAGAGGGCAAGCACTACAGTTTAACATGCTGGTTAAATTGCAGCATCCTACAGAGAGCTCCAACTGCAAAGTTGATGAAGATGCTGTTGTCAATATGGCGAATGTTGAGTGCCAGAAAAAGATGTCATGGGATATGTTGAGGACATACCATATACAGTTGCTGAACAAACTGAATTAGCAGAAGATGGTGACCTCAGTTTACTCAGTGAGGTAATAGAAGTTTCAACACAACCAAATCAAGAAGCCACATTACCATCTTGTGCGACGGTATATGTAGCTGGTTATGTCATTCATAAAACGCTTTTACGTTTTAATTGTGATCAGTGTCAAAATATGTGCAGCCGTGACTCTGTAGTGCATCATAATGAACTGTTTTTATAGCAAAAAGACTATGGTGCGGGCGACTGTGTTATTTACCTAAAAAAACCTTCAAGTATTTTAATAAAAATAGTTACGATGTTACTTGAACATTTTGAATATTATTTTAAAAATAGTAAGTCGTGTGTAAGTTTTAAGAAAACATTATTAGCATATAGTGTAAATAATATTAATAATAATAATAATATTGTCTTTATTTCAGCCACTTGTAAACGTACAAATTATCATGTAGATACGTAAATACATAGAACATAAATGTGCCTAAATAGACATTTTTTAATGCATCAAGTAAATGAGATATTCAAGGTGTACTGTTTTAGTAGCCGTACTCTATACGTATCAACTTCACAAGATACAATATTATTTTTGTTTTTATTTGCTTTTTAAAATATATCACTGTAAACTATATTAATCGTCAACATTACTGGAATAAAATCCGTATATTGTTTATTAATGTTTTTTTTCATTATTTGTACATAGCTAATTCTATATTTATTATAGAATTTTGTGAGAATAAAGTGGGGACAATCCGTATTCCGTATAATCTTGTGCTCATCGGTGAACTTTTTGTTGAAATTATATTAGAAACCTCTTATGTAATTTTTATAGGTACCTAGCTACCTATTAAATGTTTAAAAGTGTTGCATGTGAAACTTATAAAACCTTTATTTTATTGGTACGAGTTCATCCGATTGACAATAAATGTTTTAAATAATAATAAAACAAACAAAAGAATATACACCTATATTTAATATTCTTTGTAACAAACTTAACTTAGATGTAAGCAGAATCAAACTACTTAAATATTCTTTGGCAGAATACAAGTTTATTTCGGGTAGGTACAACCATTGTAAAACTATTGGAATTGTAGAGAGAAAGTTCTTGCAACACTGTTATAGCTCAAGAATGCTAATGACGCATTTACCTGAGGAATGCCACTGATAAGGTAATCACTTTGACGCTATGAGCTTCCAGGGGCATTTTCGAACAAAATATGATATATTTAACCAAGTAAATAGTTATGCAACCCAAATCACAGCATATACTCTTTAGCCCATAAGGCTGTCCTTCTTCCCCTATCTATATTCTTTGGTAAAACCAAAGAGCATATGCTCTTTGGTAAAACTAAAAATAAAATTTGGTTCCCTCTTGTAAACTCAATCCGGGGACATACTGTATATAGTTCTTAGCAGTTTATTATAATAAATAAATTAATTAAAATATCTTTAATTTTTCCAACTGCATTCCGATCGCTGTACTCGTTTTTCAGCACCGTGTAATCTAGGAAACAAATTGAGCTCGCTCTGGAACGAAGTTTCCCGGAACGAGATGTGAGGAGACGAAATGTGGGGAACGAAATGAGGAGAACGAACTTTTCGCAAACCGGCTAGCCTAACTCCTTGAATTAAGGAAGAATGCCCTCGCAGGGGTCACGACCATCAAAGGTGTTCGTATGATGGCCGGAGAGCGTACGATGTTATCAATGCTCGGGTGTGGGGCTTGAACCCACTTCACTGTTGGCGCCACGCAAGCACCAGCCGGCCACACGCTGTTGGTATGTGAAATTTTGAAAAATATTTAAAAAATTGAAAAATTAAAGTTTAGCTGAAGTTAAAGAAAAATGTGTGTTTTCTGGACTTGAGATTGTTCAGTTAGCTAAAACTAACACTCTAAAGAAATCTCATTGAAATATTACTTAATTTCCGAAAAATAGCACTTTTTAGATTTTAACAATTTCGGAATACTCCATTTTCTAAATAAGTTAAAATTACTCGGTATGTACGATAGGGGCTAAAGAGGTTTTTGGACAAGCACAAATTATTGTCGTAAAAGGTTCTTTTCAAAAATCAAAAATAAAAAACTTTCCGCTATGATGCCGACTTTTTGGCGGCCACTGTATAATTTTGATGTGTTCGTTTGTTTTTTTCAAAATCTGATTTCATTTGATAATACTCGTAGAATCAATTTATTCAGAATTTTTCGTTTTTTTGTGTTTATTATTCCTTGTATCTACATTACGGGATTTGTATTGTCTAAATCTGGTTCTTTGTTCTGTTCGGAGAAATTTAAATTTATTAATTTAACGGTGGTTTTTGTTATCCCTTGAATTAAAGCATCTTAATTTTTAGTTTTTACTTGCCTCCTCTAAAAGACGAAGAACGTATTGTAATCGATAAAAAATTACCTTCTGAGATTTCTTCAGATCTTCACTTCCAGGGTCCCTAGATATCAAAGAACCGTTTTTTTCAATTCCGTCTATCTTTTGCCGGTATAACTCTAAAACTATTTTTTGGAGGAAGACGATACTTGCATGCATATTCTATGTCTACCTGGCATGAAACTGAGAAAATTTCGGAAAAATATATACAGGGTGAGAAAATAAGAAAAAATAAATTCTTTCTATTTTTGCTTTAACTCAAGACCTATTACTTAAATGAAAGTAATAATTTGCACAAATCTCAGGTTTTTACACTTGAAGAAAAAAGGCATATTTGGACACAATATATACAGTGTGTCCCCGGATAGGTGAAACGACTCTTGTGAAAGGTAAAAAATTTTCTATTTAAATTTGATTTTTTGGGGTTCAGCCCTGCTTGGTTAAAGGCGAATTTTTAACATAATTTCAGTTTTGAAAAATCAAGTATGCCTTGGAAATTTTCAAAAAACCTATTTTTTTGTAGAGTAAAGTGCCTTTTATGTGAGAAATACTACAGAAAGTTATTAATAAAAGTTGTTTAGAATCAACATCTAGGCTCCTATACCAAAGTTTAAAATCCTCGGCCAACTTTAATTTTTCACATTTTCTTTCAAGGTTATTTCCCAGGGTCCATACCACTTCGCCCACGGACCACTTCGCCCACTCGTCTTTTAGTACCATATCGCCCAATCGGAAGTCCACTTCGCCCAATTTTTGATATGTACCACATTGCCCAACACGACCACTTCGCCCACATTTCCACGAGGGACACAACGCCCAACAGGACCACTTCGCCCACATCTTCGCTAGGGACACAACGGGGCCTGGACACAACGCCCACTGGTCACAAACCCCAACTCAGAATTTGGTCATAACGCCCAACTTCGATGCTGGTCACAACGCCCAACTTGGTCACAACGCCCAATTTTGATTTTGGTCACAACGCCCAACTTGGTCATAACGCCCAAAAACGATATTGGTCACAACGCCCAACTTGGTCACAACGCCCACCACGCCTGTTATATGAGAGAGCTATCGATGCCACTTAAACCACCGTTTTGGTCATAACGCCCAACTTCAATTTTGGTCACAACGCCCAACTTGGTCACAACGCCCAATTTCGATTTTGGTCACAACGCCCAACTTGGTCACAACGCCCAATCTCGATTTTGGTCACAACGCCCAATTTCGATTTTGGTCACAACGCCCAACTTGGTCACAACGCCCAACTTTGATTCTGGTCACAACGCCCAACTTGGCCATAACGCCCAAGTTTGATTTTGGTCACAACGCCCAACTTTGATTTTGGACATATCGCCCAGGCGACACAGAAAGTAAGAAACATGTGTATCTAAAATGAGTAATAATAAATTAAACTTTTAAGATGAGGTAATAGGTAGGAAAATTTTCAAGTTCCCGTAAGTAGTATTAATATTATTTATTTTTCATAACAATTCAGTGGCGTAATGCGTTGTCCAAAAAGTTTCTAAATTCGGATTATAACATATAAAAGTTGTATTTTTACTTCCTTTTACGATAAAGGAAGTATTGGATTCACCCCAAAAATTCGAAATTGAGTTTTCAACAGATCTTCACGTTTTAGAGTCCCCTGATCCCAAAAAACATATTTTTTTTCATTGGTCTGTCTGTCTGTGTGTCTGTCTGTCTGTGAACAGAATATCTCAAAAACAAAAAGAGGTATGGCATTGAAACTTCATATATAAGTTTTATGTACTATGTAGATGAGACAGCAAGCTTTTGAAGAAAATCGCATAACCGGAAGTAGGTGTTTACTCTTGCGATTTTTAAATTTTTTCAAAAACGGCTCTAACGATTTTTTTCAAACTTTATATTTTTATTACATTTTTAATGTGTATTAATGTGAGATAGGTGATTTTCCAGTTGAATACTTCTAAAATGGGTTTCTTTTGATTTTTTTCTATTTTTTTTATTAACTCCTATTTTAAATACACAACACCCGGTATATTATTACATTTTTTAATTCAGCTTGAAATTCTAGAAAAAAATTGTCTCTTCAACTAACTCTCTATTTTGTACCGTTTTTGTAGAATTTGCAATTTTTGAAAATTTTTGACAAATGCTTAGAAATTAAAAATCAAATTTTTGGATAATTATAAGATCACTGTAAAAGGAAGTTGTGTGAGTGTATCATACCAGATTTTTTTATATGGAACTCATAGTTAGCTGTGGCATTATGAGAAAGAGGATTTTCTCCTATTTCAGTGACATATGTCGTATGGGATCAATTTATTCATTTTCACTACTTTATAGCAACAATTCACAATTTTTAATATTTCGTCGTTTTCTAGTTGAAAACTTGTGCCATTTAGAATATATGTGATTAAACAAAGTTTTTGCGTTGTTACAATATCACCGTTTGATTGACAGAATTAATCACGTTTGATTGTTGCTTATAATATTATAATGTCCGTCATATATCCATTTATCAGAACATTTTATTGTTCATTAATCCTCTGCAGTTTCTCAAATTAAAAATGCATTTGCAAAAATGTAAATATTCTACTTCTATACGAAGGAGGTTCGAAAATATGAAGATGATTGAAGAAAAAAGTACTCTTATTTTTCAAAATAAACAAAAATGGTAATTGGAAGTATTTGTTATAACTAAGGCCCGGATTTCTAGACATTTGCCTACTTGATTGTGATGCAGACAGCTAAATAATTTTTATACTAAAATCCGTTTCGTAAGCTACTGATGATTTTAAGCCATATTTTATTTTCCCTAAACTGCCTATTTTGCACATTTAGTGCCTATTTTTAGTTTCAGTGCCTAATTGACTTATTTCGCGTTTTTTACACCTATGATTTGGTTTTTACATTAATTTTCGTTTTTGTTTAAAATATTTTACAGAAAATGTTTAACCCCAAATTTAAATGCATCTGTACAGTTATTTATTCTTGGAAATTACATCACCAGTTAAAGAGGTAAACCATGCTGGGTTGCTATCCTAATCCTTTTAAGGGTTTATCTTTTTAATCCCTGCATTGTCGAGCGGTTACCTTATCTTTATATGCGGGTTGTTACTGTAGACCAGTTCTCCTTAGAAAAATACTTAAGAAAGAGAACCTTTATGTACTGATATTAGCAGAATAGAAAAATTACAAAAACAATTAAAAGAAGCCCCAGGAAAAAT
>OW679194.1:67625530-67854996 GCA_940337035.1 Agriotes lineatus | reverse complement strand
GTTTTATGAATCTGCATTCTCTATGCTGGACAATACAGGGTGCTGCATTGGTGGACGCAAAATACAAAATCCCATGCAAATTACGAGGCATTTAAATATTGGCTTCCCTAATGATTTAACAGTAAAATTCCATTTGGATTTTTTAAAAACGAGATAATTGGTGTAAGCTGGGTATTTTTTATTAGCTTAGATTAAAAATATTTTTAAAAATTGTTAGCTACATTTTGAAATTTTAAATCAAAATACGTAATTCGACCTTCATTAAGAACTGTTAAAATTTGACAGGTGACTGATAAACCTAGTTGATTGAAACAATTCGTACATTGAATACAGAAAAAAATTATAATACTTAAGCACCTAACATTCAAGTCGTTTTTCTCCATTGTTTTGTAACTTATTTTCAGAAAGGCTTTAATACCTATTCCATAAATGATTGTAAGAGTTTGAAAATAAAAGGCTCAGGTCACTACCATGTTTTTATTTCAAATTTAGAAATCTTATCAACAATTTTGATGCCTATTAATTTTAAATTTAAGCAATAAAAAATGCTGAAATTATCCAAATTGGCTCATCATGTAGAATTTTTAAAAAATCCGAAATGGAATTTGGCCTAAAATTATTAGGGACGCCAATATTTGAACACTTTGAAATTAGCATGGGCCCTGCTACTTTGCATCGGTCTATACAGCATCCTGTATACAGGGTGATTTATAACAGGAGGCAAAAAATGAAAATTCGTGTTCATGATTGGACTTTTTGTCCCATCGCCTTTCTTGTGAAGATATCGAGGTTCAAACTTTTGAAAGATATAATTTCAAGTTTCATAAAAAACTAATAGTAGGCCATATGAAAACTATATTTAATCACTGTAATGGTTACACTGAAAGCAAAACCATTACTTTGACTTACAACTCAAGTTCGAAAAGTCCACCGCCAGCCGTGATGCAAGCCTGGCAACGTAAAACCACTGAATAATGTCGGAATATTCTTCATTGCCGAACTGCATTTTTGACAAAATTTGTATCTTTTTTACACTAACAATTAAGAGCAATACCCAAAGTATGTGACAACTGTCAACAACTAGTAAATAAGTCTTTTGTTTCAAAGCATTTCCATGACTTACTATTAATTTTATGGACAAAAATTAAATAAGTTCAGAAAACTTCATGCCTCAATATCTCCAAAACAAAGGCTGATCGGAAAAAAGTTATTTAGCATTTTTTGCTTAGAATCCAATCTCGAACACGAATTTTCGTTTTCGCTTCCTGGTATAAATTACCCTGTATATTTTAGATATACATGAGTATTCACCTGTTTTCGTTGCTATGGTTGAAAGTCATAATTTGGCAAATAATATTGAAGTTAAATTTAAAAACTTGCAATGGAGATAGCACAATCACACTCTGGTTCAAGTAAAAGGAAAAACCTGGGTAGTCACGATAAATGTGGAGGGGATTGCAACCACAATGATACAGTGTCTTTAGAAAATGCTGGGTATCCAATCTATAATAAGAAAACTAGTAGTAAGTACATTCTAAACCATAAGTAGCAGAGGATGCGGCATCCCTTTTCAGAATACTTCAATTTTTTAATTTATTCTGGTGTCTTTGCTCCAAGTCCTGCTTTATATTTCACAGTAAGCTTTTAACACTATTTAAAATATCAATACATTGTCCATTTTAAAATTTTGTAAAAAGCCCAAAATATCACTTTAGTATTTAAAAATTTATACTTTATTGTCATTTCTAATTAGTAGGCAGAAATTCAAAATTTTCTTTTTCATATATCGGCCGAAATAAAATACGAAATGCGGTACACAACAATCAACAAGAGACTAAACACTATAATCACCAATTACCATGCCCAAGTGGACTGCATCTGTTTAGCCAGTTAGTGTAATCTAATCCAAGTACTGTAACCTGTGTTTAGCACATGCCAAAAAGGTCCTTGATATTGATAAGAGTACCTATATAAGAGTAAAGCAAACGATGACATTTGGGGATCCAAAAAAATGAAGTTTGGTAGAAATGCCATAGTTAACTACGTTACTTTGATATTGTGTACAATACACATAAGCAAAATTTATACAATTTAAGTCATATACCACATATGGGCAACCCACGGCCCCTGGGCCGAATCTAGCCCTCCGCCAGCTTCAATCCAGCCAGCGAGAGATTCAGAAATTTCAAATAACGCGCAAAAAAATTAAAGATTTAGCACACATAGTTTATTTGTAATTACTGTCAAACAACAATAATAATAAAATAAATGTAAAATAAAAGATATTATTAAGCGTACGCAGTGGAACGCGACAGATCGAGTCAGAAATAGTCGTTAGAAAAAGACAAACAGATAAAGATAAACATTCAGGAAGTCGTCCGATGACCTTGAAGCGTTATTCATAACGTTAGTCATAGCAGTCGGCTCTGACTGCTCGCATCGCATATTCGCGTACAATCGAGAGTATTTTTATTTATCTGATAGATGGAGTTAACTAGAGGTATCGGTTTCGATTCAGCCGCCCGCGTGCGGGGCACGCGTTGGCCCTCCGCTAGTACCGGCTCTGAATACCTCTAGCCGTTTTCCAAATTTCTGAAAAAAAATTTTTTTTGGTCAAACTTCAACATTCTGTATCTTGTACACAGAGCCGTTTAGGTCCCATGTTTGTATGAACTTTTTTGTTTATTTAGTGCTGGAGAATACAACCCTGCAGTAATGCCGTGCAATTCCGAAACACCCTGTATATCTAAGTACCTACCTAGATAAAAACTATAGGTAAGGAAAACATTTATGTTATTTATGACATGAATGAATGAATCTGGCTGCCCATTCCTGGTGGAATAAGGCCGCATTGGTCTGATGCTTCATTAATCCATTTCTACAGGGTGGATTAGTCCCTATTGCATTCTCAATTTATAGATTTCTATGTGTCTTCGTTTTGTCCACTATCTTTCTCCATACGTTTCTATCGTGGAGTTTTCTGTAACTATTAGTTATTCCCATGCTTTTCAGGTCTTGTTCAATGTCATCCTTCCATCTTAGCTTAGGTCTTCCATGAGATCTTCCTATCTCCGGCTTCCAGTTTGACACTGCCTTTATCATTTTATCGCTTTGTGCTCTCATCACGTGCCCAAACCATCTTATTCTCTACGCTTTGATAACTTTAACTATGTCCTTGTGTTGTATTTCTTCCATTAGTTCGTGATTCATTTGTTGTCTACTTTCATTTCCTTCAATTTTGGGGCCTACTATTTTTCTTAATATTTTACGTTTAAATATTCTGAGCTGTTCTTTCTGTGTTAGGCATAATACTTCAGTAGCAAAAGTAACCACGGGTCGTATTAATGTTTTATATATCTTTAGTTTTGTCTTTTTACTGAGTTGTTTATTTCCAAGTATACTTTTATTACTGTAATATGCCTTAGTGCCTTTCATTATGCGATGGCGTATGATATTTTTTACCTCGTATTGGCAATTTATTTCCATTCCTAGATACTTGAATGAGTTGACTTCCTCAAAATTATAATTTCCAACATTTAGATTAAGCATATTTTCATTTCTTTCTCTTTGGTATCTCATAAATTTTGTTTTACTTTCATTTATCAACAAACCGGCTTGCTTTGCTTCTCTCTCTAAACCTTTAGCCTATATATTTCTAGCAGCCCTCTGCGTGTTCTTGCTATGATGACTATGTCGTCGGCATATGCAATTATTTGATGTTGCTTGTATGCAATTGTTCCATTGTAATTTATTCTTCAAATGATTCTTTCCAAAATGATATTAAATAGCGTTGCCGATAGTGAATCTCCTTCAAGCAATCCATTGTTAATTGTGAAATATTCTGATATGCCATTCGAGGTATTACCATCTATAGTGAAATTAGTGACCGTGTATGGAGAGAAAAGAACATAATGATTTATAATGCTACTGAATCAACGGCTGAAAGTTTTACAGAACGTATTTCCGCAGATCGCAACATTGTAGGTGAGGTGTCTAAGTTGGTTAATGTAACGCTCACTGAAAAAAATATTGTGAAAGTACAGCGCGTTGGTAAATTTACTGGAGGTAGACCTAGACCAATGAAAGTCACTCTAGATAGCAGCTCAGTCGTCAAACAACTACTTCGATCCTCATTCAAGCTAAAAAGTTCAGTATTTCAAATCAGTGCGGACAGAACAAAGATGCAACAAGATTACTTTAAGCAAGTAAAGGAAGAATTTCAAAAACAGATAGATGGTGGCAAGAAGGATATTCGTTTAAAATACATTAATGGGATACCTAAAATTGTAAAAGCAACGTCTCGTGTTTCAAAAAACGACACAACATAAATTGTTATTTTCAAAATGTTGGTGGTATTAAAACTAAAATAGACCTTCTTAAAAGTACTGTATCAGTGTGTGACTATGATATAATTATTCTGGTTGAAACTTGGCTGAATTCAGATATCCTTACCAGTGAAATAAATTTTGATAACTTTGTTGTGTACAGACTTGATCGCAGTGCTCTTACCAGTAACAAGGAACGGGGAGGTGGAGTGCTGATAGCGGTTAGAAATTCGATTCCTTCGCGTGTTATAACCCCGAACCATAATTCTGTAGAACACCTATTTGTTTCATTTGTTTGAAAGGTAAACAGAAATATATACTAGGTGCTGTTTATATACCACCACAGTCCAGGGAAGATATCTACAATCAACACTGCCAGTCAGTTGAAGATATTGCTACTGCATATCCGGGATATGATATGATATTAGCAGGCGACTATAATTTGCCTGAAGCTACTTGGATAAACTACCAACACGGCATTGGAGTCGATTGTCCACAATCCTCAAGCGCCCATATTGTTTGTGATAGTTTTTCGTTTCTTAATCTCAATCAGGTTAATAACATAAGCAATAACCATAATGTATACTTAGATCTCGTTTTCTCGCACGACCCAGATGTTAAAGTTGATAATGCCATAGATCGACTAATTGAAAATAGTTATCACCATCTAGCCTACTTAATACAAATTCCTGTCAATTCGCCAACCAATAATTTAAATAGTGAGGTAACATATTATGACTTTAAAAATGCAGTATTCAGTTCATTGAATTATTTCTTGGCAGCTATTGATTGGGATCAGGTTGTAAGTAAGAATAATATTAATTTAGCGCTTCAACAATTCTATGATGTATTGTATTCAGGAATTAATTTGTTTGTACCAGTTAGATCTTATAAGCCCTCAACATTTCCAATCTGGTTTTCAGGAGAACTAAAGAGCCTGATCATCAAAAAGAAAAGAGCTCACAGAAATTTTAAGCTTAGTAATAGTAATGAGGACTATGTCATATTTGCTAACTTACACTCTCAATGTAAAACATTATCTTTACAATGCTATAAGTCTTTTATACAAAATATTGAGAATCGTCTCTATGTCGATCCTGCTTCATTTTGGAAGCATATTGATAAATTGAAAAGATCTTATGGGTATCCAGTTCAGATGTTTTTCAAGAACGTGACTGGTCATTCAGGTCATGATTCTGTAAATCTCTTTGCAGAGTTTTTTCTGATGTGTATAAAGCAGATAACTTGGATTTGCAGATTCCAGATTACAAAAACACAGTGCATGTTTGTGATAATTTCTTGGTTCCTTCTTTTAGCGTTACTGAAGTATTTGATGCCATTTCCAAGCTACCAGATAAAATCTCTACTGGACCTGATGGAATACCGTCTCTACTATTAAAAAATTGTAGTTGTACTTTATCCAAACCCATTCAGGCTATTTTTAACTTATCACTACATTCTGGAGAATTCCCACAGTTTTGGAAGAACAGTTACATTACTCCTATATTTAAGTCAGGTAATCGTGAAGATGTTAGCAACTATAGAGGCATATGTATACAATCAACCATTCCTAAAATGTTAGATAAATTGATAACCAATTATTTGTCTACCCAATAAAAAATACTATAATTCAGGAGCAACATGGTTTTTGTCCCTATAAATCAACTACTACAAACCTATTAATATACACCAATTACCTGTTGAATGCCCTGGAAAGCAGATCTCAGGTTGATAGTATTTATACTGACTTTTCCAAGGCGTTTGACAGGGTTAGTCATGGTCTTTTAGTTAAAAAGATGCTTGACATGGGGGTAAATGCTGACTTGGTTCAGTGGCTGCACAGTTCTTGACCGATCGCTTCCAATGCGTTCGCATTAATAATTTCTTATCGCCAGCCTTCCCGGTACTGTCCAGAGTACCGCAAGGGTCTCATTGTGAACCATTACTCTTTAATATTTTTGTGAATGATTTAGATAGGTACATTACAAACTCCAATTTTCTACTATTTGCTGACGACTTAAAGATTTTCCGGGGAAATTAATGGTTCCGATGATGTTCATCTTTTACAGTTGGACATTAATAGCTTTCTTAAATGGTGCTCAGTTAATCAATTGGATATCAATGTTGCTAAATGTTTTTCTATGAGCTTTACTAGGGGCCAAACTAACTTATCAGCATACTCATTTAACGATGAAGTTTTGAGAAAGGTTGACGTAGTGAGGGATCTTGGAATCTTGCTAGATAAGAACCTGAGCTTTAGTGGACATATCGAGAAAATTACCAACTTGGCTTCAAGAAATCTGGGTTTTATAACAAGGAATAGTCGACAGTTCTCACCAAATATACTTAGAACACTTTTTTGCAGTCTGGTACGTCCTTCCCTTGAATATATATATATATATATGCAAAACGTCAAACTCGCCTCCAAAAGCATACGTCGAAACGAATAACTGGCCTCATTTTTGGAGGCCAGTACGAAAAATCGGAGGCGACTAGGTATCCCCATGTATAAGTGTTCCATTCAACAGATGGTGCAACAAGCATCGATTTGGCAGATTTTTTGGTGGAGGTGAGTTTGACAGTACACATATTCAGTTATACACTTGAGTTGGTAGAGTTTATTCTAGATGGCGCGACCATGTAATACACATATACACCTAACAAGGTGCGCCAGTAGTACTCGCCTCTACCTATGAAACATACTGTTACGCCTCAGAGACTTGGCAAACACGCACGGGGGCTTATCGCTAGTAATGGATTTAAGTTAATACAATACAACCGCATGCTACTGGGCATTTAATACAGGATCCGTCAACGATGCGGGGTGGGCAGCTGCTGTAAATACTGAAATAGAAAATAAAACGTTTTTTGTGAATTGCCTTTCGAGTGTAAAATGGTGATTCTCGGCATTCATACTATACAAGGTGTCTGCAAATTTAATGATTTCAAAGGTTTTTAAAGGAAACGCACTACACATTTTAGAATTTTTGAAATGCCCCTTTAAAGAGATTTATTTTGATATCTTACTGGATAACTCTGAATTCAACTGTTTCCAACTTTCCAATTGTGAGTATAAGAAAACAGTGTAAGGCCCCTAAAATACTTTATTTAAAGGAATCACAAACTAGGTTAGAATTGCTGACACAAAAAAACCGAGAAATGCTGGAATAAATTAAATCTGAAAACCAGTTGAATTTAGGGGTGCTAAATAAGCTATTAGGAGAAAGTTTATTGAAAGAGTTTTTAAGAAATACAGAGATACATAGCGTGCTTCATTTACTAAGGCAAAATCATTAAATTTGCAAATTACGAGCACTTTGTATAGTTTTAATACCCATGGAAGAAGACGAGAAATAGTTGACAATTTAACGGTATTGGGTATACAGTGCCCGCCTAAAAGGCGGCATAATATGAGAAAAAAATTATTTTAGATTTTCAAAAAAACTTTACACGTCAATAATTTGTGCTTGTCTAAAAACCTATTTAACCCCTATCATATATACCGAGTGACGTTTACTTATTTAGAAAATTCGTTTTTCGAAATTGTCAAAATCTAAAAAGCGCTATTTTTCGGAAATTAAGTAAGATTGCAATGAGACTGTTTTAGAGTGTGTTAGTTTTGATTAACTGAACAATCTCAAGTCCAGAACACACATATTTTTCTTTAACTTTAGCTTTTTCAATTTTTTAAATATTTTTCAGTTTCGCATACCATGACTTAATATTGAAATTAAAATTTTTATGTCACGACTTTCAAGATTTATAATTGTAAAAAATAATATAAAATGTTAATTGCTCGTTTAGATTTTGTATTATTTACCGAAAACTGATATGTTCGCATAATTTTTACGTTTTGATCCAATGTGCTTTTTAGGAGAAAAATTTTTGAATGATTATTAATATCTATTTAAATGGCTTCTAAAAACTCTAACCTTGTTAGCAAATTACTGTTATCAAAATCCAAAAATCCTGTAAACGATCTTTTACAGTCTGAATGAGAAGCATTTTTAGAACATGTAAAGTGTATAAAGAAAAACCTTCTCATTTAGACAACTGCAAAGGAATATTTACTGGATTCATTAAAAGGGTTAGAGTAGAGTTTTTATCGTAGAAGCCATTTAAATAGATATTAATTATCATTTAAAAATACTTCTCCTAAATAGCACATTGCATCAATAACTTAAAAATTATGCGAACATATCACTTTTCGGTAAATAATAAAAAATGTAAAGGGGTAATTAACATTTTATATTATTTTTTACAATTATAAATCGTTAGTCGTTACATAAAAAATGTAAATGTTAAAATTAAGTTTTGGTATGTCTTCTTCTTCTTCCTCTTAATATAGGTTGAGAGCCTGTTACTTTCACACACTTGAGTGCGGTTTTATAAGCCATCTTAATCCGCGGTCGGGGTAGGTGGCTAGCCTAACCCCTTGAATTAAGGAAGAACGCCCTCGCAGGGGTCACGGCCATCAAAGGTGTTCGTATGATGCCGGAGAGCTTACGATGTTATCAATGCCCGGGTGTGGGGCTTGCCCCCACTACACTGCTGGCCACGCAAGCATCAGCCGGCCACAAGCTGTTGGTATGTGAAATTTGGAAAAATATTTAAAAAATTGAAAAATTAAAGTTTAGCTAAAGTTAAAGAAAAATGTGTGTTTTCTGGACTTGAGATTGTTCAGTTAGCTAAAACTAACCCTCTAAAGGAATCTCATTGAAAACTTACTTAATTTCCAAAAAATAGCACTTTTTAGATTTTGACAATTTCGAAATACGCCATTTTCTAAATAAGTTAAAATCACTCGATATGTATGATAGGGACTAAATAGGTTATTGGACAAGCACAAATTATTGTCGTAAAATGTTCTTTTCAAAAATAAAAAATAAAAACTTTCCCATATGATCCGACTTTTTGGCGGCCACTGTATAATTTTGATGTGTTTGTTTGTTTTTTTCAAAATCTGATTTCATTTGATAATACTCGTAGAATCAAGTTATTCAGAATTTTTCGTTTTTTCGTGTTCATTATTTCTTGTATCTACATTACGGGATTTGTATTGTCTAAATCTGGTTCTTTGTTCTGTTCGGTGGTTTTTGTTATCCCTTGAATTAAAGCATCTTAATTTTTAATTTTTACTTGCCTCGTCTAAAAGACGAAGAACGTATTGTAATTGATAAAAAATTACCTTCTGAGATTTCTTCAGATCTTCACTTCCAGGGTCCCTAGATATCAAAGAAACGTTTTTTTCAATTCCGTCTGTCTTTTGCCGGTATAACTCTGAAACTATTTTTTGGAGGAAAACGATACTTTGCATACATATTATATGTCTACCTGGCATGAAACCGAGAAAATTTCGGAGAAATATATACAGGGTGAGCAAATAAGAAAAATTAAATTCTTTCTATTTTTGCTTTAAACTCAAGACTTATTACTTAAATGAAAGTAATAATTTGCACATATCTCAGGTTTTTGCACTTGAACAAAAAAGGCATATTTAGACACAACATATAGGTACAGAGTGGGCACTAAAAAAAATGTTGCTTATTTTGCTTTTACTTAGACTCAGATCAAATCAGTAATTTGCACATAGCTCAGGCTTTACTCTTGACGAAAATGGAACCCAAGAGATACAAGATAAATGTTGTAAGAGTCAAAAAAGGGCAACAAAAAGTGTGTTCTGTTTAATACAGCCATGCACTGCACAGATCCGAGAGATCCTTCACGGATCAGTGGAAGAAACGCGTGGAACTGAAATCGCATTTGCAGGCGATGTAGTTCGAATCCCATTACCGGTAATGTTATTTGCAAGTTGATGCAATTCGCATTAGCAAATGTTTTCTTTTACTGTTTCAGTATTATTAGAAACGTGAAGAAACTTTTACCCCCATAATATTTTGATAACGTTCTCTTTCATTGAATTG
This sequence comes from Agriotes lineatus, assembly GCA_940337035.1. NCBI lineage: Eukaryota > Metazoa > Arthropoda > Insecta > Coleoptera > Elateridae > Agriotes > Agriotes lineatus. The sequence goes on along the minus strand of OW679194.1, from coordinate 67,844,747 downwards.
TTTCCTGTTACTTACAACAGCCGCCTAAAGTTCAGCATTTTTTTGAATAAAATCGTTAACATCTCCAGAACCGTTGGCGGTAGATCCAAACAACTTTATATTAAAATTATTAGCATTTCAATGGAAAACTCCTTGTAAGCTACCTAAACATAGAGTCTTCTATTTAAAAAAAGTAAGTTTGGGTCACCACTCTTTTTGACCTACCATTTATAATCATGTGATGTGCACCGCCTTCGTACCTCGTAGAATTTTTATATATTTGACTCAGATGCCCAATTTGTTTAAATGCCGAAATGAATTTGGTCAATACTGTAACTGAGCAAATTAATTCGGCAATGGGACGACTTTAGGTCTGAGTATTCCATTTCGGCAAGTGAGAGAATTCAGCATCTGACAGTACCTATATGTATATGATTTTCGACGACTGACATTGAAAGTAGATTTTTCTCACTGTCATTTGACAACAGAAAGTTGACATTTGCCGCTGAGCGTGCGTTTTCATCACTTTGCCGCTCGCCGAGTGTTTTGGGTTTTCGCATCCAACAAAATAGGTAGCCACGTCTGAATGTTACCTTGACAACGCCCGTCATTTGCGGAAATAATGGCGTCACATGTCATAGACTGCGCGAGTAATGTTAACTTGATTGTCAATTAATTTTTGCAATAAAATGAAATATGATTATTTTCCTTTAATAACATGCTCAGTCGTCGAAAAAATAGTATGTAAGTTTCGAGCTAAAAGTGCGCTTGCCGCTTTTGCATGATTGCTGGTTTCGGCTTCGCCTCAACCAGCAATATTCATGCGCAAGCGGCAAGAATGCACTTTCAGCTCTTAACATACAATATACTATTTTATGTCACTCTCGTAGTTTTAGAAATATCTTTGTTGCCGGCCCCTGTATAGTAGTCCATGCTTCGATTACCAAAATTCAGTGTTGGTAATTCTGTGAGCGTACGCCGTTACCGTTAATTTTTCAGTCTTCGTATTATGCAGCTTGTTCTGGTATCCATATTTTTCACTAAGATAATCAACACCATTGATCGCATGCCGTGCCCAGAAGAAGTTGATGCGGCTAGAATGGCTCGAATGTGGTCGCTGATCTAAATTTATACTGATAAGTATGATTTGAAGATGTGACCTCTTTAGCAGTAAGTATACCAAATTGACCAGATCATACGTTTAATATTTGATGAGCCCCCCAGGTAGTATACTTTTTAAGTAACAAACGACTTCCGAGATTGGACCGTGTCATGATTGAGATCGAAGAACTCAGTCGAGTTTCGCCTCTGACGTGGTTCACACGTTGAGTTACCGTGCTCTTCTGTCCCTTCCCTGCAAAGAGTTTCGCCTCTGGCGTGGTTAACACGTTGAGTTACCGCGCTTTTTTTTGCTTTTTTCCTCCTGATGAAGCCCCTTACGAAAGTGGGTGAAACGTTGAGTTCTTCGATCTCAATCATGACACGGTCCAATCTCGGAAGTCGTTTGTTACTTAATGACAATGGTCGTGAAAGCCTCAAAAATCATGTATACTTTTTATTCATAGAAATCCGAGAACTAATGAGAGCTGAAAATAAAATTATTTTCTACTTTGTAGTTCATTTAATAAAAGCAATTTAAAAATTAATAAAAATGTTCTTTATTAGTTTTTTTTCTATAAAAAATCCATGGTTTCGTATACATACTAACTATACTGAAAATAAACAATTTAGTTGCAACCAAATGTAAAAAAATCAGATTTTTTTCTAAAGAACAAGGATATGGTTAATGTAATATTTTTTACATGTACAGTCGCGTGCAAATAAATCTGAGACAGTGTTTTTTTCACATGCAGATTCAGTTAAGAATTGAAGAATATCTCCATGGATTTCCTACTATCAGAAAGAGTTACATTAAACTTTAACAGGTACTGAAACCCGTAACTCTCTCTGATAAGAGGAAATCCATGGAGATATTCTTCAAATTCTTAACTGAATCTGCATGTGAAAAAAACACTGTCCCAGATTTATTTGCACACGACTGTACATACGTACAAAAAGAAAAGAGCGCAACTAACTAATAACGATGGTTAAAAAACAAGATCATTTATAATGTGAAAAATAAACAAATATAAATATGATTCCTTTATTATTTATTTATCCCGATACGAGTTATACACATACGTTTTCACACGAACCCAATCCTTGTTTCTCAATAAATGCGAGTGTTTCTTAATGAGCTCTTGACATTCCTGTTTTTTTGGTGCTTTCTTCAGCTTGATATGTCGCTTGAAATGCTCTTTCACTACTGCAACTTGTTCTTGGGTCCATGCAGTTCTACCAATTTTTTTGCAAGCTAAAAGTGAAATATCTGTTAAGATATTTCTTTTACGAAAGCAATCGCAATGTTACTTACATTGTTTTATGTTGCCCGATGATGATGGTTGTGGAGATTCTGGCATAACATTACTAACAGTTGCTTCTTCAAGTTCATTCGCCAAAGGTGCTTCATCCTCACAATCGTCTGATTCTGCCAAATCAACTTCTGGATTTATATTGATTTCATTTAAGGATTTGCCCTTGTACTTGTGTCCAAGGCCTTTATCCATAAGTATCAACAGTTTTGATATTTTTGCTGTTTGGTAAACATCTTGTGGCAGTCTAAAATCAAATGATTTAAGCGATTATTCAGAATGCTGAATTAGTTAACACAATACAGATAAGTAGATTTGTCATTTTTAGAAAAACATTTTAATCTATACCTCAAATTATTTGTTTCCAATACCTACTTATAGAACTATATTTTAGCTATGAAAATTTCCATGGTTAAGTAACATTTTAATGATGAGGATAGATAAAGTGTTGCTTTATTCACTAGTGAATTAAATAGTTAATAATCCATAGCTACTAACAAAATGCATGCATGTTACCGGTGCAACTAGTACACATCCAGCTAATATGATTACTTATTTCAAAATTATTTATTCGATTTTAAAACTCATTTATATAATTAATTGTTGGTATTGGAAAACATTTTATATGCCACCCGTGAATAAAGAGATTTTATCCATTCGGGGAAATTATCGCACTCGGTGTTACCTGGTAATCTAGTTTTCTCCGTATGGATGAAATGCCTCTTTATTGAGTTGCACCATACATAACTATTATACGCAGAATAAAATATGTTTGCATGTAGTTTGTCACAAGTAATAAACAGAGCCTGAGTTCTATGAATGGTTAAAAATAAGGAATAACAGCATACAATTTCTATTTTAGCTTAATAAACACTTGTAATTGTAAATACTTACTTGTAATATTCATTGTGCGTTCTTTCGGTATGGCCCATAAAATGAGCAAATTGTTCGGTCTCTTCTCTGTTCATATTTAAAATTTGCATCACAGTGGCAATTTGTTTTCGTAATTTATTTGATGATATGTGTTTTGGATGTTGCAATTTAGCTTTATCGGCAAATTTTCTAATTGCTACATCACCTCTAGCCCAACGGTCGCTGTTAGGGTGTGCAAACAAATAAGGGTTATTTTGTGGTACTACATCTGTCGATTGTCGAACACCAATAATAACATTCATAAAACCTTGCAGATTTGGAGGAAATAAAATTACTATGGGTTTACTACCCTTTCCCCGGTTACAATTCTTTTGTAATGCTTTGTTAGCTGCTTCTCTGACTCGGACAGCGAATTCATAAATTCTTCCTGATTCACCGATGAAAAGTTGTTCAGGTATGTTTGAAGTTTTGTGTATTGTACATCTCCTATACGCCTTCTGTTATAAAGAATAGTCAATACAAGTGTTGCATCTACTAACTTTTTAAAAGCCGGGTTACTAGTAGGATTTTCTTGGATATTCAACAGCGGACCGACTTGCAACTTGATCAACGTAAACTTTAAACTTCAAAATGTCCTTGGTTAGGGGCAAGATCGTAGGTTTTTGCCACTTTATTTCGTTGAGGTTTTTTAAAGCCAAACTGCTTATTTCCGTCGTCCATTGGGAAGAAATCAATTCTTTGAAACGCTTTACTTCCTTCAGTTTACTCTCTGGGTCGATAAGTTTAATACTTGAATCTTGCTTTAGTATTAAACGCATAAGTATATCGCTGACCTGTTTCAACGATGTTCCTATATGAGCCGATAAACTGGGAGCTCTGTACGTTTTTTGTTCTGGATCATATCCACCCATATTCTTTGCACATGCTATCACCATGTCGAACATAGCAGGATCTATTACATCTATCAATTTGCAATTTGCGTCATTTTTAAGGCGCCTGAACTCTAGAAGCAGTCGACCCAACTCTCTCATTTTATTGGAGCATACCACCGCCATTTGTTTTCTGCTATGCTTTTTTAAATATTGTTCGCCAAAGTGGCATATTAAAGTGTCTGTTTTTACTACCAGACCTATACGATCCGCTCTCATTATATTAAAAACTTCTTCTTTGATGCGCAATTTGTGCAATGCATTATTGCTATCAGTTGCGCAAGCTATTAAAGTTTGTGAGGCTGATAGGCTTTTAATTTTTCTCGAATCTTTACTGATGATGGCAGCACCACATTTTTTGTAGTGGCGGACTAAAAACTTTTTAGAATATAATCCTTTGCAGTTTGCACATGGATATTTTTCATTTGATTTGTTCTTTGTTTGATAAATAGGTCTTACGGTCCCCCTTAAAAATTCCTCAAAGTGCCCTTCGTTTCGTAATAAACCTATCATTTGCTTTCGTTCTTTACTTTTCTTTGGATATTTTAACAATTCTTGGACTTTTCTACTATCTTCATGATTCCTTTCTAAATGCCGTTCAAAATTTGTAACTTCTAAGGCACACAATTTGCAAAATGTTTTTTTCTTTTTCCACCTCTTGGTACTCATTGCGAAAATCTAATGATTTTGTTTTATTTAAATATGCTACTAATTATTATTATTAACTTACATTTTGAGACAGCTCCGGTGAAACTTCGGATTCGGAATGCAATAAATTAGATGCTGATACTGCCGTAACCTGACCGGAAGTAGATGGAGCGTTCGTATATGTAGCGTCATTGACACTGATATTTTGCTGTTGATCTAACCAATTTTGTACATTTACATGGCCACTATTTTTTGTTTTATTTGTAGGGACCATCATTAGATCCAATTGGGATATCGCAGTGCATTGTTCAACACTCCCGCTATTAGAGCTCTAGTAAAGATAAAAACAAAAGTATTTTACATTTTGCTACTAGAAAATATATAATAGTTAACGGAGGATAGTACTACTAATTAAAAATTATAAATTAATGGTTAATCCACTAATGTTGACAGCCCACAATAAATAAATTCTAGCGGTTTTCTCATTGGTAGCTTCACCACCGCGGGTGACGTCATCGGTTGACTAGCGGCTCAAAAAGTCTAAATCAGGCTGTAGTAAGACGATAGCAAAGTGAAAGTCAGTTTTTTGATTCTTAGTAGTTTCATAGTTTTATGTTACATGCAATTAAAATTTATTTAAAAGGGGTAAATTGAAAATCACCTTAGAAAGTTAACGCTCTACTGCTCTAAAACTTTAAATATTTAAAGCAGCTAACTCAATACACGCAATCGTGAAGTGCTTAGAATATTATTTATTTCTTCCTCGTTATACATAAGAAATTGTTTTGGAGAAGAAAACAATTTAAAAATGATTGAAGTAGATCCGCTTATATAAAACCAGTTTCTTAGTCCACCGTATTTTTTTGAAATTTTTAAATTTTGACTTGAAGTTCGAATAAAACATGAAAAAGTAGAATAGGAATGTCTCAAGAACCAACCTCCTATATCGTAAGGAACATGGACAAAATGTCGAAAAAAAGTAAGTTTTTGTTGTACCAGGTGGCCATAAATATCTGATATCACATTACCTTTGGAATCAACACCGCTTTAGTGAAGTAATGAATCCAACTAAACTAACTGTTATTAATGTCATCACAACTAAAATTCCTATATGTCAAAAATTATTACAGATTGCAATAAGTAATGGAGTTAGAACAGGAGATTTTTATAATCGAGTGGTAGGCCAAACTGCACAATCCAGGGCACATTCCCCTCCTCTTATTGCATTTTATTACATTTATTTGTTCCTCACTTGTAAACATCAATTTATCAAGTCACTGTATTCACCTTGAAAATGTTTCTTAACTGGCTAGCCAGTAAATTTTTTTTTGTAATACCTACTTGTTAAATATTTCTTTAAGGACTGTTTACTACTGCGTAAGCAACCTCTTTACGGCCCGGCCATAAAAAGTGTCCGTAAAGAGCACGGCCTGCTAAACTGTGTGCCAAACGTCAAAGTGACGTTTGTCACAGAAATCCAGCAGCAAGCTAGCCTTCAACTCCACATAGAAGAAGGCGCAAAAAACTGCTATAACTCTTGAACATAAACTAAAATAACTTGCTCATTCAGAATCTTATCGTTTTTAGGAATATCTTCATCATTTTCTACAGATGTCATAAGTTACGAGCTGGTTACAACTTAAAACTGCTTACAACCATACACGAAATTGGAAATAACTGACATTTATAAACAACAGTTGCAACGTTCTACGCACTCTCAATCATTCTAAAATGTCATTAGACAAACCTAGCGTTTTGATGAAAATAAATTAGAAAAATATAGATATGACCGAATTGTATGTAGGTATTACAAAAACTATTGTACAATACACGTCCGTTAGGGCCTTTACTGCCTCGCCAGTATTATTTGACTCGCTCTTCGAGCTCGTCTCACAAATTCTCTGGCTCGGCAGTAAAGGCTATCCTAACGGACTTCTACTGTAAAATACTATACTGGCTAACCAGTAAAATTTTACAAGCGTGCCTATAGATAAATGATAGCGTGCAAAGCCAGAGTTGTCTTCCTTAGTATGCGTCATATTGATGAATTTAGTTGCTTGTCAGTTTGACATTTTGAATAAATGGTAAATTAGAGTTATTTACAAGTGAGGAACAAATAAAATATTCAACAATATACGCAAGGTAACAGATTTTACTGGCTCAAGAAGATGACTGGCGAGCCAAAGGCGAGCCAGTCTTATCCTTGTGTTCGCCAGTAAAAACCCACTTACCAAGCTAGTAATGTTAAATACTATACATAGGTACCAATACTTATTGTAAATGAAATATAATACTAACCCAACATTTATAAGTAGCTAATTCCATGGCTACCGGGATCTCAGATAATTCTGGCCACCCGGTATTAAGTCAAATTTTAAATGCTCTCTAGAAGTTCGACTGAAAATGCTAGGCTTATCATTTTCAACTGATTCAGCTTTATTAATTGTAAATAAAAAAGTTACAGAAGAAAACACATTTAACGTCTCTAATCAAGAAAGAGCACCGCAAAGAAAAACTCTTGCTAGACCGAATAACGGTTGATGAATGTTCATAATTATGCACAAAATAAGTAAACAACGTGAGAAGGTGCAAGCGCCTTAGCGATACTTCGGCACAGTATTGGAATGCTGTGGTTTTTGCGATGTGGTATCATGAATACAAACCGAAAAACACATACAAAGAAAAACAACCAATCTCGCCCACAAACTGTTCAGTTATTTGCAAATTAATTCTACACAAAGTGGCTTAGAAATCATCCTGATAAGTTATGGCGTTCTCGAAATAGCGGCTTTACACCCATCCGGCTAGACACCTTCAATAAACTGCATTTTCCGTTCCTTTCACGCCAAATCATTATATAATTTTGGTTTGGAAGCAATTGATTGAGCAGTTGCCGCAAAAATTTAAAATTAGTGAAAATGGTTGGATCCGAAAGTAATACTTCCGCAGATCGTGCTGAAGTAATATATCTTAATGTTTCTAATAAGACTGACACAGCCACACAAACGCTTAGTAAAATGGATTACATTAACTTGTCAAGAAAGAAATTACAGTCGGAAAGAATCGAACATGCGCTCAAAAAATAATTACCTTTTCCAAAATTGTCCAAAGAAAAAATTAAACTTGCAATCGGCATTGTATTGAGGTTAGTATTTATTTATAGGATCTATATCTTGCGTGTCATCTAAAGTCTATAGCTTTTATTTTATGTAAATGAACCTACTTAATCATTTTTAATTTTTATGTACTTCATTTTCAAATATTAAAATTTTCGGACTTGTATTTGAACCTATACAAATAACAAATTTATCTAAGATTTTTTCAGGTATTTACTGTAGAGAATTGTACTTGTATTCCAAAATACAAAATCATTTAGAAAAGTGGTACTTTTCTTCATAGCAAGGCATAGTTTAATTTTAAATGCACAATATTTCTTATGATTTGTAATGATTATAAAAAAATACATTTGTACAATACCTATACTATTTTATTTCGTTTAAATATATTTTTCTGTGTGCCAAACGTCATTGGTTGCGTTTAAAAAACGTTTTCCGCGTTTTAAAATATTGTATATCTTCCGAATAAAATATGAAAAAAAAAATCACTTTTGAAAATCACATAAATGTTATAGGGGTGCCAAGGAGTAGGAATTGCTTTATTTTACAAAATGCATTACCTGATTTTCATCAGATTTAGACGGCTGAAAATTGGGGTCGTTATCGGAGTCATCAACTACAGAGCTCACATCTGACAATGGTTGGTCGGTTAATTCTGGTTCTATAAAATGTTAAACCCTGTATGAATAATTTCCTAATATGCAACACAACAAAGTAAAACTTACCGTCATCATTACAAGGTTCACAATACAAGATTTTAGCCGCCTCTACCAATCTTCTACTTCTTGATTTATATAACTGGCCATCACTACATAAATTAATAAAAACATCGCAATCAAATTTTCAAGAAATAAGCTACTAATTTATTATCAATTTTGTAACTGAAAAAATACTCACCTCTTCATGTTGTCTCGTTTGATTGAAGACTGCAACATTTACGCAATCACAAATTTTGTAAAAGAAATTAGCACGAATGAATGTTAAATCATGGACTGCTCTATACCAAATAACTATTTTGTCGTCTTTCGTTGCCAAAAATAACCGTAGACTAAACGTCGTGCCGCAGGAGCAATTGATAAGACACGTCTGGAAGAGTGCACAGAGTAACGTTTCGCATATAGTTCTTTAAACTTAAAATGAACATTACAACTTTTACGTTTTAAGAGTTACATTTTTCAAGTACCGTGGCCCCAAGCAACTGCTAATATAATAGATTTTCGAAATATGACAATTCAGTTTTAAAAAATGATTGTGGAAGTTTTGTTGGTGGATTTTTCTAAGAATTGTAACTCATTAATTCTTAACTCAAATATTATATTGCAAGATTTCAGTAACTACAGTGCAACTGATTTTATTAAGCTATTTGTAGTAATATAGCTATGTTAGGTACCCACAAGAATTTATTAACACACGCAGAATGTCGACCGCGCGATGTTTAGTTACGTTATCACGTTCGCCGTGCCAAAATCCGAAAACAAAACGAAGCGCTACTTTTAATCCCTCGGCAGAAGGTGCAACAGAACGGCAACGTTGCTGGAGGTGAGTATGTCGATTGTGTAACACGGCGATATACAATGGGAGGCCACATTGTAGCAGTATAGTCGGAGCTGTGTTGCTATTTTGTGTGCACCATTTTTTTGTATATCTCAAATATCAAAATTCCTTACCCCTCTCTTGATGCTTCTGTTACGATAACCTTATTTAAGAGATTGATGAGGAATATACATGGAAAAACATGTTCCTTCACATGGAGGCGTGGGTGTCTGTCATATGTTCGGAGGCAAGTAAGATAGCCGTGCACATATATATATATATATTATAATAAATTATATATATATTATTATTGTGTTAATGTTATTATTATATTTTAATAAATTTATATCTAAAAATCTTTTGGTTTTGCTTTGCGTTATTTACTGCAACAAATTCCAACGAAAATGTTTTTACAATCTTATTGTGAAGTAGGCAAAGTTGAGTGAGTAATAAAGGTAATCGTTTCCAAGTAATCCCCAACTCCCAGGTAAATATGCAATTATGCAAATGAGATAGACCATGGTGCACAGATGAGACGAGCTATGTCCCCCCACTTAAATTTTTGTTGTGCCATCTGTGTGGGAATAGGATATTTTAAACAAACTTTGTATCCGCAAAATGGGGTTTGGGTCCCAGGTAACGACTGAGTAACTGGGAATATTTTTCTGAATTCGCGAGCGTTGCGCCAACTAGTGACCAATCATAGAACAATTTTCTCGACTCCGTTGTCGGCTATTACATTGAGTTATCTTAAGTGTAATTAATCAATGGTATTAGTTTCGACGTGTCTATGCAAAACATGTAATTGGTCATTAAGACAATAAACTATTAGTATTATTATTATTATGAAATAAACAATAACTAGTTCCCAAATTCATCCTTTAAATATTGCTTTTACATTTTGAGACAGCCTGTACTAGTAATACTAAAATATCGTTTCTGTAAAGAATTTATACATCTGTAGTGAATATAAAATGTATATTACAACTTATATAACAAAATTAAAATATAAAACAGTTTAACACATGTCCATCACAGCTTCCATTATATCATTTCCGGACACAATTCTATCACTGCACAGAATTATCGTGCCACCTGTTAAGGACTCGAGCAAATTGCAGGCAGCAATTTCAGCATAGGTCAAGCCGCCAATTACATAGATAAGCAGAGTGCGAGGCTGCAGTGGATATCCTCGTTCATTTCTAATGATCAAAGGCCCCAATACTTCCAACTTAGTTTTAATTTCATTCAGGGGTGTGTTACTTAAAAACAAACTGGCAATTTGTGAAATAAGTGGAATGTATGTTCCCCCAAACACATAACTGCAGCAAGTGGGGGCCTTCAAGTTCACTTTGCTGGGATCGCTATGTATCTGCTTAAGCTTGTTTGCATTTACATAGAAATCGTTTGTCAGGAGTTTCGGGAGTTTACTGACAATGTTGGGCAGATTCGGAAGGTTTGTGGCCGACGATGCTTCTTCTGGTAGGAATCCGGCTTTGACCAAGTGATTTTGTAGGAATCCGTACTGATGTCCGAATTCGTGTAGGTATTTATTCCAAAATGATCGGATTTCACTGTCAGACAGCTTTTGCGTTACTGCTATAAGGCACATTAGCCGTAGTGTGATCAGTTTGTTGTTCTCAGTAACTAGTACTTCCTCCAAATACGAATAATTTCCGTTTTTATTTTTGTTTTGAATAATAAATTGCTCGGCTTCCTTTTGATCTTCAAAACGATGACCCAGATTGTTTATAATTGCTTCCGCCGCAGCCAAATGGTTGGCAACAGCCTTTTTCTTTGACGCGGTTGCTTGAAGCTGCGTGGAAACATATTTCTTAATTTCGTCTAACGCCATCTCTTTTGAGCTTTCTCCTTCTGATCGCAGCGTCTTTGTTAGAGAACTTAAAATAGAAATAACTTCAGTAAAATATCGATTTTTAATGTCTCTATATACAGAGTCTCGATTGCTATCCAAGATAAACTGTACAGCTCCCTTTTCTATAACACGGTTGTATTTACTATCATATTCTTTTTTATCTGCATGAGGTCTGTAGTTGCATACACCACACGCTACTCCATACACTTCATTTAATAAAGCTGAATAAGTAGTAGGCGTTAAGAGCACACTAGGATAATCAATGTTGCGGTCTAAAAGAATAACAGCTCCAAAATCGGAATCTAATTTATCGGTGTCTACAAGACTATCATATAAAATATCTAAATGTTTAAGAACGGCGTTGGAATATTGTCCTAGAGCAAGACATAACTTCGGCCTTCCTGTTACAAAACCTAAGTGCCATAAACTTTTTGCATAAACAGGCAACAATGACAAATCCTGCCTTACATATAAGGTGTTATACAGGTATGGCATCTCTAAGCTTATGATTCCTGTATCCAAATGAATAGGTTGCCATTGAAATGAATAAAGTTTGATTATTGCTCCTCCTAGGCCCAATTCTTCTAAAATTTCTTCGAAGGCATATAAATATTTAGGAATTACAACTACATGATATCGGTCCGCAACTAACTTTTCAGGATCCAATTTCGAACGAATCTGATCTAGAACCTGTCTGAAAACTGCAAAGCTTGTGTAGATTATGTAAAAGAGAGGATTTTGGGAAACCGGAGCAGCCTCTTCCAACTTGAATATTTTTTCAACGCTGTTTGCTCTACAAATGAAGCAGTATTAACACAACGTTTAGTTTCAAAATCTACTCACTTTAACCATCTAACGCCACAAATTCTTTCTAAAGGTTTAATTAGCGAAGGTTCTAGGATGAGATCTTTCGGTCCTGAGTAACTATTCAATATTTTCGATAGTTGCGATTTCGATATTTCGGTTAGCGACGATAACTTTTTGTACAGCATGTTTAAGTTAAAAGCAACATAACATCGCGATACCGTGATTGTTGTTTCTGTTGCATAGATAATTTCTGTTGCTATCGCTTTTTTTAGGTTATGTAAACTGAACAACTGAAGCAAAACTTTAATGACAGTAAATTCAATGTTAGAAAATTTCGATGTAGGAATCTTGTAGTTACATCGAACGAAAAATGATATAGGCCATTCAGTACACACAAAAACATTTAAATTTTGTTGAAGTTGGTATATTTGCATACAGCTTTTTTACTAGGGACTCTGTAGTCTGTATTTTGTTTTGCAAGGGTTTCCACACCTGCATCAAGGGGAGTTTAGATTTAAAAATCTGGTGTGATACACTCACACAACTTCCTTTTACAGTGATCTTATAATTAGTCAAAAATTTCATTTTTAATTTTTAACCATTTGTTAAAAATTTTCAAAAATTACAAATTCTACAAAAACGGTACAAAATCGAGTGTTAGTTGAAGAGACAAATTTTCTCTAGAATTTTAAGGTGAATTCAAAAATGTAATAATATACCGGGTGTTTTATTTAAAATAGGAGTTAATAAAAAAAATAGAAAAAAAACAAAAGAAACCCACTTTAGAAGTATTCAACTGGAAAATCACCTATCTCACATCAATACACATTAAAAATATAAGAAAAATGTAAAATTTAAAAAATATCGTTAGAGCCGTTTTTGAAAAAATCGAAAAAAACTGAAAAATCACAAGAGTAAACACCTACTTCCGGTTATGCGATTTTCTTCAAAAGCTTGCTGTCTCATCTACATAGTACACAAAACTTATATATGAAGTTTCAATGCCATACCTCTTTTCGTTTTTGAGATATTCTGTTCACAGACAGACAGACAGACAGACAGACAGACAGACACACAGACACACACACACACACACAGACAGACCAATGAAAAAAAATATGTTTTTTGGGATCAGGGGACTCTAAAACGTGAAGATCTGTTGAAAACTCAATTTCGAATTTTTGGGGTGAATCCAATACTTCCTTTATAGTACTAAAAGGAAGTAAAAATGACAAAGACAATATTTCTGATTATGTCAGTGTCAAAGTACTCAAAGTAGAAGTTCTGCAAATTCTCCCCTGAACTATTATAAAATGTAATAAAAATACCTATTAATAAACGGTACGTCAAGAGTATCCAACACAATATTTGTATAATAGTCTTAAAAGTAGTTATTGCTATGTACTTGCACTGGGAATGTAAACGAAAACACTGTAATTGTAGCGTACTTGTGCCTTTATTATTCTACGTCGGAAAACATGTGGGTCGCCGGTTACAATCTTAACCGACGCCAACCCCCAAACATTAACTAAAACTAACTGCACTTGTTGCTTACTAAAAGGCTGGCGTAGAGTAGGTACCTATATAATAAGTAGGTACTCTAAATGATGCTAGAGAGCTAGAGACCCTGTATCTTACTTTATATACAGGGTCTCTAAATGATGCTACAGTGACTTTATATGAGACAGTGGCGACAATAGAGTGTATTCTTTTTATTGGTCGCTCGAATCGGCCGCCATTAAGAGGCAAAATTTGTTGATCTTTTGTTTGTTTATACCAAATCGAGGTTAGCAGGTTAAGTTTTGCGTCAGTTTGTGTCAACTTCGAGGTTAGCAGGTTAGATTTTGCGTCAGTTTGTGTTTGTGTTTGTAAATGATGCTACAGTGCCTTGATAGAGACAGTGGCTACAATAGGCACAATTTGCCACAAAATTGCAGCCAATGGCCTACTAACTTCAATAAATTGAACGATTTTGAATGGTCATGGTTACACAACGTATATATAATGTGTTGGTGGCACTGTAAGTCTATGTCAAATTCGAGGTTATCAGGTTAGGGGTTGCGTCAGTTTTGACACAAACTGACGCAAAATCTAACCTGCTAACCTCGAATTTGACACAAACTGACGCAAAACCTAACCTGCTAGCCTCGATTTGGTATAAACATACAAAAGCATCAACAAATTTTGCCTCTTAATGGCGGTCGTATCGAGCGACCAATAAAAAAGAATAGGTACACTCTATTGTCGTCACTGTCTTATATAAAGTCACTGTAAATGATGATAGAGATCCTGTATATAGTTTACTAAGAGTTGGGCAAACAGCCTGATTTGACATACATTTTTGATCCAAATTAGATATTTGACATATGTCGAACAAAGAGGTTATGGGAACCAATCTTGCTAACTTGCTGTTGATGGGAGAGTTTTCAGAGAATTGATCATTCCCGGGATCTCTAGAACCGACTATTAGGAATATACGGCCAATTTAGTCAAGATTTATATTTGCATGTGTGAAACTATCGGTCGTAACATGTTACAAAATATGTAAAAACGGCACTTTTATCACGTATGCCGTGCAACACGTGATCCAAACCAATCAAAATGTATCCCGTTGTTTGCTCAACTCTTAGTAATCTATATACAGGGACTCTAAATGATGCCAAACTATATCGCCATTTAGCGACGAACCACCGCACTGGGCGGAAAGGTTGTAGCAGCGTACATATATCAAATAAGTAGAGACACTCATGCCAAATGTTGAATCCTGTCTAGAAGTCTAGAGTGCCTGGGACAGTAACTCGGAGGGGGGGGGGGGGATTTCTAAATTTTACTAGCAGATGGCAGCTACCAATCATATGTGATCTTTGAATAAATAGGAGGGAGGAAGGAGCGTACGTATCTCAACTGTACAACAGCTACCGGGACGGAAGTAGCCATCTTGAAACCCCACGAGTGATTCATAAGCTGTCATTATGGTTAGTTGCGCGGCTTGTTGTTGTTCACAAACCAAGAAAAATTCAAGTGCTGTAATAACATTTCATCAGTAAGTATAAGTCTATCGATATAATAAGTTAATTAGGTAAATGAAGAAAAGTTTTGACATAGTCGAATGCAGGCTTTCACGGCCGTTGTCCATAATGATAGGTTCTTCCGGGCTATGCCGTGGTCGTCGATTTGAACTTGACGTTTCGCTGCTCATGCTGTCAGCTTCTTCAGAAGTTTTCTAAAGACTGATGTTGGTGCCTTTTGCTCCTGGTTATATACCGAGGAGTCGTTACGGTTGGTTGCTCATGTAGATCTTGTATGTTTTTCGGATTTGTCGTTTTTCCGCTTGGTTGCTCACGTGAAACTTGTTTATGGATGGATTGGTTTTGCAGAGCTACCTTCCATGTGTTACTAAGGCGATAGCCGTCTTCTCGATTGAAATTGTTTGGATTTTTAATAATTTCTAGGGATTCCCGAATAACACGAGGGAAGTATTTTTTAGTTCTAGCTAGAATGTTTACGGAGTCGTAATTTATTCTGTGGTCCCCTGGTCCTAATAAGTGTACTGCGATGGCTGATTTCTGTATGTTTCCAAGTCGTGTGTGGCTCTGGTATTCTTTTATTCGACATTGGATGCTTCTTCCCGTTTGTCCGATGTAAGATTTGCCACAAGTACATTGGAGCTGGTAAACGCCTTCTGTCTGTAGTCTGGACAAAGAATCTTTGTTGGAGGGGATCAATTGTTCGACCTTTCTTATTGTACCATAGCGAACTCCAATGTTCTTTTTATCTAATACCTTTCTTATTCTGTCGATCAGTGGCGTAACTACCGAGGGGGCAAAGGGGGCAGCGGCCCCCGGGCCCTGAACTTCAGGGGGCCCAACGGGCTTCCTGAAGTTTAAAGCCCGGCAGGTCCAAACTCAGTCCCTTATAAAGTTTCAATGAGTTCGAGAAAAACACTCGCTATTGTTCATTTTGCTTTGATGTTTCTGTTTATGAATTCAAAAAAAAAAAAAATAATTGAAAAATGATAACCAAAAATGTTTTGGCAAGAATAGGACTTACACTTGGCAATTAAGAGGCCCGGTGAAGATCACCGCCCCCGGGCCCAAAATTTGAAGTTACGCCACTGCTGTCGATTACTCCGGCGATGAAAGGAAGGCAGGCGTAATTAATAAGTTTAGCTTTAGATTGTATTGTAGCACCGAGGTATTTAAACCTTTCTACTTGTCTTACTGCGACATCTTCATTTATTAAGCCTTCATATTGTGCTTCCGAGTTGATTACTAAATAGATACTCCGTTTTCTCTAATCTTATGCTAAGGCCCCATTCATCGTAGCACCGATGTAATCTCCTTATCATATATTCCAAGTAGAACGCATCTAGTGCTGTTACAACAATAGTACAATTCTAGATTGTCACATTTAAATACTGTGCGGAATATCAGTTTTTTAGGGCAATAGATGATAAAATTTCACCCGCTTGCGACGTTAATGAATTATTTGACACTGACAATTTACAATTATCAGATTTGAAAGGTTTTATTTTTTTCCATAACCAAATGAACAGGTTCTACCAACCTCTTTGAGAACAACTTAGAAGTAACTAAATATTTTGCCTGTTAATGGCGGATATTCGCGTCGACCAATAGCGGCGAAGACATCCCAATGGCCACACTGTCTTGTATATAGCCACTGTAGTATCTAGTACTATGGAGCGTCTGTTGAGAGGTATTGGATAAAATTCATTATTGGGTCGACCATGATTGCTCAAAAATCAATTTCACATGTGACAAATTAAAAACTCAGTACGTTTAATTTTAAATAATATTAAGCTGCCTACAAGCTGCTCGCTAACAGTAGTATTCCTTTCAAATTTAGCGCACATTTGTGGGAGGGATTTTACGGAATCTGTTCGTTAAAATTAGTATATCTAGAAAAAATGATTAAGATATATAATAACACAATAATATAAAGTAATGTAATTTATCATATGTAGTATTGATGGTAAATGCACACATACTTTTTAAATAAATGATGTCGTTTTTGAAAATTTTATTTGAGCACAAACAGTAACCTGACCAGTTTGAATGTATTGCCAACATATCAGCGTTGAAAACCCTAACCACTTAAACGCAATCTCGGTTCTTTACATAACCACAAAAAGTTTATAGTTTGTTTCGTTTTGCAATCGTTACCAGTTCCTTTTGCAACCGTTACCAGTTCGTTCGTGATTGCCTAAGCGTTTATTTAAAGTGTACTTGAATTTAATTCTCAGCCTGTCTGACCATCTTCACGACAATTCCATTAAGAAAACAAACTTACAAAGATGGCCCCAAAGTGCTTGACTGCTGAACAATTTAACAACTTTTTGAAGGACTGCCGAGGTTTTGATCGCGTTCTAGAAAAGGTAGGAGCTTCGTGATGGTGTTATAAAGCAAGACCACATGGTAATGCGATCAATTTCAGGTAAAAGTAGTTAAGGCCGAAAATGGAACCTGCGTAGCCGAATTGAAGGTGGAGGACGAGCATTCTAATGTTATGAAGAGGTTGCATGGCGGTTTATCTGCGACGTTGGTGGATTCTGTTACGTCTTTCGCTCTTCTTACTTACGAGAAATGTGCTGGCGTCCACAGCGTATCTGTTGATCTGCATATCACGTACGGAGTTTTATGTATTTATATCATTATTAGCATATTCAGAGCAAAGGTGTTAGGTTAGGTTTGGGAAACTGCAGTGTTTTTCACATACATTAGCCCATCATTGAATATTAACTGATTTCTTTAAATTTTATGTTGACAGATATGTGAAGGGGGCTCCAGTAGGTGAAGAGATAATAATCGAAGCCCGAACTCTAAAGACTGGAAAAACACTGGCGTACCTAGAATGCGAAATAAGAAACAAAGCAACTGGAGAGCTGTTGGTTAAGGGAAGCCAAACCAAATTCTTCATGCAGCCACGGGAATAACCAGCGAGCTGAGCTAGCTAGATGGGTTTATTCTTAAGTGGAACGTTTTACGAGTATATTTTTATAATCATAATTTAAGGCAAGGTATTATCATTCTTATGCTATTGTGGGTTCAACCTGTAATGTGTAAAATGTAATTGCGGGGTAATCTGCTTAATGCCTTTGTAGTATTAGTATTATCACATCATTAGTTCGGAGTAAGTGTAAGTATATGCATTTATGTGTTGTATAGGGTTTTTGTTAAATAAATTCAAACTTGTGTTTACTTTAACCTTATGATTGATGCTGACGTGTGAGTAAAAATACATTCTCAGTACCTGGTACATGCCTAGACCTTGGCCATAACATACAAACTACATTATAATTTGAAAATCAATCTTGGTGTAGTAACCGAATTAAAGATTGATGATTGTATGGTTATTGCAACATTTTCCGTTCATATCAGATAAGACCACTTCTAATTCCATACAATAATGGAGTGAATGTATTACCTATTTATAGGCGTGCAAGAACTATTCAAATACCAAAAATGTATAGGACTGTTGAAATGCGTAGCTAGGTAGGCACATTATCTCACTGCAAAGTTAAAACAATGTTCTGAGTGGTGAATAAGTGCATCATTAATGCAAACTTGCAGTAAGTACTGGTTGTAGTAAAGAAATAAAAACAATCATAACATAAAGGGGATAGTCCATGGCACGAGTTTCTGATTCAAGACTAAATTTCCGTGTATTAGTTTTTTGTTATTAGGCAACTGTTTTACATTAAACTTCTTTTGTACTTAAATTTAAAAAAAAATTGGACAAACACATGGAAACGGACACTATAAAAGGCAAAAATAACAAGGTACAAAATAATAAAGTGACATTAATTATGACATGTGGAATGTCCGTCAAAGGAAAAAGTTAACAAATTTTTTCGGAAATGACGATACAAAACACATTTTAGTTATGCAAGAGACAAAATAAAAAGGAAACTGGATATCTGATTATGGAGATTTTACATTCATTAATAGTCGAAACCAGATTCATTGTAAACAAATTTACACCCTGTATATACATATACTTCTACCGAGTGACTATAAATGATTGGGATTTTTTTTCTTAGGTTGGCACTGTTTATCTTGGTGGCACTGTAAGTCTATGTCAAATTCAATGTTCCCAGGTTAGTTTTTGCGTCATTCTGTGTCAAAACTGACGCAAAACCTAACCTGCTAACCTCGAATTTGACATAGACTCTCAGTGTCACCAACATAAACAGTGTCAACCTAAGAAAAAAAATCTCAATCATTTATAGTCGCCCGGTAGTATAAATCATATATAAAATCTGTCTCAAAAAGAATGTGACACCAATTGGACATACATTCCTTCGTTATATTAAACAGAAAGTTTCTCCTAAGAAGTACGATTTTTTATTTTTAGGTTAATTTTGACAAATGTAATGATATATATAATAATTGTGTATCACGTGAGTTTAACGTTTTATCAGGAGTTCCACAGGGCTCTAACCTAGGGCCATTACTGTTCCTGATCTTAATTAATGATCTACCCGATGTAATAACCTATTCTAAATGTCTACTGTTTGCTGATGACTTTAAAATTTATAAGAGTATATCTTGCATTAACGACTGTCAATTATTACAATTTGACCTTGAAAAAATCTTTCAATGGTCTGTTGTAAACCGCCTTTCATTTAATATAAATAAATGTGCTATAGTTAGCTACACTCGCAAACAATCAATAATAACCTTTAACTATACACTTGATAATCAGAATGTTTGTAGGAAAAACAATATAAACGATCTGGGTATACAGTTTGATAATCAACTTACTTTTAACTTACATATTCTTCACTGCGTTAACTCAGCTTATAGACAACTTGGATTTGTTATACGGAACGCCAGATCGTTTAGTCAAATTCACTCCCTAATTTTGTTATATAATATGTTTGTGAGACCACACTTAGAATATGGATGTGTTATTTGGTCACCATATTACAACAATTATAAGAATTTAATAGAAAAGGTCCAAAAAAAATTACGCTTCTTGTATTTCAAAATGCATGGGGTCTATCCTCTCTATCTACCCTATACTGAATTGCTTCAAGAGTCTAATTTCTTAAGTTTAGAAAAAAGAAGAGCTTTGCAGTCATGCATATTTATTTTCAAATTAGTGCGATCGGCTGTAGATTGTGATACCCTTTTATCGGAGCTGCATTTTCATGTACCCTCACACAACTCTAGGAATACCTTTGTTTTTTCAATACCGAATTACAGAACGAATTATGCCTATAATTCGCCAATGTTGCGTATGTGTTCGATTTATAACAACTTTTCGGAGATAGATATTTATCACGGCAGTTTAAAACAATTTAAGTTTTATGTAAATAGAGCAATAGCTCGTTAAACGGATGCCATTTATATTTTATTTAGAATTATAATAATTTATTTTTTTTATTTTTTTTTGCACGTACTTTAGCAACTAGTTAATATAGATCTTTTTTCCTTTAATTTGCGAGTTTGTAATATATTTATTTAATATTTATGTCAACTATAGTTATAGGTGATTTTCGTCTCTGGTACCCATTCTTACTTGTTTGCTTTGGCACTACCATACAATCTAACTAACTAATTAATACCTTACTGTATGTATTGTACGAATTATGTATATTTTGTTTAATAGTAGCCTGTAATTGGTTGATCTGTTGGCTACTTCCTAAAATAAATAAATAAATAAATATCGATCTCAACTTTGGCACACGTACTATTATCTAGTGCACTAACACTAATGGAACATTTTTCGTAAACTAGACTTGACAGTATGGCACACTACCTATGTTTAATAGCTATTTATGCAACACAAGTGCTAAAAGTCGACGTTTAAGCGTGAGACATGAAAATTATGAAACGAAGCCGAAGGCTGAGTTTCATAACATGTCTCGCGCATAAAGGACTTTTAGCACGCGTTGCATACAATATTTTATCCACGACCTTAATTTTACCGTTATTAATCCATAAATATCGATTTAAGAAAGGTTCGCATCTGCGACACTTTTAATTTATGTCATAATGAACAGTAGGCTACGCCGCGCGGGCGATTGTTTGGCCACGCCCGTGCTATCAAGGTGAGTTACAAAATGTAATTATTGATACTCCACATATGACTGTATTCATTACCTAACGCTTTAATTATTTAAAAAACGCTTTACCTGTAACGCAAGAAGCAACTAGAATAACCTTACAACTTCACTTCCAGTTCGAAATTGTAGTTTAACCTCACTTCACTTTTAGCCCGTGTGCTAAAAGTAAACAGCTGATTTCTTTAAACACGGTAAACTATAAAACGTCACTTTTAGTGAAACAAGCTAGCGCTAAAAGGCCTACTTTTAGTAGTGGTCGTAGATAAAATATTTTTTAGCTTTAATTTGTTATCTGTAACATTTTTTAAAATTTTAAGTTACTGTTTTATACATATGTATAAGGGAAATTAAAAAGCGTAAATAAGGTATTCTTGGTTCATATGCGTGAAAGCAGTAGTCATTAAAACATGCAATTATCATGTAGCCATGATCACAAAAACAATGGATAGTGATCGTAATCTAGTAAATAAAGATAAATCAATTAATGACTATGGTAACAGATTTTTTTTCTTTCTCTGAAGTAGTGTATGTGTTCCAGTATTTTTCAAGAAGGAAGAAGGAGAGATTCTCATGAGTGTTAAAGGGAAAACTTGTGAAGCAATGAAAAATCCTTCAAAAGAATAGAAAGGATTTTGAAAGATGCCAGTGCATCATCGGAAGAAAATATTGATATGGTGAGATTGAAATCGCCCGAAAAATAGCATCGGAGAAAACATCCTGTAAGAGATTTGGAAGATTATGAGAATTATGATATTCGGCAAATAATCTACAATTTTCATAAAATAGAAGACCGTGTCACTATTAAGGCTTAATGCTAAAAATTATTGACAGATTTAGCATGGTGTAATCCAGTGCCTTCATTGAAAAGAATTGTTAAAGAAATTGGCTTTAGATGGAAGAAAACGCAAAACAACAGAACATTTTAAATGGAGAAAAACGATATCCATCCAAAAAGAATAGAATACCTCCAAAATATCAAATAGGCCGATTGTCTTTTTGGATAAAAGCTACGTTCATAGTAGCCATGCAGAATCAAGAAGTTGGAGCTACAATAGCAACGAAGGGTTGCTCTCAAATATTGTGAAGGGTCATGATTCACGCAGGCGGCGAGATGAGTTTTATTCCAAACTGTTTATTAACATTTAAATCTGGGACAAAAAGTGGAGATTACCACGACGATATGAATGGTGCCAATGACGAAAGATGGGTAAAAGAACGCCTTGTTATAGACAACGCCGCATATCATATCATCATCATCAATCAGCCTAGTTGCGTGCACTGCTGGACATAGGCATAACTTTGCCACTCATTTCTATTTTGTGCCGCTTGAATCCAATTTGTCCGGATACGTCTTATGTCATCGGTCCATCTCGTTGGGGGTCGTCCTCTGCTTCTATATGCCTATAGTCTCGGCCTCCATTCGACCATTTTTTTAGTCCACCATTCATCTGTGACTCTGGCAATGTGACCAGCCCAGTTCCATTTCAAGGATGTTATTGTCTTTACTGCATCGATAACGCTTGTTCTTCTTCGTATCTCCACATTTGGAATCCTGTCTCGGAGAGATATTTCCAACATTGACCTTTCCATCGCCCGCTGGGTGACACGTAACTTATTTATAGATTTTTTGGTTAAGGTAAGTTATTAGAATATGCAACAATATTCAAAGCTTACATCTAGTGTTTAAGTTACTTGTTTTACTTCTTAAGTTCGTAGTAGACGCCGTTTTTACGTTGTTAGAATATAACCTGTGTAATCAACCGCTTTTAGTTAGTTAAGTAACTGTGTAATACTCGTTCTTTAATAATAATAATCGGTGCCAACCTTTCGAAAGAAACTTGAACCAAAAAGCATCAAGCTAATCCTAGTTGGCTATGACAATGAGTCTACAAATTATAGATTATTTGACACTACAACGAAAAGAATAAAAGTGTCAAGAAATGTGACCTTTGATGAACAAAATCAAGTTGTCGAACCTAGAATTAATACTATTCTAATTCCATTTGAAAAAGAGGAAAATGATAAAGTAGAAAAAGGAGCAGCAAATCAATTCAAAGAGGAAATTCAAGAATATAAGGAAAAGGAAATTCAAGAAGAAAGTAATGAAAGATATAATTACAGACCTCGACACAACCTAAACAGACCGAAACATCTTCAAGGGTTTGAGATGAACCTCGTTGAAGGTACTCCTGAAACTTTCGAGGAAGCACTAAACTCTGAAGATTCTAATCAATGGAAAAAGGCAATAAAAGAGAAGCTAGAGGCTTTAGAAGCAAACAAAACGTGGGAGCTTGCTCCATTGCCAAATGACAGAAAAACGATTGGGTCAAAATGGGTATTCAAAGTCAAAAGATCACCAGATGGAGAAGTTACTCGGTTCTAAGCAAGGTTATGTGCAAAAGGTTTCCCTCGAATGTATGGAATCGACTACACTGAAACGTTCGCACCACCAACAAGGTACGATACAATTAGAATCCTTCTGGCACTTGCAGTTCAAGAAAAACTCAACGTAGTGCAGTTTGATGTAAAAACGGCTTTTTTGCATGGAGACTTAGAAGAGGAATTGTACATGGAACCTCCTGAACGAATGGAAATCAGTGACTCCGGTTTAAAGTGTAAGTTGCTTAAATCGTTATATGGACTAATGGACTTAAACAGGCCCCGCGCTGCTGGTTCAAGAAATTAAGTGAATTCTTAAACGCTCTTGGTCTTAAAGAATGTGAAAGTGACAAATGCGTTTATATCGGTAAAATTGACAATGAAAAGGATATACTAGTTCACTATGTAGATGATGGACTCATTCTTGCTAAAAATGTAAACATTCTTAACAAAATAGTAAGAGCAACAAAATGAATTTGCAATTACTACTAGTGAACCCAATTATTTTGTAGGTTTAGAGATAATGAAAGAAAATTTTGTATTTGTACGCATAGCTAACTATATCAAAAAATTAACAGAACGTTTTAATATCTCTAATGTAAAACCAACATATGTACCTGCTGATCCAAATTCAATTCTCTTGTCAGCTGATAATAATGATACAAATATAAAACATTCTGTGAGGCTGTTGGCTCACTAATGTTTGCTGCTATTACAGCCCGTCCTGATATTTCATATGCTGTTAATATTGTAAGCAGACATCAGAATAATCCTTCAAGTTCTCATTGGAATGCTGCTAAAAGAATTATCAAATATCTTAAAAATACTGAAAACATAGGTATTATGTATGCCTTTAATAATGAGCCAATGATTGGTTATTCTGATTCTGATTTCGGAAATGATGTTGATACTAGACTCTCTACAACAGGATATGTATTTAAAATGAATGATGGTGCTTTAACATGGAACAGTAAACGGCAACAAAGTGTTTCCCTTTCGACCACTGAGACCGAATTTGTTGCTGCATCGGAAGCCTCCAAGGAAGCAATGTGGCTAAAACAAATACTTAGTGAAATTAGTGAAAAGGCAATTAAATCCTTGTGTTTGTGTGTGGACAATCAAAGCGCTATAAAATTAATCAAAAACCCAGTTTTTCACAAGCGTACCAAGCACATCGATATAAAATATAATTTCATTAGAGAAAAGTATGAACAACGATGTTTAGACATTAAGTATGTTTCAACAGATAACCAACTTGCTGATATTTTCACTAATAAAGCTCTGCCTAGAGTTAAGTTTGAAAAATTTAGAACTGAACTTGGAATGATCTCAGCTTAATTTGTTGAAATAGTTTTTGAATTTTGTTATGTATATTGTAAGCTATGAATACGTGGGAGTATTAGAATATGCAACAATATTCAAAGCTTACATCTAGTATTTAAGTAACACTGCTCAAAAAAATTAGGGGAACACTTTTTTGAACGCGTATAAGTTTTCCAGCAAATAACGGAAGCAGGATATTTTCTTGTTATCCTATTCTCTAGACTTGTATTGACAAAGTGCAAAAACAATTACGGTTATTCGTTTGCTCGTTTTCTTCGTAGACGCCAAAATGTATAGAAAGTCTCAAAACAAAGTGGTTTTTGACCACAAAGCAAACATCCGAAGCTCATCAAATTAGTCATTGGACACAGGATACGTCAGTTTTAACTTTTTCACTGTTTCTAAGTTCAAAATGCGTTATTTAAGTGACATTGATGTCGCGAGGGCTGTTGCTTTGCTTGAAGATTATCGATATATGCGGTATGTACCAAACCATCTCCAATAACCTCCATCTGTTATCTGCAGAGGATGGCATGGGTACCGAGAAACGGGTAGACATTCCAGGAGAACTGGACAAGGCCGTAAAAGAAAAACTACCCCTCGGGACAACCTGTATATTGTGAATTCTTGTCTTCGCCGACGAACTGCTACTGCTCTTGAGTTACAAAATCTACTCCGAAGTGCCACCGGTGTAACAATTTCCGATCAGACGGTTAGAAGACGACTCAAAGAAGTCAATCTGACTTCTCGCAAGGCTGTGCGAGCTCCTCGCTTGACCAGGAATCACAAAGTTATCCGTCTAAACTTTGCTCGTGAACATGTGCAATGGCAACTTCGACAATGGAGGTCTGTGCTTTTTACTGACGAGTAGCGGTTTTGTCTAACTCGTTGCGATGGTCGTATACGAGTGTACAGACGTCCTGGAGAGCGATACACTGCGGCGTGTATACAGGAAGTGGACCGATTCATAGCTGGATCGGTCATGGTTTGGGGTGGCATCAGTATAGACGGTCACACCCACTTGGTTGTCGTTCCCCAACGTCTCAATGCACAAATTTATGTTGAGACGATTCCTCAAGAGCATGTTGTGCCATTTGCCAACAATTTCGGCGATGGGTTCATCCTACAACAGGATAATTGTAGATTACATACCGCAAATTTAACAACAAATTTTCTCCAGGAACAAGAAATCCAGGTGATGGGGTGATCATCCATGAGTTCGGACTTAAATTCCATCGAACACGTTTGGGATTTATTCGACAGGCGTATTAGGAAGCGTCCTGCTGCACCTGAGACTCTTCAGGGGTTGGGCGAGGTCCTTGTGGAAGAATTGTGAAATTTACCACAAGACATGTTAAGACGTCTTATTCGCAACATGCCTCGACGATGTGACGTTGTCACTGATGATAATGGAGGGCACACGCGCTACTAAAACTCGGTATTCGAGCGCTAACAGAATTTCTAATACATTTTAAGTGATAAATCACATTTCGATTTTGGTAGTCTTCTCAATGGTTTGGTGTTACTCAAGAAAACCGTTAATTTACAGCATATTTATTGTTTGTATCTTGTTAAGTAATGTTGAAACAACAATATACTAACGTTGATACTTGCGTCTGTATTTAATTTGAAAATTTCTGCACAGCTGAAAAAGTGTTCCCCTAATTTTTTTGAGCAGTGTACTTGTTTTACTTCTTAAGTTGGTAGTAGACGCGGTATTTTTGTTGTTAGAATATAACCTGTGTAATCAACCGCTTTTAGTTAGTTAAGTAACTGTGTAATACTCGTTCTTTAATAATAATAATAGCTGTCGCACCGTTTAATAAATTCGTTTATTAAACCCAAATAACATAAGTGTTTCAGTTTCATATGTCATCACTTGCAAGACCAAGACGATCTATATTGTTCCAGGCCATGACACTGGGCCTATAAAGTGACCTTTGGAATGGCCTACCACAATTTGGCAACATGGCTTCACCAACCTTTAACAAAAAATTACTAGTTTTGGTCACTAAATAAACAATCTGTCAGTGCACTACCCCTGTCATTGTGATGCATTCCAGTTGAAAAAAAATCTATAAAATCACTGCTATTTACATCGCAGTATATCACTTCATCGTAATCTTTGATTTAAAAACAATTCCTAAAGGGTAGGTACCTAATTCTCCATTGCAAGTAAATTGCTACTAATTTTGACTGCATCTACAACAGTAATTTCTTTAAATTAACTTGTCTGGAAGCTCGTGATATTGCATTCAGAACAAGTCTTTTAATCTTATTACCTTCTATATATGCTCTTTTAAAGTGCTTTTCACACACAACACTAGCCTTTCCAATCTGCCAGTTCTCTAAATGCAAAATGTCTTTCTATTTTTGTGCCACTGTTTCATTAGATGGAAACTTGAACACGCTAACATATGGAGCAACTGATGAAGCGTAAGTTGACTTGCAGCTTGGTACGTAAACTTCAAAGGCATTTTTGGAACTTATATGACCTGTCTTGTGAAAATAGTTTTTAATATCAAATATATTTCAAACAAACAAAACTTAGTGTGTCTTGGAATGGCCTAGCACACAATCTGGCAACAGAGCCAGTGTCATGGCCCGGAACAATATAGACCGCCTTGGTTATACCCATGTTGTCCCAGTTTATTTGTTTGCACATATATTCGAGTAGTGCCGTGAATAGCTTCAGCGAGTTAGTATCCCCTTGGTGGACCCTCCGCTGTATTTTAAATTTGTTTATATCGGCATGCAGTCTTACGCACGCTGTGGCGGTGTCATATATGTTCTTTATTATAGTCATGTAGCTGTGGTCAATTCGATATTCTGCTAGAGCTTGTAACGTTTTTTGCTGGTCTACGGTGTCGAACGCCTTTTCCTAGTCTACAAACGAGGGGTTTGTTGTATTCCACACATTTTTCTATTAAAGTTTTTATGACTTCCAAATGGTCATTCGTTCCATATCCTCTGCGGAATCCAGCTTGCTCGCAGGGTTGATAATTGTGTAATTTTTGTGTTAGCCGTTTTGCTATGATTTCCATGAACAGCTTGTATACATAGCCCAACAGGCTGATAGGTCGATAATTCTTGAAATCCGGAATATATCCATTTTTGTGCATTATGACGATCACAGCATTGTTCCATTTAGAAGGGGGTTCTAAATTTCAGAAGACATGTATTGAAGAGCTTTTGTATTATACGTATTAATGTCGTACCTTCCTCTTTGATGGACTCGCTTACTACATCGCCATCTCGTGGTAACTTGTTGTTTTTCATTTCTGAGAGGGCTGTCATGATTTCATCAACCGTTATGTCTGGAGTGTCTTCCGATCCTATCATAATGTCCGATTAAACCTTGCATCGATATCCAATAGTAGAAAAAGTGAAATGATTGAATGGTTACATCAAAAAGGCATAACATTTTCGCCAAAGTTATATAAACCTCAACTGTATACGATCGTCAAAGAACATAAAAATTGTTAATAACTTATAAATTTGATACTCTACTACAAAATCATGGACATGTCATATTACATCTTCTCGCTTATCATCCCGAATTAAATGTGATTGAAATGATTCGTGCATAGATAAAAACAAAGTAGCAGGGAAGACGTATTGTTTAAATTCAATGATGTGGTACACTTGGTTGAACAGGCATTTACAAATACATCCCAAGAAGACTGGAAAAACCGATGTCAGAAAGTGATTGCTATTGAGGAGAATTTCTTCAGAATTGCAATGCTAGCTGGGGCTTCGTAATAATCTCAAGTTTATTGTTAATTTGGAAAGTGCCCCTGTAGCATTATCAATTATGCCCTTTTAAGAATGGTAGCCCTTGTATTGGGTCCAGGTCCTGATTACTCACACTTTGACTGATTTAAAGAAACAGGTTTGACCAAAATATACATTTATTCCCTACTAATTTACATAACTAAAATAAATTATATATTGAATTATGCACAAGATAATTTGTTTTGCGTTAATCCTTTGGTTAGATCCTGGATGGGTAGGCTGTCCTTTTCACACCGGTGTAGGACCGTGGTGTTCACGATGCCAGGTTGTTGAGCGATCGAGTGTTCTCACGTTTACGTTGACAGCCTTGTAATCCCAAAACAAATTAAAAATGACAGTTTAGTACTGATGTAAATAAACGGGAGATTCGAAATTACTTCAACTATAAAGTGACTTGATTGAAACTACGAGTTGTTTAATCTGTGTTAATATCTATGCAAGTGCACGTTCTGGTGATAGTCAGGATGTGCATTTAGCCGTTGACCTGAGGTCGAATTCTTTCTAATGTTATCTACACTCCGACATGTGCGGAGGTCATCTACACAACATAAATATTTTAATAGGAGCGGTGAGTTTTGACTTTTGTAATACTTTGTCTAATCCCGCGTAAAATATGGGACTGGTTTTGTAATTTTCAACTCTGTGATTCAAACTGACTTTACTTTAATGTACTCGGATGTACTCTTGAAATTAACTGTACTCTGACAGGTGTTTTGCGACTACTGGATTTGAGATTATTGTTATTTCAGTGTTCGTAGGTGTTATATTTGAATGCTAGCTTTATTCCTACGGAATAAACTCAATTGAAACTCGCCGATATTCCAGCCAAGTTCAATTGTGATTTGTTCGTTCCGTAATATTGCCTGGATTGCTCGCCCACGAAATCAAGTTATTTCGATAACCCAAATATAAGCTCAATTCGTATGCGAACGGTCGTGAAAAACTTTACGAAATTGTAAGAATAAAACTTGCACAATCCGATTTCCAGAGTTGTGCGGAACAAACTTATTGTTTTCGATTTACAATTAAATCCTAATAAACGCAGTCCGAGTCCAGAAATACGTTTATATAGGCAGGTACCTGGGGGAAATCGAGTTACTAGTTCGAATTTTTCAGGTCGGTTTCTGGTCTGAGTTTGGCTGAAGGCCCTGGTTAATTTAGGTCGGTCTAGCTGGTTTTGGAGACGCGGGATCTTCTGCGGCCGAAGCCGCTGAAGGTGGCAGGAGGCCGGGTTAGTTTCTGGTGACGATCTCCTCGAGTCCGCAGCTCGAATTTGGTTTTAAACACGGCGATCGACTCTCGGGATTAATCGTGCATTCTGGAAGGAGTGCGCCGCGATTGATTCTCCGTACCGTTCGCGTCGATCGCTAATCTTGCCAGTTCGAGCGCTTTGAAAAATGTCCATTGTTGTAACATTCATTTTTGGCCTAAACGAAAATTAAGCGCTATTAATTTTAAATTAATTTTGATCACGCTTAATTCGGAGTGAAACGTTACAGAATGAAATAAATGTCTTGAGACGTACCTAAATACTGAAGAATTAATTATAAATGTGAAAGACGACAGTGACAGCGATTACCAATTTAGTAATTTAAGTGACAATGATAATGAAAGTGACACACATACTTAGTTATTTAACTTATGCTTACATATATTTATTATACAATTATACGTACATTACTCAAATACCTACTTAGTTTTATTAAAAAAATTAGGCATACACGCTACGCCACTGGAATGCAAGTATTCAAACTGCATACACAAGTCTTCTGGGCACTGGCGTGCTTGCCTTCCCTCGTGGACCCAGCTGTACATATGAATGCACTGGAATATTTTATGTAAACTAACAGCTTAAATATTGTACATCAAATAAGCGTACACTCAGGAACACTAATAATAACATTTACCGAGAAAAAACACTAGCTACCAAAGTTTATAAAAGTAAATAATTAGATGCAATAAATTGACTCCTATAGAAAAGAATTGATGACTCTGATAATTTAGAGATTAAGATTATTCTTAAATTTAACGCTGATAATGAGTTCAATTATAGATTTTGTATCTTATTTTTAAGTTTTGATCAATAAATTTGTTATATCCCAGGCATATTAAGCAAATTTTAAAGCAAATTTAAAAAAGTGTAGTACTGACTTTTGGTACAAATGTTCCTCAGTACCATGTAAGTAACCCTTTAAAAGTCGCCGCCGCTGGGGTGTCGGCGTTGTAGTTTTTCGGACCAAGAAAGGACCAATAGCTCAGTAATAGCAGACAAATATTAAGGGAAATCTGAAACAAACAATGTGGATTAATTTTTGGGTAAATATTTCTTAGCACCACATCACCACGTGTCATAAATTTGACACGCGACAGTCGGGTGTGAGAGCGAGGATACGGAAGCTCTGACCTTCCGCCTTGCAGACCAAGCTCCTCTATGGGGTGTTAGTGCCTCACCATTATTATTATTATTCCTTAGTACCCTACAAGTAACCCCTCAAAAGTCCACGCTTCTGTGGTGCCGGCATCGTAGTTTTCTGGGGCAAGAATGGGTCAATAGCTAAGTGTCAAGCAAACCTAAAACAAATGTTTGATCTTTGGTACAAATCTTCTCTAGTACCCAAACAGCAACCCTTCAAAAGCCGCTGCCTCTGGAATGTCTGTGTCGTAGTTTTTTGTAGCACGAAAGGGCCAATAGCCCACTAATATTAAAAAAGAGTGTAAAGGAAACCTGAAACAAATAATGTAGTATTGATTTTTGAATAAATGTTTCTTAGTACCCTAGGAATAACCCTTTAAAAGTCCCGCCTCTGGGGTGCCGGCGTCTTAGTTTTCTAGGGCAAGAAAGGGCCAATAGCAAAGTATAAAAAAAGAGTAAAGGAAGCCCTAAACAAATAATACAGTACTGATTTTAGATACAAGTGTTCTCTAGTACCCTAAGAGCAACCCATCAAAGGTCCCCGCCTCTGGGGTGTTGGTGTTGTAGTTTTTTGGAGCAAGAAAAGGAAAAGAGTCCAGTAATATTTTAAAAATATCAGAGTAAACCTGAAACATAATTTAGTAAGTACTGTTTTTTGGTACAAATGCTCCTTAGTACTTACCTTAGCAGAAACTCTTCAAAAGCTGGGATATCTGCGTCATGCTTTATCGAGTAAGAAAGGACTAATAGACCAGTAATATTAAAAAAAGAAAACCTAAAACAAATAATGTAGTATATCGTATATCGTTAATATCGTATCGTTAAAAGCTGGAATCGTTGCTTCAAGTCCTTATATGATGGTTCAGATGATTCGGGTATTTTGGCTAATTGTTTAATCACCAGTGTAAGCGTAGAGGCTAAAGGAAAATTACCGCCCGTATGCTTCGTAAGATCAGGAAGGCGCTGCAGGGTGTTGCCAGTCGATGCATCAACACATGCGGTTGGCTGCTGTACACATTGGACAGGTGTCAGCTTCGTAAGGTTGCGTGCGATAGTGGACGAACCAGGTTGGCATGCATGTTCTGCAGCACCAGAAGGTGAAAGCGACTGCGGACGTTCGATGGTTGAGAGTGACCAAGCGCGAGTGGTTGGTGCATGCATTTGACCGGCTTAGACGTAGGATAAGCATGCACAGTGATAGCAGGCTGGGAAAGCGACTGCAGACGTACGATGGCCGATAGGTGACCGAGCACGGGTGGCTGCTGCTTGCACTGAATAACGCAAGCCATGAAGGTGCATGCGGAAGCGGTTGATGCGTGCACCCGACCAACGCAGGCCATGGTTGTGCGGGAGCAACAATAGCAGGCTGTGCGAAACCTGTCGCTGCGCTCACCCGGCGAGGGCAGGTCATGGATGCTTGCGAGTAGCGATAGCAGGTTGCGAAACCGGCCGTTGTACGCACCTGACCAACGCAGGCTATGTATGCGTGCGAGCAACGAGCGCAGGCTGCGGAACCCTCCGCTACTGCGGCGATGCGTGCGTACACCCAACCACCCGAGCAGGGAAGCTGGGGCTGCATGTAGGGTAAACAATAAGCCCCAGAATAAGGCGGCGATGCAAGTTGCATGCAGGTACATCAACAGACTCGGCAGAGAAAGGCGGCATGCTTGAACGCCGATGGACATGCGTGAATGGCATGCAAGTGAAACAACAGGCTCGACAGAACGAAGCGGTGGTGCATAGTTGAACGCAAACGTTTATGACTGACATGTCGATGCAACAGCAGACTCGCCGGAGGAAGGTGGCGATGCCTAATCGCAGATGGACGCATCTATAGGTAGGTATATATTGCTGTAATATTTGTTGGTACGGTGGAGATTTAATGAAGTATTGCAATCGGTAACTAACAATTTGCAAAAGGAAAATTGCTGTCACAAACAGATTACTTTGCCGTAAAATTTATGGACCGATGTTAAATAGTCACATTTAAGTCATAAAGCTTGTTTAAAAAGTAAAATATAGGAGATTCTTATAGTATATTCTTATAGTAGCACCATAACTCAAAATTGAATTAGGTTAAGAATACATGTAAAGTGCATTTCACGCAGCACTAAGTACGATCGAAGTTCTTTTGTTGTCTGCCGATAAAATGTGGGGTTATGTTTTACAAAACCAGGTAAACATTTACCTGGGAATCTTATTTTAGCCACGCAAAGAACCAGCAAACGTACAGGGCCATGTGTTAGTATTAGTTGGCACAAAATAAAACATTTTAGACAAGTTGATGTACGACCCAGTGTTGATTTTAAGGTGCGTTTTAAAATAAAGACATGCAGTGTAGTTACGATTAAAGTGCTTATAGTACAGGCGCCAGGGAATTTTTACATGCAATTCTTGGTAACAGCATTTTGTGTTAATGGCTGGGTGGGGGGATGTGCTCTGAGTCTAACTTTAAGTTTTCGGATCGATCGGAGAAATTGTTTTTCCGCAATATCGGAAGAAGTGTTGAAAACGGTTTTTCAGCAATGTCTTGTTTCCTGTTGCTCTGGCACTGGAATTGCATCAATACAAGTTTGTAGTTTATGAAATTCCTTACCACTTTTAGAAATGCCTTTTTCTCGTGCGCTCAACAATTCAAAATTTGTCACCCCATAAAGCCAAGAAGTTAAGGGTTGAAATGGGTTTTACGTAAATATATCGCTTTCAGTTAATCCTACGATAAAAAATACTCTTATATTTTTTGTAGAACAACTAATTTGCATAAAATTTGTGTATGGGTATTTTTCTATTTGAACAATTATTTACCGTTCTACAGCGCCGCAAATGTCGCAAGTCTTCTAAACCGTACATTTAGTGTGCACTTTCGAACGGCACTGTTCCTTTGAGGTACAATTTGTAGCGCGTCTTTTTATGTGGTCTCCCCGATATGCCTACTCCACGAAGTGTATTTCTAACAGTCTCACACTTCCCATAGTCTTTTTGATGGACCGGGTTCTGCATCGTTGATCCCACTCATTGCAGAATCGTTGATTTTATCGCCCTTGTCAAGTTGTGTTTCCTCTGAAAAGAACTTGGAAAGAGAAAATATGTCGTCGTCGTGGTTGATGTGATATTCGTCAACATCTGTAGTAAGCATTCTGGAGAATTCCTGCACGTTCTCACAGGATTCTCCGGCGGGAAGCAAATGGCGGTGCACTTTAAACCAGCTTTGCGACAGCCATAAGCCTTTCCACATTTGGTCTTGAACCCGCATGAAATTAATTTGTTTTGCAACAGGCGCGGGAGGCTCAGTGCTAGACACCTGTGTAAACGTACGGTCACTGTTCTTTCAGCCCCATTTTTCCGCGGGTAGAGTGTCACTAAACTTAAACAAAATAAAAATTTATATTCAAAATGAACGATTCACGACTCACCATGTGAAGAACAATCAATTCAGTTATTCTGTTATTTGTTAATTATTCGAAGCTAGACTGTAATGTGTTTTTCTTTGCAAGCCCGGAAATGGAACAGCATTACTCTACATCATGCGTGAAACACGGCGATGCTGTATCAAAGCATATCTTGTTCTTGCATGCATTTTCTGGTTATGACACAACATCGGCTGCTTACGGTATGGGCAAAGTGAAATTTCTTAAAACCCTAGAAAAGACACCTATCCTGGAATCTGCAGCGAATCACTTTGTACAGGAAGATGTAGACGCGGATATCATCGCATTAGCGGAAGAGCAATTTTTTATTGCGTTGTACGGTGGAGACATCCATAAAGACAAGTCAATCGACTTGCTGCGATACAAACACTTCGCGAAATCCCTTGCGAAATCAACGTTTAATCTGGCATCCCTGCCACCTACAAAAGACACGGCCAGAATGCACGCATTCCGGACATACCATCAAGTTCAAACCTGGCTTGGAAATGACACTCTACCCACGGAAAGATGGGGCTGAAAGAAACGTGGCCGTACGTTTACACCGGTGCCTAGCACTGGGCCTCCCGCGCCTACTGCAATAATTAAATTAATTTCATGTGGGTGTAAGACCAAATGTGGAAAGGCTTGTGGCTGCCGCAAAGCGGGTTTAAAGAGCAACGCCATTTGCTCCATATGAGCCGGGGAATCCTGTGAGAACGTGCAAGAAATCTCCAGAATGCTTGCTACAGATGAAGACGAATACCACACCAGCTACGACGATGACATATTTTCTCTTCCCGAGTTCGTTTCAAGGGAAACACAACTTAACAAGGGCAACAAAATCGACGAGTCTGCAATTACTGGAATTGACGATGCAGAACCCGGCCCATCAAAAAGACCAAGGGAAGTGTAGAAATACACTTCGTGGATTAGGCCTATAGGGAAAACCACGTAAAAAAAACGCGCCACAAGCTGTACCTCAAAGGTGGTGTGGAAAACAGTTGGTGCGACAAACTCGAAGGAACAGGGCCGATCGAAAGTGCACAACTTAACAAGGGCAACAAAATCGACGAGTCTGCAATGACTGGAATTGACGATGCAGAACCCGGCCCATCAAAAAGACCAAGGGAAGTGTAGAAATACACTTCGTGACTTAGGCCTATAGGGGAGACCACGTAAAAAAACGCGCCACAAGCTGTACCTCAAAGGTGGTGTGGAAAACAGTTGGTGCGACAAACTCGAAGGAACAGGGCCGTTCGAAAGTGCACACTAAATGTACGGTTTACGTGACTTGCGACATTTGCGGCGCTGTAGAACGGTAAATAATTGTCCAAATGGAAAAATACTCATACACAAATTTTATGAAAATTAGTTGTTCTACAAAAAATATAAGAGTATTCTTTATCGTAGGATTAACTGAAAGCGATATATTTACGTAAAACCCATTTCAACCCTTAATTTCTTGGTGTTATGGGGTAACAACTTTTGAATTGTTGAGCGCACGAGAAAAAGGTATTTCCAAAAGTTGTAAGGAATTTCATAAACTACAAACTTGTATTGATGCAATTGCAGTGCCAGAGCAATAGGAAACGAGAAAATGCTAAAAAACCGTTTTCAACACTTCTGATATTGCGGAAAAACAATTTCTCCGATCGATCCGAAAACTTAAAGTTAGACTCAGAGCACAGCCCCCCACCCACCGATTAACCCAAAATGCTGTTACCAAAAATTGCACGTAAAGCCCTATTAACGATTTCTCTGGCGCCTGTACTATTATAAAACCGAGCCAGAACATTAAAGCTTTATACACTCGGTGCACTGGCAAAGCAGATGGGGCTGTTGGTGTGTATTGGAGCTGCAATCGGAGCTGGTTTGAGGTCGGTTGGAAGCCGATGGCTTTCGGCAAGATTAATTTAGGCCGTGGCTGGAGTATTCAAGGGTCGTAGCTAAAGAGCATGTGTGTATTCAGAATTGAGTGCTTGCAAGCAGATAAAATTGGATATTGTTCACATTAAAGCTATGAACATAAGTACCAGTGACATTAGAGCTGTTACGAGCAAATTGTTTGCATTAAACCTGATCCAGATGAGTCCATGCAGTTTATAAAGCATTTTGAATAAATAAATCTAATTTTTTCGTCAACTGAATAAAGAAGAATCTGATCATTTAGACAACCGTAAAAGAACATTTACAGGATTCTTGTAAAAGTAATTCATTAATAGGGGTAGATTAGAGCTAAGTACCCGTTTAAATAGATAAATATTATTGAAACACATTGCTTATAAAAAGCGTCTTTCATCAATAATGTAAAATGATGTAAACACGGTAAATAATAAAAAATCTATTGTTTTCTCAATTATACATTTTAATTTTAAATTGAATATTGCACAACTTTCAAACGAGGGGTTGACACTGCCCTAGCCAGTTCTGATCCTCGGTAGAAAATATGGCGTTAAAATAATTTGTATGGAGCCACAAAATTAGGGGACCCTGTCGTTAAACACATAACAACATAACAGATCTAGCTATAAATCTATCACCACCTACCTTTGAATTACAGGCTCACTCCTATATAAAAATACACATGATGTAGGATGGTTGATAACAAGATAACACAGTAAATCGGAAATAGGGGCATTTAATGAACCCAGCAGTCAATAGCAACATATAAATGATTTACAAAAGCCAATAAGGCTAGAATGGCTCGATACAATTGACAGGCGTAGCCTGTTGCATAAAAGTATAAATTGTTACATAGTAATAGGATCAACCCAACAACAAAATTGAGTCCAGAATATGGGATTGGAAATATTATAAAGTTCGGAGGCAAGCAAACGTCCGAAAAGTTATTTTAATTTTACTTAAAGCTTTCGTTAATCGCAAAGACAATCCGGGCGCCTGAAGGACGCTCTCAAAAATACACATAAGGTACACATACAAAATTGAGCGGTAATAAAAACTGAAATTCTCACGCATCAGGCGTTGCAAAAATAATTGATTGTTAATGCGTACAGTTTGTTAATCTAAGGTCTAAGTTGAACCGTAATTTCTTAGGCAAAAGCCCATTACCATAACTAAACGCAATCTGAAATTTAGTTCATGTACTTACTGCTGATAAGATGCATTATATGGCGATCACGCATGGTTTTTGAAAGCAGCAAGCACGAGTTCCGAGTACTGGGATGCAGTATCAGGAAGGTTGTAATTTAAGATGCAGCATACACGAGGCCGTGATCAAACACGCAGCATACACGAGGCCGTGGTCTAAGATGCAGCATACACGAGACTGTGCCCACACGCGGGCCGGGATTTTTGAAACTGCCGGCATGAAGACCGGGTCTCGGAAGCAGGCCTTATACTAAGAAATTAGCACACACAGAAAAACTAAAAAGGAAAAACTCCCAAAGTTGGGAATCAGCCTGTGCAAGGAGGACGCCGCAGTGCGATCGTCAATTGTTAAAAAAACTCAATGCTGCGGCTTGCCATCGAAAGAAAGTGTCTTCGCGAAGATCGAGCGTTTGTTGGGCGAAAATTTAAAGCACGCAACACCAACAACTGAGCGCGCGCGAAAATCATATTTGAAATCAAACTGTGTTCCCATTTGATGCTGACTTTTTGGTAGTCACTGTATATAGTGCCTAGAAGGAAGAATGGGGTTAAAAAGTAAAATTGTGACAGAAAACCGATAAATATAAAAAAATAATAACATCGACGAAAACTTGAAAAAGTTGTACACAGTGTGTCTATATGGAACATACAGAAACGCAAATGGTAAATTTCGCTAACGATCAACGTCCCCTTTCCGCAGTCTGCGATGTGCAGGGATGCTTTGTCAGATTTGGATTTTTTGCTTGCAAAATGCGTTCATTTACGTACATCGTCCTGCTCAAGTTATATATCGACTTAGATAAACCTATTTTGGCTATATTAAAATTCAATATTCGTTTTCGCTTACAGTGCTGTTTTATGTTTTCTTGTTCATATCACCACAGCAATCTGAGGTGTCTGAGGTAGCTGGTGCTTTCACATATCTAGATCTGGTCCATAACATGTTAACATTAATTAGGTAACTAAATTATTCGTTGGCTAATCTCTCAAGAAATCAAAAATCCAAAACTACTTGAACACACTTGCCGACCGCGACTAGCTCGAGCGAAGACGGTCGTGCGGTACTTTAAATTCTTTAATTAAAGTAATTACCTAAGACCGGTAGAGCGCCAACCAATTTTGATAATAACGACGAGTGCGTTCAGGCATAACAGGAGAATTCGTAAACTCCAGCAGTCCAAATCTCCTGAAAGAGAGCTCCAAACAATTATCGGTAGCAATAATGCAATAATAATAACTACATTTAAATATCACAGTATAATTCGCATAAAATAATGAAACAGTACAATCGACAAATCATTTAATGTACAAAATAACTCAAGCACTCGCAGTGCTACTAAATGCCAGATTGACCAACAACTGGGCTGATTTAGGAGTACTAAATGGTAATACAATACAGATGCCAACTCTTACATAATGGAACAATAATTTACCGGTAATTGCACAACAAATGAAACAGGTGCTGAGCGGTCGTTACTCGCCATCGTGCAATGCTTCGGAAAAAACCAATACTGGGATTACGCACACCGAGATGCGGTTACACAAAATAGCAATCGTAAAAGTCGTTGAAAAACGCAGGCTGAAATGCGGCGGCACAGAACGTATTGTGCCTAATTATTATATAAATTTGGTTAAAATACAACCTGATAGCGGCTTCCTTTGAGCACCTACAGCGTACTTATCAGGGATCCAGGTGCGCTTGGAACGGTGACAATCAAAGCGTGGCACGGCAAAGACGTACAGATAACGGCGGCAAAGCTGATTTCCTGGTTTTGAAATTCAGAACTAATGGCCCAAAATTGCTTACTCGAAACTATTTGTCCAACACTGCTTGCTAAGGAAAACGAAACTCAAAATAAATGCATGCAGACCTTTGCAAAGCGACAAACAATATAAAGCGGAACTAACCCCGGGTGAACTGGGCAATCGGACATCGAATGTTAGGAGTCGAATCCGCCGGAATGCGGCGAGAACAAACTAATCTCTCCAAAGTTTTGTCCAAACCACGCAATGCTTCCCTTTGCAGCGAGGCCCCAAGACTTTCATAAAATACCAAAATCTGAAGGCCCGTACTGCGGCAGGACAAAAGAATCACCAATGCAAGCACCAAAACATCTCTGCGGCGTTCCGAAACGAAGAAGAGAAGTTCAAAACAAAAGAATGTGAGCCTCGAGAGCGCTCCGGCGTAATCGCGGTTAAGCTAGGCCACTGAAAGCATGTAGATAACGATAACAAGCGCAGCAGAAATCGCAATTTATTGAAGGCCCAAAACCAGCGTTTCGGAGACACAGGGAGTACCCAAAAATCATAACAAACAAACAAGTAAATTTATAACAAAATTAACAAACTGTAATTATTTTAGGAATGCGTGATAATCTGAAATTTGTGAAGTTTACTTATCTGAACAGCAATTTTGTTAAGTTGAGTTGTATATTTTTAGTTGATAATAATTACAGCAATTCGAGTAAATACATGAGTTTCTTAGCAATAGGAATTTGATTGTTGAGACCTATTTCTGATAGTAATAAAGGTTTTCACTGGTAGAAAAGTTACGCAGTATCAGAATGTTCCGTGCTATTTAATGGATTCAGTAAATCATGGTGGAAAAATTGCATTTCAACTGTGTAAGAGGCAAGTACGGTAATTATTTAATAAAAAATCACATTCTGAACAAAATTACTGTTTTGACCGTTTATTTTGAATCCGGGAATTGCATTTTCCAAGGAAGTAGCTAAATATATGCGAAATATCAGAATATCACGCTTTCCTAAAATATCTACAGTTTATTAATTTCTGTTATAAGTAGTATAACTAAAACTACACTCTAAGCGAAAACCAATCTTGAATTATAATATAACCAAAATTGAGTTACCTAGGTCGATATATAACTTGACCTGGACGATATAAATGGACGTAGAACTGACAAAGCATCGCTGCACAGCACAGAGTGAGCAAAGGCTACGTTAATCGTTCACGAAATTCACCATTGAGCTTCATCTATGTTCCGTGTGCCGTGAAACACACTGTATAACCATAGTGCAGAAGAAGAAGTAAAAGTGAATCATCTTAATATGAACAACGACGACATAAAGAAGAATGTATTCTCAGAACTTGCAAGA
Source organism: Agriotes lineatus (assembly GCA_940337035.1). Classification (NCBI taxonomy): domain Eukaryota; kingdom Metazoa; phylum Arthropoda; class Insecta; order Coleoptera; family Elateridae; genus Agriotes; species Agriotes lineatus. Next base: position 67,803,940 of record OW679194.1, on the reverse strand, counting down.
CTAAGATATGTTAAACAATGAATTTCATGTATGTTAGGAAAACAAAAACCGACAGAAAGGAAACAGGGTGAAAAATAAGAACAACGGAAACGTAAATGTTAAGAAATGTACTGGAAAACAAATTAAGAGAATAGCGAAGACATTAACTAAGGAACTAATGCAGAAGATGTAGTTAAGTGGACGAAGATGAAAAGAAAAGAACAGAACGAGCACAGGTTTGATGAAGAAATATTTCCCCTATTCGCTAAATCTGTCTTCAGCTGACTGCGTGCATGTTTCTCCCAAAATGGACCCTAAAGGGAAGGCGCTTTGATGTCATGGAAGACGTTCAACGGAATGTTACTGTCGAACGAAACGCACTTTATTGTGGCAAGTTTAAACAGGTTTTCTGGGACTTATATTGTCGATGTCAGTGGTGTCTAGAGGTCGAGGGAGATTACTTCTAGGACGCTAGGAGTACTTTCTATTTGCTTAACGTTGAGGATCATTACAAGAATAAATTACACCATACAGTTGAAGGAAAGTCCAACGGGTTAAATTCTAAGTGGGTTTTTAACTAATAACAGGAAAAACAGGAAACTCGGTTAGAAGTGTAGGAGAATGGCTAAAATAATGATTTAAGGGGGTTGGTCGATGGATTGAAGCGATGCTTGAGCTCATTATTTTATATGTAGAACAATAGTATATCATGCTTTTTGGTACTTAAGCGGACGTGGAATGCCCTTTTGTTTTTTTTTCGGAGTCTAATGGGGATTTTCAGGTTCTGCTCAACTTTGGGATACAAGGAGACGATCCAGAGAATTTTTACATTCAGGAAATTTGTTCGCATTTCGATGTTCACATCTAGAGTGCGCCTTATAGCCATTTTAGCAAATTTTTTAAAGCAAATTTGCTAGAGGCAAGGTGCCTTTTTGGTTTCTCCAATTAGCGGTGACTAGAAATTTGGGATTGCTATTTTGAGCAACATCGCACGCACCCGAAAATGAGTAATTTAAGGTTTACAGATTTCACTTATAAGTCCGAACACTAACTAAAGGGTGTATCAATTTCATGTATAGCGTTAAAGTATTTTGCGTAATATTATATCGTTATGGTATTTTAACTGAACTAAACAAACACATGAAAAGCCATTTACAATAACCGCCGGCCGTTAACGGTTACGTGTTACAAAAAATGTTGAACGACACACGGTCGACACGCAAATAACATACTTGATTGATTATAAACCTCAGCTATCGCCCCGGATTACAAAATTTAACCGCGTTTTGTATTTGCTGTATATTGGCCTCATGACATTAATAAATATTATCTTAGTCGGTGTTGTTATAGACTATTTACCAAATTCATTTGAGTATCGTTAAGAGTTTTATTACTGCACTCAGTGCGGTAATAGACACAACCGCATTCTTTTTTGCAAAAAAAGAATACGTTGAACCGGAATTTATTGATGAGGATAAAATATTGAACAATACACGTTTGCTTATGGCACTTAACGAAACTCGTTTGATTGCATCAGAACTCGGATCACTGCCTAGTTCTGGCAATCAAGCTGTTTCGTTAAGATGCTCACAATCACACTTGTATGGTTGATATCTATAACAAGTATTTCTTCACAGCTTGATCGACCTTTTACTGCGTTTCTTTCTACGTTTGTCGACCTTTTCTGGCGCTCTTTCACGATTGGTAAAGTTTCCAGCTGTTGGTATCTAGCCTAGAGCTCTGCATTTTGGAGAAGACGTCGATATTGAAGGTTGTTTTATTTGCACTAAAGCTATTACTTAACGTATTATAACGTTTAATTCTGTTAACGCTTTTACCGCCGGATAGAGTAGCTTAAATACTTAAAAATTTGACTTCCTCTAACATTAATGTTTGTAAACAGTTAAACGTAAAATTAAAATATGAAAACGCAACCTATGGATTAGTCGTTATTTTGCTAGACAACGAAAAAGATAAAACCAGTTTGTGAGGAAATAGGCATGCTACAATTTTAGATATACGGACAATTAGTAGGTGGCATTGCATTGTTTAAGAGTGGAAAACCAGGAATTGAAAGCGGAAAAGAGGAAAGCCCCAGTGACATTATGTAGATCACAGAAAAAGTAGGAGGTCTCGAATAGAATCGAAAATAATAATAATGGTCTTTATTTTTCCAACTAAAAAAGCACACTTCTTACTAGCTATATTTAAATGAGGTAAAGCAAATGGCATGAAGGAAACGATTCTTATGTCCAATATTGGAAAGAAAGAAAAGAGAAGAAAGAGCTTTTGTCAAACTAGTTGGTTATAAATTTTTCATTTTAATTTTTTATGTGCCAAGTTATGCGATGAGTATGAACGAACATTTCTTCGAAAATGGTGTAATTTTTAATTGAAGAGTTTATTTATAATTATCTATTTAGAGTGTTTGTTTATTGCATCATTTCGCAGATACTTAATGTTACAAAAAATAGCAACCGCTAAATAGAAATTGAAAAATTTCCAGAAGAGGACTTTCGTAGTAATGTTTTCGTGCTTGTAATCGGCCGCGACACAGCCTTAGAAATTGGAGAAAACCGACATTTTTGCGAAGTGAAGTACATTATCGAGCATTGTTCTGCAGCTTAAATATTGAGCTCAGGCATCGCGTCAATCCATCGACCAACCCCTTTAAATAACTGTTTTATCTATTCGCCTTCATTTCTATCAGAGTTCTCAGTTATTAGTCAAGAAATCCGCTTGGAGTTCAACCAGTTGGACTTACCAACTTACCAACCACTGATACGAAACGGGACCGATCAAATGCTGAGCATGTGGGGTATCTATATGAGAAAATACTCCTAGCGTCCTTCGAAGCAATTGTTACCGTCAATTTTCGCTTTACTGTATTCTCGATATTTTGTTACTATCAATTTTCACTTTACTGTATGTTCGATATTTTTCAAATTGCGTCCGGATATTGCGCATTTTTGATACGCCGCCGTTGCACATTGTTGAACGTTCGCGACGCGAAAATTTGGCATCTTGTCCCGGCATTCGATCGAATAAGGTCGTTGGAAGTTTTTGCCGCGGTTCGAGGTCGGGTTTTTGTAGAAGGTGCTTATTGATGTCTAGGCACTTTTTACCCTTTGGTTAGGGGATTTGTAGGCGTTTCAACATTCCTCTGAATATAAATCTGGAGATACTGCCTGGTGCAGACCTTTTTTTTTTGACGCCAAACTTCCCGAGCAAAACATTAGGGGAATTTAGTGTGAGTATGACCGTTTTCAGCCCCTTTTAGATTTCCCGCTAACGTTTATTTCAATAATTTAGTCCCCACCACGTTATGGGTCCCAAATAAAAACTTCGAGAATCCCGACTTGCGGTCCGATGCGATCTGTGATAGCGTTATCTCGGCGCGCTTAATTGACGAGCTACTGTCCTTCCTGAGTAAGCCATCAAACCCACGGAAGCCCGTTCCTGCGATGTTATCAACGCTAAGACGGCCTCGCACCAGCTCAAGGTAACCTTGCTGCTCTATTAATTGTGCTTGTGGTAGCCAGCGAGTAAGCCTGGCTGTACGCGTTTATGTTCCTTAATCAATGGACTGCCAAAAGTAATCTGTTTCTAAATTGAGATTAGCGCGATATATCAGCGCGAGATATTTATATCATGGTCTAGACGCATCACTTTAATCACATATTTTAATCCGTAAAGTACGAGGCTTCCCCTCGCCGTAGCTTTCACTTTGGCTACGAATTGTGATATTAATGGTTTCATGTACCACGCTATAGAAATTCCTGGGGCAGTTGCCCGCTTGTAATTTACAATTTTATGTTAACGTCACTCCTCGGAAGTTTCCAGGAATTTCATTTATTTTGGTGATTTGGTGTTTTAATTGAGCACCCCATTCTGTAAACAAGGATCCTTGGGACATTTATATGCTTTTATATCGGCCCTAAACTTTTACTTATATGTATTTTATTGTGTCCGGCTTTACGAGTGAATAAAACGAATTTGTCTCCCTTGCACTTCATTGTTTAACTTCAGTTTTGCGCCGTTTTATTAAATCCACAGTGTTCCAATTTAGCTGGAGCGTAATCTATCAATCGCTGAATTAGGGAGTTTGTGTTATCTTTTTTTGTTATCCTTTAAATTGGTGGCGCCATTCCCCCATCTAATGAACCCACGGTCGTCTTCGGCTGCAGCTGATCGGCGACCCCTAATTAGCGATTGGTAGTGACCCGCCTAGGCATTGGCTGAGTGAGGCAATTTGGTGCTTTGAATGCTGCTTCGATTCGTTGTGCTTATAAGGGATAACACAATCTCTCTTGACCTCTGCACACCGCTGACGACGGAAACATAAGTCCGGTAAAGCCTATTTAAACTTGCCTCAATGAAGTGCATTCGGTTCGGTAATATCATTCGGTTGAATGTGTACTATGTCATCAAAATGCCTTCTTTTTAGCGTCAATTTGCACTAAATAAACAGCATGAAGTCCCCTGGGGATAGATCCAGCGAATAGGTGGTATGTTTTCTAGCTAAACCCTTCTACGTGCTCGTTCTGCTCTTTTATTCTCGTATTCATCCATTTAACTACATATTGTACATTCGTTCTTTCGCTAATATCTTCGTTACTATGATAATGTTATTTTTAGTACATTTCCTAACATTTTCGTTTTGATTGTTCTTATTTTTACTTCCTTTTACAATAAGTACAATAAGTATTGGATTCACCCCAAAAATTCGAAATTGAGTTTTCAACAGATCTTCACGTTTTAGAGTCCCCTGAACTCAAAAAACATATTTTTTTTCATTCGTCTGTGTGTGTGTCTGTCTGTGTGTGTGAGTGTCTGTGTGTGTGTCTGTGGACAGAATATCTCAAAAACGAAAAGAGGTATGGCGTTGAAACGTCATATATAAGTTTTGTGTACTATGTAGATGCGACAGCAAGCTTTTGAAAAAAAGTAGGTGATTTTTCAGTTTTTTTCGATTTTTTCAAAAACGGCCCTAACGATTTTTTTCAAACTTTACATTTTTGTTACATTTTTAATGTGTATTGATGTGAGATAGGTGATTTTCCAGTTGAATACTTCTAAAATGGGTTTTGTTTTTTTTATTAACTCTTATGTTAAATAGAACACCCGGTATATTATTACATTTTTGAATTTAGCTTAAAATTTTAGAGAAAATTTGCCTCTTCAAGTAACGCTCTATTTTGTACCGTTTTTACACAATTTATAATTTTTGAAAATTTTTGACAAATGCTTAAAATTTAAAAATAAAATTTTTGGCTAATTATAAGATCACTGTAAAAGGAAGTTGTGTGCGTGTATTACACCAGATTTTTTACCTTGTTTTCTTTCTTTAAGTTTTTGTTTTGCTAACATACGTGATATCTTCTATTATTTTATATTGCTTTTTTGTGTATTTATTCTTTCTTATGTCGTTGTTAATATTAAGTTTATTCACTTTTACTTCTGGTTCTGCGATATGGTTGGTTATGCACTGGGTCTGACGGCATATGGACCATAGGTAAACGTCTATGATAAATTTTACTAACGACCAACATCGCCTTTGCACTGCTTTGCTTTGTCAGATCTGCGTTAATTTACATCGTTCTGCTTAAGGTAGGTATCGACCTAGATAACTCAATTTTGGTTATATCATAATTAAAGATTCGTTGTCGCTTACAGTGCAGTTTTAGTTTTATTTATAACAAAAATGAACTATAAGTATGTTAGGAAAGTCTGATGTTTACAGATTTCCTATTTATTTAGCCGTGATAATCACAGCTGTCTTATTATCCATTATAAAGGAACTGCTAAATTTAACAAAAGTTTTGTTTTGCGTAGTAAACTTCAATGCGGAAACTTGGTTTTTAAGGCAGTTGAGATTATTACGGCTAAATAAATACTAATCTCAGAATATCAGGCTTTCTCAAAATAGTTAAAGTTCGTTAATTTTGTTGTCAGTTTGTTTAATTGTTACTGACAAGATCTAGGCATGTGTAATACCAATTACCTTAGACACCGACTGCTGTGGTGATATGGAAAAGTGAAAATAAAAAAACTGCACTGTAACCGAAAACGAATCTTGAATTGTAATATAACCAAAATTAAATGATCTAGGCTGATATATAATTTAAGCAGGACAATGTAAATTAACTCATTTTATGCTCACAAAGAACCAGATCTGGGGAAGCATCGCTGCAAAGACAATATTAATTATTAACAAAATTTAGCATTGCTCTTTTCCTATTTTCCGTATGCTGTCAGACACATTGTACACAGCCTGTGAAGGTGTTTATCCATATTATTAATTCTTCTATATTTATTGGTTTCTTGTCACAGTTTTATTATTGTATCCCATACATTCTCTTAGGCACTATAGAGGCTGCCCATTTGTTTGTGTAGCAACTAGATAGGCAACACATTTAACACGCTCATGATTTTTACGACAACTCTTAATTTTGATTGTTTGTTATGGAAAAGGTCTGGGTATGCGAAGTGAAACCACCCATTCTCCAAAATTTAGACAATTATTTTTAAAATGAATGGCTTTCTGTGAAAATTATGATCTTGCTATATGTGTTGTCTACCTAGTTTTTACACATATCAAAATTCCTGTTCATTCAAGGATTCTCCTTAGATCTTTTTTATTCCACATTTTATTCTGTTCACACTTTCAATACGACTTCTTTCTGTTTGTTCAGTTGTGTATTTTAGAAATGCCTGCTTCTGTTTTTTGTATCTCCTTTTATTTTATTGAACCATTGTCTTCTATATTTGCTTTTGTATACCTCTATTTTTCTCTGTTCTAGGGCAAAACTTGTTTTTACCTTTTCTGTCTGATTTACAATTAAAAGACAGCTGGTTGTTCTAGTATTACATCTATTTTGATGCACTACTTGTGTGCTTTTCTTTTATAAACTTCTTGTGTTAGTTTTTGCCACTGTGAGTAAATTTCAACAGTTCATTTTAAACTTAGGTTGAATTTAATCAACATGGTTGTTCTTAGATATAAAAATTCTGCTATTTGCGTTTGATTATATCAAATAATGGCATACGACGAAATACGTTTCGTGACAATTGATAAATTTACCTCCACCACATAGTTTAGTATGTAATTGAACACCATTCAAAATACAATCGTCGATCAGTGAAAAATGAAAGAAACACGTTTCCAATCTTCTATTTAACTTAGATGTATACAAGTCAGTCGTAAATTATTAAGCAATATTAGTTTCGATCCAATCAGCGAAGCAAGACACTCTGGTGTAAACAGTGGGATAACCGGCCTCGCATCCCCATCCACTTACAAAGGATGCAATACCGACTTCCTCGATTCCGTTGTCCCCAACGATAGTCATGGGGCCGCCAGAGTCTCCATTGCATCCGCCCTTACCACCGGATCCATTGAAGCAGACATGACTGTCGATGATGATGCCAAAGTAAGAGTTGCAGACAGAGTTGGAAACGATGGTATTTGTGGTGAATCGCAGAACTGGGCTGATGGAAGAAGAGGCATCGGAAGGCCTTCCCCATCCAGAAATGGTGGCCTGCGCACCATCGAGAGCGCTGTCTGGGCAAGATACTGCGCGGAGGTTGATAGCCTTAGCAGTCACTAAAAGCAGACATTTTAAAAATCTTTCAAAGCGATTCTCCCTGGGACAACTTACCACCATCAAGGTTGAGCTTTTCAGAAAGGAAGACCAGAGCAATGTCGTTAATGAGTCTGGCACGGTCCCAACCTTCGTGAATAACAATTCTGGAGGACACAATCGACTGTTGCGTAGATTCTGACTGCTGGATGTAATGAGCTCCAGCAACAACCTCAATGCTGCTTGCACTAAGAACAAAACAGAGTTTAGGCAAAATACTAGAAACACTAAAATTGCACCTACCCTTCAGCACAGTGAGCGGCAGTGAGGATTACATCATCGCGAATAATTGATCCACCACAGAAGGAACCTCTGTTCATGAACAAAGCAACCTAATTAGAAAAACGTTAGTGGGATCGAACTATTGAAGGGTATTTTCACTTACCTGATGAGGGATTTGGTGGGGTTCCGCTGATTCGCCCCCAACAATCTTCGGAAGGAAAGGGGGAGGAACTAAAGGAGCAACATGGAGCTCCTTGTGCTTAAGTTTGGACCAGTCCCTTCCAGCCTGTACACAAATATTAAAGTTAAAGTCTAGGTTGCCATCATAAGAATTTTTATTTTTACCTGGGACACAGCAGCAATAGCTAGAACAAGTACTAAGACCTTCATTGTTAATCACGCAATTGGCAATTTTCCATGTGGCTGCGGTTTTAAAGCGTTGTCTTATCTGTTTTGAAGGATTTGCATCCTGTTTGTATCAAATAATTAAATACAAAAGATAGCAACGCTATTCAAGCACCCTTGAAATTGGCGAGTGATTAGAGACAAGTAACTCCTCGCCAAATAAAGCAATAAACATATTGAATGCTATAAATATCTCTGTTAGAATATAGGTCAGCTTACTAACAAAGGAATTCCTTTAAAAATACGGGTACACCCTAAATTTGCGCATAGCATCTCTATATTGTGTCACGTAGAAGATATTATTTTAGTACTAAAATAAAGTAGTCTTCCGTTAACAAGATTACATATTATGTAGAAAGTCAGATTTCATACAGCTACTCTATTATCTTCTCCTACTTCATGTTGCTTCATCATCAGAGTGGCCGAGCGGTTAGGAAGCTCAGGCTGCTGTGCCACGGTACGGGGTTCAATCCCCACATCTGGCAACTGGCTGGCGGCCCACCCAGGCGCTTTAAAAAATTGAGTACCAAAACCACAGTTGTAGAAATAGGATAAGTAAGGCAGTCGTCGAAGGGCTGATGCTGACCATATCGCCCACTACACCGTTAATGATGTGCCAGATTGGAAAGAGATATTTCGACGACCCTAATTCGTCGTGTCTCAGGTCTACGTATGGAATAAAGTGCACTGAATTTTACTGGATGTTGTTTTGTTCCAGCTGCTCTAATGCATTGCAATATTATACAGGGTGTTTCATAACGTACGGGGGAGACGGAAAGGGTAACTAGAGAGGACCAAAATAAAGTTATTTTCTTAATAGAATTCTGACAAAAATACAACAGGAAGAAAGTTACAGCAAGTTAAAGTTGAATAAATTAACGAGCATTCTTTACAAACCGAGGTAGTAATTTAAGTTTTATGTTCATGCAGGGGGTATTTGAGAGTTGAGTAAACAATGTTGAGTTAAAAAAATAAATAATAAAAACTACAGCTATTTAATTTTTTTAAATGCTTAAAAAATGGTGTTCACTGATGAGAACCGCTGACTATTTAGAAAATAACTAAAATGTTTGAGTGTTAGTTTATTTAAACTTCAAAATTAAGATACATCGGCTATTAAGTGTTTAATTCAACTTAAATGACCAACTACAGTAACAAAGAAAATACGTAAATACGATTATTATGTATGGAGCTGCTGAAGAAAATGCTGCACGTGCAAGACGAATGTATTTGGAAAGATTTCCAGATCGTCAAACGCCTTCCGAAAATGATTTTCTTCGAGTAGTCCAACGCGGAAGAGAGACTGGAAATTTACAACCTAAGAAAGGCCATGGTGGCTGCAGACCAAATTAACGTGGGGTAAATGTGGAGAAAGAACTTTTAGAAATGGTTGATGCTGATCCTACTACAAGTGCATGCCAAATTTTCCACCAAGTTGGAGTTGCTCCATTCTTTGTTTGGCGCACATTGAGCAGCAATGGTTTGTACCCCTATCATCTGCAAAAGGTGCAAGGACTGACTCCTACTGATTATCCGCTGCGGCAGCAGTTTTGTAAATGGTTGCTAAATCGTACTATCAGGGTAGCAGAATTTCCAATATACGTAATGGTGACGGATGAATGCTGTTTTACTAGAAATGGTGGTCTCACAATTTTCACATATAGGCTGATCAAAATCCGTTTTCAGCAGCGTTTGAATCTGTGGGCTGATATTTTGAACAACACCTTTATAGGGCTTTAAGAATTACCAGCACTCCTTGATGGTCATTCTTATTTGCAGTTTTTACAAGAATTTCAGGGCCTCTCGAATATATTCCTTTAGATGTGCGCCGTACCATATAGTTTATGTATGACGGCTGTTCTTCATATTTTAGTCATGTTGTACGAGATTATCTCGACACCATCTTTCTGCAAAAATTGTTATTCGAACGTAAGCACACCATTTACTAATTTCTATCGTCTGACTGAGGCAGCAACTGGTGCAAAATACATATATAAAAGCTTAACTTCTTTTCAACTAAAGACCTGAATGATTTAGCTGCCTGAGTTCAACTTTTCTTTACAATCTCTTTACAATGTCTAATCAATAACTCAACACAACTTTTGAATACAGCAGGTAATACATAAACTAATTTTTCAAATAAACACGTACACAGCATAAACAAATAATAATAGCGGGGCCCCGGTAAATTAAGAGAGAGAGTTTGACATTCAAAACAACTATCTTGGATGTACAGAACTCAAGCTATTTTCGAACATAGAGTACATCTTACTAAACGTCGACAAAGTAATTCGTAGGTTATATTCGTACACATACTGGCATTACGAATTTACATTGAATTATATGACAACGCAAAAAACGCCACAAAGCTTCAAGGCAAAAAGAAACGATGACGTTAAATTAAGTTTGATACTGTTCAAGCAAGCGCCCCATAGATTAAGCACGTCACAAACGTCAAACGCCCCCACAATTACGTGCATGCGACTTATGCGAGAAAATATTTGGTGGTGCACAGAGGAGTACTGGTACAATATGCTCGAAGACAAAAGCGCCTACAATTAAAAATTAATATAACAATATCTTGCGGCAATTTTATTTTGGTGCGTGTTAAAGTGCTTATACCCAAGTTACTGAGTTATGGTATTATCGCAGTATCGAAAATTTTTAATAGGGGCTTTGGTCAGTTGTTCCATTATATCAATTCCTAGTTCATGTTGGGTTTCACAGTTTTCAATGTGCCAGTGGACATTACTCGAAATACGCAGAAGATCGTTTTAATACACTTGGGGCTTTTTAATGCTGTGCTGCAGACCGTGCAGGCATACGTTACTAATAGTATGAAGATCGTTTTGTGCAGCATGATTGGAAAATTGCCTTTGATGAGTGGATAAAGCTGTGCCAGTCTGCTGTATTCTTGGTTAAACTTGTTGCTGATGTAGTGGCGACATGTTAGTCAAATATTTGATAGCTTCATGCTGGAGATTCTTTGAGATCGGCTTATTATTATTGTTGATATTGCGTTGATTTCTAATGCGTTTCAGAGCGAATACTTTGGTTATGCATTTGGTTTGGTTTATTGTTAACCAGTTAACGCAACCTTTTATCATTCTGGGATTTGGTTGTATGAGTACTAGGGTTGTGGTAAAGGTACTGAGAGCGCGAAGACGATTTCAGTCGAGTTTAGATATTACGCTTTTTTGCAACTATAATGTCGATGATGTCCAGCAAATTGTCGCATCTTTCACACGATGCATATATATGTAGTCGTTGTGTTACAGCAATGTTTTTCTGTTTGTTGATGCAGGTGCCCCAGTAGGTGCATTTGCTATTCAGGCCACCTATAATTAATGTTGGTGTCCTACTGTCGAATATGCTGTGTATGCGGCCTATTTAAGTGGTTTTGGTTTTTTTGGTAGTTCAGATAGGTGAGTTTCAATTATACACACGATTTCGACTTTGGAGATGGTAGAAAGACTGTTGTATTGGGATTTAACTTTTTGTATAGATCTAGAAGAGTTATCCATAGGTTTTTGATGAATTGTAATACTATGTCAAGGTAGGAAGATTGGAGAGGTTGAAGAGTTTTCTGGTTATCTTGGCTACGTTGTGGTTGCATGGCTACGTTGGATGAGATGCTATTTGGTGCGTTTGAGTAGTAGGAGTGTTGTTTTCATAGTTCCAAGTAGTGAGGAAGCCTTCTGTAACTCGTCAGTTACACCCGACAGTGCATGCACTTCAGAAGGTCGTTCATCAATGACCTTGTTATCGGCTTCTGTACTTGCTGTCTTGCTGTGGCTTTGCGGCACCGCATTTAGTTGTATAAACCCTTCGGCATTGAGTACCCCAAGTTTTATTTCTTCTTTGTCTACTTACGTAAGGCCAGTGGCCTGTTTCGCGGCGTATTCTATTCTACACTGAAAAAGTTCAGTTTGATTCAGATTGATTGAAACTAAGTATGTTTAACACTAGAGTCCAGAAAAATGTAATGATAACACAATAAATTTACAAAACTGTAATGGTTGTCCAAACCAAACTTTGAATTGAAAAGAATAAAACATATGTAAACATGCAACAGCTTTCAATATCCCTAAAGATAACTGCAGAATTTGCAGAAAATACGCACCTGCGAAAAATGCACCAGTGCGGTTGGTCCACGACTATCATTTTGTGTAGTATTAGAGCAACCAAGAATTCCATACTTGTTCCTCTGCGCCAGAGTACTACCAGGCGAATTATTTCATTACTTTTGCACTATGAACTATTACCTATACATAAGTAGGTTGGAATTATTTTTTAGATATAGAGCAATGAGGCATTTGTATTTATTATAATCACCCTAGAAATTGAAAACTCAAATAACAGTTGTTTTTTCTCAAGTTTAATCTACTCAAAAATATTCAGCATATGCTACAAGTTAAAAGCTTTAGTAGTATTTAATTTGTTTGATAATGGTAATCATTAAATCTTTCCGGACTTTAGTTAACACACAGATTGAAGACTTTTAGAAGTATAAACAAAATTATTTCTTTCCATTTATTTTTTATAACTGTAATAGAAAATGGAATTGGAATACGTATATGATTATTTGGTATTAACAATTTTATATTGTTTCATATAATTAATAATTGATTTTAGATAAATTTGATTTATTTTTTGGAAATGGAAAATGTGCTTAATTGAAAAACCAATGACTGAAAACCCAAGAATTCAATCGTATATTAAAATTAAATTTTATAAAGTAGTAAAAAGTACTATCTCTATTTCGTCCTTATTTGGTTACGCAATGTGTTACCAGCTGTAGCTTATCTGCTTCGCGATGTAGTAAATATCAAGAGGTTTTTATAGATTAGAAAACTGAAGATTTTGTTTATGAAAATGTATATAACAATCTATCTAAGTGTTTATAGGTCTAAGCGGTGTCACTTCAAGCATCTCAAGCATTCATTAAGATATCAGAATTATGTATTATTGTACAGACTGCACAAGTAAAGGATATTTTTTTTAACGTACTCTCAACGGAATATAAATAATTTTATTATTCAAAAGTGCACTGTAAAATGAGAAATAATATAATAGTTATTTATGGTACAAGTGTGAATTTTATCTAACAACTCAAAACTCTAAAAAACAAATTTTGTATTGACAGCCGTGAAAAGGCATAGTGACAAATTGGGAAGTACGGAGGGATTAAGTAAATTTATGATTGAAGTCGCCTGTGATTCGTGTTATACGTTTGAAGGTACCGAAATGTATTGTCAGTCTATGTCAAATCCGAAGTTAGTAGGTTAGATTTTGTTTGTTATTTGTGTCGCCTCCGTTAGTTAACAAAAACTGCAACTTTCTATAGCGTGCCAGCTAGCCGAAAGTCGGTAATGTGCTAATTATGGTCACTTCATGAAAGTGGCCCTGATTGATACCATCTGACACACCACATATTTTTCCTTTATGTGGATAGCTTTTACCCAGCTATTCATGATAGGAGACATTTTTCCCGTCACTATTTCCACATGAAGGAATACATTTTCAAACCTATTTTAACCAAACACAAGCTTTCAAATTTGAAATGTCAAATTGTGTGAGCAGCACCGATGGACAAAATATGAACTATATTAAAATAAATGTTAAAACAGCCTAGCTGGAAGGCTTTGTAAACATACTAACATAATCTATCGACGCAGGCGATGGTTATTTGACACAGACTGACGTAAAACTTAACCTGCAAATCTCGAATCTGACATACCTTGACAGTGCTACCAACAACAAGTAGTGAGTGACGTGGTTTTTATCTCACTAGTGGGTTATGGTTTTTACCTCACTAGTGAGTTATGGTATGGGCAACTTTAGAGGTGTAAAATCGATCTAGTAATGGTCTTATAATTAGGAGGTGTGGAATGAAATAATATTTTTTTATCTTACAGTAGCGCCTATTACCATACATTATACAACTGTTTTCAGTGACTAAAATGAAGTTTTATTCACAAGTGAGTTTTCATTATTTATACTAGGGGAGCGCGCCCGATAGTGAGACAGAAAAAGTTTATAATTTTTTTATTATTTATTAAAATAAAATACAGTTTTGAATCTCACTGACAACGATTGAATATATTATAGGGTACATGCAAACAAAGCCTCAGTATATAATTATTAATATAAAAAAACCATAAGAACACTCAAGAACAACACACGAGAAGCGAGAACTATAGACCCAGTTGGAATAAATCCTTGGAAAAATTACTACCAATCACTACTAACAGAACACAGAGCGACATTTAGGACAGTGGATTACATAACCGAACCGGTCGTTCAGGAAGTAAAGGAAATATCAGTACAAGAAGTTACAGAGGCACTAAAATACATGAAAGGTAATAAAGCTGCGGGTCCTGGAGGTATGCCCATAGAAATGATTAAGAACTCCCCAACAATGACGCTAGAAGCACTTTCCAAGTTATTTACTGACTGTTTAAAGGGAGGTGACGTCCCTGATGAATAAAAAGTAGCATAATATATATAAGTGCTATTCACAAGAAAGGAAGTAAAAGGATTTGTGAAAATTATAGGGGAATTAGCGTTACGTCGTCTATGAGCAGACTGTATGGGCGAATACTGAAATCAAGAATAGAAGAACAGCTAAAAGACTCAGACGAACAGAGTGGCTTTAGACCGGGTAGGTCTTGTATTGATAATGCATTTTGCCTTAAGCAACTGGGAGAAAAGAGCATTGCACATGTGAGAGAACTGCACTTAATATTTATAGATTTAAAAAAAGTTTATGACAGCGTCCCAGTAAATCATCTATGGCAGGCAATGAAGGATAGCGGGATAGAAATAAATTACATAAACGCCGTTAAACAACTGTACAAAAACACTATCAGCCGAGCGAAAATAGGAAATAATTATTCTGAAGCATTTATTGTAGATAAAGGACTGCGACAGGGATGTTGCATGTCACCAACTTTATTTAAATTATATATAAATCGTGTACTAAGGGACTGGAGAAGGAAGTGCGGTTTAATGGGTGTGCAAATTGGAGAAGAATATATCTATAGTTTACTATTCGCTGATGACCAGGTCATATTAGCTGAAGACGAAGACGATATCAACTACATGTTTAGTAAATTGAAAGAGGAGTATGAGAAGTGGGGTTTGGAAATTAATATGGACAAGACGCGGTACATGGTGATTGGAGGACAAAAACGAGATCTACTGATAGACAATGAAGTAGTAAAATGAATACATATATTTAGGGGTCACATTAACATCTGACGGAAGAGATGAGCTAGACATTCAAAATAAAATTAGAAAAGGAAAAACTATAACTAGACAACTACATTCAATGCTGTGGAATGACACAATCTCAAATAAAACAAAAAGACGAATGTTCAGTTCATTTGTGGAAAGTTGCCTTACCTACGGGGGAGAAGTGTGGACAATGACCAAAAAGATGAAAGACAGAATATCAGCAGCAGAGATGATGTACTGGAGACGGTGTTGTAAAAAACATTATTGGATCATGTGTGGAACGAAAACATTAAAGAAATAATGGAAATTCAAAATTCAGTAGTACATACAATTGAAAGAAAACAGCTGCTGTGGTATGGGCATATGAGACGCATGAACGCACATAGACTACCACAAAAAGTTTGGAAATGGAAACCAGCAAATAGAAGGAACAGGGGAAGACCAAGAAAGAGCTGGAATACTGGAATTCAAGAAGCCATGCAAGAAAGAGGACTAGAAGAAGACGGGTTCAGAAATAGAACTGCATGAACATTGGGATGCGGCAGATGGCTAAACTAGCTGTACTCAAAACCGCTTATATATATATATAAAAATAAAATAATTCTTATATATGAAAATTTGTCTCACTGTTGATGTTGGAGAGGGCAGAGCAACAGTGAGACAACCCTTGTCCAACCGTGAGACTAACATATTAATACTGATCAGTAGCACATTCGAAATAATTACCGCACAACTAAACTTCCGAAGTTCATTCCAAACGATAAATAAGAGTTCTGCCTTTTTGTTTGCCCGAAGGTTGTAGGTTTCGGCATTATAAATTTGATATATCTTATTGGTATTAAGTATATGTGAGGAACATTCAGCGTGACAAAGTTTCCTTCCAGTTTTGATGATTTGCGGAGAAAACTTACTTCAATTTCAATATTTTCATTATTTTCTCTAATCACTTTGCCAACATAGAATACATTATTTGCTCCTCTTGCTTTAAACTAAACGAGAACATATTCTCCTTCTATGGGATTCCTCTGCAACTCTTCAAAAGTTTCTAGGAAAGTATCATCATCAACGGTTTCATCTGAAATTTCAGATTCTGAATCGAGGTCAGGAGAGCGTTCGCTCTCTGAACTGTCTTCCAGTAATATGGACTTCTCTTTTATAATGGGTCGTTTCTTGGCTTCTTTGTCAATTTTTCTTTTAACTGCATTCTTTCTTTTTAACTTTAATTGCCTTTCTTCAAATTCTTTTTCTAACTCATTTTTTTCAGAAGTGTCAGTCGCTTTCATAGATTTTCCTTTTTTTTCTTGGTTTTCTGATTCCTGTTCGCGCCTTGGATTTTGGATATCCTCTAAATTCGATAGGTGAAATAAATGTAGCGTACCAGCTCAGACTGCTGTTTAGTATTTATCGGTGATGGAGTTCGCGTTTCACTGGATTGACTAAAACTTTCGTTTAAATTATCAGATGTTCCAAGTTCAGCTGACACATTAAATGCTTGAACTTTATTGGGCAACCCAGTTTCTATGGGTGCTGGTTTATCAGTCACCGAACTGCATATAAAGTCGTTTTTCTTAAAGATATGTTTATTAAATGGTAGTATGCCTGTAGCTCGAAATGCACTTGTAATTGTTTCTGGTACCACTACCTTGTCATGTGCTTTCCGACACATTCAGCTACATCATAAATAGAAAACCTTTCACCTGGATGATGCATCATCCAACTATCAACAAATGAATCATAATACTTTTGAAACGGCCCAAAGACACCAACATAAGCGGCTGAAGTTTGTGTGTTGAATGAGGCGGAAATGTCAATATTGTTACGCCATTTGTTTTGGCTAGGTTCAAAACTTCTATAGAAACGTGACTTTCGTGTTTGTCGTACAGGAGTAGCGATGGGTTGTCTTTAGAAGATTCGCTATGTTTTATAAAGTGCTCCATCACTTTTAGAAAGAGATTACTGTTCATCCACCCGCTCTTACTTGCCAATCCCAATGTCCCAGGGGTAGCGCCACGCACCATTGCAGGTGGTATCCAGTTTCCTGCTGCACTAACTATCATACAGGTAGTAACTAATGTCCTTTTTTCGCCACTGGTCACTTTGCTCACTTGTTTCGTCCCTCTCTCGGCGACAACTTTCGAATGAAGTTTCTGGTTAGTCATAGTAGCAGTTTCATCCAAATTAAATAACCGTGTGCATCTGCAAATTGACGACTACGAATGTAACATTCCTCTAACTTATGAAAAACTTTTCGACATTTGGCTTGTTAAAAGCTGTTGCACGAGCTAAACTACACCCTTCAGGTGTTCTTAGAGATAACCTAGAGCTATGTCTTTTCATGAAAAGACGCATCCATTTTTCACCAGCCATCTCCGCAGTTTTCCAGCTTTCCGGAATGGTAACATTATTATGTACTGCCATTTCATACGCGAGTCATCTATATTCTACAAGAGGCAGTCCATAAACATTTTTGAGCATGTTATTATACGTATAATGCGTCAAACTATCTTCTTGTTCGGTTGTAAATATTTTATTCACCTCATAATTAGGTCTCATCCTGATTGGTAGTACATCCGAAAGTTTTTGTCGTTTTGACGTACCTGTGTACGTTTGAAACGTCATTATTCTTTGTTAATTTCTCTTAACTTTCATTTTACTCACCTTAAACGATAAAATAAAGCATGATTCCGTGGTACATTTTATATAAAAATACTATAATAAATCCTTTTATACAAATATGAATTATTTTCACGAAAAATTAAAAATTCTTATAGCGAATAATAAACATAACAATCCACAACAGTGATGGCCAACAGTGAGACATGTCTCACTGTAGGACGTTTGAGTTTGTCTCACAGTTGGACATCTGCGTGTTCCCATAAATAATTAATTTTCACCATAACCTCAACTATTTATCAAGATTATTTATTCGGGTAAACAATGAGCAAATATGCTCAAATCAAGATTTAAAACTGCTAGAAACGAAAGTCAAATAATAAACTTACCACTAAAAATTTCAACTACGCCAGTAGTAAAGTTTTCTTATAAAATTTTCTTAAAATAACAATAACAAGCACACTCCTTTCACAAACGTGAAACGATTAGCATGAAGTTGGCTACGGTTAAAAAGAGGTTGATACCTCATAGTGGCGCGAAATTGGAAATAATAGAAGTCCATAAAAATTAATATGTCTCCCTGTTAGCCATGTCTCACTGTCGGGCGGGTTCCCCTACTGCATTGTTGGTAGCACTGCCAAGCTATGTCAAATTCGTAATTTTCAGGTTAAGTTTTGCGTCAGTACTGCAAACGTATATCACAAATCATAGGTGACTAATTATACATTTATTTCGCGACATATTCTAACTGCGCAAACTATTTAGGCACAAGAATTGCTACTGTAAGATAAAACGTCATATATCACACGTGAGCGAAATACCATTATAAGCTCGTGAGAAATTGTAACGCTCGTGCGGGGCACTCGCGATTCAAAATTCTCACTCGCAAATAATGATGCATTTCTCTCACTTATAATATAATCTGCTATTAGTTCTTCAATTGGCATAAAAAATACCTGCACAGAAATATTCAAAAGCGAATTTGTCCCCTTAATTACAAAAGGATCCAACAATAATCAAAAAGCAAAGAAGAAAAATAGAAGCCACAGAATTGAGATCCGAATAAAATTATCGATAATTTTGTAGATGCCAATAGCAGTCGATAAAAACACGTTTCTTAAATATGCGGAGTTATTATTTATATCATTATTATTATTATTATTAAATTGTATGCAGTAATCATCTATTTTGTATTTTCTACAACATTTTACATTAGTAGTATTTTCCTTTTGTTATTATTATACTTTAGTACTTTAACAGCCAGTCTTATAAAGTTCACTAATCTAAGGTTAACTTTAATTCTTTGTTAAAATAAACAAAAGCACATTAAAATTTGTTTACTACCTACTAAATAAAATGTCGTAAGCACTAATGTTTTAATGTGCTTTTGTTTATTTGAACAACGAATTAAAGGTAACCTCAGATCTGTAGTATTTATAAGACCGGCCGTATATGAAGCACACACAGGCCTTAAAGGCCCAAAACTTTACTTGATCCAACCACCTGCTGTGGATCGCCCTCTGCTTGTTTTACTCCACGTTTCATCACTTCTTTTGTGGCTCTATTTTCATCTATCTTTCGACGTGATCTAATCACCTAATCCTTTTAGCTCTGTTTTTCAGCGTTATAGTTGGTTCAACACACAGATCAATTATTTCCTCGTTCGATCTCCTTATGCAATGGGCTTTTGTAGTTGTAGTAGGTACTATTGGAGATAAAAAGCAAGACACTTAGTCGATACGCTTTTAATAGTTTAATAACGTATTTAATTTTTAGATGGACAGTTTTGGTAGTTCCTAATATAATGTCGCAAAAATGTAGTTTTACTGCGCAGTTTTTATATAGAGCTGATTTTACTATTATTAGCTTAATATTTTAACTTAAATCATATCGGACTTATCTTAAGCAACTAATAATTTTAAGTGTTTAAGTTTTGATAAACGATTGGGTATTAATTGTGATTACACTCCATAATCCATGGCTTACATTTGACAATGATACATTATCAAAAATAAAATCCTTTTTGTCTTATCTAAATATAATGACATTTCATAAATGACACCTTCTTCTTGACCTCAGATGGCTGTAATGAAACTGGTTAAAATAACAAAAAATTTCAGGAAAGAGTAAACTCTATTTTCCCGCTGCTTATCATGTAAGTCAGTGATACAGCCTTAGTAACAAAACGTGTAAGACGGTGATTATATTTGTTTGCTGCTTTTTCTTGACAACGGAACTTAATATTATTTTTGCACTTGCGGGACTAAAGTTGGCACTTTAGTCACTTATTTCAGGGATAAGTAGCTCATTTTATCTCTAGGGACAGAAGTAATTACTTTAGCCCTAGGGACTAAAGTAAAAAATGTTACCGTATCTATGTAATCTATGGTAAATTCGGGGTTAACAGGTTAGGTTTCGCGTCAGTTTTGACATAAACTGACGCAAAACCTCATCTATTAACCTCGAATTTGACATAATTGTGAGCTCTTGTCATAATGACTTACAGTGCCACCAACTTTAAAATTTAGCAAAGGCTACTAATTTTAAAATAATTGTAACTAAAATGTCAATAAATGACGTTTAAAAAAACGGGTTTTCGTTTTAAATCTTCTGCAACGTGAAAAAAATAGTATATGCAACTCGGAGAGAATGCTATTTTGCTTCAGTGCAATTTCTGACTCTCGGGCTTCGCCCTCGAGTCAGAAATTATACCTCAGCAAAATAACGCATTTCTCTCCCTTATTGCATAATCTACTATATTAAGTTCCTAGGATAATAAAATTAGCAAAGCAAGATGCAGATTTAGACGTACGTTTTGTTTATAAATTGCAAGTGTTTATGTGACATGTGACACTCACAGGTAACACGACTCACGAAAACTAATCCTGGTGACAGGTGACAAACCAAACGATTTTTTCAAAAATCTAGGAAAATTTCGATAAGCAGCGGGGAAAAATATAATACGATAACTCGGAATGTATCGCCTATTAACATTTTCGGCAGGCAACAAGCCGCGACTGCGTCTTGGCTTGTACTTGCCTACCTCAAATGTTAATAGGGCCTTACATTCCTTGTTACTTAAATAGCTATTATATGAAAAGTCGAGCAAAATACATTTAGCCACGGTTTTTACAACGAAATACCGAAACTGTCTTTCTTAAATTTCGATATTTTTAGTATTGATCGTTCAACAGAATAATTGGACCTCACCGATAAAGGAATTACAACTCACGTACTATACTGGGTGGTCCACTTTTTTGTAGCAGGACTTTAATAGTAGGCAGAAAAACTTATTTCGAAGCGAAAATTTCATATGAACATAGGCCCTGAACTCTTCGTTTTAAAGATACAGGGCGTTCAAATTTTCGAAAAAATATCATTTTTTATTTACAGTATCCCAACCAGCTGATATAATTAAACTAAATTTGGTGTGCAACTCTATCCTAAATGCTACTACATTCCATGACAATATCAAGGCCCTCGATTGACCAGTGACGGAGATGTGGGGTTTCGCGACCAATACATTTAAAAATTCACTGATACGACCTGTTGAAATCGAAATTGTTTTTTAAGCGTTTAATTCTCTCTTCGCAATGTTCATATTTCGAACATCTTCTTTAAATTAGAATTTTACAGTAGCTGTGAATAATAATTTAATTAAAATTAATAATTAATTCAAATTACATATTTCGTTAACCAAGATACTCCTTATTAATTTGAACGATTTAGAATAAAAATAAATGTTTCCCATATTTAAAAACCTGTTTTCAATGTCCAGTAATAAGTAATAAGGAATGTAACTTATTTAATTAGAATATTCTACTCCAAAACTAGTTCGAGTTTATTTTCAATAAAACATGAATTTGACCAAACTATTGAAAATTGCTACGTAACCGTGGGAGATACGGGGAAATGTGAAAAGACATATTTTTTAAAGAATTAAACGCTTTTTTTTGAAAAAATTTTGATTTTCAACAGGGTCGTACTAATGAATTTTTAAATTTATTGGTCGCAAAATCCCACATCTCCGCCATGATCGGCCTTGATATTGTCACGGAATATAGTAGCGTTTAGGATAGAGTTGTACACCAAATTTAGTTTAATTATCTCAGCTGGTTGGGATTTGGGATACTGTAAATAAAGAATGATATTTAATCGAAAATTTGATTCCCTGTATCTTTAAAACGAAGAGTTTCAGGGCCTATGTTCATATGAAATTTTCGCCTTGAAATAAGTTTTTGTGCCTACTATCAAAGTTCTGCTACAAAAAAGTGGACCACCCTGTATATATTATTCTTTATTATACATATACATATATCTGAATATAAATGATGTCATTTATAAAGTTGAGCGGTTTTTGTCATTTCATGTGAGGACACAGAATTTCAAATAAAGACAAGTGATACGTCATTTTGTAGCACTAACTCGTAAGTTTTGTTTGGCATGGAGCACTGACTAATTGCTGATAGTGTAAGAATAGTAAAGGTGTTTTTAAGAAGTGCTTCTGTAATTCAGATCAACGCGATATTGGCAATGTGCAAACAGTTGAGTAGAAAATACTAGACAGTGTCCAAGAACCCGAGTGGTAAGAACTTCTGCTGGAATTTTCAAGTTAGGAATATGATAGACGCTAATCGATGTTATTCTACGTCTGTTAGCAAAAGCAACATTACAATAATATTCTCGTTGACTCTGATTTATCAAACCTACTTGTTGTAATATTTACTTTTGTGTTCTTGGGGCTGTTGGAAAATATAGCGAATTGATCGTCCCGCTAACGTAAGACGCATAGGAAACCGGAATCATTGCTTGCTTTTTGAAAACTTTTCGGGATGAGACGGCAAGCAATTAATTGGATTGATAATCGCATTGGTATGACAAGGGAAAATTTTCAAGCCGTCGCAATAATTAACAACGGCGTGAATAGATCACATAGGTAACAGGAAAACTGAACTCACTGAACTGTACTGCTTTGTGTGTAAAAAGAAGGCCACTTTTCCAAAAATTGTCAGAATTGTAAACTACAACGAGAAAAATTTAATCCATGTGTTGGAATATTCCTTCTGCGAATAGGGCGCTTGTAAAATAGAATTCTTTAAACGAGTCAGTCATTACTTAAAAAAAATCATTTGTACAGCCCTGTATATGTAGCAAGTACGTAAATAGGTTATGTGAATTAATTACTTTCGTGTATATGTTTATATTGGGTGTTTTAATTAGAGTTTATTCATATTAGTCAAGTCCTGTTTCAAATAATAATGTGGGACAGATCGCCAGGAATTTAAGAAAAAAAGAGGCTATCCCAAATATTTTGAACCCTAATTATGTGAAAACATGATATATGTGGATTTGGCACCAGTTGTCATTTGATATGGGTCGTGAGGCCAGTGGCGGAGCAACCATCGCTGCCGCTAGGAGCGTTTTAAAATTTTGCGCCCATATTTTATTTAGTGTTAGAAAAATTCATGAGCCATTTGTTTTAAGTTGCAAATGTCCAGCAGGTATGCCTGAGAATTAAAATTTTATGAGAAAGATGAAAGCACTTTTGTGATCATTCCATGTTAGCGCCCCTCAAAATTTTGCACCGGAAGCGCTTGCTTCTTTGGCTTCTGCGATGGTACCCCACTGCTATTCGGTCAAGCTAGCGATTAACCCTGATACACGCATAAAAGCCTGCGAGAATATGATGGGGCTAATAATTGTATTTTGCGGAGGGCTACATTTACTCAGACAAATATGATGACACAGAAGAAAACGTTAATGCTAGCATTGTACCAGACCAGATACTGTACAGCAATTAATCGTTCTTTTGGACGGTCGGCCACAGAGCAGAAAAGAAAAATATATTTTAATCTTGGAAGGGCTACCGATCGCTGTCAGTTAAATACAGAACTTCCGACGTCAAGGAGCAATCAATTCCAGAAATAAAATTACATAAAAAACAAATGCTATGGTAATGTGATGTGTCAGGATGCTGTGACATCAAATATATGTATCCACCGAAACCTGTAACCTGGGCTGCTAGTATTTATATAATAAACAGTTTCAATTCGCATTTGTGAACTAAGTTAGTTGTGTTTTGTTGAACTCAATTGAATTCATATGAGTTGATAGCTTACGAGATAGAACTAGTAGGCAGTTTACAGTACTAGCACCGAGGCGTGGTGCAGATTACTATTAAAGTTTCTTAAAAACGGCCGCATACAGGTGATACTTTTGTGGATTCCAGCATTCGTGTGAATAAGGGAAAGAGTATGTTGTCCCAGGGAAAAAATTCTTCACGTCACTACTGTCTTACGATACATTCACACTTACTAATTTGACAATAAAGTTATCACATTTTGATACCTTCATAAATTGTAAACGCCCTGTAATGGATTATTGACACTGAATTCCAAAACAGGAGCTAGGTAAAATTATGTTCTGACTTCACACCCATTACTCGACGCCAATATTACTCGGAGGTGAAATTGTTAGTTGATGTTACTTCGACCAAAACAAATATCGTGAATGTTTGTTTCTGCCGATAGGAAAGGAATAGCAACGATACAGACAAAACAGGCATTGAAGTGAAATTGCTGTCGGGAAACCGATTACCTTGTCGAAATAAATTTCAAAATTGTAACGCGTTGCAATTCATTAAGCACTGCAAGTAACAAAAAGGACTTATGCCGCGTATTGCAGAATGGTGGTTACCATGATAGGAGCATTACCAAGATATGCCTATCGTATAACAACACGGGGTGTTCAATGGGTTGCATCGCGATGGATGCATCAAATTGTCGTACGAAGTGCTCGAAGAAATGAGACATCCTTTTGTTGAGCGTACTTGACGCTGGTGAAAGATTGTTGGTTTCCTCGAATGCACCAATGTGGCGAAATATGTTTCATGTTGCCCTCCCTATCAAGTATTCCTCGAGAGACCGAATTCCCTCACTCCCACACCAAAGATTCCAGTACCCATTCCTGTAATTCACCTCAATCACCTTGGTCCATTTGAGAAGACTGACAAAAGATACGTGTACGTCATTGTGGCAGTTGACTAAGTACTTACTTATGGGGACCGTTCGTTTACCCAAAACCCGATACGCGCTGAGATAAAAAAAAATAGATATCCTAATTTGGCATTTATGGTGCACCACGATGCATTATCTTCGATCAGCAGTTCCTGTAGACAGATGGGGTCCACCTGGTGGAATGTCCGATAACATCGATACAAATAGCGATGGTGATGAGGAATCAGTTGATTCTTGGACCGAATGAGCAGGAGCGTTCTCGGGACGAGAACATTTCAGGATGGCCTAATGTTGTAATATTTACTTTTGTGTTCTTGGGGCTGTTGGAAAATATGCTATTATTTCATTTGTTTTCGTATAATTATGAGCTTTCGACTAAACCAGCCACTGAAATATAATACGTTTTAAATTTAGCACAAAATCGGAACGAGTCCCAAATCAATTTACAGGCGGAGGGCTGTTTTTAAGAATCGGCCGGCGTTTTAGCAGGTAGATTTAAATTATGGACAGGCCTTTAGCCGAGAATTCCCATATTTGGAATGTTGTGAACCCGAACCGACTAGGGGTTGCATTTTAGAATGCGAGGGTGCTTATGTTTTTTTGGCAGTCTGTAGGAGAGATCGCACATGTGTGGACGCGAGCCTAATTCTCCGCGAGTGTGTGATAACGCCGCGATTATGTTTTGAAGTGAAATGAATTGTAAATTATAATTGAGTGAATAAAACGATGAGGTCTGTAATATCTAAGTAGAATACTAGTGCCTGAGTAGCTTAGTGAATGTAGCTATTGTTCAGCGAATACGAACATTCGATATTGTCTCGTACTGATGCTGATTGTAGACAGCTTTGTTAATTGAACCGCTGTTTATTGTCGCAGAGGGTGCCCTCGTACCTGGGTTAATGGCTATCCGGCGAGATAGCCCACGACCCTTGACCTGATAAGCATTGTGCTTTTCAGTGGCCCTAGTTAGCGCGACTGGGGGGCTTTTGGTGAAGCTCAATTCCCAATGATGCCTTGTACCTGTGCCTTTTACAGTCCATGCGGCCACTGTAACTGCGGGTACACTGACATGGGTTGTACCCATTGATGCCGTTAACGTTCGGTTAAGGCATACTAGATGCGGTAAGCATCCGTGGTTTCAGGATATTACAGGCACATCATCGAAGGTGCACCGAAGAATATACCTGATGATAGCTTCTTCGAGATGCAGCGCGGGACGACGCGGGGGGGCCCATAAGACCCCCTGTAAGTATTATGCAATGGGCACATTACTGCTAAAAGCTGAATGTTTGTTGTTTTGCTTGCATGACTGAGTGAAATTGGCTGGGTTTATGTTCGCGGACGGGCGTGTGTGACCACCTGCTAAATGAAAGGGCTCGCCGACCACTTTACAACCCCCAGTATCACGTTTCTGATTTACAACCTCAGACCGCAGGGGCGTTATGGAATTTCTGGTAAGTCGCCAGTTCTTGTGAAATTTATGCATGTGACCGATCTGAATCCTGGAAAAATAAATTAGCCCAGGGCACCGAAAATATGTGACTACATACTTTCCAAAAACAGCTTTATTACTCTAACGCGGTCAGCAATTGGCCAGCGCTTCATGCCAAACAAGACTTACAACTTAGGGCTACAAAATGACATATCACTTGTATTTGTTTGAGATTTCATGTTGTCATAGCAAATGACAAAAACAGCTCAAATTTATGAATGACACCAATATAACCTACTTTTGTTTAGGCCTTACTTCATTGGTCACAGGCAGTTTAATTAGTAGGCTGTTAATAAGAAGTACTTCGGCTAGCTCAAAGTAGGATGGATCACGATTCAGCTGCAACCTTATGCGAAACAAGAATCAGGTTGCCTTCCTCATGGTCTACTAGGACAATAGGGCGCGGCCACACGGGTGCGGTCGCTCAGCCGCGGCCGTTATGGCGCGGGAGAGGGGCACTAGTGACGTTAAAGACACTCCGCTAGCACGTCGTGCTTTTAAACTCGTTGCACGTGCTTTAAAGGCGTACTTGTGGGATTTCAATAGCTTTAGTATAGAACTGACGTCTGATGTATTACAGTTAGATAGGTCGAATATATTGGAGTTCTTAATTGTGTTTCTTAATTGTTTTTCTACCCTTTCGTACTACTGCACTAGTATCATAATATACTAATTTGACACCAGTGCTCTTAATAAGTTGCATAATAGTTATTTACTATACAAGTGGGATAACAGCATCATTAATATACGTGTATGTAAGCACACAAGTATATTAATGATGCATTATCACACATGTATTGTACAAAATTTTATCTACAGCTGCCTAAAATTGAGAAAAGTGCATTAAGAGAAATGTCAGATCTGTCATTTTCAAAAACATTTTAGTAGGCAAATGTCATTATGTTATTCATTTGACACTATTTCAGTTACGTAATGAAGTCATTACACAACTCAGTTGCGTAATGAAACCATTACATAACTGAGTGGTGTAATGAGCTTCATTACCCAAGTGAAATAGTGTCAAATGAGTGACGTAATGCGTTACTTATCCCACTGGAGTAGATAAAAATTATTTATTAAGTATTGTATCCATGGAAATAGTGTAACCCTTACCTACTTGTAATTAAACAATCTTGCCCATTCAGCTAGTTTTGAGGACAATAAAACCTCGCTAAATATCCAAAAATATAACACAAAGAATTTTTTTATCATTTTTTCCTACTCAGGAAGTGTCTCTTAATAACGTAACATTTAGTTGATCCGTCATTTTTTACGATACCCTGTAAATGAATGACCTAACTGTAATTTTGCTTTATTTGCGGATGACACTAACATTATTGTTAAAGCTGGAATCTCAAGTTGAAAACGAAGCAAAACATGCTTTTAAGGTGGTAGGATTCACTTGACTATTCAACTCACTTGTCATGTATCAAAAACTGTTCAATAAAAATACAAGATTTGACGTCTTTGAGCCAATAAAAATGAACTATATTGACAATTTTTACTAGTGAAAATAATCGACAATTTTCACTAGTGGTATAGTGAATATTTTAAACAAATGTAATTTTTATTATAAAAAGTCAACATTAGTGTTCTGTTACTATAGAAATTGCGTAGTTTGATGCTAGATTTACTGAAAACTAATTTTAAAATCTGGTGTGATACACTCACACGACTTCCTTTTACAGTGATCTTATAATTAGTCAAAAATTTCATTTTTAATTTTTAACCATTTGTTAAAAATTTTCAAAAATTACAAATTCTACAAAAACGGTACAAAATCGAGTGTTAGTTGAAGAGACAAATTTTCTCTAGAATTTTAAGGTGAATTCAAAAATGTAATAATATACCGGGTGTTCTATTTAACATAGAAGTTAATAAAAAAATAGAAAAAAAAACAAAAGAAACCCACACCCATTCAGCTGGAAAATCACCTCTCTCACATCAATACACATTCAAAATGTAAGAAAAATGTAAAGTTTGAAAAAAATCGTTAGAGCCGTTTTTGAAAAAATCGAAAAAAACTGAAAAATCACAAGAGTAAACACCTACTTCCGGTTATGCGATTTTCTTCAAAAGCTTGCTGTATTATCTACATAGTACACAAAACTTATATATGAAGTTTCAACGCCATACCTCTTTTCGTTTTTGAGATATTCTGTTCACAGACAGACACACAGACACACACACAGACACACAGACACACACACAGACAGACCAATGAAAAAAAATATGTTTTTTGGGATCAGGGGACTCTAAAACGTGAAGATCCGTTGAAAACTCAATTTCGAATTTTTGGGGTGAATCCAATACTTCCTTTATAGTAAAAGGAAGTAAAAAAGTAGTTTGGTTCATTGAATAGTCCCTCGAATGCCATTCTTAGTCAAAGTTAAGTAGAATATTTTTGCGGTGGTATCACTCATGTCCATTGCGCTTGAGATTAGGACTCGTGCTAGCGCACTCGTCCCGAACCTAAGCGCAATGGACATTCGTGATTCCACAGCAAAAATATTCGACGTAACTTTGACTACTCATGGTATTATAAGTGAAAACTCGTACTCGTAACAAATCACTTATGCAACTTATCATACACTTCTAGCTCACATAAATTTTACTGCCGACAACTACGCGTAGGGATTCTTGACCGAGGATAGATGATCTATTCAGACAGCTTCAATGCGTCATAGATGGGTCTCTGATTAGCTAAGTCTTATACCTGTCTAGGCTGTAAATGAAAATTATAATAAGATGCACGTTCCCCAGCACTT
Source organism: Agriotes lineatus (assembly GCA_940337035.1). Lineage (NCBI taxonomy): Eukaryota > Metazoa > Arthropoda > Insecta > Coleoptera > Elateridae > Agriotes > Agriotes lineatus. The sequence continues at coordinate 67,774,563 of OW679194.1, read as the reverse complement.
GTATTGTTTATGTGGACGATAACAATAAGGATTGTTTTAATTGATAAAGATTTCAAAAAAATTATCAAGGGTTTTAGAGAAAATTGATTTACTATTTAAAAAATATATATAGCACGAGCCCATTTATTAGTATACATTTAAACAATATCAAATAAATGCTTGTCAAAGAAGATACAGGGTAAGTCGGGGGGAGAAGGAAATATTTTGAGGATGTGTTCGAAGATACTAGAGGGGGGTTAAAATTAGGTTTGTGTCATTTTATGAAAGCTGGTAAATGAAATTAAATTGAGAATTCTTCTTCATCTTTACGTGCCATGCCCTCCGCGAACGTTGGCTATCATCGTAGCTATTTGAACTTCGTTAGACTGCTTAGCTGAATAATGTAGCAGTGTTCACTTCATACCACTCCAGTAAGTTCTTTAACCAGGAGTGTCTTCTCCGGCCTGGACCTCTCTTTCCTTCTATCCTGCCTTGCAAAATGTTTTGCAGGATCCTGTATTTGTTATTCCTCATAACGTGGCCAAGGTATGAACATTTACGCTCTTTTATTGCGGACAAGATCTCGGTGTCTTTATGTAATCGCTCTATAGTACTGTGGTGTTGCATACCCTATCTGTCCAAGGTATTCTAAGAATACGCCTATAACACCACATCTCAAATGCTTCTATTTTTTTGTAGTACAGACAGTGAGGGTCCAATCTTCCACTCCGTAAAGTAAGACCGAGAATACATAACATCGAAGCAGTCGTAGTTGTAAGTTCAGACTTAAATCCCTAGAACAAAGTTCCTTATTCATGTTTTGAGAATTGGTAGATATTTTATATCAACAATGTCTTATTTAAGAAATATTTTTAATTTTTATGCATGGCGTTATGGGATTGAAATTAGCAGCCCATATAAATGTTTTTATTGGACTTTTGCGGCGGAATTTGAATACCAAAAAATATATAGTGCAAAGCTTGATTTATTTAAACACTTTTTTCGTTCTTTCAATTTTTTTAATCAACAGATTTTCTGTAAAATAATAAAGTATATTATGAGTTGCTAAATAAACCCCTTTAAAACCATACCTACAAATTAAAGAAATTTTCAATCATAAACCCTCTTATTTCTAGAAAGAAATCTGTCAATTTTCACATATAATCTCATAAGAGCATTAATTATTTCCGGAAATTTTTTGAGTGCGTCCCAACAACGTCGTATTAATTTGCCCGAGCGGGACGCGAGGGCAAATTAGGACGTTGTTGGAATGCACGAAAAATAATTTCCAGATATGAATTAATGCTCGAATGCAGATTCGGTAAGAAAATCGTAACGACACAAACCCTAAAAAAAAGTAATGTCTACCTAGAAAAAATCTCCAAGAAATTTTGTTGTTGTCTTGGTTATGGCTAGTGAACTAATTTTTCTATTGGTCATTAATGAGTGTCGTACGATTTTCATATTAATATCTTCTACCAGTTTTCAGTAAATTGATAAAATTTAATTTTAACCCCCCTCTAATATCTCTATAAGGGTTGAGAATTGGACATAAACATATTGGTTTATTTTGCTTATTTTGACCTTCTGAACACATCTCAAAAGATTTCACTTTCCTCACCTGTACATACAATAAAAAATAGAAATATTATTAAAAAGCATTAAATTGATTTTCAGAATAACATTTGATTTCAGTTAAATAGTTGCGTTTTTTTGTGTCTCTACCTATATTAAGTATTTAACATTAAGTGTGATAATAAAAAGTTAATACAAAATATGGTTGAAAGAATATAATACAATATTAAATAGGTACACACGTACAATGGTTTTAACTTATTACAAAACATACAATATCTAACAAATATTGTTAATAGAAATTATAATTTATTATACATAGGCATATAAATAGTGTTTAAAAATGCCACATACGCTTGATGGTACGTTAATTGCAAATGTTTAGCACCCTAGTAAAATATTTTCTTTAAAATTAAGTAAGCGTACCATGAAAAAGTTAAAATGCAAAAACAAATACATCGAAGTCAATATGAAGCACATAGTTTCCACACTTGGTTTTATACAAATTGTCACCGTGTAGTTTAATTTTCATTTTTAGACACCCTGTATTTGCAACCCTTTTAACATAGTAGGGTAAAAATGTTTTCTACTTTTTTTCTTTCTGTCTTGCTGTCTATTTTTATGCATCGGTAATTCGTTTCGAATCCCTGACTTTCATACTGCGTGGCACACGTGAATTTACCAATTCTAGTAGTATGCAACAAAGTTTTGTAATTTGGGTACCATTTTTTCTAACCAAAATTTAGTATCTTTTTCTATCCTAATAATTTGAATATCTTTTATATACTGTTTGTCACATAGACGCCAGACATTGAATCTGTTTCTAAAACACCTGAATTCTGTACATCCCAACATACAATTCACAATGGAGGTAGAGGAAAATTGCAGTATTCCGTTTGTAGACGTTCTAGTGAAACGTAAATCAGATGGCAGTTTAGGACATGCAGTCTATAGAAAGAAAACACACACGGGCAGATATCTAAATGCTGACCCACGCCATTATCCAATAGAAAAATGCAACAGCTCGCCAGACTTTGGCGACAAGAGCCGTTCGTATCTCAGATGAGGAAAATCTGTTTGACTATTTACAAAAAAACGGATACACAACTACCGCCATACGAAAAGCACTAGACAAGACTATGACACAAAAGGCTAAAGAAGGATCCCCACCTCTGGAAGGCTTAGCATTTCTACCTTACGTTAAAGGCTCGACTGATAAGATAGGACGTGTTCTGCAACGATGCAACATCAAAACTGTGTTCACGAGCTAGGAAACTTTGGGTAACGGCTTCAGATAGGTAAAAGACAAGACTCCAAGTTTAAAAACCGTTGGCGTGTATCGCATTCCTTGTTCTTGCGGCTCGAGTTACATTCGACAGACTGGTCGTTCAGTTGATCTAAGACTTCAAGAACATAAAGGCGATTGCAAACACAAACGCATCACAAAATCAGCCGTAGCTGAGCATACGTTTACAAATGGGCACACTTTAGAATTTGAGCACTCCAGAGTACTTGCCAGAATACCTCACTATTTCCGGCGAGTGATACGTGAAACCATAGAAATAGAAAAACATTCAAATAATATCAACAGGGAAGATGGCTTTAAGCTTAGTAAAACGTGGACCCCTGTGATACACGATCTAAAGCATTACAACCACTGTGCGTCATACGGCCACGCCCCACGGATTACGTTGCACTCGGACAACCAACCAGCGTTACGCCACTCCGCGCGCCTGGCACGGAGGACTATAAATAGCTCCACACCGACCTTCGGTTCTTAGTACGACTTTCACTCTGATGATGCAAGCTGCAAGGTCTTGCGAAACGTCAGTGAATATGGATGCACAAACCGCAAAACGGCCAAATCTGCCTAAGTATTCTCGTTCTCAAGATACTCAAACAACACGAGCCACCTAAGAGCATGACCATCGCGCGGGTTTTTGCTCGACTTCACAAGGTGCAAGGCACATTAAGCCAGAAAATGCTGGGTGTTCATATACCAATACGACGCGGTCTAAGCCGAAATTCTATGTCTTTATCAGTATATAAAATAAAATCGCAATACGCAGTATTTATAGTGTGCAGCTGTCCCTGAATTTGATAATAGTAAATGCGCCTTTTCTTTAAAACCAAGTTGTCATCTATACAAGAAACACATAACGTAGTTTATTTTTCACGTCGCCTTTCACAGCACTTTAAATAGTCTTATCGCGGCACGAATATAAACACTTCACCTCAATACTACCCCCATCTAGAAGAATTCCGTCTGGAGAAGCGGCTAAAAAGAGATATGCTTCAGAAACGAAAACCGCATAACTGCACCTTCTTCTGTGTTCTCTGTTCGTATAATTCTATAGCTTGCTTTTCATGAATTCTACTATAAACAATGGCTGGAGTGTAAAGTTGTTTGTTACTTCTATACAGCATATCTTTCACTGCAGAATGAAACGAAGTAGTATCGAGTCGTTTACAAATTTTACCAAAATTAGAGGCAGTCAGTCGGTTGTGCCGTGCTGCTGTCCACGCCAAATTTTTATGTTGGCCTCTCGTTTTTACTTCAAAAGGATCTCTTTCATTCTACTCCTTCCACATTCTTTCCAATATTCTTCCCTTTTCTCGTTGAAATTCTTCTGCTTCCATATCAGGCTGTGCAGCATTAGGCCCATACTCCATATCTGCAGCAGTGGTAATGCAATTAGCGAGTTGTCTTTTTTTTACAGATTTTTTTTGCCTCTTTCTTTAGGTTTTTGTCTTTTATTGCAAAATGCTGTGAAATATGTGCCTTTACGAGTGTTTACAAGACAATTATGCCAAGATGGACTATTATTAAAGAATAATCCAGCTCCTACACATCGTTTCACATACGAACCCCTTTTGCAAACATTTACTCTTTTGCCCTCTCTCTCCCCCCTCCCAAATTTGGCAACCACTGACATATAGTGTTCAGCATAGTTGGTAACTAAGCGATGTGCCTTAGATACAACTTAATTCAAAGCAGCATTAATGTCTGCAAAAAGCAGGTTTTGTTGCAGTAACACCACGTAATTTATTTCGTTTGCTTCTTTTCTTTTACAATGCACATCTAATGTCCCTTTAGCATGATTTGCTATGGCAGAGCGTACTGCAGTACTTATAGTCGAGGAATGTGATTTAAACATTTTCGTGGTTTCAGTTTCATGGCTTGCTTTCATAGAAATCTTATGTAGCTGAGATGTGTAACATCTTGTAACATGATTTGCACATTCTAGTTTAATAACATATCTTCCATATGTTACTCGTTCAATAATACGTGCATACACTATGGAATCGCCTTCTCCAATTAGGTATTTATACTGCAAACCATGATCTTCAGTACTTCCATTGAAACCGTCGACTATTGTCCCATTCCAGTCCAGGGACCGGTATGATTTTTATAACAAACATGCGGTTTTACTGACTGTTTTTCCGTTGTAGTGGAACAGCTGCTACAAAATTTGTTTCTCACTCCTCAAAATAAGAGTTTACCCGTTCTTTTCACAATATCAACAGCTGTGCCCGAGGAAGAAGAGTATCCTTGGCCTTATGACTTTTTAGCTCATCCACCGTCGATTACAACTGTAATAAATGGAATACCAATTCCACTTCTTCCGCTTCCAGTGCCAGTCTTTTTTCTTCTTGTCCTGCCTCTAACATTTGTCTCTGCAAAATATCTTGCCAATTGTCACCTACCGCAGTTTCTATTTTTCGGAAGTAAGTATGTACTAGCCATGAAAGGAATATTCCTGCAGAACAAAAGTTCTTCCATTTGGGTGTACCCAATGCCAATCGAGATTGTTCCACACACAAGCATTTTATTGGCTTCCGGTGTTGTATTTTTGGGGTGAGAATAAATCTTCATAGTTTTTTCGCAAGTATTGCAGTAGTACGTAAAGCATGATACAAAGCCCATTCTGCGTTCTTTTTTGAAATTCATTCTCCCCATTGTACATTTTGCATCATGTAATGCTAGCTCTCTACATTGTTCTGTAAAAGATTTTTATTTACAACGCGGCTCCCATCTAATTTTCGCTGGTTCTGAGAAGCTGAAGAATCGACTTCTATCTGAAGAGAAGACAAGTCGTCTTCTTTCTCAGGTAAACTGAATAAAACAATGAAAATAGATGAGCTTGTGCAATTTCATACGTGTAAAAATAAAAGTTCAGGAACTATACTCTTCAGGAACTATTTTATACTCCATTCTCAATGTTTCCTCCTACCAACAGGCTATGTTAGGGTGACATGTTTGTTGTTTGTGGTTATAATGATTGAAGGCGTGCATTGCTGCCAGATAAATTTTTGCCTCCTTCTGTAAAGTTTTCGGCATTTTGACACTAAAATTGTAACATTGTCGATAAAGCAGTTGTAGCAACTTTCATAGTTCTTTCATGTCGCATTTTGACTTCTGTCACAATTCCTGCATGCAACCAACTAAAAACATATAACAAACTACTGGGGGAGGCAACACTGCGAATGGATTATATACTGCATTCGCCATATTTTTAGACCAGGGCAGATCATGATTTCAATTTATTATATTAGTATTAAATTTCATTTAAATTTGTACAGCCTGTTATTATGTTAGATGTTTGAATACTAGGTTATGTAGATAGTACTACATTGTCAAAAATATTATATCTTATTAGGAGTACCGTAAATAAAATAAAAACTCTAGTTTTCTGAACATTATTAATTCATAAATTAACGTCAAATTAAGAAAATATAAACAATCTTTAGCTACAAAAATTCCGAAGCAAATTTCTGTGCGTCTTGTCTCCTATAATATATGTTCCACATTGACTTATAATAAACACGTAAATTCTTAACCTTTGTGCAACGGCAGAATTGCTAATGTATGACGTAGGAGTCTTTCAAAATGTACTGCGAAGATGTAGCAAACATTTTTTAATCATTGCGAAAAACCGATTCTCAATGAACGGAATAAAAACATAGGACGTTTATCGGTTGAAAATATTCTTCCATTTATTATCTCATTAAATAAATCAGAATCAGAGAATGATAGTGATTCTGCTTATACTGATGAAGGTGGAATAAGGGGTTTACATTTTGGCTTCAAAATGATTGTTAAAAATATAGTAATATTAGTAAACCTACACCATCTCCAAATATTACAAAGTTTGTTAGTCCCACTGCACGTCAAACATACAGAAGAAAACAACGTTTCGTTAAATTTTAATAAGTTGTGGCAGTTTCTGAAGGAACAAAATAGTCCGTGGAACATATTGATATTACTGCGACAAAAATGCAAAGAAGGAAATTGGAACCTTTATGGATTTTGAAATTTTTCTCCCATTTTTTAAATGTTATTAAACAGTGTTATAGTTTCTGCTCAAAAAATATTTACTAAAAAGCGTCTCCTTAAGATTGCTTGCTCTGGTTTACAAATACCGTGAACGCATTATATATAACTAGCAAGATGACCGTTCGTCGTACGGACGACAAATGTTTTTTCTTCTAAATATTGAACGAATTCTAGAATGCTCCTCTCGTCCCTCACTCAATAGGCTAAACTAACAAACGCTGCAAAACAATATTGTAAGTAAAAAGGAAACAATATTCTTCCAAAAAAAGGTTCTCCATAACCCTTTTATGCTTCACGTATCTCCTGGAAATGTGTATGTAATTGTCGTTCTCCTTGTGTAGATTGATAAAACTATAGGTTTAGTATAACCACGGCAGTATAACAATTAGAATAAAAATAATAAATGTACTTATTATATGTTGTATTCATAAATTGTAGTACAGTTTCCACCATTTGGAGGTGGAATTTCGGAAATCCTTCTATTTTATTCTAAACTGGACAATCAGTAACTTTGACCTTTTTTTTTAACTTCTTTTTACTTCTACCCCATTTTTACTCCTTTCACAATGAAATTTAGAATAAAAACCTTAAAACATTTTTTAAAGATTTAAAAAACACACATATGTTCAAAAACAATGGTCATCAGGAACCATAGGAAATACGAAAGGTTCTATAATTCACCCCTGAATCCAAATTCGCACCTTTAGGAGTTGATCTGTGCACAATCCTGAATTACGTTTTTAGGAACTTGTATAGGTAACCACAAATTGCAATTTAAATGTAATAACGTATGTCTCAAAAGTTATCGCAAAAAAGTAATGGTTAAAAATTTTGTATAATTTTTATTTATTTTGCATGTCAACGACATAACCTTATAACTGTGTTTATTACAAAACAAACTGACATGTTATATTAAACGTCAATCAATTTGATACAACTTGTTTCCAACGGCAACTGGATGGGACGTTATTTACTGTAGGTCTATTTTGAAAATTTTCCGAAAATTTTTGAGACATACGTTATTGAGTTTGATCGACGTTTTTAGTAAAAATATTTCCAACAAAATTAAACTAAGGCACGTTTTTAACCCCTAATTGTTTATGTTCGTTCCTAGTACTAAAAACCAGTGATTTTTCATCTTTGTAAAATCCCACTGTATAAGAGAAAGTTAAATTAGTATAATTACTTATTTGTTATAGTAGTTAACATGGCACGTTTCGTCTACATATGTATCACGTAAACACTGTCTAATGGCTTTTTCACGTTTAGCGCGAAATCTTCTTACAAGCGATGCCTTTCCGCGTTTCTTGGACACACTATACATCCTCGGCATTATTAATCATAGAATAACCCTCGTAATGATAAAATAATTATTTTAGAAAAAGTATACAAAGAAATAAAATCAATAGGGGTGAACAGGTAATTAATTACGAATTAAGATCATGATATCAGTGCAGTTTTACACTGATGAAATCCACTTTAAATGTCTGCTAAGCTCATTTTGTCGTTTTGCATGCAATAGTTGAAATAATTAATTAGATTTCGCAATTGGCATTTATTTCGTAAAAATACAATAATTTTCCCTAAGTGGTTAGGCAACCCTATTAACATCATTCCCAAATTTGAATAAAGAACAGCTCTGTCTTTTTCAGTTTAAAGCACACTCTGCATTCTTCAGTTTTTCTGTTGGCCCATTTTCAAACTTTTGGAACTTTAATAAGCTGAATTAGCCTGTTTTGGGCATTTTTCGGTCATTTCCTGGCGAGTCTTGTTTCGTGTAAGTTGAATCGCTCCTTGGGGGTCCCTGTCTCAACGGTCTTCTTGGCCAACTTCATGTTTGGAAGGATATGAGAGGCATCGCAACCCCTTTTGAATGTTCCGGTGATTTGGGTTATATCGCCGGCATTGGTTTCGTCACTGACGGATTTGGTTGGACGTTCCTTTTTCGCACGCTTGACTGAACGATTTGGCTGCATTACACCTTAAGCCTTTTTTATGTTACCCTGGAAATGAGTTTCTACTTGGATTGGTTCTCGTCGTGTTGGTGTAATATGTTTTACCTGGATCGCGTGCCTTACGAGCCGTCTGGCTGCCCGTCCCTGCAGCGTGGATTTGCTGTCGCTCCCCCTGCGAGCGCTGCCTAATAGTACATGCCGAAGGTCATCTACAGCCTGGTGCGAGGCCGTCTCCTTGGCCAGCGTACCTGGTTGTCACGTCTCCTCCAGTAGCTCGGCCTCACGTTCCGTGTGATCTGAGGTTTTGTAGTGTTTTAGTTTGTAGTGTATGTTAATTTTATTTGATTAGTATGACCTTTTAAACTGCTGTATTAGTATTTTGCGTATATCGATTTCTGGTGCCTATTTGAGTTATTAGATATTGGATTAATTGGTACACTTACCCGTTTGTTTAGTAGCCATGTTTATATTGCTCTGATCTGTGTTGCGGCTGCTCTTGTAATCAATGTAATTGTACGTAACCTTGTGTAGTGCATTAACCTCGACGGAAATTTTGATTTTTCTATTAGAAATGTCAATTTTGTGCTGTGGCTATGCTGCCGCTTACGGGACTTTTATTGAGATTAACTAGCTGCCCGTTTTTGAATTTTTATAGGCAAGTCTAGGGTTTAGGATAACTGCAAGTACTGACTTAGAGCTCCAGAGAACACCTTATGAATTTCTTATAGGACCTAGCACCCCTGTGAGATCTCATAACCTGCTGGTATCACCCCGTTTAAATTTTGTGTGCCGTAAAGTTAATTTATTAAGCCAACCATCGGGGTTGAATGTTGGCCTTACTTTTTGCTTGCGCTATTGGCACCCTTTGTTTTGCACTCCGCTTAACGGAGTATAGTTGAGCATTTAAAGCTTTCTTTAGTTTTGATGGTAGGTTAATGTAGTCATGCCACGTGTTGTGACGAGCTCCGGTTCACGGTGACCGCCACTGTATCTATGATTAGACATGCTACTGCATTTATTTATTTGGTATAAGATTTGAGCACTATCTAGGTGATCACTAAGTATCTAGCGCCCTTCTGGCTGGTTTAGTTTTACATGTCACTACTCGTTGTCTTTTAGGTCGACTTGTGATAATTTGTATTGGTTGTGATATTTATTGGTATTAATTATGTATTGCCTGTGATAAGAATGGTAAAGCTTCTGGAAATGATGGTATAACCGCAGAACTACTCAAAGCGATGGGCAATATTGGAGTTGATGAAATACACGAAATTTGCAACGAGATATGGAATACCGGAAAATGGCCTGAAGAATGGTGTGCATCAACATTCGTGCCGTTGTATAAGAAGGGTTCTCCTACAGACTGCAGTAATTACAGAACTATTGCGCTAATTCCACATGCAAGTAAAGTCCTACTGAACACCGTCTATAAACGTCTGAAGGCTTTTCTCCTACCACAAATATCAGATGAACAAACTGGCTTTATACCAGGCAAATGCACTAGAGAACAGATCTTAAACGTCCGTCAATTGATAGAGAAAGCACGAGAGTTTGGTGTAACGATGTATCTCTGCTTTGTAGACTACTCAAAAGCATTCGACTGTGTAAATTGGAACCTTCTTTGGAACACACTAAAAGAAATGGGCACCCCGAACCACCTCGTACGACTGATCGAAGAATTATATGAAAATAATCAAGCCGACATAAGAATCAATACAGTCAGGTCAAATAAATTCTCTACTAAAGCTGGAGTCAGACAGGGTTGGATCTTATCACCAATTCTATTTAATATATATAGCGAGCACATCATGCGGAAGGTACTGGACGGGTGGCTAGGTGGAGTGTCGATAGGGGGAGGAAGATCAGTAATCTTAGGTATGCAGACGATACACTTATTATAGCATCGTGTGAAGAAGAACTGGAAGAGATAATGGATAGTTTGAAAACCACTAGCGAGAGATACGGACTAAAATTAAACGCTAATAAAACAAAAGTTATGATAATAGATTGTGAACATAACAACCAACCACAAGTTCAAAATGTCGCAGGTTATGAAACGGTAGAGAAGTTTAACTATCTTGGTTCGCTGATCACAAATACCGGTGAATGTGGACAAGAAATCACAAGACGTTTGGCGATAGCAAGAACGGCCACAACAAAGCTGACAAAAATCTGGAAAAACTCAGCTATAACAAAATCCACGAAGTTAAGGCTCGTCCATTCACTCATCTGCCCTATCGCGATGTAAGCAGCAGAAACATGGACCTTGAAAAATGCAGACATACAAAGAATTAATGCATTTGAAATGTGGGTATATAGACGTGTCTTGCGTATACCGTGGACAGCACACCGGACCAATCTCTCCATACTAAAAGAACTTAATATTGAATCCCGACTGTCCATGAAAGTCAGCCAATGTTTCCTTCGATACTTCGGTCACATATCCCGAAGGAATAATTCTATGGAGAGTTTAATTGTACAAGGAAAGATTGAGGGACGTAGATTAAGGGGTCGATCACCTAAAAGATGGGTTTACCAAGTTGGAGCGCTGACAGGACATACTTTGCACGATGTTATACACTTCGCTGAAGATCGCAACGCTTGGGCAACAACAGTGTCAACTACCTGATAATACCACCAAACCCCTTCGTGAGGTAAAGGATAGAAGAAGAAGAAGAAAAAGTTCCGTCAATAAACCAATGCCGTGATTCCATTAAAATCTAATAACAAACAAAAATAGTGTAAACGTAGTGTTATAACAACCAAAACAACTACAATAACAGCACAACCGAATCATGACAAAAATGTCACCGGAAAAAATTAATATATTACGTATATTACGTAAATACACTGAAAAACCAAAAAGTAGGGCAGTTAGTTTTTAAGTTATCTGAAAAATAAATGGATAATATGTCTTGATTGTTTATTTGCTACTCTATTTTTTTCAAATTAGTATCAACATCTTCAAAATTATGAGAACATGCGCAAATCAGATTGGATTCCACTTAAAAAAAAATTCTAAAAATGCCAAGAGAGTTCTATTTTGTCCCAATTTAATCGACCTTCTGTCTCTTAGCCTTTTCGAAATCCTAATGGCCCTGTAAAAATAATAATCGTATGCAGAACTAACTTTGCTTTTCTGAGAGTACTTTTTTCGGGTACTTTTTTTCGTTAATATAATTTTGTATTTAGGTGCTGCAACAATAGAAGTGTGTCACATCAACACCACTAACCAATTGCCTTGAGTAAACAATAAAAAACCCTATAAATAAATATTAAAAATTACTAACTTCCTGAACGTTTCTCTCTCGGCCAAATATTAAAATTCTTCCCACGTCTGGTCTGCTATCGACAATTAGAAAATTCTCGGAAATTCCATTTGCCGTATACATTTTGCATTTTCCTGGAATTATTAGGTCTTCTACTCGCAACGGAGCTGGAGGTGCAGCGACATATACGGTATAGAATTATAATTTTGATCTGATATTGAATTAACTGAATTTATGAATCTTAAACTCTAGTTTTTAGTTTCATGAAATATGAGTATTTCTATTTTTATACGTTCTCAAGCTTTCGTCAATTCGATATTTGTGTACTAGCTGACTCGGCAAACGTTGTTCTGCCCAAAACTAATTTGCCTCTGAAACCCCGTTTCACCACTATAGAGTTTTAATTTTATGTGATGTCCACCGTCTTGGACTTAAAAATAAATGACATTTTCGCAATCAATGTCCCAAAAAACCTCAGTAACGACACCCATATCGATTTTTAGTCTTATTTACCCCATTGCCTGGTCACCCGCATTCAATTTCCCGGTAGCACATTTCTCACCAGTAGGCGCCGGTTACTAGCCGGATCGCATGGTAAATTATAATTAATATCACTGATCATCCTCATAATAATCTCTGGGATAATAATAATCAGGTGGTTTTCCGTTGCCTGCCTGATTCTATGCCGTTGACCATTGCGGTTCATCCGCCTTCAGGGGGCGGTTTCTCACCCCCAGGGCAAGAGAGTGCCTTAAGCTCGGCCTGCTCTTCCACTCTCTAATGAGAGACTGTTGGCAGTGAAGAGATGATCACTTATACCGGTGATCGGTCGGTAGGATTGGACGCAGTTTAACGTCATACCCGAGACTTTTTCTACTGCACCACAATTATTCTACCAAAGATACGTTATAATGGCAGACAGATTTGGCGGATTTCACCCTGTCGCCTACGCTCTGTTGCCAGATAAACAATCTGTCACTTACACAAGAATGATTGACTTGCTGAAGAACATTCAACCAAATTTGGATCCAAGAAAAATATCCTGTGATTTTGAGTTTTCCGCCATCAACGCTTTCAATTTATGCTTTTCCAAATGCCGAAATTCTAGGGTGTTTGTTTCATCTCACCAGAAACATTGGAAAACATTTGGGTCAGCTTCACTTAGTGGGACGATACAATCACAAACTACCCACACAAGTGGGAAGTTTGTGGATACAATAGCGATGCTGAGTTTGCCTTGCAAGCGCACATAATAACGTCGTTAGAGTTTGTGTCCATAGACGACTTGGATAACGCAATTAATTACCTATCTCATATGTTGCCTATCGAACTGGAACTATTGCAGTAATTAACCCAAAATTATATGGCAGGTCTCATGAAACTCCATACATTTTGAGGACAGCAACCGCTTTGGAGTCGAATGAAAGATAATAGAGAACGAATATGTCATTCCAGATAGCTGTGAACTCGGTGAATCGAGAACAACATCACTTATCAGGATGATTTTTGCTCGCTTTTATATTGAATATTTTAATGGAAAAACTCTTAATATTGGTAGTCGCGTTACCAGTAATAGACATTAAGCAGTTACCTACCTACGCTCTCAGATTGGTGTAGTGACAACACTTGTGGTTTGTCGAGCATGACATCAAGAGTTTCGAATGGCAATTCGGCCAATATTTTTTTTAATTATCGAAAAGTACGGATATAAATTTCTACTTCTTCTCATTTTTAAATCTGAAATGCCACATCACTGGCGTTGTCTATCTTATTTGTACTTTCCGTTAAGAGTATTGGTAAGTCACCCACTTCAATTTTAAACTTGTTTTCTAGGTCTAGGCTTTGCAATTAATTGTTTCCGTCTCCTTTACGAATTCTTTTTATCCCAAGTCGTCTCACATATGGCGTGATGCAGAGCCGCATCTAGGGATATTGGCGCCGGCGCCGGGCTAAAGTAACATTTTGATTTTGAGGAATATAAGAAGTGCTTGAAACGTTTCTGGAAATATTTAGAAAAATGCTCCGCAGATGTTTTTTAAATAAAAGCATGATTGCATCATCTGAAAAAAAATCCCGACTCTGAAGGAATGCTCTTGTTAGAAAAAACAGCTGCGGTATATTTTTTACAAATATTTACATAGGAAATTGTATATGGACGAGGTGGGTATATTTCGATAGAGTATTACGAATAAAAGAAAACACAGTAAAGAATATATTTATTAAAAATCTAACAAAACTAATATCTAAATAAGGTCAAGTGGGGTAAGTGCAAAATCGTGGGAAGTGCAATCACACCGTAAAAATTTAAAATACGAGTAGAATAGTTTCTTGTGTAGCTTATGGTATACCCCTGGAGTATGCGGTTACATTTGCCCCAGGTAAATCCGGTACTATAGCAAGTGCACTCATAGTTGCACGGGAAAGTGCAATCAACTGATGGCACTTTCCCCGTTTGATTTTATATATTCTCTTTCAATTTCTGGCCAATCATGGGAAGGAATTATGTTCGAAAAACGATAAGATGAGGTGGTAATACCCAACAAAATGTTCAACTAGCAATTAATGAAGAAAGGCGAGGAACATTAACCATTAGAAAAGCAAGTGGATTATATAGAATTCTCTACAGCACTTCAAATTGCTATTTAAGTGGTAGGCGTAAAGTTTAGAGTAAATTACTAGGTTGACCCACAGCTTTATCCATAGCTGTAGAAGAACAATTAGCAACTTATTTAAAGATTTTGGAAAAATGGGGGTTTGGCCTAAGTAGAGTGTTAGATTGCATACAGCAGTTTGTTTTAGAAAACAGGTTCATTTATTATAAATGATGATTTCACATCACTTCATTCAACACATTTATTTAATAAATCCACTCAGATTTGGAATCTGGATGAAACATCGGTATGCACTGATTCATCAAAGACAAAGATAGTTGGACAGAAAGGAAAACCAAGCTGTAGGACTACAGGAGGCAGTGACAAAGAAAATATAACATGCTTAGCTGCAACTAGTGTAGATGGGCGAAAAGCATCACCTCTGATTATTTTGAAAGGCCTCAATGTTTGAAGTACTAGATGGGTGCCAGATGAATCAAAAGGGGAAGAAACATATTCTGGTATGGCGTATGCTACCAGCCAGAATGGTTGGATAACCAGCGACATTTTTTACAATTATCTAGAGAAAACGTCGATTCCTGCTGTTGGTCCTGAGCGTCCAGTTCTGTTATTGTACGACGAACATGCCACTCATGTCACAAACAAAGTTGTGGAGTTAGCACGTGAACATAATCTATTTTAAAGTTACCACCCCGTACAAGCCACCTGTTACAGCCGTTAGATCTGTTTTTAAATCCCTAAAAGATCAACGGAACCAAAAATTATATATTTGGCAATGGCAGCATAAAGGAATGCGCATTCCTAAAAAACAATTTGCGATGCTTTTTGGTGAAGTATGGAACCGACTTGATCCTAGTATCTCTGCAAAGTCGGTATGTGCCTCTTTGATAGGACAGTTGCTCCTAAAGAAGAGTATGATCCACAAGCCTTGAAAAGATGGGAGAAGTGGGAAAATTGAAGAAATAGTAAAGCCACATCAGAGCTCCAGTGTTTCATTTGAAAATGTACTCTTGGCAACAGTTAAACAAAGTCGTTTACACACACAGAAGCCAAGAAAACGAGTAGCTGCTGGTGCTGAAATTATTACAGCAAATGAAGCTATTCAAAGAAGAGCAGAAATTGAAGAAGAAAAGAAACCAAAAAAGCTGAACAGTTTGAAAAGAAAGGTTTCTAATAGTAGAGAAACTGCTCAGGTGAAGAAATAAGGTGCAAGAAATAAATAGCTATTTAAGCATCAAGGGAAGTAAGTAGCTTTTACCAGTCGAGAACGAGCTTGCCAGCCCGAGCGAGCGAGGGCTGGCAAAGTTTGAGACTGGTTGTAGATAGTTACTTCCCGAGAATGCTTATAATATTTTTCTCAATGCCCAACATAAATTTGAACAATTTTCATTATTATATCATTTTTAAAAATTTAAGGTTGTACCCCAACCCTACTTATCTTAACAAGTTTTTACATTTCAAATAGGTTAGGATCAGTTAAGTTCAAACCCGTTCAGATTACTTACAAAATTAAAATTACTGTAATAACACGTAATTCACTTACTTCCCTTGGGGAGTAGGTTTTACCAAAGAGCATATAATCATTATATGCTCTTTGGTTTTACCTTACTTTCCTAATGTAAACAAACAGTAAAATCAACTTACCTGCAATGGATATGTCAAAGTAAGTGTAATTTACTAGATGGGCATGGAGAAAAAGCGTATTATTGAGGGTTATTCTAGTGACAGTAGGTACCTACTTTAAGTGAACCTAACTTATATAGATACAGATATGGATGAAGACTCTGATTGGCATGAAAGCGATAATGGAATTGCCAGCGATCAAGCTGATAAGGAAAATTTAGAAAGTGACTTTGGTAATAACAGAAGTGTAGAGTTAATACTTCAAGAATTACTATCGTATGTAGAAATTGAAACTAGCAATAGTGAAATAGTATGAAAAGATATGGCTAATAATATAGAAGAAGAAACATGTGTAGATAATAATGTATCAAACTGTACAAATGAAAATGAGAATATAGATAATATAGAATATGTCCAGACAGAAGTTGGAGATGATCAAATATCGTCTTCATCGAAGGATACATCTACAATGGAAAATATATATGTCCAAGATCTTTGCATTGGGAAGTTTATTTTAGTAAATTTCACCAATAGTAGTAATACGAATAAATATTATGTTGGTAAAATTGTTGGCCAAACATATTATTGCACTTTTATGAGAGAAACAAAACACAGTGAATGTACCTCATATGCATTTCCCAACGTATAGGACATCTCAATTATTGATCAACAGATTTGTAAAATTTTGCCCTTACCAACTATCAAAAGGGGTCTATCTTCCAATTTTTTTTCTTAATTTTAAATGGTCTTTAGAAGTTATAGTTATTTCTACAATTTATATTTTTTAAACAATTTTGCACGTAGATTACTTTAAACTTTTGTAACACCCTTAGAAATACAATTTAAAAAATACATTATCAGTTGCTTTTTCTATATTATAATTATTTGTAATGCACCATTCCCTGCCACTTATATGCCTTCAAATAAGGAATTTACACATTTTTCCGATTTGAACAGGAAAGTGCAATCACTAACAGCGTGTTGGATTCTTTCATGTTTCCTCAATACTATATATAAATATACTATCCATAATTTAAAATAAAATCACTGCCTGCCTGTACATATACTATGGTCTATGCAAAACTTGAATTAAATTAAGTGCAAATCTTTCATCCTGTAATAAAATGAAGTTACGCTATAAAAAAAGTAGTTGCACATACCCCACTTGACCTTACAAAAATTTTACGCTTTTTGTGATTAGTGGAAATTATTCGGCAAATTTCCGATTATTATGGCTGTTGCTATGGTAAATTTCCATTTAAATATACATAATGTTTGTCCAAACATTTTCAAAACCACTCCGTATATAGATACCATTTGTGATACAACGAAGTTGTGAGGGTTGCATAAATTGATAGATGTTGACAGTTGCTACTTGCTAGTTGCAGCTGTGCAGCAGAATTGTAAACATTTGTAGCGTGCACTGAGGTACCTAATCAGCTACTAACTGTAGAGAGCATGTTCGTATACTTTTATATTAGAACCAACGTTCATAAATTATACAAATTATACAAAATATACTTAATCTAATTGCACCTTTGTATTAGCTTGCAGGCATTTCAAGTGTTCAGCTAAATTAGCCGAACAGCTGCAATGGATGTAAAAGATGAACCGGTCGATCATGATTTACTTAATACAGTTGCCACCGATTCAGAATATGTGCAAAATACAGATGGTAATAAAGTAGTTTCGAACGTCTTTCTCAAGCAAGAAGTTGATGAAAGTACTTGTGAAGATGTTTACGATGTGAAGAGTATTAAGCAGGAGGAAGTGAATATAAAGGAGGAATTATTCATTAGTCATGTAGCAAGTGAGAGTTCCGAAACGAAGTCCGGGGTTTGTAGCTCATGTGAACATAAAGCAACAGATGATGTGCAAATATGGTCAAAAGAAAAACCAATGTATCCATACAAAGCAGCATGTAAAAGTACGTTGGATGATCACACAAACACCCACGTTGGTGAAAAAACTTTAATGTGTCCTGCATGTGATTATAGCGCTGCAAGTAGGAAAACTTTGGTTAAACATATGAAAATTCACACTGGCGAGAGACCTTATTTTTGTACAGCCTGTGAATACAAAGCTGCACGTAAAAGCACATTGGTTAAACATATGAGAACACATACAGGAGAAAAACCTTATTCATGTAACATTTGCGAATACAAAGCAGGAAATCGAAGTACGATGGTTCATCATATGAGGACACATAATGGGGAGAAGCCATATATATGTTCTTACTGTAACTATAAATCTTCACAGAAACACAATTTAAATATTCACATGAGGATACACAATGGAGAAAAGCCATATTCTTGTTTTCATTGTAAATATAAAGCAAAACAGAAACACACCTTAGCAGCTCACATGAGGGTTCACACAGGTGTAAAACCTTATTGTTGCTCTTTGTGTGAATATAAAACCGCACGCAATAAGAATCTGATTCATCATATGCGCACTCACACAGGAGAAAAGCCATATTCTTGTTCCGTTTGTGATTACAAAACAGCACAGAAAAGTAATTTAATCAGCCATATAAAAACACACTTAAGTGAAAAACCTTATGAATGTCCTCTTTGTCAATATAAAACCGCACGTAAAAGATATTTACCTGTTCATATGAAGACGCATACAGCAGAGAAATTCTTTTCGTGCACCATTTGTGAATATAAAGCAGCGCAGAAAACAAAGTTGAATTGTCACATGAAGACTCACACAGTCTAAGTCTCTGAGATATTATTCGTGATTACTTTACCTGAAAAAAAAGTCAATCATATGAAGACCGTTGGCAAAGTAACATTAAAAACTTCCTTTCGTGGATTTAGTAATGGAGTTTTAGAAGTTTGGTATTAATCGTTGATGTATAACAAAGTGCTATTAGTAAATTTTGAAATAGAATAAAAGCTGCGATGAGTTTAATATCAGTACCACTAGGTATGTATTAAGAACAGGACAGGCCACATGGGCTCAAACTTTTATTTAACGTGAATTGCTTGCGAAAGGAAGCCAAGAGGATGAATTCAAGTGATGTGAGGAAATTGTAAAGCTTAGGACAAGAAGAACATTACGAGCAATTGCTGCAGAACTGTCCAGCATAGAACAGAGCAATCTATCTCATTACTCACCCTGTGCGAG
Organism: Agriotes lineatus; assembly: GCA_940337035.1. Taxonomy (NCBI): domain Eukaryota; kingdom Metazoa; phylum Arthropoda; class Insecta; order Coleoptera; family Elateridae; genus Agriotes; species Agriotes lineatus. Next base: position 67,755,080 of record OW679194.1, on the reverse strand, counting down.
ACTTAAAATGTCCAGAATGTAGTTGACATATCTCTTCGCAAGTAGAACTGTACAGCCACGATGGCGTTAATGCTATCATTTTGTTGTAATTATTGGGTTATAGCTATAATTATTGTATTTTTTTACAATGGAATAAATGGCAATAAGAATAAGTATGTGTCATTCATATTTAAATAATACCTTGTTTACAAATTTCACGTAAATACATGCAAGTTATACAATCTGAAGTATGGTAACTGTTACTCTGAAATGGACTGATTTTTTATTTATGGTAGTTTTTATATTATTACTGGCCTAACTAGCTAGCGCCCCAATCTACCTTCTGACTGCAATGCGTTTTGTGCGTTGTGGTCACAATTTGATATTCCATTTTGTTTTGTCACTGAGTGAAAACCAACCCATCGCACAGAAAGAGGTGTATGAATCGTATTACTGGTTTAAGTGCTATTACTTTCCTTTGCAATTAGGAACAAAAATGTAAGTTTATTAGCTTTAGTTTTACCTTTTAATTATTAACTAGTAGAGTACCTGTCCACAATTTACATAGCCTTCAAAATGTCGACCGCCTTGTTGCAGTATGTGGTAAGAACTCGGTCTAGCAAATGGCAATTAGGGGTTTGGGTATTGATAAAGTGAAAATCAGATTGATGCTATTGGAAAATGTAAATGACCAAACTGATCAAATTTGATTGCCCTCTATGTCTATGAATACACCTAGGGACCCTAGGGTAAACATTTTAGTGTCTCATGATCTTTCTATCTCGCTACAAAATGTAAGTTGGTAGCCCTTCCTGTGATGTAGGCGTGTTGGTTAGGATGTAATGGATTATTAATCAACACATTTTCTTTTAGTTCTTTGTCACACAGCCTTTCCAGCACTTTTAAACGAAGGATGTTAGTATAAATTTAGGTAAGGAGCAATTCGTTAGTCCTGATTAACATATCCCAACTAGTATCAAACCCATAGTATGTGTAAGCATAACCGAGACAGAAACTGTGAATGAGTAACTCAACGCATGAAAATTCAACTCGTTCTATGGAGTCGTATTTTCAGCTTGGGGATTATAACTCATAAGATTCATTAAAAAATTATCGATATTTGAGCCATCATAATCTCTTAAATTTAAGACATTGGCTAATAGAACCCTTTACGATACTGACAATATAGCAACTCTCGATTTTCCATTTGGTACGAGCTAACTTGGTTTTGTTTCATGTCTCAAATGAATTAATTTAGAAATGCCATTTTATTTTTCTAGGTTAGATCATGTGTTTTAAGCATAAAAAGCAACAAAAGTGTGTTTGGGACAAACATTGATCGTTAGCATTGATACTCACGTAATGAAATAGCATTACGCTTTCTCTGGCAAATGTTTTAAATCATATTCTATTCCTAAATATAATTCGTAGTATGCCTAATAATCTAGAATTTTGTAAGTATATCATTTTGTTATAACCCCAATGCAAGAAAATACAACTCGTTCTACGGTTTTGTTGTATTTTTAGCTTTGGGATTATAACTAATAATATTTCACCAAAAATCCATCAATAATAAGAGTAGGTAGGTACTACTTATTGTATTACCCCTGATAATATATGAACTTAATACTGATAACTGTACGAAAGTAAGATGCAATAATGAATTAATAGAAAAAATTAAATTAGTAACGGGAATAAGTCAAGGGGATAGCTTAAGCTCGCTACTATTTTGTTTGATAATGGACAAGATAATAGATCAGACAAAAATAGTTAACCAAGGATATAGAATGAGAGCAGAAATGATTAAACTCGTAGAGTATTCAGACGACATGGTTTTAATTACAGAAAACGAAGATGGATTACAAAAGCTGTTAAACCAATTTAAACGGATGGCAAAATGGTATAACATGATAATCAAAACAGATAAAACTAAAAGTCTAACGGTCGCAAAAGAACCAATACGGTGTAAGCTAGAAGTGAACAATAAAATAATCGAATAAGCGATGTGTTTTTCTTATCTCGGGATCCTAATACAGCGATGAAAACGAGGAAATCAAAAAGCAAGCTAATAAAGCCAAAGCAATATCTGGCGTACTTAAACACGTAATATGGCATTACTTACATACAGTATAGAAACAATGGCGAACACTGGGAAAACCAAACAAATAAATATTAAGGATCACTGACTGAAAATATTATGGTGCACCACGGGAAGAAAGTTAAACAACAGAGTCAGCTGGTCACTTATAAATGACCGAGCAAATTTTTAACTATCTGGTCACTTATAAGCAGAGAAAAAGTGGTCGACTTTATAAAAAATTATACCCACGTATTTCTTACCATAATACTGTAATTGAGGCTTTGTATCATTCGTATGCCAAGATTCAGAGTAATGTGTAAAAATTGAGGTGTGACCATCATACTGTCTTTACTGCTTGTAAAAACTTTATTTTGCATGTTTTCAACAACTATACTTCTTAAAAAAAATTTTTTTTGACAAAAGTTATAGATAATTAAGTAATATATAATAGGGTTTTAAAAAAATTATTCCCGTTATTAATTTTTGAACTTTCAGGAAATTTTTATAAAAATCTAATTTTGCGATTTTTATAAAAACTATGTTTCTTCCAAAAAAACTTCTCGAACAAAAGTTGAAAATTTAAAAGTACTTTTTGTTGCCTGATTTTAACAAAAAACAAATAAATAAATTGGGTCTCGTTTGAACAGCGAAGCGAGCTGAACTTTCATGGTCAGTGCGGTCAGTGCAGATTCATAAAATAGAGTTAACGCCACCGAAAATTATTTTTAAAAGTTGAAGTGTTCCTGCACAGACAAATAATGACATTGAAATTATTGATTCTAGAAACACAAAAAACGCCCTCCACAATCACCAGATACCAACGACGTAAGCAAACGATATTAATGCTTGATACCTACTAAAAATTGTTATCAAATCCTGACAAGTGAAAAACCAGAAGAAAGTGAACCATCTGGATCACAACACCAACCGAGAAATATCAAAATTCCACCAATATTTTACACGAAGTTAACTGTTACCAGGAAATAGTCTCGGACTTACAAAAAATCCTAAAGAGCTAATATACTACTAAGCATAAAAATAAGAACTCAATAAAAATTAACACTACAACGACAGAAGGCTCCCAAGCTATAACATCATATTATGACGCAGCTAAATTAAAATATCATACGTTCAGCTCACCAGACGAACATTTATTATCTGTAGTATTAAAAAGTGTGCTTCTATCACGCACAGAGGAACCTAATTACCCAATTCCTAGTGGTAAAACTACTAATGGCGAAAAAAATCCTATGCCTCTGTGAGTAATTCATTTAGACAATAACGAGAAAGCAAAGGAGATATTCAACTTGCGATACCTAATGCTGTAATTAGTGTTGATCCAAGACGAAAACGGACAGACATATCAATATGTACTCGCTGTCATCGGAATGGACACACAAAAAACTATTGTAAATTAACACCCACGTGTATCAAATGCAAAATTTAGAAAAGATAAGGAACCAGAACCCACTTGCTTAAATTGTGGTAGCAATTGCCGTGCGAATTACAAAGGTTGTGCGTATTATCAAAGCTTAAAAACACGAATACTGAAAAGAGCATCCCAACTTGAAGACAAACCGTAGAATAAAAGAAACATGTAACAGCAGCTATAACTTCCAACGTAAGCCAATAGAACCGCAAGAAAAAATTTAAGATATAATAAAGATTTTAGTAGAAAAGGTCATAGAACAACTCATTCCTCAAATACAGGATATCATTTCAAAAGCACTGGTTTCGTTGTTAATCAAAAATTATAAATAAAAACTCGATAGAAAATATAAAACTAGCGAACTGGAATGTTCGAGAAAAAAGAGCAGCCGCTATCGACTTTTTATATAGTAGAAACAATGTAGACATAATGTGCATATCAGACACACATTTGGTTCTCAAGGAAAAACTAATTATTTCGGGATATAAAATTTATAGAAACGGTCGTTAAACTCCACTTGCATCGGGAGGAGTAGCCATTCTTATTAAACACAAATTCAAACACCAGGAACTTCAACTGCCAAAACTGTTATATTTAGAAGGTGTGGCAATAGTAGTGGAATATAGACACAATAAAAATCTCAAAATAATTGCAGCCTAACAAAAAGATCAAGAAGAAGGACTTTGCTTCTCTCTTCGGGGACATTCCAACTTTATTATGGGAAGATTTAAATATCAAGTACATAGAATGAGGATGCAGTTTAATGTCTGTGATAACAAATAATGCCATTCAGCTTTCTGCACCTTCTGAACCAACACATATTTCGTACAGGTCAGACCATTTTCAGAATATATTGGATGTAGTTCTAGATACGAATTTCTGTTCTCTCGTTCACAAGAAGTGTTACGCGAGTTAGACTTCGACAATCTACCGGCCTTAATCACCTTTTCCGCTTGTTCTACAAAAAAAAAATCAGTACATCGACAAACTAATAAAAGGAACGATAGACTGGAAAATGTTTCAAACAGAATTAAATAGACCTTTTCCCAATTACTCACTTTAATTTAAATGATACAGAATCGATTGACGAAGCAGTAGAGAGCTATAAATCGTCAATCTACACCGCAATAGACAGTTTTACCTCAAAAAGCCCCGGAAACAAGTATACTTGCACTTCACATGTTCTTAATTATATCTTTACACTAATCAAACAAAAACATAGAACTAGAAGGCTTTGGCAAATGACTTGAGACAGAAATGTGAAAAAAGAACTCATAAAATAAATTGGGAACTCCATCAATATGCCATAAGTAACTATCAGAAATACATATCTGATATAGATATACACGGTAACAGCCTTTGGAAAGCAACGAAGAATATTCTAAGACAAACAAATGTAATGCCACCAATAACAACAGATCAAGGAGCTTTCAGCAGCGACGAAGAAAAAGTAAAATTTTTGGGGATTATTACGAAAGCGTATTTCAAGACCACACGAGTAACAATGAAAATATAGATTTTCAAAATAGTATTAACCAAAGTTTATAAGAAGAAATGGAAATTGAGGTAGAAGCAATCAACCCAGTCACACATGGAGAAATTGCATTTTATATCAAGCAACTTAAAAATAAAAGAGCTCCAGGATATGACCTAATAGGTAACTAATGAGATACCTACTGCAAAAAATTACATCGAAAGCTGTAGCTTACTTATGTACAATATTTAATGCATGTCTTCGTACCGGACATTTTCCAAGTAAATGGAAACGCAGAAATAATAGTAATACCAAAACCAGGAAAAAACAAAAGACCAGTATCCAGTTATAGACCAATTAGTCTATTACCCACATTACCCAAATTACTTGAAAAAGTAATACGGAGAATGTTACAAGAGGATACAGATGACTGTAACAAAATACAAGCTTTTCAATTTGGTTTTAGAAAACACCATTTAACCACACAACTATTAAGAATGTCAGAAGTTATAGTAAAATGTTTCGAGGAAAATAGGCACACACTGATCGCTTTCTTGGATACAGCACAAGCTTTCGATAAGGCATGGCACAATGGTCTACTTTACAAATTAAAGAATATAAATTGCCCGACATACATTTATAATGTAATACAATCGTTTATTAATAATAGAACATTCCAACTGAAAATAAATAACTCCAAATCCTCGTATAGAGTTAAATCTGGTATTCCACAAGGGTCAATATTCGGTCCAATATTATTTAATATATATGTAAGTGATTTCCCAACTTTTCAAGATTCCCAGGTAAGCATGTATGCACGTGACACCTCCGTATTCACTCAACATCAGGATATTATAGTAGCCAGAAAACGTTTGCAATCATCGCTAAATATTGTCAGTACTCGGATGAAAAAATGGAAAATTCAGCTAAACTCCAATAAATGCGAATCAAAGATTTTAACCCTCCGGAGGTCACCCAATAGTCCCAACTTACTCATAAATAACAAACAAATAGAGTGGAACCCACACAACAGCACTCTTATATTCTTGAAATTAACTGCGACACAACATATCGGCCAAAAACTAAAAGAAACAAACGTTAGGTTATATTTGCTATACCCAATATTAAACAAGATAAAATGTGGTTTGTTAGTAGTATACACTTCGATTATAAGGCCGTTAATAAGATACGCATTCCAAGTGTGGGGAGTAGCTGCAAATACACAAGTGGACAAAATTCAAAAGTTCCAGAAGAGAAATTGCCTAGGTTTATGAGAAATTCTCAGATTGATTATGAACTAGGTATTCTGAAAATAAAAGAATACGTTCTTTGAAAACGTTCAACTAAGTGCCGCTGCCAATCACTATCAACTCGACGGCGATCTCGACACACTCCATAAAAAAAGACACAGTTTTAACAGTGTTTACCTAGCGTAGCTGCATATAATTATGCAAATAATGTACCTATGTAACGTAATCTATTGTGATGATATTTATGTAAGTACATATATATTTAGTTACTGGGAGACTGTCGTTGACGTTGCTCCCCCTAATGTTAAATTAGTTGTTAGAGAACTATGTAGAACATGCATTTATATGTTGGTCTAGTCAAATAAATCATTTAACAAACAAAAAAATTACTGAGATCTTCGAATTCATATTAAAAACGAAGATATACATTTGCAGTCCTATTAATTAAACCGTCTGGGCGGAGAGGAAACAGACGGATTCACACACTGACAGACACACTTCGAAAACCATTTTCTCTGAATCAGAAGACACGAAAAGGGACGAAGTAAAATAAAAAATCTGGTATGATACACTCACACAACTTCCTTTTACAGTGATTTTATAATTAGCCAAAAATTTGATTTTTAATTTTTAAGCATACCTATGTCAAAAAATTTCGAAAATTACAAATTCTACAAAAACGGTACAAAATAGAGCGTTCATTCAAGAAACAAATTTTCTCTAAAATTTTAAGCTGAATTCAAAAATGTAATAATATACCGGTTGTTCTATTTAAAATAAGAATTAATTAAAAAAAATAGAAAAAAAAACAAAAGAAACCCAATTTAGAAGTATTCAACTGGAAAATTATCTATTTCACATCAATACAAATTAATAATGTAAAAAAAATTAAAGTTTGAAAAAATCGTTAGAGCCGTTTTTGAAAAAATCGAAAAAACTGAAAAATCACAAGAGTAAACACCTACTTCCGATTATGCGATTTTCTTCGAAAGCTTGCTGTTTCATATACATAGTACACAAAACTTATATATATAAAGTTTCAACGCCATTAGCTCTTTTCGTTTTTCAGATATTCTGTTCACAGACAGACAGACAGACACACAAACAGACACACAGATAGACAGACAGACCAATGAACAAAAACATGCTTTTTGGGTTCAGGGGACTCGAAAACGTAAAGATCTGTTGAAAACTCAATTTCGAATTTTTGGGGTGAATCCAATACTTCCTTTATGGTAAAAGGAAGTAAAAATGAGGAGGAAAATAAAATTCTTAAAAACTCGAAAAAAATTTTTGTGTTGGGAGTAAAGTAAATAGAATAATTTAAAAATTAAAAAGCTTTGGAGGTTTAGGATAGAGGAAAACGTAAATTACAAGTAAACGGACTTTTATGCATCGATGCAAATTAGTGTCGCTTATCTATCTTTTACGTTTAATATGTTTACACTTTATTGTAAATTGATGTCAGTTCCAATTGAAGAGTCTATTTATATTTATCTATTTACAAAGTGTTTTATTATTGAATCACTTTCAAGATACCGAATGTTAAAGTTATCTATCGCTAAATATAAACTGAAAACTTGCGTAAATCGGACGATAGAGAGACAAATAAAATTATGCCGTATGCGTTGGTAGATGATATAATCTAATCTTCAGATTATATGTGTCCAATTTAGGCAACACCATGAGGCGACCTTGTTTTTTTTAAATGTACCAACACATCTCACAATTTATATTTCATATGAAGTTGTTGATTTGTAACTGTTAAAAATAAAGAAGTACAAATGCTCGCTACTTTTAGAGCAGGATACGATATTGCAGTTAAACCTTTTTGTGAACTTATAGGTATTCTAAAATTAATTTATGTGGCGATTTTAGTCGTTTAGAACATTAATTCTGCTGCAAACTACTTTATTATAGCGATAGGCTTTTCTAGCAGATTATGAATTCGACGTATATAGACTTCATACATGAACATCACCTTTACATAATCAAGGAAGGTCGCACGTAATAAAATCAATTTTGTTTCAATTAAAAACAGTGTGTTAAGTATAAAAACATACCCAGGCGCAGATGAAGGTTTTGATTGAAAAAAAAAGAAACAAACCGAAGTAAAGTGATCAAAAAGATAATCATAGAAGAGATAAAAGCAAAAGGGTACTAGACGAAAAGGTAATAATAACTAGATATAAGAACTTTCAGGGCGTTTAATCTCTATAAAAAAATTAAAATAAAGAACAAAATTCAACTAAAAATGGGATGTGCTAAAGACGCGAAAACCATACATTCAAGTTTTATTTAATGACAACTGGGAGGAAATAAATGTGAAACAAAAACAAAATACGGAGCATTGGATACGAAGTCTAAAGTATCGTAAATGCCTTAAAACAAACCGTAGGGTTTGATTAAGTTCCAAACAAATTTAGTAAGCTACTGGAGAATGAAATGAGAGTAACCGTGTTTAATAAAATCTGTAGAGCGGGAAACATACCACGGGAATGGCTGAGTGCACATGTTGTTCCCGATCAAATACTTTTTCGTAACATAAAATTCGCCTGAAAACTGTTTGTTATATTCTGTTACATAATAAAACGATCCTTATGGCCAAAGCAGCTTCGCGCCGTCTCAGGAACGCTAGGTCGTTACTGGAATGAAATGCAAAAGCTAAAATCCTCTCAAGGGATTTCAAATCGGATGTTTTTATTACTCAAAAAGCTATGCATTCCAACGTTATGTAACAAGGACTGCACGGCTAGATACAGGCGAGAAAAAAGGGTAGAATTGCTTCCGAACTTGAAACAGGGGGCGGAATCTTCATAATTCTTCCTTGTTGATTCTCGACACGCTATTGTCAACTGCTGTAAATTAATTAACACAGTACACAATGAAACAAAGACGATACTTTTAACGAGATCTATTGGATAACTTTAACAAGTAAAATGAAATGGATGCAATACAGTTAATCCTGACTCCTAGAGGACCTCATCATATATACAAACTATCTAAAATACTTTTATCCCTACCTTGCCCGAGTGTATAATTAATAAAAATATAAGCCCTAAATGCCTTGAAGAGGCTACTGATATGCTTTTACTAGCTTGCAAGGCGGAACTCGCTGGAAGAGCTAATCGCAGAAACAGAATGTATAATCACTACATAGTTAAATCCACACATAATTCAAGCAATTATAAAACATCTACCTTAAGCTGGCCGTCGTTAGGCAAGAACAACGATGCTGCGTGCACAGTGTGACAACGAATTGTCTGAGCAAGCACTGGGCATATTACTATGAAATAGAGATTACATTTTACTTTACGTATTGAATAAGAATAGTTCTGCCTGTCCACGATCTTAGGCTTGTTAAAAGTTACAAATATTTTAATACAAAAGTGAACGATTCTATATGCAATAATATTCGGCTGCTCTGGTGAACATAATATTCTGTCTCGGGGTTAGGTCGCGAAATTAGAAATATTGGGTAGAGCAAACTAACTTTTAGTAGCTCCAGTTTAACTCGGAATTTATTTGTAAACGCACCAAAACTAAATTGGAAGTAGCTAACCTCAAAAATTGACATGAAACACAAAGCGATGTGCACTCGTATAAATCGCAGTAATTGATTTAAATCAATGTCAAAATCAACAAATTACCTTAGGTACGCAATAACTATTTTCTCATAGCAACAGTACTAACGGCTTTTGTTCTAGCGTGACGTACAAGTGACGCAAACATCAATTGTTTTAGCTTGCAAACGAATGGATAATTTTCCTTTAAATTCCTACAAATTCTAATGACCCCACGTCGATTTCTAAGTACTGGGATGCTCTGCATAATCGGGAACTGCGGCACTGCGTAGCGAAAACTCTAATATTGCAGGCTCCAGCGAAATAAAAGGGCTCTGGACGATGAAAATTTCGCAAAATACCTGGTTTGCAGATGCCTCTGATGCTGGCCGCATCTCTTAGGGGACGCCAATGCGTTCTATTTGCTGCAAATAGCCTGGTGAAGAGGCACCATCTCTGCACGAAGTTCTGCGTAGATGGCTCCTCTAGGTGTTGAAGGCACCAAACTAGGTTCCAACTAGCTGCTGCAGACGGTATCGGCTCTCGAACGCAGCCCGTACCTGGACCGCACCTGTCTGGATTTTGTTCACGACGATCAAGCACAAATTACACTTCTTTAAGACTGGTAAACTGGTTCCAATTGTGCCTAACACTTTGGTGGTTAAATAAAACCAACACTTGCACTAAATAAATATGTTTTTATTAACAAAATCAAACTTTTCTGGGAGCTAACGTAGAACAATGCTAACAACTTGGACAATTTCATAGCTCTCCTCTGTGGTTGTTAAACAAAAGAGGGTTTGGGATCTTAGCAACATATCACCACAATTTTTAAAAGGAAATAAGGTTTGAGACTTAAAATTAACTTATAGAATAAGGTTTTGATAACATTTTCAATTCTTACAGGCTAAATAAATGTTCTTAGGTTGGGGTTTAGTGTAAGAGCAGTTGGCAGCTTTTCATAGCTGGTGTACATGACTCCGCCCCGTATTTAACTAGTGTTGGTTATAATGTATTATTTGAAGTATTTAATAAAATGCATTATTATTATTATTATTACTACACTTAGTACTCTGATCTTTCACTGTGTTTTTAACCGCACTGTTATGTTCTGTAGTATATTATGCACTTAATAATGTCCTTCGTTCTATTTCTTTACTATTCGTAGGTTGCTCTTTTGCAGCATTTCTTGTCGGTTGCTTCGTGCAACGTTTCAAATCCTCGTACTGCATTGTTATACCCTTTAGTTACTTTGCCATTCTAGTCCTATCTTTCTGGACACTACAATGTTCATAACTTTGTAGTTGTGCAAACCAGTTCGTACAATAACAAAACATAATACTGCAACCGTTAACGCTACCATCGTCAGATACAATTTAACTGCATTCGCACTTCCAAAACCTCGTTAAATCTAAGCCCAAGAACGTAACCCTTTTGAACTAGCTTTTCATGTTACCTTTGCTTCAATTTGTGAAACTCAGCTGCACCCATCAGTGCATCTATCTCAATAAAAGTAAGCTAAGCTTGCACTAATTAAAATAATTAATTCTGTGCCTCGGTTTGATTTTTAAAGCATTCTACTTCAATTGGCAACCAGAATTGTTGAGAGCACAAAACAATTGTAATAGATATATACGATTTCCCATGCTATTTCCCTATGTTCGCACCTTAAGTGAAACACTCGGTATTTTGTTAGTTGGTTATATATAATTACATACGTATTTAGTTTATTGTACATAGTTGTTGATAAATGTTATTTGAGTTAAACTGTCTACTTTAAATCAGTCAAAATGAATATTTGAATCAAACATGGCCTATTATAGCTACCAACTAATGGACAAAATTAAAACTGGCTTGCAAAATATCGTATCCGAGCAGGTACCGACTTTGACTGATTTAATGAAGAATTTTCAGAGATTTAGGAAACCAGTCCGGTCCAGAACCGACATCCAGATATAATAATTTTATTATAACAAATTAATCTAGCAAATCATCTGCTTTCTAGATTGACGCCCGAGCTCTGAGGAAACCTGGAAAGGCCCGAACCAGTAAATGTTGTAATTTAAATAATTTACAAACCCTGTTACAGCCTAGCAACCCAGAAATGTACCAGAGCCCGGAACCAGAGATGTCATCGGTAGTCCACGTCTTTCCTGAGAACTCCAAGATCCCTATCCCTGCTACATCCTCCTTAAACCCTATTTCGGTACACCAGTCGAGAAATAGCGCAGTGCAAGGTACTGAGGACTGCGCCTGTGAGCACCGGATGTACCTGTAAAGATGCATGTAAGAGTGTATGTATGACCTGCGGCCCAAGGTAGTACGAATGCTTACCCCTAAGCACTCCCCTCCTCAAGCGGACTCCATGTCCGTAAACCTGGATGTTAGCAGGAGTTTGTAGACTCACCGTCGAAGCTTGGAGGAGAGAATGTAGAAAGGGGACTTCCAGTACCAGCATCTATAAATTGAACCCTGTGCGCCTGTGTTCCGGAGATTGCATTCCGGTCTACGCCACAGTTGAACAGTTGTGGGAAAGTAGGTTATCATGCAACCTGAATACTTTCGCATGATTAAATAAACTGCTCAACTACAGGTCTAAAGAGTAGCTTCAGAATGTGTAGTTCAAAACGTGACCACCGAACTTCTGTAGATGGCGCCAAGTGGAATTATAGTGCAACCAGAATGTGTAGTTCAAAACGTGACCACCGAACTTCTGTAGATGGCGCCAAGTGGACAAGCCGCCACTGTGCTACAATGCTTGGAAATTTTGCAAAGTGGAAAATCGCCACCTTTCGCCAAAACTAAATAGCGCATGAAGGTGCTCGGGACCTTAGCAACAACTTTGCCCCCTTTCAAAATTTCGATATCTGTAGCCGTTCGAAAGTTACAGGCGATCCAGACAGACGGACAGACGGACGGACGGACGGACGGACGGCCGGACAAAACGTTCGCATAAGTACGCTGAAGCTACTAATAATTCCGGAATGTTTGCACGTCGATATCGCGACCACTGCATTCGCTCCATAATGTTTCAATGTTGGATTGTTGACGAATTGCGAACTGACACTGCAGTATCGCATCCGCCTGCAACGTGAGTCTGTGTTCACTCTTCGAATGATTTCCAGAGCGTGCTTTCTCCCGAAAGCCTAAAAGAAAGCGCGTTCGCTTCAGAGAGTGCATGTATTGGTGCAGTTAAATGCACATCGTGAATAAGCATTCAGCCATTGCTTGAATGTATCCCGTATGTTTTCTTAAATTGTATTCTGAAATAGTTGCAAGTCGACACCGCGACCCCTGCATTTTTCTGTAGAATTAGTCCAGTCACTATGTCATTTTGCTTGAAAGTGAACCGAAATTTGAAATTCCTTTTTTGGGGTGTTGGGGGGTCCAGCAAAGCTTAACTTTAAGTTGTCGACCAAGATTTCCTATGTGCTATTTCCGCCATCTTAAAAAAAGGTGCCTTTGATTTTTTTGCGATAACGTGGTTTTCGTTGACGGTACGTGAACATAAAGTAAAACTTTTATTTAGAGTTTTGTATGCTCTACAACTTATGTTCAATGACTTTTCTACCTACGAGCGATATTAGTCGAGATATCGAAAGGGAAAGGAAAGCCTGACCGGGTCGAGATTTTTTTTGCTCTTCTTCGCTTGTATTTCGTTTCTCGACCTATTTAGCGAAAAAGTAGTTATTATAAAACTTGTAGAGCTTAAAAATACCTGCAATTTGACGTATTATAAAATAAAATTTGACTAAAATTACGACTTGTAGAGAGGACCAAAGCCGACAAGTCGGCGCGTAACTTTGATTTCATGTATCGTACTATTACATAAATGACATAATAAACTTGATTACATTATTAGAATCTTTATATTTCATAGCACATGTTAGTGGACAACTTGAAATTCAACTTTCCTAGACATCCAACATACCAAATAAGGAGTTTAAAGTTGTGGATTCTTAAGAATTTTTACTATTAACCATTGCTCAAAGTACTATGTACACTTACATTACGAGCCGCAAATTCATATGTGACTTTTGTAGGATATAACATGTTATTTTATATATTCTGAAATATAGAAATGTTATTACATTATTAGAATAAATATACTTCATGAAGTATGCCGTACACAACATTAAATGACTGCATATTACTAAAAAAAATTGTAATTACTTTAACTGTTTGGAATAATAATTGAGCAATACATAAACTATCTTTTTCTCTCATCATTACATCATGATTGATGTGTTGTGGTCCATTTCGCATTCAGCATTTCAACCTATGGAAACTGAAGGTGGTTCATCTAATACCGCCCGCGTGATATCAAGCCATCGTTTAGAGGATCTGCCTCTCCGTCTTTTGGCATGTGGTTTTCCTTGAACAATAGTTTCCTCTAGATTGTCAGTTCTACTGGCAATATGGCATAAGAATTGAACATTCCACTCCAGCAAAACATTTCCAATGGGCCTGTTGTTCTCATAAACTATACAAAACATTAAAAATAGATAATTTCGAAATATCTACTCCAAAGACTAAGGTGATAGCTTTTAAAGCCCAAGATCACTTTTGAGCGAAAATTATTTATTGATGATATGCCAATCGCAGGAGTCAAGAGAACAAAGAGACATCAACAACAAAATAGCGAAATTCAACTACATGTGTAGAGCAATAGATATTGATGCATTAAGGGAGATATGAATATGTTTTTTTCCCTGGGGTTGACATGTGCCTCTGGCCCGAGGTCTGTAAGTCAACCGAAGGCAAAGAACATGAATATCTCCCGTGGTGCATACAATATTTTATCTACTAGCATATTCGTAAAAATTGTATGAAATTTCAGTGTCATAATGACATTTAAAATTAGAATATGTAAGTAACATTGAATTGCCTCATTGTATGGTTGCTAAGACGTTAATTGTAGTTGCATTGTTACCATGAGTTTGAGGGAGAAATAATTTGACAAGTCCCTTGGGAGTTATGAGTAGCTTTTCATATTTTGTTTCTATGACGAAAATGTACAATACCATGTTGCTAGTAGATAATAAAAATATATCTGAAACATAGAAGTAGAGAAACACGCCTTAAGTGTTATAAGGTTATGGTTGTTCCAGTACTGCTATACAAATGTGAAAATTGAACGATTACTAAAAGCCAAGCATGAAAAATATTAGACCATAAACACAATAAGGAAATTATCCAAAAATTAGGTATCTTCAATCTAAATAAAAAAATAAAATAATACAGAACCAATTGGCACAAACATCTCTATACAATAGATGACTCCCGTATACCGAAACAAGAAACAACTGCTTTATTACCAGCCTACAGGCATGCAGAAACAACGGATGACCAAGAAGGCGCTGGAAGGGCCGTCTTTAATGTGTGAGATCGGAATAAACCAAAAGGTTTAATCCCTGACGCTGATGATGAATGATAAACTTTATCGGTTTTGTGTACAGAAGTGAAACTAAGTTTTCGCAATTGTAAATACCTATTTTTTTGTAAATCGTAGTTTTCGACATTTATACAATTCAGAAAAAAAGATAAAATAACATGTTATATCCTGCAAAAGTCACATATGAACTTGAGGCTCGAATGGTAAGTGTACGTAGTAGTTTCAACAATGTTTAATAGTAAAAATTCTTAAGAACCGAAATTTTAAACACCTTTTTTTTAATGTTGGGGGTCCAGGAAAGTTGAATTTCAAGTTGCCCACTAAGATGTGCTATGAAATATAATGATTTTACTAATGTAATCAAGTTTATTATGTCATTTATGTAATAGTACGATACATGTAATGAAAATTACGCGCCGACTTAACGACTTTGATCACCACTACAAGTCGTAATTTTAGTCGCATTTTATTTTATAATAGGCCAAATTGCAAGCATTTTTAAGCTCTACAATTTTTATAATAACTACTTTTTCATTAAATAGGTCGAGAAACGAAATACAAGCGAAAAAAAAATCTCGAGCCGTTCACGCTTTCCTTTCCCTTTCGATATCTCGACTAATATCGCTCGTACGTGGAAAAGTAATTGAACATAAATTGTAGAGCACACAAAACTCTAAATGAAGATTTTACATTATTTTCACGTACCGTCAGCAGGAACCAAGTTATCGCAAAAAATCAAACACACCCTTTTTTTAAGATGGCGGAAATAGCACATAGGAAATCTGGGTCGACAACTTGAAGTTAAGCTTTGCTGGATCCCCCCAACATCCCAAAAAAGGAATTTCAAATTTCGGTTTACTTTCAAGCAAATGCCTTAGTTTTGTACATAGTGACTGGACTAAATAGCAATACAAGCTTACATCGTCCGGCCCATAGCCAATTCAATTTCCCTAGTTTTGCATGCGAATTATGTATATATTTGTCCCGTTGAAAGATCCTGAGACGAATATAAGTTGAAACCGCAACCTCTATATTCAACCAGTTGAAAGTAAAAACGTACTCTCCCTGTAGACACTTTCCGAAGAACCAGCCACCGACTTCCAGGTGTCTTCTTGACGTCTTCTCCATCGGCAGACCTTTTCTTTTCGAAAAGAGAGGGGCATATTAACGTCTCGCTCCTGTTTAAGAGCTAATTAATCATTATATAACATGAATAGCGCTTACATTCCGCGTTTTTACGTTACAAACGCTTTATTTCAGCTCTCAAATTCTTGTCTGTACGAATTTTGTACTGGTGGGAAGAACACAAAGAATCGTAGAAGGAATGTTCACTCAACTAGATCATGCTAAGAAATTGACGTGTATTATAGTACATGAGAGAATATCTTATATCGAGAGGATGTCCTCGAGGAGAAAGTGAAGTACTTTAGTAGAGTTAACCAATTTAGGTAATTTAATAAATTTAAGTACATAACAACAGTTAATCATGGTAATAAGATCCAGTGAAATTAAATATTGAATTATGACAGTTAATATATGAACGTTTGATTTAAGGAGCATACTAAATCTAGAACTGTATCTAAAACGTGCAGCCTGGCTAGTAGTGTGTTATGGCTGTGGATCAGGAACACTGGATAAACGAAGGAATAACGTTTAAATAGCTTTGAAAAGAAATCTTCAAGGAAAATGTTTGCGCCTATATACGATGAAAATCCGTACGAGGATGAACCGGGCGTTAAAACAACTACCTCAAGATCCATATCTAGTAAGATAGATCAACAAACAGAGAATAAGGGAATTCGGCCATGTCTGATGACATACCAGAGGAAGACATGGAACGAGATAACATTGATTACGATCTATAAACACTACGAATGCATTATGGAAGATGCCAGTACTCTTTAATTGACTTAGTGTAACCCGTATGTGTGCACATCACAGTTCAGATATGTCGAAGAATTGGAAGTTTTCCATAACATACTTGAAAACTAAATATCAGTAAATGCTTTATTATCTCTTGCCTTAAGCAACAACAACTAGAGTTGTAAATTTAAAACAATAAATATCTCTTAAGGAACTCATAAGTAGTTGTCTAGTTGGAAGAATATTTCTAAACGAATAAATGATTTGTATCTGAGATACGGAAATGAGTGGACAAAACGGTGTATAAGTATTTTCCTATATCAACTTTTTATTTAAGTATTTTTATCAACAGCCGATTATCTACTCTGGGCCATGACATCCTTGCATGATAAACTATTTGATATGACTTGACTATTGAATAGTACATAGATCTTCGCAATGATTAAATTTTTCACACGAAGTCTACGTGATATACATTCTATACTGAAATGAATAGGTGATATAAATATTAAAATTTGACTTCAGTTAATAAACTAAAGTGTACAACATTTTGGTACGCTATTCAATAAATCATGGACCATGAAGCAATTTATCACATCCTTAAGTGTCTTTCTTCAAAATTACAAAAGTTATACTTGCTAGTATATAAATCATGACAAACAAAAGATTTAATCGCTAGGTTTCCGGGAAAAAAAACTATTTCCGAAAATTACTACATTAAAGTTTTCGAAGCAAAATTGATCGTTTTTGGCACCTCATAATTAACGAAAATTGGGTTTACTTGTCATACTTTCACAGACTCTTAGTTGATTTCATTTTTAAGAACGGACAACTAAAGTTTGTCCGAATCATTAGGATAGTCTGACTCTCATTCATCCTGGTCATGTAAAATATATCTACTATATTTAATTTTAGACTTTCGAAGTGTTTGTATTATGGCCGCATGGCATTCATAGTTCTGAAAGCTGTCCTAATATTAAATCTATTTCTAATTCATCTAATTTTGTCAAACGTGCTTGGAAAATAATGTAGTTAGAGGCACAAATCAATAAACTTTTATGTACGATCGATCAATAATAGGCGGTTTTTGACCTCATTTTCAGGCGTAAAGCTAGCCTTTTTGCTCGCGGGAGTAAAATATTTGTTTTTTGCTAACTGACGTCATTTCAGTTATTATTTATAAACACGTATTAATGAAAGCCATAGCTAGTTCCAAAGGTACTATTCAGCTAAAATAATTGTAAGAATTGCTTTGTTTCAATTTTATAATGTTTGATATAATCTGAATCTGCCTCTCTAAAATTTCGATCGTACATAAAGTTTTGTACGCACCTCAGGCTTAACCAGCGTCTTTAGCGCGTGTCGTGTTATAGACCTCGGTGCTCCGCACCTCGTGTTATAACTTTTACGCCGCTGGCCAAAAACATCTGCTTTACGCCCTTCATACATAAATAACTATTATAGATGCCCTACGCACATGTTAGGTTTTGTAAACGTTTAGCCAATCTGGTGTTTGAAAGAGCAATTAAACTCCCAAGTGGCAATGACTGACCCAGCATCCAACAACTGCTCTTGGGAAAAATGATACAACCAATCACGCTGTTGTTCTTACTCTTATCTAACTCTATCCCGGCTGGTGTAGCTTGAACAAGCGTCCACGTTCGATCAGTAGAGTTAAGCAACGCTCTTTCTGGTCAGAACTTGGATGGGAGTTCCACGGCTGCTTCGCTCGGCGCCTCGTGGCACGGCTGCCACGGAAATAGTTGGTCCCGGATGTCATAATAACATCATGACAGTCGTTAGTGGGGTTGGAAGTCGCCATAAATGCACAGCGACGCCTATAATTGGCCTAACGGCTGTTGGCTGAGTGCGAAATAGATAAAATAAATATACAGGTACTCTAGTTATAGGTCAAGGTCGAGATCAGAAAGATCAACACATGCTGTGACCGCCGACACATCAAAATTTTCGTTGGTCTCCCAGCTTGCCGCTGACTGTTGCCATTATGAGTTCATTTTCTGGTACAGAAAGTTATCAACATTTATTAAGTAAGTGCTATAAATAAATTCACAATTGCAAAAAATGTTCTCAAGCGACCTTGAACCAGGCGACAAGCCAGAAGGAAAACGTTTTAGCGTGCAGGCGGTCACAGCACTTGATGTTTCGATTCTATTGGCATTGTTTTATCAAGAGTTTACGACGTGATTTACACGTTAAGTTTTCCACTTCTGATAAATCAGCTTATTAATTATTAAAGTGGGCAAAACGTTTACCTTTTATTTCAACAATGACACGGTTTAATCCCGAAAATCATTTGCTACGTAATGACAACGACCGTGAAAGCTTTGGAAATTAACAAATTTAATATTTAGTGTACAAGTAAATTTAAATAAGAATGCAACTAGACTGTAGTCATAGCCGCACAAACTAAAGAATATTTTAGAAAAACTTTAGTAGAACTAAAACAGAGTTGGGAAACAGGGGTAAAAATAAATTTTAATAAAACAAAAATAATAAGTTCTCATCATCTACTAATAACAACAAACGAAAAACCAATAGACTTACTTGGGACAATAGATAGAAATAGGAAAACGAAATAAGGGCATAGATTGTGTACGATGAGATTAGAATCGACTCTGTTTAGAAAACTAACACATACTGCCATAATTCCGCTTATAATTATTTTATTAAAAACTTCAAACGAATTTTAGATTGAAGTCCTGGACTAAACGGGCTCAATTACTCTAACCAGCTTCAAATCGTACAAAACAAACGATCAGTCTACATGGAGATATTGGAGGGCCTACTAGCTACAGCGATGACGGCTTGTGGTTCTTTTTTGTAAATACATATAATATGAGTAAAAATAAAGTTTATCAAAGACGCATTTGGGAAAACTGTAGAATTCGGGGCCAATTCCCCTGCTATTGTTAATATTAATTATTATTAAACAAGTTTCTCTAGTAACCATAACCAAAATTATAAGGGAAGCAAGAAAAAGGAAGGAAATTGACCTCGGATTCTGCAGTTTACCCACGCCTTTGGAATGTTGAAGTTATATGTATTATAACATCTGAAAATTATATCTATATTACCCTGTCACTGACATTTTATAGAAAATGGCTGGCAGTGGCTTATACCACAACGTGATCATAGCGGTGATCTAGGCTTCCCCGTAATAAACGCAAAAAAATATTGCAAAGCCTGAAGAAGAAGAATAAGAAGAAGATTATTGCTTTACTTTGTAACAAATTTGGAATTACAGCTTCTAATTTTTTGGTGTTATAATACACATGACTTCAAAATTCCAAAATTGTCTTTGCGTCTTTTTGCTAATACGATAGTAAAGGGTATTTAAATTACTAAGGGGCGCCAAAAGGTCTTTTACAACTGATACGTCCATTAGTTTACGAGAACTCTTAAATTCACTAAAGTACGAGAGTGAGCTAGAACACCAACCTTGCCCTTCTAAGTCACTATAAAATAGCCCTAAACTAAGTCAAGAGTCGTCGGTCAAAGAGCGAGAAACCAAACATAACTCCGGATGTGCGGAAACATTTGCAACCTTGGCCTAGTTACGTCTAACGATGGATCGATAATACAGCTCGCGCGACTGAAAGCTAACAGAGCGAGTTCAGTGACCTCGAAAAACTGCAAAACGCCGTGACGCTAGAATGGAATTCGCCAAAAGGCATAAAAACGGACGGTACAGTATGGGTCATTAAAACGTAGCACTCTTTACCTGTAACAATACATTAAAAATCACAAATATGCCACAATAGCCTAGAATCAAAATACAAAACAAATAATAAACAAATTGAAAAGAAAGCAAAGGACAATGGAAATATCAATGATGGGCATTTCGCTAACAGATAGGAAACGGAATGAATGGATAAGATAGAGAGCAAGAGGCATCTATATTATAAAAGGAATAACATATCTAAAATGGTATTTGCTGGCTATGTGGCCAGAATTAAGATTGATCCAAGGAGCAGCAGAATCGTTACATCGAGACTGTGAAAATGAAGAAAAAAGCAAAGTTTAATAACGCGCTTTCCATCACTATCTGTTGGAGGCTCGCACTTTTATCTCGCCCTAGGATAGTTTTATGCCTTTGGCACCTCTTTCAGTTTCTAGGTCATCTGGGATTTCCCCCAGCTCAAGTTCTAGTCTAGAGCCCTCATAGGAAAGTTGTACACGGGGGTTCGCAGAGTGTGTCCTACCCAGTTCCAGCGTTTTATTAGTGTCTCAACCATTTTTTTAAGTTCTGGCCCACAGACCTAGGTTGCTGATTGTGTAGACCAGTAAATATGTAGTATTTTCCCCAGGTATCTGTTTCGAAGGACTTGTATACTGTAGGAGATGTCTTTTATTTCTTTATAGGTTTCGCGTCCGTATGATAATATCAACTTGACATTTATATCGAAGAGACAGAGCTTAGTATTGAGGAAGTATTGTGATGAGTTCCAAATCGAATTGGGAAGACCAAAAGCTTCCCTAGCTTTTTTTATTGTGTTTTTAAGATTTACAGTAGACTAGCGGTCTTTTGTTATAACGCTACCCTGACACCAGACAGATAAAGCTGTCAGTTTCCTCGATTTGTTGTATATGACAAAGAAGTCTGTGATTGCACTGCTTGTTGAGGCTCGTTTCTTTAGTTTTATTTATGTTTATGTTTTGCCTTACTTTAGTTGCTTTTTCTTCTAGACGGTTTACTTTGTGGCTCATATCGTCGAAGATGTGCTCCAACAAACAAATGTCGTCAGCGTAATCACGAGTCAGTGTTTTATTTCCCACACTATGTCCCGTATACTATCAGGTGCCTCAGGCATGACTGAATCTGATAATGTATTAAAAAGTAGTGGTGAGAGAATGCACCATCGTTTGACTCCGGCGTTGACAGGTATGAGGTTGCTTGCTCTACCCTTATTCAGGTGATACTTTCGTATAATTCTGTAACTAAGTTAATTATTTTGTTGGCATTCATTTATTGCCAAATTGCTGAGACATTTAGGCTGTCAAATGTTGTTTAGAAACCTACAAAAAGTAGGTCAATTGGAGATTGCCATTCTAGAGATTGTTCTATCATTAGGCGTTCTACACATGAACGATGTGTTCTGAAACCAACTTCGTCTTTTCTTAGTTTGGGTTCTATTTTGATATTGAAGCATTCCTTCCGTCTGCCTGGACGCTTCTCAGATTTCCAAATTTAGCCTATAGTGGCATTGAATCTAATAAATCTTACCCAACTTGTCGTTTCGTGAGTTTCGGGTGTCTGCTACTGTTCAATTTTTGTACATTTTCATTTTCATTTTTCTAATTGGCCTTGTTCTGTGTGCAGTTTTTCTTTATCTTTGTTTTTAATGACTGTACATTTCGTTTGTCTCGTCTGGTACTTTTTTATGGCTGTGTTGGTTTCTATATATGTCCTTTTAAGTTTACTGTTGCGCCTTTGTTCGATTTTTGTCCAAGTGTTATCCATTCTCTTAGATTTTTGTTCTTTTTCTCGAGCGTATTTGTGCTTACTTCTGCAATGGCATGTTCAAACTGCTTTCGTATTTTTCCTCGATTTGTTTGATTTTGTTCTTGAGAGTTTATGTTCTTCAGGATGTCATTTTTAAACAACGCGAAAATCTGTATATTTTGCAATCGATCTATGCTCCGTTGCCAGAATCTCATTTGTCGTTAGACAGGGTGTACCATGAGTAGGTGAGGTTGACTGTTGAGTGTGAAAGGTTATATTTTCGTATTGACACACCATTTATATCCCAACTCGCTGGTATGACTATTACAAAAGATTAGCAGAATTAAGATGAATAGTTACAACATAAGATAAGAACAGTTGGCAAACAATCTCAAATACAAATTTAGAAGTTTCATACCATGACGTGTTTGTCAACACACATTTACAGCAGCTAATTACAGAACCGACTCGTTATCGAAATCGTCAGATACGGTCATTGTTGAATCTGCTTCTTACCAACGATTCTCAGCTTTTCACAGAAATTAAATATCTGTATCCCATTGGTAAGTCTGACCATGTCATTTCGACAAAATTTCAATTTTCACACAATTTAGCGCCACCGAAGTTGATAAACATAATAAAGAATGTTATGGATTATAATTGTTTAGATGAATAACTAGCAAACCTTCCCTGGCAAACCCCACTGATTGAGAAATCAGTCAACCAACAATGGGAAGCTTTCTGCAATGTTGTGAATAAATCAATCACATCAAACTCACGTTCATGCTCTGTAAAATTTAAAGATTCCGAAAAAAAGGCTATGGCAAAGGTTTAAGTTGTCAAAATTGTAGACTGACAATGAAGCTCATCAACATTTCAACAAAATTGAGGGAGAGTTATGAAGATAATTTGGTTGTGAAAGGAGACCAGAAACAATTTTATAAGTATATTCGAAGTTCGCTGGATTCTAAAGTAGGAATGCATAAAAATTAATCAGGTGAACATTGCGAAAATATTTTACAAGTAGTAAATGTCCTGACAGAACAATTTTACTCGGCTTATACCATTGAATTGAATAAGGACATTCCTAATATACTTACCCTGACAAACTTAAGTACAATTGATAAAATCCAGTTGACACCAGCTGTTGTGCTGAAACATTTACAAACTATCAAAAAAGGAACATAGCGTGGCCCTGACGGTATTACTTCATATTTCTTGAAAAATTACTGCTCATCACTTTATTTGCTCCTATAGATCATTATGACAAGCTCTTTTGTTAAAAATTATCTACTAAATATGTGGCGTATTGCTCATGTTATTGCAATTTACAAAAAATATTTTGATTGAAGATTTTTTATAATACCATACGCTCAAAGTGAAAGAGGGTGACTGTTCTTCGAGTTCATTTCCTGTTGACAGTGGCATTCCACAGGGAACAGGTTCTCAGGCCCCTTTTGTTCCCCGTGTTCGTTAATTAAGACCATCCTTTTACGCCGATGACACGAAAATATATGCAGATCCAAATATTTGTTACGACGAGCTTCAGGACGACTTGAATCGTATCTCCAAGTGGTCTAAAGACTGGTTACTTCCGCTGAATGTTGTTAAATGTGTTGTACTCCATGTGGGTAAGTCAAATCTAAATGTAGATTACGTGTTACACAAGCAGGTTTTGAAAGTAGTTCAGTTGGAAATTGATCTTGGAGTTACCGTAACTAGCGTTTTGTCGTGATCCAGCTATATTAGTAAAATATGCAAGAAGGCAAATTCCGTTATACATCTGCTTTGGAAATTTTCTCGGCCATCTCCATATACAATCAAGATTTGTGTATACCACATAAATAAGACAGCTTTTGGAATATCCAAGACCCGTGTGGTACCCGGTACTCCATAGGGATGTGGAATTATTGGAATCAACTCAACGAAGAGCAACAAGAATGTTTTACGGTGCCAATTGTCCTTCTTATGAAGAAAGACTTGCGATCATGGACCTGGTACATTTCGAGCAAAGGCGCCTTCGGGGAGACTTAATCGTAAGTTATTGAATAGTGAAGAATTTGTTTTCTCTGAACATGGCGTCATTGTTCGTGTTGAATGCTGACGATAGACTTCGAGGCCATATGTACAAGCTAGTGAGCAAAAAGTATCGCATCAGAGACAACACTTTTTGCAGAACCGAATTTTTGACTTCTGGAACAACCTGCCAAGTGATGTAGAAGCTCCAACGGTTAACTCATTTAAAAACAGACTGGATGATATATATACTGGTTTTTACTTTTTTGTGTTTTTTAGTAGGTACCAATGCACACTGTACACAGATGTTATTTATGATATTTATTACGTAGTAAGAGTTTATAGGACTTGTTCTCGACTTTTCTCATATTAGTAATAATAATAATAAAACAGAAGGGAGGTCTAATACTGGGCTGATAAAAAGGAAAGAAGTGTAAATATTGTTGATAAAAATGAACTGATATGCTAGTAATTATTCCGGTGAAAAAATTTAAAAACGTGTGTTAAAGTGAGCTATAAACATGCAATTACTTAACTTAAAAAATATAATTAATTAATTAGGTATTTTAATTAAAAGTTTCTGTTTTTGGAATGAAATATATAAATATATTAGATTTTAAACATGTGCTGCCTTTGCTTATTTTCTAATACTGCGCGATCGAAAACACAGAATTAGAGTAGGCTTTAATCAGATTATGAAAGGGTATCACCTACATATCCACATGCTTTCCGGTAGATAGCTCCAGTGACGTCCTGGCTAATGTTCATGTATTGTGATTATACTTGTAAGATCCGGATCAATACTACGGCATTACCTAATTTCTTTTTTTTTAATCACGCGATATTTTGTTATCAACCTTTATTTTTGCGATTGTTTCCCGTTTATTTGGTTGACTATTCAATTCACCTGTCATCTGTCAAAAAGTGACCAATGAAAATCCACAATTTGACATTTCTTGACCAATCAAAAAAATATCAGCGGATATATCTTTCATTCAAGTCAATATTTTTATTAGAAACAGTCAATATTAGTGTTTTGTTACTGAAAACTAATTTGAAAAAGTAGTTTGGTTCATTGAATAGTCCCTCAAATGCCATTCTTAGTCAAAGTTAAGTAGAATATTTTTGCAGTGGTATCTCTACTCATCTCCATTGCGCTTAGGAAGCTTACGTAAGCGTAATGGACATTCGTGATACCACAGCAAAAATATTCCACATAACTTTGACTACTTATTGTATTATAAGTGTATATTTTCCATGACTATGTGAAACTAGTTTTTTACTACTTGAAAAAATGAACTCATCACGTCTTATGTTCGTGAAAAGAGAAAAAATCTTCAACAAATAACAGCATTGTCAATTTATATATATATTTAAGATATCTATACTATATAAGTATCTTACATCTTAAAATCTTATAAAACATTTGAGTAGAAGGTCGACAACTACATGAAAGTCCTGAACACCCTGTATAGTTTATATTATAGAATTAACTGTTTTTGAACGACTTCTTTTACTGAGTTTTGCATATTTTGCATCACTTTCATTGGGATTTAGCAACATATACAGTGATTATATTTCTCTAGCATCTCTTAAATAACGATATCTAATAGAACATCCATGTCTTCATACATTAACTTATTTTTTTAAAACTTGTAGAGACTATTATTATTGAAAGTTTTTCAGTATAGAATTGTTTGTGTGAGAAATTGCATTTTGCTTAGGCGTGGTCTTGCTTTGCTGAGAAACATACTTTTAGTGGAAGCATTGCAGATTGCTAGTTTTTTGTTAATGCAGTACAGTTTTCTTGAAATTCTTATTACCAATCACCATGATTGTGCTTTGATTTTTAATAATAGTGAAACAAAAATCCTACATGCAACTGTATTTTTTCGGAAAGTGGTTTATTGAATATTGACAATTATAATGGTTTGATTAGTAAAGATCTCGAAAATCAAAATTAACTACATTTGTGATGGAAAATCCGCAAACATCGCTTCTTCTTGTTCCTGGAAACGTTATCAACCTGTAAATCAATAGTTATATTGCGAAGAATTTGGAAGTATTCCCCAGAATTGAACAATTGAACCTTGACGTGTGCAATACTACCTTTACTCTTAGATACCAATCGGAATTGGACGTACCTTCAATGAATGCTTATCTGTTTCATCGTAATTATTATTGAACATGGATACTGAATGGAGTGCCCAATTCATTAATGGTATTGATATTAGAGTGGAAAGATAAATTTTATTGTAAATTTGTTTGCATCCTTTGAAGTTAGATTAAGAGAGCAAAGGTTAATGTAATGACTATATGTGGAACAGAGGGAAGTCCGTGGTTAACGTTACACTAATATACTTATATACTAATCAGGCAATCAGATTACGTATAACATCAGAAAAGAGTAAATACTAAATTTTGAGGAGTGCTAAAAACAACAAACCTTTAAGAAACTCCACTGTTTTGAATTCATACATTTTTCTCAAAGATATGAATAAAACACGATCAACGGCCATGGATATCACACATGGATGTCGTGCTCAAAATTTAAGTATTAGAAAGCGATTATTTGTCGCAAAGCTTGTAGTGATTTAAGAAAGCTTACAATTTTTGAGAACTGCAGATAAAATCAAAAAATTGTAGAAGTGAAAAACAAGAATTAAGAAGTATTTCACCGATATCTCATGGTAGAAATTAGTTAACTGAAAATATACAACTTCTACTAGTTTTAGAAAATAATAAACAATATTAAAATTGGGTTGAACATTGACACAACTGTCTGCAACATTTCCACTGACACCGCGTGTTTTAAAAACTTGTCAGAACTGTCTCATACAGAAAAAACTAACAATTAGGTCGCTAAGTGCTAAGTGACAGTGATAGTTACCTAGATACCCTTAAGGGTATTTACGGTTACCAATGTTCGATTTTAAAAAATTCAATATTTTTGCATTCTGTGTGAGTTTGATGCTTTTAAATAATACAATAAAATTAGGTAGAAATATATTCAATAAATTATAATCAGACATTAGCCAGCACAGAGTCTAAGAGTCAAATTACGTACAATGATCTTGACACATTTTTATTTTTTCAAAAATTTTTTTTTCAAGTGTTAGTTTTTACCATCGATGCCCGTTTGCCTGTGATTTGGGAAAATCTTTTCTAATTGAATATAGCCATTCATAATAATAGCTATTTTAAACACGTTTTTAAGGAAAAAATCAGGTTTCTTAAATGGCAGCTACTAAGAACCACCTTGCCATTAAATAGAAAATTTAATTACCAATCTAATGATTCCTTTTTACCTAAAATTGAAAAATAATTGATTTCTTGAATATTCTTGTGTAATACCTAAGCAAATTTGGCAACACCGTTGTATGTTATTTGAAATTCCTAAAACGTAAAATATATAGGGTGATCTATTTAAAAAATTAAAGTTTAATGTTATTTCCGGTGAAACCGGAAGTCGGCCATTTTGATTACATTTATGCCTCAATCCGAAATTATATCTAGTATCCTTGTATCACATTTCATCCACATTAATTCATAAATAAAAGAGATGGATGCATGGCTTTGGTCTCATTGTCATGCGGTATATCATGTAGTATATAAGTACTCTAACTTAATATAGGCGGCTACAAACAGTGTTTCTTCGTACTCTCCATTAACAACATGACTGGTAGAAGAAATGGGGTGCATAGAATCCCTGGATTGGAGAAAGCTATCAACAAACGACGAAATGTAATACAATTTATGGTTAATTATTAACTATGTGCTAATTTAGATATTTTCGGCCAGGGGTTACAGTAGATGGCTTAGGGCAGCAGTTAGGGCATAACTGGACGGAGGTTGTCGAAGAGTGACTTCCCTAAGGACTCAATAACAAACATTTTCAGACGACAATGTTATTCTGATTTAACCGACTGTGATACTGTGATAGACAAGGCAGCGAGAAACCACACAATTATTTAATTTCCCAGGAAAATAATAATAAATGGTTTGCCAACCTGTTTGTCAACGATCGCTAAGCAGTCACTGCACTCGAAAAAGAAAGTGAAGTTAGAATAAAAGGGGAAAAAATCCTTCAATTATAGTCACAAAGAATACTCTACTATAAAGGCAGAGAAAGTATGCATACATTCATATTCCTACAAGAAAGGCATCACAAAAAGTGCATATGACACAATAGGTAACCAAATGTATGGGTGTCTGTAATAGGTAGTATGAATAGCAATAGAAATAAGCGTCAAAATCAGTATGAAAAAGGCTTTCGACACAGATAAAAACATAATTCATACTTTAGTGACTGTCAATTTAAATGCTAAACCAGAATAAAGACTAGAGAGAGAACGAAGAAAAGATAGGAAATTACTAATAAGGAAATGGAAGTGAAAAATAAAACTCTTAATAAAGCTCCTAGAATTAACTTTTTGCTCTGAATAGTTTCTTCAAAAAGAAGTCACAGAGAAAATGGATATGCGTAAACCTAGACGAAACCACTCGAAAGGAAACCAATTATATGATTATATAGTATTATCAATCAACAAAAATGTAACATATGACGTTGCAGTCGTAACCATCTTCGCAGCAGGTAGTGATGATAAAATGGTACGAACACAAAACAAACGATATAAAATGATAAAGGAAGCAACTAAAATAGAGGTAGGCATTCTACGAACGAAAGTGAAAACCAAAACCATACCGTATATACTTACTACGAAATGAAGCAGGAGAAGAAATCAGGGAAAAGGTAGGACTACAAGTTGGTTCAAACCTATTACTCCAACTTATACAACAAACATGTAAAGCTCACAACAGAAATGCAACAAAATATAATGAAACAAATATTCAACCTAAATTTAGAAAACCAACCAGACATTGGAAAAGACAACTACTATGCAACATATACAGAAATGTTATTCTCAACAGGCACACGTACGTTTAAAATACGTCGAAAGCACGTTCACATGGTTAAAAAACGTTATTCGTTGAAAATTAAACGTTAAATTTTAGTCCAATAGTTAACGTCATTTTCTTAACGTGAATTAGACGTTGATTCTTTTTACTAATTACCTAACTATTCCGTTTATTAAACGTGTTGGACATAACGTTTTTTGAGCTTTTATATGACGCCGATATGTTGTTGATATTAAAAGCTTTTGAAAACAATAGTTACTGTAAAACGTAGATTTTACGTTTATAAAAACATTTTACATTTTTCATATTACGTTAAAATCACGTTAATATAAAACGTCTTTTAGATTAGTAGTCGATTATTAATATCGATATAACGTTGTTACAACGCGTGTGCTCAGCGCGCCTATCACACGAGGTAGTGATAGTGCTTACCAGTTTAAACGCGTTATGCTGCTACACCACAGTGGAATGTTACAGAATGGTGATCCCTTTGGTGATCTATATTCACTGTTTAGTTCAGCATTTGTGTCGCTGATAAAATCGGAAAATCTGTGGGTCAGAACATTGTGTGTTTATTATTCCAGTTTGACATAAGGCTAGCAGAATTACGTTAGAAAAAAACATGGTAGTAGGTACGTCCTATGTTCCACTAAGCTTTTTCCCATTTAAGAT
This sequence comes from Agriotes lineatus, assembly GCA_940337035.1. Taxonomy (NCBI): domain Eukaryota; kingdom Metazoa; phylum Arthropoda; class Insecta; order Coleoptera; family Elateridae; genus Agriotes; species Agriotes lineatus. The sequence goes on along the minus strand of OW679194.1, from coordinate 67,724,975 downwards.
ATAATGGCTGTCAACTTTAGGTGGAACTACACAGTGTTGACGCAGTTACCCGATCTGTTTTGAGGTTTCGTTTATCAAATAATCGCCGATTTATTCAGTTGGGCTGGGCACAAAAAAGAATATTTAGAAGAGTAGTATCGTTCTTTTTTAGTTAATACCTGACCTAAATAAAATATCAATTTTGTATCCATTAAAATGTCGTTTCAAGGAAAATAAAAGTTGAAGTTGTTGCTAAAACGTTAACATTTAACTGAACAATAACGTTAATAAAACGTCGTTTTAATGTATAGAGCACGTAGATTTACTGTTGAAAAGGTAACTACAACGTTAACATATCGGTGAAAATTGTGCAATGGCAGACGTTCTAATGACGTCGGCTTGGCAACCAAACGTAAATAATTCCTTAAATAGTCTGTAGCAATGTTGAAAACTTACGTGTTTTGGATGACGATTATAACCTCCACACATAACGGCTTTGTTTGGCCATGACTTCAATGTTAAAAGAGCGTTATTGGCTGACCATGTAATATTGAAAAACTGGTTGATTTTCGCTTCATTTCGACGTTAATACAGTTCTTGGTTCAAAGTTATGTTTCAATGTTAGTTCAACGTGGCTATGCACACTGGTCTATGATGGTACAACTAAAAGAATTATATAAACCTATAGCTATAAAAAGAGAAGTCAGACAAGAAGATCCCACCTCAACAAAGTTATTTACAAAAAGGCTTAAAAATGTGGCCAACATACTCTGGTGGGAACACAAACGCAGATATCGTCTTAATATCCGAAATATTCGACGAACTATAAGAAATGATAAAAAAGCTTAGTATGATTTAAATTAAACAAAATAGATGATCGAATATGACAGAAATATAACTGTCAAACAAGCGACAATAAAAAAAGTAAATTAATACGAATACTTTGAACAACTAATAAAAGTCCGGAATATTAAACGGCAGAAACAAAATAAAGAAAATACAAACATTTTTGGACAGATTTATGCTACACATCATGCTTAAAAACAGAAAAAGTAATAACAAATTAAAAGGATAATTAAGGTGATTCATATAACAGAATTTTTAAAGTGAAAATGGGATACACATAAAACATGTTAACAAGACGGTAAATGAAACGCCATGATTCAACAGTGGAGACCATGACTAAAACGGCAAGAGGAGGACCTCATATATGCTATTGTTAGATGACATCTCCAAAATATTTTCATTCTTATTGTTTTTGTTATTGTAATATACCTAAAATTTGTAATCCTAATAATTGAATTCATTAGGTATCCATTATTATTTGCAAGCTTATACCGTGTGGTCAGAAAGCAATTAAGGAGACAAATCGATACTGAGTAATATGATGCCCAAGAAACTTTGGGCATAATTTGTTATTGTTTTCAATAACTGTAGAAAAAGTTGCTTAGAAGAATTGAGGGTTGTTACTAGTGGGTTATTAGATAGGCGATTTTACAAAAAAATAATTAATAACATACTTATTTCGTAGAATAAACAATATAACTATGACAGTCCGAAATTAAGACTGCTTGTTCTAATTTCTGACACAAATAGTTCGTGCCTGCTTTCTGTATATTTAAGTGTGTTCGACAATAAGGAAACAATGGTATAATTTCTGACACTTACCGAATAACGTTTTATTTCTCAAACAAACTATTACTGAGTTATTTTTTTATGGAAAAATGATGCAGTATGTAGAGCATAACTGATAAAGAATGAAAGAAATATACAGGGTGTCCGTTTTTCGAGCTTAAGCATGGAAATCTCAGTTATCTTGAGATAAGAAGTCTATTGAATTGGGGAAAAATTGCGTATTTTTGTGTTGATTAATATTCTGAAAGGAAAATTTCAATTTTGGGTTTTATTTGTTTATTAGAAAACCAATCAACTTAGCCATTTTTAACTGCAACATTATTGAAAAAATTTTCAACAAGGAGTTGAAATATAATATTACAGTTGCTCTAGCGCTTAAGATAACGGAAAATCGATAGCCAACTTTTGTTTCTTATAGACACCATATTGGATTTTCTTTTCTTTACAAGTAGATTTTGTTTCTGATTACGAAAATGTATAACACTTTATGTTTTCGTAATCAGTTTATCGAAATATCAGTAATAATAAAAATAATAAGGTTTTTAAGAGTGCCATGGAAGCCAAAACGTTACATCAATTTTATTATAATTTTCTCATAATTTTTGACTGGACTGAAAGACATACACTTCATTTCATTTTCTTTTTTATTTTGTAGCTGGAACATGTCATACATTTAGTTTTGTTTATTTTGTATACTGAATGGTAATAAATTCCTTTTTCATCATTACTTATTTTTTGTATTATGTACTTATTACTCAGTATAAGGATTTAAGTTATCAGAAATGCTTAATGGACTGAATGTGAAATTGTATTTACATGCATTTTTTGTTAACCAACGTAATAGACCAGTAGCAAAGTAGATTTACCCTTTTGCAGAAGGTCGGGTAGTTTCCATTGTTGAATAGGGGTTATAATCAAAATTCCAAGTTTTCCAACTTTTTCATCCGCCGCTCGGGCCGCCGTATTAACAAAATTGTGCTCAAATCCGTTTTTTCACATTCTTCTTACCAGTGCATTTTAGGAACAAAATCGCTATTATACTTTTCTACAACTTTTATTTGAACATAAACAATAATCATAAAGAAATCAGCACAAAAGGAAGCACTGTGGATATTTAGTTCACTTCCAAAAGATATAAACAAAAGTTGTAGAAAATTGTGGCATCTATAATATTAATAATAACTATTGTCATCCAAAATGCACTGCTAAGGAGATAATGTGGAAAAACTGGTTTAGAGCTCCTTTTTACTTCCTTTTACTACTATAAAGAAAGTATTGGATTCACCCCAAAAATTCGAAATTGAGTTTTCAACATATCTTCACGAGTCCCCTGATCCCAAAAAACATATTTTTTTTTCATTGGTCTGTCTGTCTGTCTGTCTGTCTGTGTGTCTGTCTGTGTGTGTGTCTGTGAACAGAATATCTCAAAAACGAAAAGAGGTATGGCATTGAAACTTCATATATAAGCTTTGTGTACTATGTAGATGAGACAGCAAGCTTTTGAAGAAAATCGCATAACCGGAAGTAGGTGTTTACTCTTGTGATTTTTAAGTTTTTTCGATTTTTTCAAAAACGGCTCTAACGATTTTTTTTTAAATTTTACATTTTTCTTACATTTTTAATGTGTATTAATTTGAGATAGGTGATTTTCCAGTTGAATACTTCTAAAGTGGGTTTCTTTTGTTTTTTTTTCTATTTTTTTTTATTAACACCTATTTTAAATAAAACACCCGGTATATTATTACATTTTTGAATTCACCTTAAAATTCTAGAGAAAATTTGTCTCTTCAACTAACACTCGATTTTGTACCGTTTTTGTAGAATTTGTAATTTTTGAAAATTTTTAACAAATGGTTAAATATTAAAAATGAAATTTTTGACTAACTATAAGATCACTGTAAAAGGAAGTTGTGTGAGTGTATCACACCAGATTTTTTAAGAAAAAGTCACTTTTTACTTCCTTTTACTACTATAAAGAAAGTATTGGATTCACCCCAAAAATTCGAAATTGAGTTTTCAACAGATCTTCACGTTTTAGAGTCCCCTGATCCCAAAAACATATTTTTTTTCATTGGTCTGTCTGTGTGTCTGTCTGTGTTTGTGTCTGTGAACAGAATATCTCAAAAACGAAAAGAGGTATGGCATTGAAACTTCATATATAAGTTTTGTGTACTATGTAGATGAGACAGCAAGCTTTTGAAGAAAATCGCATAACCGGAAGTAGGTGTTTACTCTTGTGATTTTTCAGTTTTTTTCGATTTTTTCAAAAACGGCTCTAACGATTTTTTTTAATTCTACATTTTTAATGTGTATTGATGTGAGATAGGTGATTTTCCAGTTGAATACTTCTAAAGTGGGTTTCTTTTGTTTTTTTTTCTATTTTTTTTATTAACTCCTATTTTAAATAAAACACCCGGTATATTATTACATTTTTGAATTCACCTTAAAATTCTAGAGAAAATTTGTCTCTTCAACTAACACTCGATTTTGTACCGTTTTTGTAGAATTTGTAATTTTTGAAAATTTTTAACAAATGGTTAAAAATTAAAAATAAAATTTTTGACTAATTATAAGATCACTGTAAAAGGAAGTTGTGTGAGTGTATCACACCAGATTTTTTTCAAGATTGCGGCACGATCGGCAACTCGAAATGTTGGAAAACTTGGTATTTTTATTAAGTCCTCGAACTGGTAAACATATACAAGAATTGAAACTACTACGGGATATATTCATATTCTTTACCTTCGGTTGACTTACAGACCGAGGGCGTCTGGCCCGAAGGCTCTGGTCCGAGGTCTGTAACACATGTCAACCTCAGGGAAAAAAACATATTCATATCTCCCTTAATGCATAAATATCTATATTGCACACTTCTGTTAAAACAGTTTATTAAATGTGGTGAGTTTTCAATTTAAAACAATGAAAGCATACCTAACATGATTTTTAATTAATTTTCTATTTGAAATGATGCTGACGTTTTGTAATCTCTTTTAGCACAAATATGTGGTAGTCGAAAAAATTACTTATCCAACTCGTATCTAAAGCTTCTTTCTGCCCTTGTGAGATTTAAAGAATTTGCCTTCTGTTCATTCTTTAAACTCTCTCACGTGTGCGAAAAAGTGGCACTTTAGCTACTCATGGTATAAACATCTATTATCATTCTAGGTTGAAGTGTAAAAGTTTGTTCTCACTAAACATGTACAGCAAGTTAACAAAATCAATCAACACCTGCATGCCCTTCACGTAAAATGTATTTGTTTATTACCAAATTATGAATGGTTGCCCTTATCTAACTGTCATGACTTATTTTGAATTAGCAATCAAAGATGCCAATCGCTTTTCTTAGCACTGATAATAACTAAGGATATAAATAAGATCTAATAATGATTTGAATTGAATTCGCAATGTAAATAAACAATTCTGCAACATTTGCATAAATAATCTAAGTTTTAATAGTTTTTCAAACGTAGGTGTACTTCAAAGACAAGTACGGAAATTTTGAATTATATTTTATTAAGGTACCAGAAGAAACTTTTGTTAATATTTAGATTTTTGTTAAACTAATGATACCTTCAACATCGCGTTTTTGTTGCTTTTATAATTCCAGTTGTATATTCTCATGTGCAAATATAGACACAAGAAAAATATTTTTTAAACTTTATTGCCGTTTTTTGATTAATAGTGAATTAGGACATTTTGATAGTTCTCTTTCGACTACTCCTGTCCTCTCTCTTTTCAGTCTAGGGTCCCGTGATGGAACTTATTGTATAATGTGGTTTCTTAAATTTATATTCACCAATGGTGTCTGTCTTGGGCTTGAGCATATATAGGATGTGAATAAACAAGATCTCAGAGTGACATCAGGAGTGAAATCAGTATACAGCGGAAATTGCAACTCGCAACGTCATTACATTGTCTTCATAGAGCCAGAAGTGTGATAGCAAATAAAAACATAATGTAGACATGGCAACTATCAGCATTTCTAAGGTAGGATATATCATTTAAATGTTGATCATAGGTCTCTGATAACAGAAAATGAATGAAACTGTGCAAGTAATGGCAAGTTTTGATATGGCCTCAGACGGATTAAAAAGCTAATTATCTAGCATGTAGAAAGGGGCCGAAACTTTCAACAAGCACGTGAACAATCAAGTGATCAAAGGGCTTTTGGAGGTATAAAAGGTCGGATCAGCATTTAGAATTTCAGTGGCTTCTGCATCCTAACAGTGTTTGGTTCGGTACTCCGTGAACAGTACTAAATACAAAAACACAAAATGTCTGTAATCAAAATGGGAGCCAAGAAACTCACCCCTGAGTTTATGAAGAAATTCCTGCAACATTGCAAAGGATACGATAAAGGTTTTAACATGGTAAGACTAGCTTTAAAATTATAATTTTTGCAAAACGCTGTAAGAATCATTGAGATTTTGATACTAAAACCAATAAATGTGTGTAGGTAAATTTCGTTAAAGCCGGAAACGGAGTATGTTTGGCCGAATTGAAGGTTGAGGAACAGCATCTGAACGCCATAAATACCATGCATGGAGGTTTTGTGGCCACATTAATCGACTCCATTACTTCCTATGCGATGGTCACGAATGAAAAATGTCCACCTCTGCCTAACGTAACCGTTGGTTTGAACATCACGTAAGTGAACCTTCCCGCTTACGTTAGTTTCGAGCTTAACAGTTTTCTTCTGTAGGTACTTCAAAGAAGCCTATGCAGGCGATGAAATCGTCATCGACGCCAAGACCTTGAAGTTTGGGAAGTCAATGGTGTATTTAGGATGCGACGTCAGAAATAAAGCTACAGGAGAGCTATTGGCCCAAGGAACTCACACCAAATACATTGTACAAAAGGAAAAATAGTCCTGTATTTTTAAATATTTATATTTGATGTCCTTAAGATTGCATCTACAAAAGCTTAAGTGTATTTTAAGTTTTGCCTTTAAGATGAAATTATTTAGCACGTGCTGGTTCCTTATATCTGTTATAGATCTGTGTAGTTATATTGTACAATGGTCAGTGAGTTTACTATTTATATTAAGTAGTATTCTCTTTGACACGTTATTATTTTTATAACGACTTAATAAATTTATTTTACATAATTTCAAGCTTTTTTAAAAACTTATCTACTAAAAATAAACACTCTTAGCTCTGGGCTGACAACAGTCAACAGTAACATGTGTCTGACAATGAATAATATTAGTAAGACAGATATTTCTGAGCAGAATTACAAAAATAGAAAAGCCAAAAGGCTGCGATACAAAAAGAAACGTAAACTACTGCCAGGACAATTACCATTGCTGGAAAATCAACAAAATTGGCCCTCCGTCCGGTGCAGACCTTAATTGGTCAGAGGGTGCGAAGAGTCTCTCGGCCAGCTATGAATATAGGCATCTGATGTGTGAGAAGTATGTACGGGACGGGAAAGATCCTTAAAAACATCAAGAAAATTAAGAGGCTGAACGTATACATCTAGGGAATTACCGAGATGCGATGGATCTACAACCGGAGTGTTATGTTGAAAACTGCGCGATCTACTACACTGGTAACCACAACAGAAAACATCGCCACGGTGTTGGCATGACAGTCAGGCGCGTGCTGGCCCGCCGGGCTACCGGGCATTTCCCGGTGGGCCCTGAGTTGTCGGGCCCTGGGACTATTCGTATGTTTTTAAAAAAACATAACTTATCAAAATGAAGATCATTTTCGTTTGACCACATTAACAATGTCGTGATGGTGCAAATTATAGTCAGTATAGAGAACAGATTTGTGGATCATGGATCATTTTATAGTGATTTAGAATGCTTGGATTGTCGTAGATTTCTTGAAATTAGTCAAAGTATGCCGATAAGCTCCTTCAACAGAATTTGTGAAGTTATTCCAGCAAAAAAAATTGAAGGAAAAGTGAATGATGTTTGCCAAACTGTGACATCAGTTATCAAAGAGAAATGTTGAAAACGTTTATAAGACATCTAAAGCTAAAGACAATGATCATTCGTACATAATCTGACCTTATTGACTCGTCTTCTTTATTGACCTCGCTCACAATACTTGCTTGGCAATGAAATAAACTCATGAAATTATGTACTTGTTATATAGCTATTATCCAACACCTACTCATACTAAGAATATTACTATCGTTTTTTTTCAAATAAAGGAAGTTCATCATTAGTCAGCCACTAATAAGAAAAACTAGAAAAGCCACGAAGAAATAATTATTATAGCTACATACGAACTAATCCAAGGCTTGTTTGTAACTTTTAAATCTTATTAATAGCTTATCAAATGTCATGTTAGCATAAAAAATATTAAATAGATTTACGAGAGGTGTTAGCTAAAACGTTGTATTGCACTACCCCAGCGGGCGTCGAGATTAAACCTCTTCTTTCGTGACTTATATGCTACATTCAACACTTATACAATAAATAGCTACTAGTTATTAATACATTTTACTTATCATGTTTTTAGTTTTGTTACCATATTACCCTGCCTAATGCTACGCGTTACCAATTACTATTTTGACGATTCAATTCACCTGCCATATGTGAAAAAGTACAGAATTTGAAGTTTCTTAACTATTCAAAAAAATACCAGCGGAGATATCCACATACAAGAAAGAAAAGATATATCTTCCTAAAAGGTATTTAAGTGACAATTCAGTTTACCTGTCATCTGTCAAAAGTGGACCAATGAAAACTTTAGATTTTGCATTTCATGGCCAATGTCACTGTAGTGACTATTGTACTGGTACCAAATTGTAGCGAATATTGTACTAGTACTCAAGTGACTATTTTGAACAAATTAAAATATTTATTGAAGATGTTTACACAATTTGTTTTTTAACATGTGTAACGAAATGTTGAGATTTTTTAATTTGAAAAATGGGTTTGATTCACTGAATAGTCCTAAAGATATTATTCGTAGTCAAAGTTAGGTAGACTATTTTTTAGGTGGTATCACTCATATCCATTGCTTCTGCAACATTTGTATCCAAACGCAATAGACCTTCATGATACTACTACCCCAACAATAATCGACATAACTTTCAGTACTTATAGTATTATATATGACTATGTTAAACAAACGTAGTTTCTATTTAAAAAAATCAATTTTAGTTTTCTGTTACTATAGAAATTGCATGATTTGTTGCTAGATTTGCTGAAAACTATTTGAAAAAATAGTTTGATTCATTGAATAGTACGTCGAATACCATTTTAGTCAAAGTTATTTTTATAGTCGACATAACTTGGCTACTCATGATATTATAAGTGATCATATTTCTCAACTTACCGTTCGGTTGTTTTAGATCATATGACCTCGAAAAAATTAAAATTTTCACCACGGTATTTTTTAGAGGCCTTTTCTAAAATTTAAATGCCCGGTCCCTCTGTAGAGTCCCAGCACGCGCCTGATGACAGTCAGCAGAAACTGCAGCCCGGTGATATCAGCTGCATACCCCAAACATACCGAGTTATCATGCTTAGGCTGCGAACGTATCCCGTCCACATCAAACTTAATCCACTGTACACCCCAACCAGTAATGAAAAAGAACTTTTACGCCTACATTCAGAAAGTTCTCAAACATACCTAAAATCACGAAGTAACGATCGTAATGAGATACCTCAATTGTTGGACAAGGTGCAGAGGAAAACATTGTGGAAGTAGGTCAAATGAATCGAAGAGAAGAGTGGCTGGTTGAGTGGGGTAATAAACAGCTTGTCATTACCAAAATTTGTTACAAATTGCCTCCTTCAAGACTATATACATGCGGGCACCAGCAGACGCCTCTGAGAAACTGTTGGGGAACCAGATAGAGTACATGTTCATTAAGCACATGTAACAGAACAGCATGATGTTAATTCTCCCCTCATCTGCCACCTTCAAAACAAGTTCCGAAGCAAATGTACGAAGTTGCAACACTTCGTAATGAAGAAACCAAAGACCGAGTAGGCAAGGCACTAATTACTGAGTTCTACACAATCCAACCATCTGAGATGGAAATAGCAGAGCTCTGGGATGCTGTTAAAGGGGCACTAGAAAGTGTCGGCAATCAACACCTAAATAGAGACAGCCTACGTCAAAAGAAGGCTTGGATGAGGGCGGGATAAAAGAAGAGCAGCAATAACCAGAGATTAAAAGAGGTATCAGTTCATCCATCAGAATATTTAGATAAAGATAAAAACATCCTGGAGCAGCTAAAAATTTAAGAAAATAAAAGGGATAAATTACAAATACGATGTTTTCAACGTTTACCAAAATATCACTGATGCTACCGACAAGAACAGATACAGAGTCACCGGAAATAGTATTGACAATCGTGATTCTGGAATTAGAACAGGAGATCAAGGTTAAATATGTAGAAATGCTTTTCAAGGACGATGAGCGCTCCAAGGGATCAACGTTCGAAGAAAGTTGACGGACCAGTAATTAGAGTTTCGGAAGTAACGCCTTGCATCTCATTTACTAAGAAAAAAAAATGGTAAAGCCTCGGAGTCCGATAATATATCTACAGACCTCCTGAAGATTATGCGAGAGGACTTTGGCTAGACCCTTACTAAACGCTACCACAAGATCTACGATACATAGATCACACTTGTGGACTCGCTTATGACTACTTTTGTAACCTTTCGAAGAAAGCTGCTGAGATAATTTGCCAACACATTAAAACCATTAGTCTTATGAACCAAGTTCTTAAGATATTTTTCAAAGTTATTCGCTCGCATATTGTAAAGAAGTTGAAGTGGTTCAAGTGACTTCTTCTTTCTCCTTTTTTTTCCAACTTAACCACCGGTTTTCAGTTTTCTTGGGAGGCTGATGTCCAACAGTCTTTCCAGAGCTTTGGAGGTCTGCCTGGCGGTCTGCGGGTTGTTAGCCTCCCATCTCTCGCTATCTTTATGAGTATATCATCACCCATTCAGGAAATGTGTTCATTCCATCCTTTTCGTCTCTTTCTTACCAATCTTATTATATCTTGCGCGTCACATGTTTGCTTAATTTTGTTGTTTGGAATTCTATCTCTTAAAGTGTGCCCCGTTATACTTCTTAGTGTTCTCATTTCTATGGTTCTAAGCATAGACTTTGTTTTTGAGGTGTCTTCTGTGGTTTCTACCGCATAGGTCATTACGGGCTGGACACGGCTATTGTATATTCTCACCTTTGCCTCCAGACGCATATATTTGTTGGCACAAACAATATCCTTCAAACAGCCAGAGACTCTTGCACCATTGTTTGTTTGATTTCTGCCTTCGCTTATCCTATCTTGACATGCAGTCAGATCAACTACCAGATATTTATATGGCATTAGCTGTGCGATTATGACGTCATTAACTGCCAATGTACAACGTATTGGTTCTTTTGCTACGACAATTGATTTTGTTATTTGCACAAATATTTCCTTACTGTATCGTTTGGCTGTGAGATAGAAGGCATGTAGGAGTTTTGATAGTTCGTTCTCATTTTCAGATATTATCACGGTATCGTCAGCAAAACATATTATTTTTATTCCACCTTTGTTCATAATGTAGCCTTGCCCTACATTCTTAACCCTCTCTATAAATTGAATCCCTTTTTTTAATAATATAAACCAGACCAAAAAACCAATTTTTACATCTGGTAACGTTACAATATGTACAAATACTTAATAATTAAACAATTGGCTTAAACAATTCGATTATTTTATACTTCTATTCGCTATCATCTGATGGACACATTATGTCCTGAGGTAGTTTTCGCTTAAGCCTAAAGTGTAAGTATTTTTGACCTGTGTTGTAAAATACCACACTGTCACATCTGTCCATCTTAAAAACGAAATATTCTACGAACTATAAAAATAATAGAAAAAACTTAGTATGACTTAAACAAAATAGAAAGCCGAATATGACAGAAATATAACTGTCTAACAAGCGACAATAAAAAAAGCAAATGAATACCTATACTTTCGACAACTAATAAAAGTTGGGCAACAAAATAATAATAATAGAAAGATTCATGAACCGATTTATGCTACACATCGTAAACAGAAAAAGTACAAGAAATTAAAAAGATAACAAAGGGGACTTATATAGCATAATTCGAAAAGTAGAAATGGGTTAGACATAAAGCTTGACGGTAGAGGAAACGCCATAATTCAACAGTGGAGACCATGACTAAAACGACAAGAGGAAGACCGTATATGCTATTGTTAGATGACATCAAAAATTATTTGCAGATTTAGAGTGAATGTGAACTGGCTGGAGAAAAAGGAGAAACGAAAGCGGAATCTTTACAATTTGTTCGTATTGGATTTAAATGTACGTAATCATAAAGTTTTAATATCAATTTTGGTATTGGAGGTTGGTGGTGACCATTCCGTGACAAAAAAACTATGTAAGAAGAATTTGTAACGTTAATATTGCTCAAGGAGAACTCGAATAATAGTGACGTTGCAATATTCAATTCATAAGTGAGTGCTTTAAAATGTCATGAACTATTTTATCATTCTACATTGAAGTGTAAAGATTAGTTGTCAGTAAACATGTAGAGCAAGTTAATAAAATTAATCAACACCTGCACGACCACGTAAAATATATTTGCATATTACCAAATTATGAATGGTTGGCCTTATCTAACTGTCATCACTTAGGGTTATTTGGAATTAGCAATTAAAGATGCCAATCGCATTTCTTAGCACTGACTTCAATTGAATGTAAATTTACGATTCTGCAGCATTTGCATAAATAATGTGACTTTTAATTGTTTTTCAAATTTAGGTGTACTTCAAAGGAAAAGTACAGAAATGTTGAAGTATATTTTATTAAAGTACCAGAAGAAACTTTTGTTAATATTTAGATTTTTGTTAAAACAATGATACCTTCAACATAAAGTTTTTGTTGTTTCTATAATTCCAGTTGTATATTCTTCTGTGCAAATGTGGACAAAACTTTATTGCTGCTTTCTGATAAATATTGAATTAGAACATTTTGATAGTTCTCTATCGACTACTCCTGTCCTCACTCTTTTCAGTCTGGAGTTCCCCGAGGAAACTTATTGGATAATGTGGTTTCTTAAATCATTATTCACCTTTGGTGTCTGTCTTGGGCTTGAGCATATATAGGATGTAAATAAACAAGACCTCAGGGTGAAACCAGGAGTGAAATTAGTATACAGCGGAAATGGCAACTCGCAACATTATTACATTGTCTCCATAGAGCCAGAACTTTGATAATAAATAAACACATAAAGTAGACATGGCAGCTATCAGCATTTATAATATGATATATATCATTTACATGTCGATCATAGGTCTCGGATAACAGGAAATGAATGAAACTGAGCAAGTAATGTCAAGTTTTGATATGGCACTTGTAACTGCCACAAACGGATTAAAAGGCTAATTATCTCGCTTGTAGAAAAGGGCCGAAACTCTCAACAAGCACGTGAACAATCACGCGATCAAAGGGCTTTTGGTGGTATAAAAGGTCGGATCAGCATTTAGAATTTCAGTAGCTTCTGCTTACTAGCAGTGTTCAGTTTGTATTCCGTGAACAGTACTAAATACAAAAACACAAAATGTCTGTAATCAAAATGGGAGCCAAGAAACTCACCCCTGAGTTTATGAAGAAATTCCTGCAACATTGCAAAGGATACGACAAAGGTTTTAACATGGTAAGACTAGCTTTAAAATTATAATTTTTGTAACAAGTTGTAACAGGCTTTGAGATTTTGATATTAAAACCAATAAATATGTGTAGGTAAATTTCGTTAAAGCCGGAAACGGAGTATGTTTGGCCGAACTCAAGGTCGAAGAGCAGCACCTGAACGCCATAAATACCATGCATGGCGGTTTTGTGGCCACATTAATCGACTCCATTACTTCTTATGCGATGGTCACGAATGAGAAATGTCCACCTCTGCCAAACGTAACAGTTGGTTTGAATATCACGTAAGTGAAGCTTCCCGCTAACGTTAGTTTCGAGCCTAAGATTGTTCTTCTGCAGGTACTTCAAAGAAGCCTATGCAGGAGATGAAATCGTCATCGACGCCAAGACCTTGAAGTTTGGGAAGTCAATGGTGTATTTAGGATGCGACGTCAGAAATAAAGCTACAGGAGAGCTATTGGCCCAAGGAACTCACACCAAATACATTGTTCAAAAGGAAAAATAAGCTTGATCTATGCTTGTTTTGTCTGAGTTATGTATTTTTAAATATTTATATTTGATATCCTTAAGATTGCATCTACAAAAGCTTAAGTGTATTTTAAGTTTTGCTTCTAAGATGCAATTAGTTAGCATGTGCTGTTTCCATATATCTGTGATAGATCTGTGTAGTTATATTGTACAATGGTCAGTGAGTTTACTATTTATATTAAGTAGCATCCTATGTGGTACGATATTATTTTTATAACGACTTAATATATTTATTTTACATAAAATCAACCTTTTTTTAATCTCTACTAAAAATAAACACTCTTAGCTCAAAAATCGTAGTAGTATGTAGTATCATAGGTCTGACAATGAATGCTATTGGCAAGACTCATGAACGGATATTTCTGAGCAGAGTTACAAAAACAGGAAAGCCAAAAGGCTGCGATACAAAAAATAGGACAACTACTGCCAGGACAATTATCATTGCTGGAAAATCAACAAAATTGGTCCTCAGTCCGGTGCAGACCTTAAATGGTCAGAGGGTGCAAATAATCTCCCGGTCAGCTATGAAAATAGGCATCAGGTGTTGGTAAAGTATGTACTACGCGGAAAAGGTCCTTAAAAACATCAAGAAAATAAAGAGGCTGAACGTAGATATCTAGAGAATTACCAAGATGCGGTAACCTAGAACCGGAGTGCTATGTTGTAGACTCACCAGTCTACTACACTGGTAACGACAGCAGAAAACACCGCCACGGTGTTGGCATGACAGTTAGCAGTTGCTGCATCCCGGTGGTATCAGCTGCATACCCCAAACAAGCAGAGTCATCATGCTAGGCTGCGAACGTATTCCGACCACATCAAACTTATGCCACTATACACCCCAATCAGAGATGAAAGAGAGCTATTACGCCACGTTCAAGAAGTGCTCAAACATACCAAAAATCACGAAGTAGCGATTTTAAGGAATACCTCAATTGTTGGACAAGGTGCAGAGGAAGACATTATAGAAGTACTTCACCAAAAGCAGGTGCGGAAGCAGATATAGTACATGTTCAGTAAGCACATATAGCAGAACAGCATGATGTTAATAAAGATTTATCCAGGTACTGACGTCCCTTACAATCATCTTCCCCTCATCTGCCACCTTCAAAAAAAGTTTCTAAGCAAATGTACGACCTTGCAACACTTTGTAACGAAGAAACAAAAAACCGAATAGGCAAGGCACTAATTACTGAGTTCTACACAATCCGACCATCTGAGATGCAACTAGCACAGCTTTGGGATGCTGTTAAGGGAGCACTGGAAAGTGTCAACAATCAACAACTAAATAAAGACAGCAAGCTGACGTCAAAAGAAGGCTTAGATGACATATAAAACTCTCAACCTGTTGAATAGGAGAAAAGCAGCTAGAACTAGAGACTAAAAGAGGTACCAGTGAATCCATCATAATATTCGGATAAAGATCAGGAAAGCCAAGAAAGTCTGGATCAGCGAAATAAATTAAGAATTAAAAGGGACAAATGACAAATACGATGTTCTCAACGTTTACAAAAATATCACTGATGCTATCGGACGGGTCACCGGAAATACTATTGACAATCGTGATACTGGAATTAGAACAAAATCAAGGTAAAATGTGTAGAAAAGCTTTACAAGGACGATCAGCGCCTCAAGGGATCAAAGTTCGAAGAAAGTCGACGCACCAGAAATGACAGTTTTGGAAGTAACGCTTTGCATCTCATTTACTTAGTAAAAATGGCAAAGCATTGGAGTCCGATGATATACCTATAGAGCTCCTGAATATTATGGGAGAGGATTGTGGCTAGACCCTTATTAAGCGCTACCACAAGATCTACGATACAGACATCACATCTGTGGAGTCGCTTATTTCTACTTTTGTAACCTTTCGAAGGAAGCTACTGAGACAACCTGCCAATACCATTAGTCTCATGAACCATGTTCTTAAGATATTTTTCAAGGTTATTCGCTCGCATGTTGTAACGAAGTTAAAATGGTTCAAGTGACTCAAACTGTGTAATTTTTGTAACAAACTGTGAGAGAGTTAACGGAAGTACTTAAACACACACAAAAATTATACAAGACTGGTTAGTTCTTATAGTAGCTGTGAATTCCTATGTTAATGGTTCACGAGAATTACACGTTATGATAGAGTTTGCCCGTTTGTTAATAACTTTTTTAGGATGTTCAGACTTGGGGGGGGGGGGGCGTCTTGCAAAAATAACAAAATTATATTGTCTTATGAAAAAGAATACCAGAAGCCACATTTATAAAGCAATACTAAAATAGCACCGAAATAGCAATTTTTACAAGAGTGCAAATGCTATTTGCTACACTCGAGCTTATGCAGCAACTTTAACACAGCAGGTTCTAGTTCAGGTCGCTACTATTTATGCACTAGAAGCCATTTACCCACATGTAGCTTGGGTTATGTGCTTTCTATTCTGCTATATGGTGCTTTTGCTTTTGAGTTGTGGTGCTATAGGAGAGTCTTGAAAGTTTCATGGACAGAAAAAGTCCGCAACTCTGAAGTAAACGCTTAAATAAGAGATTATAAGCACCATTAAAAGAAGCAAGTTGGAATATTTCGGACATGTCATGAGGGGACATAAATATAGCTTGCTGCAATATAATACCATGCAATGCAAAATAGCAGGCCCACGTGGTCCAACTTGAAGCCACTGGTACACGACTGGTATAACATAAACAAGAGTACACTCTTCAGATTGGCTGCCAATAAAATTCAAATCGCCTTGATGGTTACCAACGTTCTGAAAATAAATGAAGAAGAACCTTGGGTCGCTAAACACACAAATTCAATCGATGCAAGCACAAAACCGGATCCGCGCATATTCATCTGTGCAAAGTTACAACGGCTAAGCTTAACTAACAATAAAAATGCATGCAACAAACAGGCTATAAATGTTAGCATGCAAATAAAAAATACAGGTAAGAAAACCAGTTTCACTTTGGAGGTCTCTTCTTTATCTGCGACCACTACCACTGTGGGTTCCTATCCACGTAAACGACACTGCCAAAATTAGTTATTGATAAGTTCAAGATTGGAAGGTTCACTGCGGATAGATAAAAAGGCGTTTCTCTTCTATCGCATTCTATCAAGGTCATACACAACTGAACAAGATATTAAATGGATCAGAAGAAGTAACTGGCTGAACACATGATATGATCCAATTCCTTTTCTGAAAAGATCTTTCTTTGCTCCTGAAGTAAACCTATCTTTTAACGATCGGTTGTAATAATAAACCTGAAAAACTCCCACATTGTGATGCAATTTTCTCTTAAACCATTAGATTTATATACACAGTTATGACGTTCCGAGTACTTGAAAATTGTTTGAAAACGTGTTAATCGCCGTTATCACCGAAGATATATGTGCCCCACAAGAGATTACATAAAGCCAAATGGTCGCCACAAGATGTAGTCGATTGCACCAAGTGTTTTCGGTGGAGTTCAGCAATGTGTGAATTCTTGCAAACTCCCTGTTTGCCCTCACTTAGATTCCCCTACATAAGCGTTGTGAAAGGAGGCTTCGAATCAATATAAGAGAGGGATGCTCGGTCTCACATTCATACTTAACCCGTTCCTTTTATAACGAACTCTAGCACATATTGACCGAGAAGAGTTTCTTATAGAATGTATGACGGTTATATTGGGTTTGAAGCCAGTTGCAAAATTCTAGGAGACGCCGACGTTCAAGATGCATGTAATCTCTGTCTTAAATGGACTTTATAGTGGCGACTCTTATAATTTTTAGTACTATAATCACAGTTAATACTAAGCTGTAAAGAGATTTCTCTTGGTGAACTGTTTGCGTTTCAGTGTCTGCGAAAGTGATTTCAACGGGTTGGTCCCATCCTGCCACGGAGGAATGCCTCGCATCTGCCTGATGCGACTGCATTGCATTCAATACTCTTATTGTTGCCCATTTTTGTCTCTTTTGCAACATTTACTCCAGATATGTTGGGTTCCATTTTTGTCAAGGGTAACGCTTGTGCTATATTCAAATTATTACTTTTAAATATTTCTTAGTTAAAGCAAAAATAGACAACATTTTATTTCTTAAGGCGCTTATCCTGTATATATTGTACCGAAATTTTCTCTGTTTCGTGCCAGGGAAGCATACGATCCGCATGAAAAGTATCGTGCTTCTCCAACAAATAGTTTTTGAGTCACAAAACTGAAGTCAGTATCCTCTAGACTTCTAGAGTAATATCGTATATAGTTCTGAATATGTCACAACGCTACGGTATTCAAATAAAGCAGGTGTACGCTTCAACAAGTAAAGCAAATGATGAAGACGTAGAAATACTTTACGAAGGTATCACAAAGCGGAAAACGCGCACTACAAAATTATAATGGGCGACTTTAACGCCAAGGTAGGAAGCTCAAACCATAATAATATCGCATACAATGGAAACCTCGGCCTTGGATATAAAAATGAAAGCGGAGACAGGTTACACAATTATTTAAAAAGTGAAAAAATGTATTGTATGAACACCTTCTTCAAAAAGCCAGGAAAAAGGCGTTGGATGTGGAGGTCCCAACGAAAACATTAAAAATGGAATTGATTACATAATATTTAATAAGAAATGTGTAATAAAGAACGCTACAGTTTTAAATAATTTTCATACGGGAAGTGATCATAGAATACTAACACCCGTACGCATAGTCGTTCGCCAGCGATTCGCCGGCGAAACGCTGGAGTTTCGCTACGCGCCGTACGAGAATTGACATTGCATAGGCGCTCGCGCATACATCGCGCAGTGTTGCCAGTACACAAGCAAGCAAAGTCGCCAATATTTTAGGCAAATGTCGCCATTTTCCGCTACGCGCCAACAACAC
Organism: Agriotes lineatus; assembly: GCA_940337035.1. NCBI lineage: Eukaryota > Metazoa > Arthropoda > Insecta > Coleoptera > Elateridae > Agriotes > Agriotes lineatus. Next base: position 67,706,350 of record OW679194.1, on the reverse strand, counting down.
AAGGTTGATTGCTTTACAAGTTTGGTTATAAAAAAAATAAAGCAAAAAGTATACTGTCATCATCATCATCATAAACAGCGTTATATATTCCATCTCTGGACATACGCCTCCCCAGTTTGTCGCCAGCTTGTGCGGTCAGCGGTTGTTGCCATCCACTGAGTTCCGGCTATTTTGGTGATATCATCCTTCCATCTCGTTCTAGGTCTGCCCCGATCTCTTCTATCCATTCTTGGCCTCCACTCAGTCACCTTCTTACTCCATCGATTGTCTTCCCTTCTCATAATGTGTCCTGCCCATTGCCACTTTAAACTTGCGTTGCGTGCCGCCACGTCTTCCACTCTGGTTTTGTTTCTGATCCAGTTATTTGTTTTTCTGTCTTCTAGTCGTACTCCTAACATCGATCTTTCCATGGCTCTCTGTGTTACTTTCATCTTTTTTATCGTGGTTTCTGTAAGAGACCATGTCTCACAGCCATACGTTAGAGTTGGAAGGACACATTGGTTGAACACCTTAGTTTTCAGGTACTGTGGATATGTATTTGTTTTAAACACATTTCTTAATTTTCCATAGGCTGCCCATCCAAGTTTAATTCTTCTATCGACTTCCGCTTCTTGGGTATCCGTCGTAAAGATTAATTTTTGGCCTAGGTATATATATTCGTCTACCACATCTATTAGATTGTCATTAATCTTAATGGGTGGTATATCATTTTTATTGGCCATGATTTTTGTTTTCGTTAAATTTATTTTGAGACCAACTGTTTGCGCCGCGTTTTCTACATCTACGATCATGGTTATTAGGTCCTTAATGTTATTCGTTAATAGTATAATATCGTCAGCGAAACGTAAATTACTTAGATATTCCCCATTAATATTAATGCCTTTTTTGTCCCACTCTATAGTTTTGAACACATCCTCCGGTAGATTTGTAAATAATTTCGGCGAGATCGTGTCGCCTTGTCTAATACCGCATCTAACATTCACCGATTTCGTCTTGTCAAATGTCTGTATGGTCATCGATGCATTCATATATATATTTTTAATTAGCTCTATGTATCTATAGTCTATCCTGCATCGTTTTAATGCGTTAACTAATGCCCACATTTCCACAGTATCAAACGCCTTTTCAAAGTCAATAAAGGCTAGGTATAGGGACTGATTGTATTCGTGAGATTTCTCCATCACTTGTCGCACAGTGTGAATATGGTCCATTGTACTATACCCCTGTCTGAATCCTGCCTGTTCTGGCGGTTGAAATGCGTCTAGGCGGTTTGATACTCGGTTTGTTATTATTTTTGTTAAGAGCTTCTATATATGCGATAACAGTGAAATCGGTCGGTAGTTTTTCAGATCTTTTTTATTGCCCTTTTTGTATATTAAAATGACGTTAGCGTTATTCCACGATTTGGGTGTTATTCCGGTATCTAGACATTGGTTGAATAGAGTTTCTAAGTGTTGTAATATTGTGTTTCCTCCTATTTTTATTAACTCTATTACCAGATCATCTGGGCCTGGCGCTTTATTGTTCTTCATTTGTTTTAAAGCTATTTTTATTTCATATTTGCTTATTGGAGGTATATCTTCAGTATAATGTCTGGTTAACGCTGCTCGTTTGTCATTTGGATTAATGGTTGGTTCTTTTACTTTTAAAGAATATAGGTCTTCATAGAATTTTTCGATATGCCTAAGAATATCTTCGCGGTTGTTTATTACAGTTCCGTTCTCATCTATAATACTCGTAATTTCTCTTTTTCCTTCTGCAGTCTTTTTTCTGAATACCTTAGGTCCTTTGTTTTCTTCAATAATTTGCCTGAATACGTTTTCATTAAAGTCGGAGACGTCTGCTCTAACTTGTCTTCTGATATTTTTGTGCATTTGTTTTAGATCGTATGCTGACAGATTCGCTTTTTCTTTGTTCCGTTTGGCTATTAACTTTCTGGTATTTTCCTTAAGTTTCGTTATGTTTCGTTGTTTTGATTTATTGAATACCTTCTTAGCAGCATTTGAAACATTATGTGTAATGTAATCGTACAATTTGTCGATGTTTGTCATTTCATTAATTGGATTGTTAACGAAGTTTTCCTCCAAAGTATTTCTGTACGTTTCTTCTTTACTCCAAATTTCTTTTATGTCTATTCGTTTCACTCCGCTTACAATTAACTTTTGCCTATCTTGTTTTGTATTCAGTATTACTCTGGCTCGTACCATTCTGTGGTCACTAATGTTAATACGGTTGAGAACCGTTACATCAAGAATTGTGCACCTGTAGTCTGCAATTATAAAATCAATTTCGTTTCTAGTGTTACCATCAGGGCTCTGCCATGTCCATTTCCTGTTCTCTTTTGTGTTAAAGAAGGTATTCATTACTTTTAACTGTTGTTCTTCAAGAAAATTTACTAGTGTTTGGCCTCTGTCATTACGAGTTCCTATGCCATACGTTCCAGTACATGTCTCGCCTCTCTGATGCTTTCCTAATTTTGCGTTAAAATCGCCCAGTATCAGTGTGTAATATGTTTTATTTTCATTTATTGCCTGGTCTAAATCTTCGTAAAGTTGCTCTATTTCATGATCAGGGTGTGTTGATGTAGGTGCATATACCTGAATAACCTTTAAACAGTATCTACTAGATAGTTTAATGGTGATATATATAACTCTTGATGAAATGGCAACAGTAGAGCGAATATATGGAACTAGCCTTTGATGCACTAAGAAACCCACTCCATTCCTGTTCTCATTTCCTTCGTTTTCTCCTTTGTAATAAAAAATTGTTCTTCTTCTTTTCTTTTTACTTCGCTTAATCCCAGAATGTCCCATTTAACATTCTGTAATTCTTCTTCTAGTTGTATTAGTCTGTCTTCTGAGCGGAGTGATCTACAATTCAATGTGCAAATGTTCAGTTCGGTACGGCGTTTTATTTTGTTACTTCTTAACGATTTCGATTTCTTGCTCCCCCCATATTCCTTGGAGCAGACTGACGTTTTTTCGTCAGTGTGGGATTCCGAGCGTTTCGCTCGACCCACCTGCGGACATTTTTCAGGAATCGACATTTTTCATTAAGTGCGCTGGGGGTTGTTAGCCGATACTCTACCACGCTGGCCATTGCGGGTTGGTAGAGGGTTTAGGAATAGTAGGAGGGACATACTCAGAAGTGGGTAGGATTTAGGTTGGGACGTGGTTCCCTCTTAGGTTATAGCAGGCAGTAGAGAACCACGGCTCGCGTGGGCAGGGCCGCTTCCCTGAAGTAAACCTACCCTCCACTGGGTTTGTAGAGGAAGGTTTACCCGCTACCCCTCTACTGTATAGTGATATAATTATTGTTTATGTACAACAAACAAACGATAACAGTTAAGTAGATAATAAGTATACATAATTATGACGTCTACCTACATGTAAAATATGAACATAAAAACAAATTACTCTGAATCTGAGGAGTGACCATCCTTATCATCAAATTTATTATATAAATTTGATTTATACTTATTAAGGTGTTCTTCAGTAATATCGTAGGTTAAACAGCATTTATTGCTCTCTATTAAATCTATCTTTATTCTTAACAAACAATTTAATGTTTCTGGACTTAACCTATTTCTTTTTTTAGTTTTTATATCTCCCATTAAGCTCAACACTCTTTCGACATCTGCATTGCCGTGAGGTAATGTTAAAATTGTGAGGGCTAACTTAGAAATATTTGGGAATATTAAATCGTCATTAAAATTTTGTAACGACTGTAATTCGTACCAAAATTGTATACAGTTAGCCGGGGTCGGTAGCTCAGTGGTAAGCATCCTGACTACTGATCTAAGGGTCACGAGTTCGATTCCCGGTCCCGGTGAGGTTTTCAAAAATAAAAAAATGCAGATGAAAGCCTCTACAGATGCCATCATTCGGAAGTGATGTAAAGCCGTGGGTCCCATGTTGCTACGATGTGTAGCATGTAAAAAATCCCTTGCTAGGGTTGGAACTCCTTAGTCTCGGCAAAATTCTAAGTAGGACTTTGACCATATGACCAAAGCAGTCGGTGTGTAAGGTACCTGGTACTCTGCATGCCTAGACCTTGTCCATTAACAAACAAACAAACAACAACAAACAATTGTATACAGTCGTTTTGCAAAAATATCTCTTTTTCTTGTTTTTTCAAAAAAGTTGGTATTTTTAAAAGTTCCTGTAAAGATCTGTGTTCACTACGGCAGAAAACTTCCTAAAACAAAAATTTAAGTCTTCAGTTGGTCGAGAAGTTAAACAGTTTTTAGGATTTAAAAAATCCAAATTACAGAAAATCTTGTCCCTTACTGGAAATCTGATTAGTGCATTCTTTACAGCTTTTTGATAAAATGATAAGCATTTCAATTTAAACTGTTCATTGTCCGACTTATTCCATTTTTTTTAAATTGTCATGGTATTTGGTCCAACTATAATATCTTCAACCGGCAATAACATATGAGGAATATAAACATCTAAACTATACAAATTGTCGTCGCTGTAACATGCATATGGTATAAAATTGCTGCAAAGGGTTCTTACAAATCTCGCGCTTTCTATAGCAACAACATTTATCAATACCTTGTTTGACTGAAAAATAGCATTAAATGCGTTAAACGTTGGCAGTATATATTTAAAGAACGCAAGATATGCTTTTGTATAAGGATTTTGTAGTTCGCTATAGATTATATTGCCAACGGGATTTTTATCTTCAAACGCGGTATGTCTGAATAATGCAACTAACACATCCCACTGATCTAAAACACGTTCAACACAGTTTGATAATGCAAGCCAACGTGTTTTACTTGGATTTAGCATTTTTAATTTCGATTTTTTAAAATAGGTTTGAAATTCTTCAAGTACACATTGTCTCTTAAGGCTTCGCGAAAAATATGAGTACAAATTCTGTAAAAGCGTTTCAACATTACTGGGAATGCTGTCTGCAGCATGGCAAGCTACTAAATGTGCAGCGTGACAAATACATCCAATAGGAATTACATTGGGATTATCTTTTAATAAATAGGTCTTAAATGATTCACCATTACCAAACATAACATTTTCGTTGTCAGAACAATAGCCAACGATATTATTTATATTAATATTATGTAATGCAATACACCGTTTAAACAAAAAGTACAACCCTTTTGCATTTCCGTGATCTGTATCAACCTTTAAAATATCCAGAAGCTCTGTCTTAAGTCTAGAATTGTGAATATAGCGAACCAAAATACACAGCAATTTTGTATTAGAAATATCTGTGCTTCCATCAATTAACACAGAAAACGGTTTATCTTTTAACTCCAAAATTACTTTATCTTGAATTACTGGCGCTAACACATTTGAGACAATTTTTGTACACTTGGTTCGTTTTTGTTGTAAAGAACCTGCAAGTTCCGAATCTTTAAAAAGTAATTTAGATAAATCCACTATATGACCAACTACATTAAAACTTAAATTATTACTTGCTACTAAAAGTGCATATCTTATGTTACTGCGAATAATATTTAAGTCATGCTCTTTTGTAGAAGATAAAGTATATACATCTGTAATTTTTTTAACATTCGAAACACTAGCTACATTAAGATTATGTCTTTTGGTTTGTGCGTGCTTTAAAAGATCAGACTTTTTAGTACCTAGTAAAACATTACATGCCTTACATTTTGCTTTATTTTTATTTTCTTTTACTTCTTCTAACCAACCATGGAACTGCTTTTCCTTGAGCCAGTTGGATGAAAATAGTTGCTTTCTGTTTTCTTTTTGCCGTTCATCGATTGTTAATTCCCTTCTCCCTCTTCTTCTTTTTTTGGGGGTAAGTGCAACATCTGAACTAGAATCAGAATTTTCTGAGACAGAACTGTTTTGAACTGAATCCTGGACACTAGTCAAGTTCGAACATGACGGTTGTGCACCATTATCAGGAGTTTTTGATTGCTTGGTAAAAGATAAAAATGCAGCAATCGTTTTCTGCTTTTTTTGAGACATTGCCGTAACTACGAGAAAATATGGGCACAATAAATAATAGTTCAAATTAACATTACGATTTTACCGTACCCACCTGTCTGTTGAAAATAATCTGGAAGTTAATAAAGCACAAACAAAACTTAACTGATCTTCTCGCACAAAATCTTATTGCAAAGTGGCCCTATATTAATTTCTGCACATGCTTAAGGTAATATATCGCTGCAGTATAATACGGCTTCCTGTTTTATTCTTTGTTATCCTATCAACAGAAACTCAGCAAACCCTAAATGTTTGCAGTACAATGGTCATTTAGATAAATATCCGATAAAGCTACTAAGGTTGCACTTTGGGTGTTAATTACAAAATATCTTTGTTGAACAAACGAATTTTATCACGGTTAGCCTATTCAATAATTTTCCGTTACGAGACTAATTATAAAAACGTGGTCCATCATTTAAATGTCGCTATTTTTTGATTGATTTTAGTTTGTCGCCGCTACACCGCTACAAGCTCTATATTCCGCTATGTGTAGCGGAATTCCGCTACGAATGGCAACACTGACAGCGCGTCGCCAGAGCTCCGCCGAAAACTATAGTAACGCGGGTCCTTTGTTTTACCGGCGAGCGACTATGCAATGTAATTCTCGTACAGCGCGTAGCGAAACTCCGGCGTCTCGACGGCGAATCGCTGGCGAACGACTATGCATACGGGTATAAGACTTAGAATAGAAGGAAACACAAAAGCAGAGAGAAATAAGTTAATAAAGAAGCAACCGTTTCCCACTATGGAACAACTGAAACAAAACTGCTCTGAATACCAACTAGAGCTTAACAAAAAACTGGCAAATGAAAGAGATTTGATCAACATGGAAAACGAACAAGGACTAAGAACATAAAAATAACGAAAGAAACACAGCAACTTATGAAATAGCTAAGAAACATGAACAGAGATTCTTTCAATTATCGAGAATTGAATAAGACCACCAGAAAAAAATTAAGGAAGATGTGAGAAAATATAATACATAAAGAATTAAAACAGTTATTGAAAATAACAGAACCTAAAGATTCTCCAACCATGAAGAACCAATGGAAGAACCAGAACACATCAGTTAAAAATGAAACAGGGGATGTAAAACACGACAAAATGAAAATATCAAAGATTGTAGAAAGATTCAACACGAAACTCTATTCCCAAGTAAATCCCAAACCTTACGATATGAATCTCAAAAACATAATAAATATCGGCTCAGAGGAATTAACTGACATTATCACAGAGGAAATAGTACACGCCCTATCTCAAATGAAGAATGGCAGAGGTCCAGGAGATGACGGGATAACAAGCGAAATGATAAAGTTAAGAGGAGAGGCCACTTTAGCATCTATGAAAGATGAAAGTACTACTAAATAAATGCCTGTCAGAAAAACTTATCCCTGAAACATGGAAAAATGCGTAGGTAATTTTAATATATAAAAAAGGTGATAAATTGGAAATGGAAAACTATCGCCCCATTAGTCTATTGCCCCACCTGTATGCTGACCAAAATGATCACAAACAGACTGACGAATAAGTTCGGCAATTATCAGCCCCCTGAACAAGCAGGTTTTCGTAAAAGCTATAGTATTACCGAGCACATAAACTAATCGAAAAATTTTATGAATACAATATTCCGCTTCACCTGACTTGTTGATTACAACAATGCATTCGATTTTGTTGAATTATGGGCTATTCTCAAGGCAACGGGCAATGCTAGAATCGACTTCAGGTACAAAAATATCCTTTATGTCCTACCAGTACATTAATTAAAATTAATGACTCTATTTTAAGGTATCTTAGATACAAAATAACGCTCCAGGGCAATTATTTTCTTCATAAGAACACTAGGGTTATTATGAAAAATTAACAGTATTTGTTTCCATGGATACAACCTTTATTTCAAAAATTATGCACCACTGTCACAATGAAAATTAATGACAGCTCATCTAATGTCACAAATCTAACTTAGAGCAGCTAACTAGATCAATCTTAAATACCATAGCATAGTAATTATATGAATTGAATATGAATATGAATTAGGTAAGAAAATTGGTAGGACATAAAACCTTGAAGGCACCACAGGCATTATGAGCTAAGAGCCCGCGATTGTTGTACACACCTCGGGCCAAAGGCCCTCGGTTAGTACACTAACAATCTTGGGCTCTTATTTTACTCATAATGCCCCTTGGTACCTTAATAACTATAAGTACACCTATAACAACGCAGTTATTGAAGTAAACATAACAGAAGATTTTAAAACAAATAAAATCCAATAAATAGGGGAGTTCGGCAAGAAGACACAATCTCCCGAAAACTGTTTACGCTTGAACTACAGGACGTTTTCAAGAAACTGGATTATCTACATCATCTCCGTTTTGCGGATGATATTGTCCTTGCTAGTACCAGTCTAGAAAAATTGCAAGAAATGTTATTTGAGCTTAAATCCGAATCAGAGAAAATGAGTCTCACTATGAATCTAAGGAAAACAAAAATCATGACAAAGTAACAGATAACTTTACAAATTCATTATGTGAGCGTAGAAAGAGTGGAAGAATACATATATCTCGACAATCTGATCAAATTAGGAAAAGAGAATCAAACTGCGGAAATCGACCGCTACCAGAAAACTTAATATACTGAAAGACTTGAACATCCCCATAAACCTAAAGGGTACTAACTAACGGTGTTGAACCTACCGCAGAGAGTCATCGAATGCTTCATGTTGAACCTAAGCCTCAGATACCATATCAGGAATGAGAAGGTCAGAAAGAAAACAAAGGTGGACGACGTTATGCAACGCATAGCTAATTCAAAAATTGAGCTGGTCTGCCACGTAGCACGGTATGAAAACTGTAGATGGACCAAGCATATTGTACAGTGGAGGCCCATAAACGAAGCATTGGAAGACCGCAAGACGTTGGCTAGATGATTAAAGAAACAGTGGGGATGGTATCGAGTGGAGAATGGAAAAATCATGAGGAAATCGATGTCCAGTTGTGGATTGTTAAAAACTGTTGAAGAGAGAGAGGCAAGGAAAGAGAGAGAGGCAGAGAGAGAGAGAGAAAGAGAGAGAGAGAGACAGAGACAGATACAGAGACAGAGACAGAGACAGACACAGAGAGACAACGATACAAAGAGAAAGAGAATGTAAAAATAGAATTTACTTCGAGTTCGTTGTACATTTTTATGTTCAAATATAGAAAGAAGAAACCCAATCTCTAACTTTATTGCTGGTTGATGACCAATATTAATTTAAAAAAATGCATAGTTCTCTTTCAATTACTCCGGTCATCCCTCTTCCAGTCTTAGACCCTCTGAAGAAACTTAGTACCTACTGTGATTCTTTCAACTGTTTTTCAATGGCGTCTGCTTTGGGCTTGGGCAAATACAAATTATGAATAAACAAGATCGAGTAACATCAGAAAAGAAATCAGTATACAACGGAAATGGCAACTTGAAATATCATTACACTGTCTCCAGAGAGCCGGGACTGTGATAGCAACTAAATGCACAAAGCAGACACGATAACTATCAGCACTTACAAGATGCCAGGTATCATTTAAATTCATTGTGGGCCGCTGATGACAGGAAGTGGATGAGGTTTTGATAAGGCACTCGTAATTACCTCACGCGGATTAAACAATGATCATTGCGCTTGTAGAAACCCGCAACAGGCACGTGAACAATAGAGTGGTTAAAGGTGCTGGTATAAAAAGTCCGAGCAGCATTTACAATTTCAGTAGCGTCTGTATCCTAGCAGTCTTCAGTTCGGTACTTTGTGAACAGTGCTAAATACAAAAACACAAAATGTCTGTAATCAAAATGGGAGCCAAGAAACTCACCCCCGAGTTTGTGAAGAAATTCCTGCAACATTGCAAAGGATACGATAAGGGCTTGAATATGGTAAGGCTACTTTACAATTATACTTTTTGCTACAAGTTGTAAGAAGCAGTGAGATTTTCATACTAAAACCAATAACTATTTGCAGGTGAATTTCGTTAAAGCCGAAAACGGGGTATGTCTGGCCGAATTAAAGGTCGAGGAACAGCATCTGAACGCTATAAACACAATGCATGGAGGTTTTGTGGCCACATTAATCGACTCTATTACTTCCTATGCGATGAGCACGAATGAGAAATGTCCACCTTTGCCCAACGTAAGCGTTGGTTTGAATATCACGTAAGTGAACCATCCCGCTACCGTTTATTTTCGAGTTTAACCTTTTTCTTCTGCAGGTACTTCAAAGAAGCCTACCCAGGCGATGAAATCGTCATCGACGCCAAGACCTTGAAGTTTGGGAAGTCAATGGTATTTTTAGGATGCGACGTCAGAAATAAAGCTACAGGAGAGCTATTGGCCCAAGGAACTCACACCAAATACATTATTCAAAAGGAAAAAGAGGCTTGACCTATGATTGTTTTGTCTGAGTCCTGTATTTTTAAGATATTTATATTTCCTGTATTTAAGATTGTCTACTAACTTGAGTATATCTTAAGTTTTGCTTCTAAGATGAAATTAGTTAGCATGTGCTGTTTTTCTATATCTGTGATAGATCTGTTCCAAGTAATCGATTCAATTTATATTGAAATTCATAACAATCCGTAAGTTTACTATTTATATTAAGTAGCATCTTATACGATACTATATTACAATATAACGATTAAATAAATAAATTTTTAATAATTTTAAGCTTTGTATTAATCTCTGCTAAAAATAAACATTCCTAGCTCTGGGCAGCTGGCAGTAATCAGTAGTAACATGAGGCTGACAATGAATGACATTGGCAACGCTCATAAGCAAACATTTCTGGGCAGCGTTACAGCAAAAACAGAAAAGCGAAAAGGTTGCGATGTAGAAAAAAGGAGAAAACACTACGTTTGTATTTTTTCCAGAACAATTTGCATGCCTGGAAAATCAACAAATTTGGCCCTCACTTTGATGTAAACCTTAAATGGTCAGATGGTGCGTAGAATTTTCCAGTTTGTTATGAAAATGATCACCTGGAATGTGGGAAGCACGTACGATGCAGGAAGGATCCATAAAGCTATTAAGGAAATGAAGAGGCTGAACGTAAACATCTTGAGAACTACTGAGATGCAATGACCTGGAACTGGAGTGTTGTGCTGAAGACTACGCGGTCTCCTACACTGGTAAAAATGACAGACAACAACACCATGGCATCGGCATATTCGTCAGAAGCCTGCAGCTTTGTCAATCAGTAGCGTACTCCAATCAGACTGTCACCATGCGTAGACCGCGAACGTATCCCGTGCACATTAACCTTATGCCATTATAGTCCTAACCAGTGATAAAACTGAATAGGAATGAACTTTTACGCCTAAACGCTCAAACATACCAAAAATCACGAAGTAACGATGGTAATGGGGTACCTTAATGATTGGAGAAGGTGCAGAGGATGACATTGAAGGAGTAGGTTAAAGAAATCGAAGAAAAGTGTCGCTGTTTCCGTTCTGTGGGGAAAAGCTTGTCTTCACTAACACTTAGTATAAATTGTCTCTTGGATGACTACGAGCATATATGTGGAGAAAAGTAGCACATAGACCTGACAACCTGGTGCGGAACCAGATAGAATACATGCTAATCAATCACATGTATATGCGCAGCATGGTGTCAATCGAGACATATCTAGACACTGACTTCTCTTCCGATCACAATCCCTCATCTGCCACCTTGAAAACAAGTTTCGTGTCAAATATACGAGTACAATCTTGCAACGCTTCGTAACGAAGAAACAAAAGACCGAGCAGGAAGAGCACTAATTACCGAGTTCTAATCAATTCGCCTATCTGAGATGCAAATAGCAGAACTCTGGGAGTCTGTTAAAGGGACACTGAAGAGTGTCGGCAATCAACACCTAAATGAAAAGAGAAGAGAAGTACCAGACTATCCACAATAACATCCGGGCGAAGATCGAGAAAACCTGGATCAGCAAAAAACGTAGGGAAACAAAAGAAATAAGAGACATAAACAATGTTTTCAACGTCCATATAAAGATCAATGAGTCCATCGCTGTTAACAGGAACAGACAAAGAGTCATCAAAAATACCAGTAACGATAGTGGTAATCTGGTACTGGAATTGGAGAACGAAATCCATGTCATATTGAGAAAGCCAGAACCACTCTCACGCAAAGTTCTCGAGATCTCAGCCTGTATTTGAAACAGGATGCTGAGGTGCTATGTCTTATCTATTCAACTATACGACATCGAAGCTTGGACCATGTCTGAAGATACTGACAAAAGAGTACAATCCTTAGAAATGTGGTGCTACCGTCGTCTACATAGAATCTCGTGGATAGATCAGGTCACCAACAAGCAGGTCCTTCGAAAAATGCGTTGACAGAGAAATATTAAATACTTTTCATCTAAGGAAAGGTGGAGGGAAGAAGTGGACCCGGTAGGAGAGATTCTTCTGGCTCGCGAAACTGAGAAATCAATACCTGCATCTCTTGTTTGAATGTTTGGATTCAAGTTCACTTTCCACTTAGACCTCAAGCTGGGCCCATTGTGCTACTTCCAAGTGACGTGTCTGTATATTCGTTATGTGTAGTCTTGTTACTCTACCTCATAGACTAGTCTTCAGAGAAAGACGACGTTGATTGATCCCAACGTTGAATAATCACTCGTCTCAAGTAATTCAATAGTGGGGATCATGACTAGGACGAAAAGGAAGGGGAAGGCCTCAGTTGCTAAAAGTAATTAAATGATATCAAAAATGGTTTGAAAGATTAGAATAAATCCGAACCACATAAGGGAGGGAATGATGGCAGCCGATGGAGGATGTTTATTTTCAAAGTTGGACGAAGGATGGCTGGAGAAGAGGGGATACGTTCTTGGATATGCTGTTTTAATACTAATTTGATACTGAAGGTTGGTGGTGACCATTTCGTGGTTAAAAAAAACATCTGAAAAGAATTTGAAATGTTAAAATGATATTGCACGGAGAGAAATCGAGAAATAAATGTCGTTGTATATTTAATTCACAATTAAGTGCTTTAACATGTCATAAACAATTTTATCATCGTAGACTTGAGTGTAAAAATCAGTTCTCACTAAATATAACCAGTAAATCAATAAAATTAATCAAGACCTGCATGGCCTACGCGTAAAATGTATTTGTTCATTTCAATGAATGGACGCCTTTATCTAACTGTCGTCACTTATGCTTATTTTAAATTAGCAACGAAATATGCCAGTCGTTTTTGTAGCACCGATAATAACTCAGGATATAAAGAACACCTAGCTATGGCTTCAAACGATTATTGAATTTGCAATTCTGGAGCATTTGTATAATGTGGCTTTTCCGAAACCGGTGTAGTCTACATCAAAGGAAAAAATAAAAAGTTTTGAATTATATTTCATTAATGTTCTGCATTTAACGTACGCGAGGATTATACAGGGTTATCCAAAAGGTATGAGCCAAAAGTAAGGGTGTGATGCGGAATGCTAAAAGAAGCAAAACATGTTAATAAACCCATGTCTTATTTCCAACCGTTATCTAGTTACAGATAATTTTTTTGTTTTTATCATTTTCTGCATTTCTGCATATTCATGTGCAGAAAGACTCCATAATCACCACCCTTAAATTTGGAGAATAACTTTTGAATCACCCTTATTTAGCATAGATACCACAACAAACTTGGTTTAATATTTAGGTATTTGTTCCAAAATAATGATACCTTCAACGTCAGGGTTTTGTCGTTTTTATAATTTAAATTCGTTGTGCATTCACGTATGCAAATATGGAAAGAAGAAAATAATTTATATCACTGGTTGCTGATCAATATTGAATTCTACCAATCTACCAATCATCTCTGTCTTGCGCTTTCGTACAAAATGTACATAAAGAAGACCTCAAGGTCGGGATAAAAAAAAACAGTCTACAGCGAAAATTTCAACTACAAACATCTTTACATTTTCTCCATAAATCCACGACTGTGATAGCAAATAAAGACACAAAGGAGCCACGATGGCTATCAGCACTTATAAGCTGAGACTTATCATTTAAATTTCGAATATGGGCCTCTGATAACGGGAAAAAAACGAAACTGTTTATGCACTTACAGATTTTGATATGGCACTCGTAATTGCTTCACACGATTTAAACAATGTTAATTATCTGGCTTGTAGAAAACGGTCAAAACTCTCAATAATCACGTAACAATGAACTGATTAAAGGTGCTGTTGGTGGTATAAAAAAAGTCGGAGCAGCATTTACAGCTTTAGTAGCTTTTGCATCCCAGCAGTGTTCAGTTCGGTTCTTCATGAGCAGTGTTAAATACAAAAATACAAAATGTCTGTAATCAAAATGGGAGCCAAGAAACTCACCCCTGAGTTTATGAAGAAATTTCTGCAACATTGCAAAGGATACGATAAAGGCTTGAATATGGTAAAGCTATTTTAGATAGTTTTTGTTACAAGTTGTAAGAAGCAGTGAGATTTTTTACTAAAACCAATAAATATTTGCAGGTGAATTTCGTTAAAGCCGAAAACGGGGTATGTTTGGCCGAATTAAAGGTCGAGGAACAGCATCTGAATGCGATAAACACAATGCATGGCGGTTTTGTGGCCACATTAATCGACTCCATTACTTCTTATGCGATGGTTACCAATGAGAAATGTCCTCCACTGCCCAACGTAAGCGTTGGTTTGAACATCACGTAAGTGAACCATCCCGTTAAGGTTTATTTTCGAGTTTAAAATTTTTCATCTGTAGGTACTACAAAGAAGCCTACACAGGCGATGAAATCATCATCGATGCCAAGACTTTGAAGTTTGGGAAGTCAATGGTGTATTTGGGATGCGACGTCAGAAATAAAGCTACAGGAGAGCTATTGGCCCAAGGAACTCACACTAAATACATCGTTCCGAAGGAAAAATAGGTTGGACCTATGTTCGTTTTGTACTTGTTTGGTGCTGTATTTTTAAGATATTTATATTTTTTATCCCGAAAACTATGTCTACAAAAATCAAGTATATTTTAAGTTTTTCTTGTAAGAGTAAATTAGTTAGAATGTGATGTTTCCACATGTCTGCGATAGATCTTTGTACCAAGTAATGGATTCTAGTTATATTGTTTAAAGGTAGAACAATTAGTAAGTTTACTATTTATATTAAGTAGTATTCTATACGATACGATATTATATTATACCGACTTATTAAATTTATTGCCCATAATGTCAAGTGTTTTATTAATCTATGCTAAAAATTGATAAGGAATATGTTTATTCACTGAGGTGTTTGCTGTTGTACTTTGAGGATTTACTGGAATTAAAAATTAAATATATTTATTATTTCAGCTATCAGTTTTATAAATTTTACTTGGGTACATCTTGCTCAAGTATTGTTTTTGAATTCGACCATTTTTACAAATTTACAATATTTAGTCCAGCCTCTCAATCAATTTCGACGAACCCAAAGTTACGAAGACTTTTGTGAAAACAGCCACCGTTCTGTCGTCGAAGTGAAGTCGTAAAATTAAGAAAAGTCGAATATGTCACGTCGGATTGCTGTAAACATGATAACTTCAGAACGACATAACCTATCAGAATGATTTTTTCTCTTGCTTGTGTGGAATATTAATGCAAAGATCTGAAAAGCTTTTGGGCAGAATCAGTGCTTTTTCATTATATATGGTTGTCAATTTGTATTCAGGCTACCAGTTATAGACGTCAAGCTTTCGTGTAACTACCTTATCTGGGCGGTGTAGCTGCACACGGTCGATCCTGAGATGATGAGTTCGAATTTACATTTTATCTTCTTTAAAAGCTGTCAAAACATGCGAATGTAAATTTCTCTCTCTTGTCACCTGAAATATGAAATGCCACATTATCAACACTCTTCCCCTCATCTGCGCTCTCCGCTTACGATATTGGTAAATCTCCGAATCGATTTTAAGTCGATTTTCTCTGTCTAGGCTTCGCAATAATTAGTTCTTGTCTCCTTTTCGAATTTTTTTTTGCCTAAATCTTCGCAGGTATGGTGTAATCATGGGTATGATATAATATTGAAAGCGCATGGCAAAAACAGTTCTCGCCCACCAGTCTGTCGAAATGTCGATAAAGGACTTGCATCGTCTCATCTTGTTTGTATTTTAATACAAAAATTACGTAAATATTAAAGCCAAATAAGATTATTATTAAATATTTCAACACCTGAGTACTTCATTCATGATAAAATTCAGACAACAATGGCTATAGATAGCGCAGCTGAAATCAGGACCTACATTTGCTACGGGTATTAAAACACTGAAAGATGCAACTGACTTTGGTATTATGTTAAATATTTTTGAAAGCAAGAACATTAAGCTAAATTTAAATGACTAATTTATTTTATCAAAGATAGTACTAGTTTATATTCACTATTAGTAAAATGTAAAATAATTAAAATAATGTGATTTTACATTCAGGACTGGTAATGTATATGTATGAAGTAGAGAAACAGTTTCTGAACCACTTATCTATAGCTAAATTATGTTATCAATCAGCACAAGACTTTCCAGAAGCTCTTCACTTCGTAAAAACATATAGCAATTATGATTTTTTTCGAACTCGAGATTTTTGCGAAAATATCCGTTCTTTGTCTTCTGATCCAGAAAACGTGGTTTTCATATACTATGCAATTATTTACTTTTGATTAAAACGTTTTTTGTAAGGCATGCCATTTAAAAAAAAATCGAATAATTACATTTTCATAAAAAGTCCAAAAAGTAATGATGGGATAAAGTTTTTTAAACATTATTATATATATGTATATAACTGTTGTCACTGTCACTGTCAGTCGATGTCAAATTCGATTTGAGTAGGTTAGGCTTAGTTTGTTATTTGACACAGACTGACGCAAAACTTAACCTGCTAATCTCGAATTTAATATAACCTGACAGTGCTACCAACAATACAGTATTGATATTAGTGATACTACTACAGCCATTCATAGCAGAGAGAATTTTAAAGAACTCGCTTCTAACGTCGCTCATTCATTCAAACTATTTTCTTGTAATGTAAAAAGCTCGATAACGTTACTTTCATCGTAAATTACAATTAAACCAGTGTTTTAGGTACGTTACGCAATTTATTATAACTTTTTTTTATTATATGATTTTTAAAAAATATTTACAATGCCAGTTTTTTCGAAAAGTTCGTACTACTTTCTGTGTATGCAATAAACTGATTTATTATTATTATTACTTATGTTTTTTTTCGTTTAAGAATCGGTGTGGACCGTTGAGTCAAGCACCGCAGAATCTTCACTGGAAGCAGTATGTCCCTACCCCTACAAACCCAACTTGGCATAAATAAACAAATCGTTCGCTTCTCGTGTCCACACAGGAGGATTGTACTAATTTAACTGCACCTCTGTTGAGTTTAGGGGAAGCTCTTACGTGTAAAAAGCGCAATTAGCATTATAATTTGTTTTGGCATAATGTTTCCTTTATTTGAACGGCGTCGTCTTACAAATGCAGCTTTATCGATTAGGTGCTAATCTGTTTTACCGAAAGACTTAGCGGCTGTTTCAGGTCCTTCGTTTCTTAGTTTCTTTTTCTCTCTAAAAAAAGTAGCGTCATGACGGCAGAATTCCTGTAATTGTGTTTCAAGTTTTATCTTTTAGTTTCAGTTATTTTGGAATATTACTTGTGGAAGCTTCGCTTTGATGCGGTACTTTTATGGGACAATTACATCGGCGTTCTTGAGACGATTTGTTTATCGATTTTGGTAACTTGGGTGATTGCAATATGTACTTTTTTACATCCGATCATCCTGCTAGAGATTATTTAAATAGCATGCTAGAATCGTTTAACTTTCTTCAAGTTATAACGGAACCTACTAGAGTTGGTTTAAATAAAATGTCTTTGTTGGATGTGATTATTACATCGTCCTTTGCCACATTGATAGGAAACCTCCTAAGTATGTCCCTGTGGCTCATGTATTTAAGTTTTAAGCATTTTAATTTGAGCAAATTTAACGCAGACTTATAAATGCTACCATTGCATCAGATTATATTGCATGCATGATGCTAACGATAAGGTTGAATTTCTTAACAATCAATTAATTAATGTTTTTAACAAGCATGCTCCATGGAGATCCATTATCTTAAAAAAAAACCTGCCCCATGGCTGACACATAACATTAAATTGTTAATAAAATTAAGAGATCGAGCGAAAAGTAAGTATAAAAAACAACAAAATGGGGGTTCTTGGGATTATTACAAACTGCTCCGTAATTATACAAGTTTAGCAATTAAAAAAGAAAAACAAGCTTACTTTCAATTTAAGGCTACTTATAGCAACAGTAAAGAAATGTGGAATGAACTCAAAAGGATGACAGTGGGTAGCTCAAATTCTAATAAAAATTAAAAAAATTCTTATATCGTATCCCGAATGTAAATGAAATTAATAAGTATTTTATAAATAGTGCACCTAATTTAGCAGTTGATAAAAATTTATATAATTTTTACTCAAATAATGTATTAGTAGAAGCATTTTTTGAATGTGAACCGACTGAAGAAATTATAAAAATTATTAATTCATTAAAAAGTAATTCAGTAGGACCAGATGTATTAAATGCTAAAATGTTAAAGCTGTGTTGTAGGGTGGAACGAAAAATTGGATTTGAATTTTTTCTTTAATTTTAATTATGTCATAGTTCTCAAAAGGTGTATTTTATAATAAAAAAAGACTATGCAAAAGCTGAAACAAATATTTTGGCATCTTCAGGTTCCTCCAGCTGGTCAAAATTTTGGAAAAATAGCTATTTTTGTATTAAGGGCGTGAAGGAGGCGATTTTGGCCCGCGGCGGAATTATAAACCAGAGGCCCGAAGGGCCGAAGGATTATAAAACGCCAAAGAGCCAAAATCGCCGTTCACGCCCGAAATGCAAACAAGATTTTTTGTAAAATCCACCATAAAGCTTTGAAAAATAAATGGCACGATTCGTTCTCAAAAATCAAATTGTTGTTGGTTGCCAATGTGATGCTGGTTTTCTAGGCCTTAGGGCGCAAAAGGCATTATTTACGCCCGCAAATTATTTTTAGGCCTTAGGGCGCAAACGGCACTATTTACGCCCGCAAATTAATGCATAAATGACCATATTTTAGTACGATTTTACAAATAGCTATTTTTGTATTAAGGGCGTGAAGGAGGCGATTTTGGCCCGCGGCGGAATTATAAGCCAGAGGCCCGAAAGGCCGAAGGATTATAAAACGCCAAAGGGCCAAAATCGCCGTTCACGCCCGAAATGCAAACAAGGTTTTTTGTAAAATCCACCATAAAGCTTTGAAAAATAAATAGCACGATTCGTTCTCAAAAATCAAATTGTTGTTGGTTGCCAATGTGATGCTGGTTTTTTAGGCCTTAGGGCGCAAAAGGCATTATTTACGCCCGCAAATTAGTTTTAGGCCTTAGGACGCAAAAGGCACTATTTACGCCCGCAAATTAATGCATAAATGACCTTATTTTAATACGATTTTACAAAAAAGTTATTTTTTGTAAAATCGTACTAAAATATGGTCATTTATGCATTAATTTGCGGGCGTAAATAGTGCCGTTTGCGCCCTAAGGCCTAAAAATAATTTGCGGGCGTAAATAATGCCTTTTGCGCCCTAAGGCCTAAAAAACCAGCATCACATTGGCAACCAACAACAATTTGATTTTTGAGAACGAATCGTGCCATTTATTTTTCAAAGCTTTATGGTGGATTTTACAAAAAATCTTGTTTGCATTTCGGGCGTGAACGGCGATTTTGGCCCTTTGGCGTTTTATAATCCTTCGGCCCTTCGGGCCTCTGGCTTATAATTCCGCCGCGGGCCAAAATCGCCTCCTTCACGCCCTTAATACAAAAATAGCTATTTGTGCCTTTTGTATTTATATAACACTATGTAAACGCTGGACGTGGCATTTTGTCATCTTCAGGTTCTTCAAGAGGCTCAAAGTGTGCGTTAAAAAGAAAATTTTTGCCAAATGCCGTTTTTGGCACTATTTGCTGTAATTATTTTTAGCCCTCCGTTCTGTAAATCATGCATTACTGTACATTTTTTTCTTTACTGAACGATTTTGGAAAATTTTTCTTTGCAGGCTTATTTTGAAAAATTTACATTTTGATTGGTTTGCAATATTTGGTGACTGTAGTTACTAAGGAAATCAATTACAAATATCTCCGAAAGTATAGGGCTTGTTTGTTATTGTAATGTTCTAATATTTAGGGAAAATTAAGACAAATGCGGTTGCCTAAAAAATGCTGTACGTAACTCATCCGGAAACACCGGTTATACGACTCGTAGGCTTTCAGTCCTCTCCTTCTTTCTGGACTCCAAAACATTTAACAAAACTCAACATAACAATAAATACTGCAACTAAAACTAAACTTAAATAAATTAAAATAATCTGATTTTTATCAAGCGATGGGAATGTACTTCTGGATTTTATGCTGGATTAAATAAATATGTGCGATACGTTTTTTTATAATGTTTGTTACTGGTTTTTACTTGGACTATAGTTGGCATTTTCTTCAGTCAAATATTGGAGTCATAGAATTTGCTGTTTCACTAGTACAAACCATACGTTCGGTTTTAATAGTCCTTGTAGAATGAGCTACTGATAAAACACCAATATCTTTCAAAACAGCATTGGCAATTACGGCTGCTGCGTGATTTGGTTCTATCACAATCAAGCGCTACAGAACGCAACTTAACTCTCATTTGTGTCGACTAGGGTTTCCAAGTCCCGGGACCAAAAGTGTTTTCGGGACTTACGAGCTAAATTTCAAGTCCCGGGACTAGTCCCGAAGATCCTGAAAATGGTCCCGAAAGGTGTTCAGGTGAAATTTTCCGAATGCAATTTCCAAAAAAAAACAAGTGACAATCTGCGGTGGGGCTCGTATATAACTTCATTGCTTTCTTCTGGTACTAAAAATTTCTGTCGCTCTTCATCTTTTGCTTTTGTTTGAACTGCAAAGTGCTTGTGTAATCATTTCGGCAAGCTGCCTCTGATTATTATAATTTTATAGGAACACACTTTACATTTCGCCAATTGTTTATCTTCAATATATAAAATTGTTGCCATATTGACTTCAAATCGTTATTTTTTTAATGTAAAATGAAAGTAGGTTGCGAATCGGAATTCATTCTAATTGTAATGCTTTAGCAGACATATAACGAACACATTTAAAACCTAAAAAGATAAATTATTTAGCAAAGAATTTTAAAAGTCTACAACACACAGGTTTAATTCTAACCTACCGAAAACAATACCTCTCCTGCCTACGCAAAACGCAAATAATGCAGCATGTGCAGAGGAATAAGTAATACGCCGGACGCCGGTGAATACCCGTCCTAATTCTCTGACATCGAGTATACGCACGCATGTTGATATGGTCCCGGGACTTCGCCTGGGATGGCTGTGGTCCCGGGACTCAGTTTTTGTGGTTGAATCCCGGGACTGTCCCGGGACCGAATCCCGGGACTGGAAACCCTAGTAGGGTTTCCAAGTCCCGGGACCAAAAGTGTTTTCGGGACTTACGAGCTAAATTTCAAGTCCCGGGACTAGTCCCGAAAATGGTCCCGAAAAGAAAATTGCGTTCAGCTGAAATTTCCGAATGCAAAGGAGTAGCTTCCAAAAGTCTTTGATTGGCCCAGTGTAATCTTGGTCCCCGATAAGTAGGTGTTAGTGGTATACGTCGGACAGGTCTATAGGAAGCCAATCCTACTTCTTTTAGACGGTTACGAACTGTCTGGTCGCAAACTTGAGTCCCTGTGGTGTCTAAAAGGTTTTGCAGAAGTTGCCGAGCAGTAGAAAATGGCCGTCTTCTTGCCTGAATAACAAGATGCCGGTCTTCTCGTGGCGTGGTGATGCGCCCAGACCCACTACCAGGTCGTCTTGAAGTAGAGCCAGTTTCTCTGAATCTCGAAAGTATACGGGAAATTACACTTTGCGAGGTGTTAAAGACATTGGCGATTTCTACCTGAAGGTGTCCTATCTGATGCATTTGAACCACCACATTTGCTTGCTCCCGAGAGAGATGGTTTCGTTGCATGTTTTTCAAACTTAAATAGTTATTCGATAATTCAGTAAATGAAAATGAATTCAGATAAATTAACTTAAGTCTACTTACAGAAAAAAATGTAGCAAATACAAAAATTTGTTCCACTATCTTTTTGACTACAACTACGTTGATTTTTTTGCTGTATTTTATTCGTTTATTGTACATTCTACTCTATGTATACAAAAACCGATTAAATTAATTGGCAGAAATCCATAATAAAGCAATATCCCTATTCATTTTTGAGTAGATACATATTGATAGCATATTAGGTATAGTATATATAGTAAAAAAGTGTAAATATAAACTATTTTGAAATAAGGGCTACAAGTGCATTTAAAAACTCGTCCCCTAATTTGGAACGAATTTTCGTGGAAAAAGATCCTGCC
Source organism: Agriotes lineatus (assembly GCA_940337035.1). NCBI lineage: Eukaryota > Metazoa > Arthropoda > Insecta > Coleoptera > Elateridae > Agriotes > Agriotes lineatus. Next base: position 67,683,939 of record OW679194.1, on the reverse strand, counting down.
ACTGAAAATGCCCTCTCGGATTCCACGCTGGTAGGTGGTATGGTTATTAAATATTCATAGCATAACTGAAGATTCCTCCCACGACAACCCCCATTCTCAAAAAGTGCCATTTCCTTTTTAATTATTGTGATCAAGCTTTTCGAATCTGATGATTGTGGCAGCACGGCTGTCGCAGAACTTGTAGACGCGATTATTGTATTTTCGATTGCCATGCTTAATTTTTCTTTCGGTGACACTTGTTGACTTTGCTCTTTGCTCCTCAACTCGGACAGTGGAACATCATCATCAGCCTCAAATCAAATAATTCATTGGTATCTGAATGTTGCTTGTATTTTACTGGGTTGCATAAGTAGGAGGAAGAAGTTAAAAAATTGCTTGAAAAAAATAGAGGCCTAAAAAGCCTAAGGAAAAACAACCACAGGAAACAAATACTAGTTCTGAAGGACAAGGATGGAAAAGAAATAAGGAATCAAACAGAAATGTTAGAAACAACAGAGGATTTCTACGAAGATTTATACAACAAAAAAATCCAGCCAAAAGAGAGACAACAAAACGAAAGAATAATGAATGTAGGATCGGAGGAGATCCCAGAAATCACAAAGGATGAACTGAAAAATGCCCTAACAACTATGAAAAATAATAAAGCGCCAGGAGAGGATGGAGTACTTACGGATATGTTAAAACAGGGAGGAGATATAGTACTATCCAAGTTATGTAAACTGTTTAATGAATGTATATAGCAAGGGAAAATACCCAGTAACTGGAATAATGCAATTGTAGTACTTATATACAAAAAAGGAGACAAGGCTAACTTGGAGAATTACCGACCGATCTCCTTGTTGTCGCAGACATATAAGTTGCTTACGAAGATCATAACTAATAGAATAACAATTAAATTGGACCAGTATCAACCAGAGGAACAGGCTGGATTTAGGAAAAATTTCAGTACATGTGACCACCTTTTAACCATGAGAATATTAACAGAAAAAGTAGTAGAGTACAATCTGGACATACCGTCTGTTCTATAAAAAAGGCCCCGCCTTCTAGCTACTTTATTATTTATTTTAGACCAAATAAACCTTACATCAAATCAAATGGCACATAAAAACCTACATTTTAACACTATCAACAATTTTTTATCTTCAATTGTTTCAGAGTGGTGACGTCACGTGCAATTTTTTTAAATGACACTGTATATATTTTTTGACATTTTCTGGTAGAGGTTTTTTTTCTCTTTTCAACAATATAAATATTTTATGCCCTTACATAAGAAAATTTTCGAGAAAAATTAAAAAACTTTTTATCGGTGGGAGGCCACCATACAAAACTATAAACAAAAGTGTAACTCAGAAAAACAAAACAATAAACACTTTAGATTATTCTGAAATCTGACAGTTAAAGCGTTTGGCTACTATTTGTTTTGTTTTTCTGAGTTACACTTTTGTTTACAGTTTTGTATCATGGCCTCCCACTGTGAAAAAGTTTTGTAATTTTTCACGAACATTTTTTTATGCAAGTGCATGAAATATTTATATTGTTGAAAAGAGAAAAAAAACCTCTACCAGAAAATGCCAAAAAATATATACAGTGTCATTTAAAAAAATTGCACGTGACGTCAATACTCTGAAACAATTGAAGATAAAAAATTTTTTGATAGTGTTAAAATGTAGGTTTTTATGTGCCATTTGATTTGATATAAGGTTTATTGGGTCTAAAATAAATAATAAAGTAGCTAGAAGGCGGGGCCTTTTTTATAGAACAGACTGTATGTATGGCATTTTTTGACTATCAGAAAGCCTTTGATAGTGTAGAACACTGGACAATGTTACAATCGCTCTCAAATGCAAGAATAGACAGCAGTTACTCTAACCTCATCAAATATATATACGAACATGCTACTGCTTCCATTCAACTAGACAACATACAACTAAACAGCAGCACAAAGCCCATTAAAATAGAAAGAGGAATAAGACAAGGGGATACGTTGTCTCCGAAGCTCTTCACCATGGCCCTGGAAGACGTATTTAAGAGAGTAAACTGGGATGATAAAGGTATCTTAATTAATCGACAAAGATTGAACCATTTGAGATACGCGGATGATGTTGTCCTAATATGTGAAACAAAAGAAGAACTAAGACAAATGCTAATAGAATTAGAGGAACAATCGGCTAAAGTGGGACTACAAATGAATATATCAAAAACAAAAACTATGTGTAGACAAGACCCCCAAATCACAGTTAGATCCCAACTAATAGAAAATGTATCCAGCTACATATACTTGGGACAGGAAGTGACACTCGGAAAGGAAAATCAAACCCAAGAAATATACAGAAGGAGGAGACTGGCTTGGGCAGCTTTTGGAAGACTAAAGCCCACATTGAACAACAAGAATATCCTACTAAATCTAAGAAGACGTTTATATGACAAATGCGTTCTACCCATAATGACGTCTGGAGCCCAGACGTGGACAATTACGAAGAAATCTCTTGGGATGGTTAAAACAACGCAACGAGCCATGGAAAGGCAAATGATAGGAATATAATTAAAGGACCATAAGAGAAACGAGCAAATAAGAGCTATAACTAAAGTTAAAGATGTAGGCGAGAAAATATCCGAACTCAAATGGAATTTTACCGGACATATTGCCAGAATACAGGAAGGACGCTGGACGAAGACCATATTACAATGGCGACCATACCAGGGGAAACGAGCTAGAGGCCGACCGCCCATGCGATGGACGGACGACATAAAACTCTCAGCGGGTCTGACATGGATAAGAGAAGCCCAAGACAGAAATAAATGGGCACATATGAGGGAGGCCTATGTCCAGAAATGGAACGAATAAGGCTACTTAAAAAAAATAAGTAGGAGAGCACACTTGACGCAACAGTCCTTCGTTCATTTAAACGATGCTTTAGAGCAGCTTGTAACTCCTTACTAAAAGGAGTATTCATTTTTAACAGCTCCTCAAACATGAAGTTAAAGCTGGCATCGGCAATGTAAAGGTTGGCATCATGTCTGCACAGTCCCAATACCGTAAGTCTGATAGGCTCAAGAGAGTTTACAATTCCTTACAAAACTTCAAAATCGTAGACACTCAAATCAATCGGAATGGATAAATCAATCATAGCCTTCTGAAGACAATCTTTTAATGAAACAAATCGTTCCAGCATCTGAGTTAAGCTGTTCCACCTAGTCTTGCAGTCCAAAATTAGGTTTAGTTCTTTGTTGTGCTTTGATTTCACATAGTTTTGCAGAACAGCGTTTTTTAATGGCGAACGGCGAAATAATTTAACAATTTTTCGTACTTTTCTAACCAATATTGCCATTGCTAGTTAAATCAAAAGAAGCCTCTTCATCCACCTCTTCAATTAACCCAAGTCCACCGTTCACAGTATCGTGGTAGTCAACATTATCCTCACCATTATCACTATTTTCATATTCTGTTGGATCAATGTCCTGCTCATAGGCAATAACTCTTTTTGAATACATAATGTCCACAACTGCCAACTGAATCCCATGCGCAAAGCATAGTTGGTGCAGGGATTGCAGCTGTTTTCCCACTTTCACCATTACACTAGCACCATCTGCTGTCACACAAACTATGTCATCTTCTAAGGATAAACTAAATCTACCAAGTTTTGCTTTCACAAGATCAATACACATCTCAGCGGGCATAGACCCTTTGGCTCGAATTAATCCGAGATTCCATATTTTAATCCGTTGTTCTTGTTCCTCTAAATATCCATGAACATTGATGTTTATGTATCGTTTGTTTGCTGTGGATGTCCACTCGTCAAAGGTTATGCTAAAACGTCGACCTTTCCATCGCAGACTCTTCAATACCCTCGCAAAATTATCAAACACCTTCTCGCAATACATTATAACTTTATCTTTAATAGTTGTTGAAGATACGTAGTACAGGCGCCAGGGAAATCGTTAATAGGGCTTTACGTGCAGTTCTTGGTAACAGCATTTTGGGTTAATGGGTGGGTGGGGGGCTGTGCTCTGAGTCTAACTTTAAGTTTTCGGATCGATCGGAGAAATTGTTTTTCCGCAATATCGGAAGAAGTGTAAAAAACGGTTTTTTAGCAATTTATCGTTTCCTGTTGCTCTGACGCTGAAATTGCATCAATACAAGTTTATAGTTTATGAAATTTCTCACAACTTTAGGAAATACCCTTTCCTCGTGCGCTCAACAATTCCTAAGTTGTTACCCCATAAAGCCAAGGAATTAAGGGTTGAAATGGGTTTTACTTAAATATATCGCTTTCAGTTAATCCTACGATAAAAAATACTCTGATATTTTTTGTAGAACAACCAATTTGCATAAAATTTGTGTATGAGTATTTTTCCATTTGGACAATTATTTGTAAACCGTACATTTAGTGTGCACTTTCGAACGGCCCTGTTCTTTCGAGTGTGTCGCACCAATTGTTTTCCACACCACTTTTGAGGTACAGCTTGTGGCGCGTTTCTTATTACGTGGTTTCCCCTATAGGCCTAATCCACGAAGTGTATTTCTACACTTCCCTTGGTCTTTTTGATGGGCCGAGTTCTGCATCGTCAATTCCAATCATCGTCGATTTTGTTGCCCTTGTTAAGTTGTGTTTCCCTTGAAACGAATTCGGGAAGAGAAAATATGTCATCGGCGTAGCTGGTGTGGTATTCGTCTTCATCTATAGCAAGCATTCTGGAGATTTCTTGCACGTTTTCACAGGATTCCCCGGCGCATATGGAGCAAATGGCGGTGCACTTTAAACCCGCTTTGCGGCAGCCACAAGCCTTTCCACATTTGGTCTTACACCCGCATGAAATTAATTTAATTATTGCAGTAGACGCGGGAGGCTCAGTGCTAGGCACCGGTGTAAAAGTACGGCCACGTTTCTTTCAGCCCCATCTTTCCGCGGGTAGAGTGTCATTTCCAAGCCAGGTTTGAACTTGATGGTATGTCCGAAATGCGTGCATCCTGGCCGTGTCTGTTGTAGGTGGCAGGGATGCCAGATTAAACGTTGACTTCACAAGGGATTTCGCGAAGTGTTTGTATTGCAGCAAGTTGATTGACTTGTCTTTATGGATGTCTCCACCGTACAACGCAATAAAAAATGGCTCTCCCGCTAATGCGATGATATCCGCGTCTACATCTTTCTGCAAAAAGTGATTCACTGCAGATTCCAGAGTAGGTGTCTTTTCTAGGGTTTTAAGAAATTTCTTGCCCATACCGTAAGCAGCCGATGTTGTGTCACAACCAGAAAATGCATGCAAGAACGGATGATGTAGAGTAATGCTGTTTCTTCGTATTCAGTTTTCCGGGCTTGCAAAGAAAAACACATTACAGTCTAGATTCAAAAAATTAATCAAATAACAGAATAACCGAATTGATTGTTCTTCACATGGTGAGTCGTGAATCGTTCATTTTGAATATAAATTTTTATTTTGTTTAAGTTTAGTGACACTCTACCCGCGGGAAGATGGGGTTGAAAGAAAAGTGACCGTACGTTTACACAGGTGTCTAGCACTGAGCCTCCCGCGCCTCTTGCAATAATAAAATTAATTTCATGCGGGTGCAACACCAAATGTGGAAAGGCCTATGGCTGTCGCAAAGCGGGTTTAAAGTGCACCGCCATTTGCTTCCCGCCGGAGAATCCTGTGAGAACGTGCAGGAATTCTCCAGAATGCTTACTACAGATGTTCACGAATATCACATCAACTACGACGACGACATATTTTCTCTTTCCGAGTTCTTTCAAAGGAAACACAAATTGACAAGGGCGATAAAATCAACGATTCTGCAATGAGTGGGATCAACGATGCAAAACCCGGTCCATCAAAAAGACCATGGGAAGTGTGAGACTGTTAGAAATACACTTCGTGGAGTACGCATATCGGGGAGACCACATAAAAAGACGCGCTACAAACTGTACCGCTATTCGAAAGTGCACACTAAATGTACGGTTTACGTGACTTGCGACATTTGCGGCGCTGTAGAACGGTAAATAATTGTTCAAATAAAAAAATACTCATATACAAATTTTATGCCTTCCTTAAATCCATAGAAACGACAAAGACTCGAAATGGTAGCTCATCTAGTGAAGTCATTCGGGCGATGACTGCCACCAGAGAGTCGTCTTCATGTCGGAATCCACTACGAAATAATCAGAGATTTTTATTTTTTCTGTGCTGATAATGGTTGGGGTTTGTCTATAACTTCATTACTTCCTTCGGGTACTAAAATAGCTTGTCGCTCTTCATCTTTTGGTTTTGCGTGAACTACAAAGTGCTTGTGCAATCCTTTCGTCGACCCGCCTCTGGTTGTAATAATTTTATTGGACAAACTTTACATTTCGCAAATTGCTTATCTTTCGATATGTAAAAGTGTTGCCATATCGACTTAAAATCGTTGTTTTTTTTATGTTGAATGAAGGTACGTTGGGAATCGGAATTCATTGCAGACAAATAACGAACACCTTTAAAATCTAAAAATATATTTTATAGCTTCTTCGCACATAATAAAGTTTACAAATTTATTTACCTTGCGTATGCACACGACTACGCGGAAGGTATATCTAAATCCAGTAATGGAAACAAATAAACGCATAAATACAAGAACACTTGCACCAGGCTTAGTCAGATGAAATGTGGCTGAAACAACACACATGTTTAATTCTAACCCACCGAAAACAATAACTCCTGCCTAAGCAAAACGCAAATAATGCAGAATGTGCACGAGGCACGAGTTATACGCCGGACGCCCGTGAATACCCGTCTTAATTCACTAATATCGCATACTCTTACGCATGTTGACATGATCCGGGACCTGGCTGTGGTCCCGGGACTAGGTTTTCTTGGTAGGATCCCGGGACGGTCCGGGACCGGATCCCTGGACTGGAAACCCTAGTCACATGACAAGAATAAGCCCAGACAGATTGACTAGAAAAGTATAGGAAACAAAACACTATAAGAAAAGGAGAAGAGGACGACCTAGGAAGAAATGGATACAACAAATAGCAGAAATAGGAAAAGATAGAGAAAAAAACAGTGAAGGAGATGAAGGAACTAGCTGAAAACAGAAAAGAGTGAAAAAAATGGACGACTGGATAAGCAACCCAAATCCGACACCCGCAAGGGTACAAGGAAGGGGAGAAAGAAAAAAGATAATTTCTATTGAGGGTTATAATATCATACGAGGATCTACAGGTGGAGATGTGGGTGATTATTTATGAACCTATTTTTTATATACAATTTTAACTACTTCCAACAATATTGAACAATTATAGATAAGCATGACCTTTAAAAATCGTAATATGTATTTGCAGTATTATACAACTCACATCAATAACATTACTTAGAAGTTGTCAGTTTTACAATAAATCATAATACAACACTTGTTACAGATACCATTAAAAATGTAGATGTAATCCTTGAACCAGGTTTTGTTTTAAAAAACCAATATAAATTTTTACAGAACTTATTGCAATACACTCATTCGACACTAATATCAAAGTCATATTATGTAACAGTATGGTGTTATTTCTGGTTGATTATTGTGATGTGTTGTATGGGTCTTCTATTGATTACCAAAATAAATCCAAGATCATAAAACTCCAAAATGCATGTTAAGTCTTATTTATAGTATAAAAATATAGTGGAATAGACGAATAGATGCTTTCCTTATGTCCATTCTGAGGTACGGCAAGTTAGCCTGGGGAAGGGTCCCTGGAAATGTGATGAATGCATTAAATGTAATAGTCAGAAGTATAATTAGGGTTAGCAAATTTTCATGTTACTTGCAAAATAAATTGCAGAGGGCGATCGTAGTACCTACCGAGATGCTAGAGTCCCTGCATATATATACAGGGTCTCTAATACTAACCACAAACGAGGAAGTGATGAGAGAGCTGGGTATTGCATTTTAAAGAAGTTTTAGAAATACTACAAAAACAGGAAACCAGTAGGAAAAGAACAAAATATAAATACCGAGAAATTGCTTAAAGCAGTCTGAACACTAGAGAAGTAGTATACCATAATAAAATAACACCAGAATTCTCAAAATTGGTGGCACAGGCGACTATAGCTTTCCTACACGGAATAATTAACGCAGCATGGGAACAGGAAAGAACATGCCGTAGGGTTGGCAAGTGACAATAATATCATAGTATTGGCTGTACCTCTAAAGGTTTATAAATCGATCTTAGAAGCAGAATACATAGCCAAAATGTGATGCAACATAAAGGACGCTATTTCATAGATTACAAGTCTTCCTTCCGTCTCTTCAGAAAATATCTGGAAAATGTTGGAATAGCAGAACAGTAATGAATAAATGGTTTATTTATTTACAATTTTTGTGTTGAACACAAAACGTACCCAGTATAAGCAACTTTAATTAGCAAATAAAAACAAAAGCAAGAAAAAGAAAATTATATGATGTGATCTAAAGTTTTAACAAAATAACCATTGTTCAGTAATGAATAAGAAAATATAGGTATAACAGGTGTTCCGCCCCAGTCACCCAACCGCAAGTCAAGATTTGTCAACTTAAGATGTCGTAGATAAAAATATGACTCACATTTACCTTGCGATCAGACTCCTGCAGCTGCACGGGGCCGAAAGAATCCCAATCATCTGCTAGTTCATCTTATATGTATTCTTAATTGTTAATTGTAGTATATTAAGTGCATGGTCTTGACTTGCTTGTTAAAAGACTGGTAGTTTGTCTTTAAAAATATCATCTCATCATTGAGCAAACTCAATGTACGAGACATTCTATTTAGTGGCGAGTTCAGGCTCCAACTGTTCTTGAATAGCACTCCTGAAAAAGTGAGTTGTTTCTTAAATTACAACCTGGAATATGTACATTTACCAAATTTAACAAAGGTGGGGAATCTATTTGTGATTTTAAAATCTTACAAAAAATTATAGCATCAGGTAACGATCTTCTGTCTTTTAGAGTAAGAAGATGAAATATTTACAGGAACACAAATACGTAGTACATGTGTTGGGGTTATTCCTTATTAAATAGGTTATAAAGTTCATTTGAATTTATTCTAGTCTATTTATACATATTGTACAATACGGATCCCAGATAGAAGTACAATAGCTCAAATTTGAGTGAGCATGGGCATTGTACAACATAATAATAGTCTTGAAATTAGTGAAAATTTTTCTGCAAATAACATCTATATGTGTGTCAAAGAACATTTTTGAATCTAAAGTCGTGTACTCAAAGCCTGTGCAAGTTGTACTACCCTTTATTATTAAAAGTTACAATCAACATACATACCTCGGCAACACCTTACACAACATTATAACATTTCACATAACATCTCCCTTTCTCAACTGAAACTTAAAAACTAATGAAGCTTAATAACTAATTAGGTAACTGCTGTTATAAATCATGTTATTCTAGTACAATACAAAGTCATTATATTTAGCTGGTGCCTTACATATCGCTTGTTAACAGTTGATTCAGTTACATTATCACTACTCTCATCTGTGACTGAAGTATTTTCATTATGTTGGTTTGTTCATTTTGTTCTGAATTACTATCTTCTAGAATATTTAGGTTTTTATTTCATTTAGAGATCTTAAATTCCTTGAGAGCTATCGTTAGCTTTAGTAAGCAATTTTGCCTTGCAAGAGTTACAGATTTTCTTTTTGTATAAATTCTGCTGTGTCATTGGTGATAGCCACGCATCCTGAGTGATAAGACTTGTTGCACTCGCAACACAGATACAACATTGGGTTTTTGGCGGCTAATCAAGCCGTTGCCGATATTACACATGCTAGGCATTAACTACGAAACACCTTGCACCAATATTAACAAGAATTTTATGTGGAAAATTTTAGAATAAAATTTTTGAGTTACCAACACTGCACTGTTATGAGACACGTCTGTTCACACCGAGAGTTCTAGTAATATTTCAGTTAAGGTGTTAATGAAGATTTATGAAACAAGCAGAAACTGCATGGTAAAACAATATATTTAAGAGAATTTGAGACCTATATAGGAGTCTGAGAAGGAAACAAGGCTTGACTGGATATACAACCAGGACATTAGAAGAATGTTAAAGGTAGCAGTGCTCAATGCAATTATACTAAAAAGTCGATGCCGATGGTTTGGACATCTGGTGCGAATGAAAGGCAGCAGGAGTGTGAAAAAGATTTGGGAAATAAGCACAGACACCAAGAAGAGAAGTGATAGACCAGGCAACACTTCTACCAGAGAAGTCACTAGATCACTCAGGCAATTGGGTTGGGAAAAGCTAAGCAGACAGCCTAGGATCGTAAGAGAAAGAAGAATCTTGTTAACAACATGTGACTTACATGTAATTCCACTATAATTTAGTTTAATGCTTCGTACAATACGTTAAAGAAAATACATTATTAAACATAAGTGTCGGATATAATCTACAAAAAATCAAGTAAGGTAATGGAATAGTGCTTGTGTTTCCAACTGCATATTTAATTATTACCAGTATGATAAAGACATATTTTAGACATAGTTTTTATTCTTCAAAAATTAATACAGAACATGGTTTGATAATATAGACACTAATACAGAGAAAACTATAGACATCTTACTATAACTATATGTGTAGGTATATATATCTCTTAAAATTATTTTACAATAACAATGAGTAACAAAGTGTTCGGAATAACAGTTGTAAAATATAAATATATCATTATAAAGGCTTAAAATTTCGTAAAAGTATGTAAATATTAAATAATTATTTCAATTTAAAATTCATATCAAAACTAATCCTTTGATAGGTATTTCAATTTTCATTAGTGTAAGCTACTTGAATATATTTGAACAAGGGGCAATGTAGTTTTATTACACCCTTTCCAAAATTTACCAACATTACCTTTTATTATTGTATGTTTGGAATGATAGTTGGTTTATTTAAGTAGATAAACAAATAAAAAGTTTATCAAAACCGTCACTGATTTATGATCTCATATTAAATATTCAAGTATAGGAATAAATTCTAGTTAAGTAAACTAACTTCTAAATACATAAAAGTTTAGTTTTTCATTATCCTCAACTCCTCAACTAGCCCCAACTAGCCTTTATCGAACACTGTTTCTGCATGTGGTTTAAGGTCTAACATTAAAAAAAGTCACAGTTTCAAAGTGCTGAGAGGGGATAGAAAGGATGAAAAGAGCATGACAACTTCAGTATTATAAAAAAAGAATTAGTGATCAATAATGGCACTAGAATTAGATACTTTTTGTTGCTTATAATGGAGAAGTGTTAATTGTAATATAAATATAATGTTAATGCCCCTTTAGTATACAAATATTTCAATGAATTGTTCATGTAAATACATTAGATATTATTATAAGACGTTGAGATGCTTTATATTATAGTTTTTTTTATAAAATTTCAGAAAATTGTTAAGTCGACGATAACCAAAGCAACCTCCAGTCCAAGTATACTGAAATCAGTTTCTGTCACCACTAAAATACCTCAATTAAAGCTAAACCATCAAAAAGTACCTGCGGAAGGTCCAAGTGTTGATGATTTAGTGGCAGACTTGGTGCTTTTACAACAAGAAGGTTTCACTGTTGCCTTTTTATGCTACGTTTTTGATTTTGTTAGTTCAGCTTCACAATTAGGCATTCTTTGCAAGTTCGGACTGGAAATAGATCGAACTACTGTAGATCTGGCAGAACCCTTGTCTGTTTTCTAAAACCACAGAAAATGTTATAATAAATTAGTTACCTACATATAATATTAATATATTATGTAAGCAAAAGTTACAGTTATAATTAGTTTATTCTGATTATTTTTGAATGCTTTATATAGGATGTCCAGGCATCTTTTCCCCTTTTTGCAATAGTATAATTCAGTCAATAATATAGTAGATTATGCAATGAGGGAGAGAAATGCGTTATTTTGCTGAGGTACAATTTCTGACTCGAGGGCGAAGCCCGAGAGTCAGAAATTGCACTGAAGCAAAATAGCATTCTCTCCGAGTTGCATATACTATTTTTTTCACTTTGCAGGAAGATTTAAAACGAAAACCCGTTTTTTTAAACGTCATTTATTGACATTTTAGTTACAATTATTTTAAAATTAGTAGCTTTTGCTAAATTTTAAAGTTGGTGGCACTGTAAGTCATTATGACAAGAGCTCACAATTATGTCAAATTCGAGGTTAATAGATGAGGTTTTGAGTCAGTTTATGTCAAAACTGACGCGAAACCTAACCTGTTAACCCCGAATTTACCATAGATTACCATAGATACGGTAACATTTTTTACTTTAGTCCCTAGGGGCTAAAGTAATTACTTCTGTCCCTAGAGATAAAATGAGCTACTTTAGTCCCTGAAATAAGTGACTAAAGTGCCAACTTTAGTCCCGCAAGTGCAAAAAAATTATTTATTTCAAATATTTGTTAATGTACAAAAAATAAAAATTATATGTGAAAAATGATATTAACAACATATATTCCTTCGTGCTGTAGCACCTCTTCAAAGTAAAACTGGAAATGTTTCATGGCTTGCAGATATACGTAGGTCTGGAACAATTCCCTGAACTTCGCAGATTCTTTGTTTTAATTGGTTCAATTTCTTTGGGATTTCACTGTAAACCTTTGCTTTCACATAACCTATAGAAGGAAATGTATGGGTGTTAAATCTGGACTGAATTAATGTTCCTTGCTTAAAGATTACTTTTCCTGGGAATATGGTCTGAATAATTTCAATGGAAAGTTTTGCAGTATCAGCCGTGGCTCCATCTTGTTGGAACCAAGTATTCTCGTTGAATCGACACAAATTTTCAAGTTCTAGTCTCAAAAAAATTTTGTAGTACTTATATTTTTGTATTGAGAAAATAGAAGCCAATAATGCCAGATGTGCTTATTGCCTCCCACACTTCTAATTTTGGAAAATGTAGTGGACTTTGGTGATTCTCTTAAGGGTTTTCAAGAGACCAGTAAAAATAATTTATCTCGGTCACATGCTCGTTCACATAGAAGCTTGTCTCGTCACTTAATAAGGTAGGTAACATTTTCGAGTAATGCCTCCGCAAAAGCTGTTATGATATTTTAAATCTTTGAAACAGCTGTAGTGGAACATTATCTTTAGCAGCCACATTGGCAATTAAATCGTGTTTATTCTGGCTCACGCTCAGTGGGGACTGCGCTTTGAGGATGAGCGACTGCAAAACTTAAAAAGAAAGTGGGCTCAACAGTGACTGGAAGTGGACATGCGGTCGGGTGTGCAACCATCCTTAATAATCATAAGTGAGAGAATTCTACCGTTGATTAGAGCGTTATTTCCAATTTTAATTAGTGCGGAATTTGCTGATTACCAATGACATTTTAAGTAACGGGTAGTCATGTTCTGCCGTTTTGGTTATTCCGACGAACTCCAGGCAACTACAGGAATTTTTACTATTCTGGTTCTCATTTTCTTCGACACTGTGTGGGCGATGTTAAAAACATCTAGCCACCTTCCTTGCTGTGGACACTTTCCATAAGGGATAATTTTCTCCATTGTTAGGTAATAGAAAGGTCCTCACACAGAAAAGGGAAGCCTTCACAAGTAAAGGGACTGCAAGCTGCTCACCATGCTGGAATTTGTACTCAATTCACATATTGTAACGGCGTGTAGCCATAAATGCTTCATTGGATTTCAAACAATTGCATTAGAATGATAGTTCACATCATTCTAATGCAGTTTAAGCCAACATCAATAATAAACGATAACTGAATTAAGAAGCCCATTTTGAGCTACAACTAGTTGAATAATTAAGCTGACGGTTGCTGGTGCATACAAGAATGTCGGAATTAAACTTGTGTATAGTGACGTCACATAGGGTGCTTTTAGTTTTGAACTTGTATTTGTAGGATCGTTAATTTGAATGTAATTTGTGTGTGTGTTAAGTAGAACGACTTAAATTATTTTACTGGTGCCTTTTCTTATATTTTTCTGAAAAGCAACTTGCAGGAAGGGTTCTAGAGAAAGCAAAACCCGATTTGCCAGGTATATCAGGTAAAAATTTAATTAATCTGGCTGAAGGTGCTTCACTAATGTCATGAAGTTGGTAGGTGGTTTGATACAGCCCATGCACTGTTGTGAAGAAACTATTGTTCTTGTCGAACCCTCTAACACAAATGGAACATTGTTTACCTTTAAACCGAGCCATTGCAACAAAATTTCCAAAGCGTGGTTTTTAACCACGAGATGTGTTGGCACTGCTTTTCGAGATATTAAGCAAACAAATGAAATTAACACACACACATATTAAGAGTTAGAAAGCTACATTAGTTATTATAAGAAATATAAAACAATGAGAATTTAAGTAGCTTTCATAAAGCTTTCAGAAACCTAAACCCCTGATGCATAATACTGTACTATACAATTTTCAAATTGAGTAATGCCTTATCAACAACATAATTTAATGTAGTTGTAGACAATACAATAGGAAAACTAAAACTAGGTAGTATAATAACGGTAGGGGTGTAGTCGAGGGGGAACGCGGGGGAATGGCGTTTCCCCACTGGTTTTTTGTTAAGTTAAAAAAAATAAAGAACGAATTTATGGCATTTACTTAGTAACACAAACAATTTGATAATTATTCATTCCAGTGTCATAATATAGGCTAGTGGTATATGTTATTATTTACAAATATCACGTCAAACATGACTTGCTACTTGCTATGAATATGCAAAGTATTAAAAACAGTTTCAATTAGAAAGTTGTAGGCTTGATATTTATATATTAATGCTACAAAACTGGCAACATCGTAATACGAAAAAATTGCACCAGAAAACGTCAAAACGCATATTTTTGCACCTATACTTTTAAAAAAATTCCGGAAGAGGACCCCTGGACCCCTCTTTTCCTGGGGGATGTTCCATACCCCTCAGAAGTCTAGCGTTCCTCCACTGGCAGATTTGCCACTACATCACCGAATAACGGACCAGAAGTCCAGCGACTGCATGCCTAAACAACTTCACCATAACTAAATCGAATCAAGAGCTGAAGAGAAAAATCATTAACGAAACCAAAAACTTTCAGATGAAAATAAAACAGTACAGAGTACGTGGGAGATGAAAAAAATAAGAAGAAGGAGCCCCAAACAATTTAGACTCAAATACTAAAAACCAGCTTCAAATCATACCAAACAAACATTCAGGCTAGATACATGGACACATCAGAAAGTCGGCCAGCTACAGCAAAGACAGCATGCGGTTGGTTTATTTTGAAGTTATCAAAGGGTCGTGAAATTACTAACGGAGCCAAAGAGTCTTTAAAAACAACCGATATGTCCATTAGGTTTCGAGAATAATTAGATTTATTAAAATTTGAGTACCCGAAATTGCTACGGTCTGAAACATACACTGAAAGGTTTGTTACGTAAATTACTTGGATTAGCCCAACATAAAACTAAAGATGCAATAAATATAATTGGCAAAACAGGCAAAAGTTATAAGAACAGCAAGTTCAATTGCTACAAGCTAATTACAGTAGCTTCAACGCATTATTGTTATCAAGCATAATTTACAAGAATTCGCCTACAAATTAAGCGGACAGTAAAGTTACACAAATAGTTACATTAGCACAGCACAAAAATATAGTTAATTACCTAAATTACAAACAAGTCGAGTTCCAGCTTTGAACTGAACAATACACATAGGTTCGTGTTTACTTTAGACAGTGTGCATAGATTCTTCCAGCAAGAGAGAGGCACAGGACTGTATTAGAAAACAGACAGCATAAACTGCAAACTTTCAGCTACAAAAGCTCTCAAATTTACAATGGGACCTTAGCAATGGTACCAAAAGTCAGCTACAGGACTAGCACCTTTTGGCCCTCTAAATTATAAATCGCAAATGCCTAATTACAATGATAAATGAAAGTATAAACGAACACATACCTTAACTAAAGCGGAAGTTGGCTAACCATAACTCGATACGCACACAAATAAATAAATCTATAGCAATTACGATGAGGAGACAAATCCCATGATATACATTAAATTGCCCAATTTAAATATCCGCGAATTTTGCCAGTGGAGACAGGATATACTACACCCACACAACTACTATAAAACAAACTACTAAACTAAGGGCAAAGAGCACATCAAGATTCTACGGTGAGAGATGCTGGCCAAATAAAAAGAATCTGTTTTAAAACAAACGCATGCTGCCACACCTGCAAACATAAAAAACAAGCTAGTTAGCGGGCCCAAAGACGGATCAATAATTTGCTTAGGATAAACTGAGCGTCGCGATCAAATACAAACTCAACAAACTTGAAATGTAAACAGCCAGAAAAGCATAAACGGCGTCAGCCAGAATCGAGCGCGATGAATGGGAAAAATACAAAAGAATCCCTTTTTGACCATAATAATACTACAAGAAGGAAACCATTCTATCCAAGCAAAAATGAGATTTAACTGCTTTACAGTATGAATTACGACGAAATTCTTTGTTTAACGAATTTTTTAGGAACATTTTGCCAATCCAATAATTTATCATATGATTTTTGTTCTATATTTATATCATTTTAAGCACTAATTATGTAATAATAGGGAATAAATGACTGTTTTTAAAATAACCAGGTGCATTGACTATGTTATTTTAAATGTATTTCTATTTCACAAAATTTCCATTTAGCACTTTTGGATTTAGCGATATCGTTAAATATAAGTTTCACGGTATATTTTAATAACTAATATAAACAGGTTTTAACGTCTAGCAAATAAGTAATTAATATATTATAAAGTAAGCTAATTATCTACAAAAATCATTTATACACAGTGGGCCAATAAAACCGGTACATTATTTAAATACTTTTTCAATAGGTTTTTTTGAATAACTTTGTTTAACCACGCACAACTATGAATTTGCATTGTCACTTTGTAGTAAAAGTGCTTCACTTCCATATAAACTTTGAGCTTTTCGATGATACAATAGTCATTTGAAAATATTAATGACTTTTGAGGCTATAAAATCTGTACCGCTTTTTTGGCCCACTGTGTATATGCATGATTTACCCAAGATTCTTTTTGATGTTTTCGTTTCGATGACAACTGTTTAGTTGAAATTGATGGATTCGTACCTGCTCCACTAAGTACAGGTTTAACAAAATTTCTCTGGTTTTTCTAAATCCAATCATATGAAGATAAATATTTATCTAGTTTTCTGTGTTAATTAAGTGATTTATATTGTTTTATCTACTCCAGTGTAATAAGTAACTCATTACGTCACTCATTTGACACTATTTCAGTTAGGTAATGAAGCTCATTATACCACTCAGTTATGTAATGGTTTCATTACGTAACTGAGTTGTGTAATGACTTCATTACGTAACTGAAATAGTGTAAAATGAATGACATAATGACAATTGCCTACTAAAATATTTTTGAAAATGACAGATCTGACATTTCTCTTAATGCACTTTTCTCAATTTTAGGCAGTCGTAGATAAAATTTTGTACAATACATGTGTGATAATGCATCATTAATATACTTGTGTGCTTACATACACGTATATTAATGATGCTGTTATCCCACTTGTATAGTAAATAACTATTACAAAACAAACAAAGTTGTAAGTTCTTAATTTAACTAACTACAATCTGTAGTCTACTGCAGTCACTAAAAGTACATATACCTACTATTCGATCTACCTACTTCTATAAATTTACATTAAGAACAAAATTACTACTGCTAGCTAAACAATTTATTATAAGACAGTATTAGTTTATGAAGTAGTTTTACTTAAAAGAGAATGCACAAGTAAATACTTACCTTAGTATCTTCTTCAGTATGCAATGAAGTTTCGGTAGTGTCAGGCGAATTTCCCGCTGAAACTGATTTAACAGCAGCTTCAACAGCCATTGCACTTTTAGATGACGTAGATTCTTCTCCGATATCGGAGTTTAATTGCGGCTGTGCTTTGTTTGGGGCCGATGTTGACAAATCCAAACCAGAAGCTATTGTGGTAGGTGGAGACTTAGCAGCTGGGCTTACCAACTTCTAAAATTATAAAAGCGATTGTGTGCTTAAAACACAGCTTACAGTATACAAAAATAAGAAGAGTTTGTAAAATAAAAATTTCTAAAATGTTGTTTAATAAATGGAAAAAGATAAGAGCTCACTTTTTATTTACTATAGGTAAGTATTATTTTAGTCATTAATATTAAAATAAAATATTGTGATACATAAATGTACTTTGGACTACTATTTATATTTTTCCTGAAGACTGCCAGATACAACAGATACAAAATTGGCAAGTTAGATTGACTGGATTTTCAACTACTAAAATATTACAGCTTTGGATTCTATATTATACAACAATCTATATACAGCATGTTAAAAAATGTTATCGGATATTTTACTGAGTTATAGATCTCATCAATACAAACAAAAAAGTCCTAATAAGCAAGGGTTCAGAAACGCTTTGTTTCTGCGATACAGGGTGCTAAAACTTCAAATAAAAATTCCGTCCGCCCCTGAAATAAATAATTTAAATTTAGGTACACCAAAATACGATCCAATAGCACGAATTAACCTTCAAAGTTCCACGAAAATTGCCTAAGGGGTTTTTAAGATATTGAAACATTCTAGTTTTTGTCTTAACAGGTTCAGAGACTTGCAAAAATATGGGGTTTATTTTTTTTTCTTGAAAATAAAGCGAGATACAAAAAAGTCAGGAGACAAAAAAGTTGCATTTTTAGTTGCTTTATTAACAAAAATATGGAAATTGCAAAAAATCTGCTGAGCATTATTTTTTTGTGAAAATACCTAATGGAAAACTGTGGGCACGTCCCTGGAATTACTGCATAAAGTTAACAAAAAACTATATCAATTTCATTAAAATAGCTAATGGTAGCAGAATTATCAACTAGAAGGGAAAAATAAAAGTGATAAAAACAAAAACAAACTCTAAAAGGAAAAACATATTATCTAGAAAACAGTATGACAAAAACAGAGCTAAAAATATAACTGAAATAAAAAAAATAACCAAAAGAACAAAGAACAAAAGGAAAATGAAAAACAAACAAACAAACATTAAATATCAAAACTGCAAGTTAGTAACAAGTGGTACTACTGGAATGAGCCCAAAGGCAGATTCCAACCCATGGATTTAACTTAGACAGAATCCTTATGACAGAAAAGTGACAAAAAAAATCTAAATAACCAACTAATGACGACAATACAGGCACCAGAAACCAATGAAGTAACTATAAAACACCACCCAGCAGGGCGCTCAATAGAGTATAAAAGTACTAATACCTCCAAGGTAGCAATTTAAATTTAACCCTACAAATGCGTGGGTTTTTATATAGACAAAATCCTAGTCAACTCAATTGTTGAACTGAAACTTATAACAGAAAGAATTAGAACTTTGAAAATAATAGCAAACAATAACGAAAAATATTAATAATTTATTTAAGTTTAAGTTTATTTACCTACAGAATATGCCAGTGAAGAAAAAATCAGAGAAGTCTGAAATAGTGAAAGACAGATAAAAAAAATAAAATATAATATACTTACAACAAGGAAACTTTAATGCAAAAATACAAGAAATGAAGAGGTCTCCGTAATTAAATTTGTACTAAGGCACAAACTACACATTACCACATGGCAAATACAAAAATGAGATAAACTCCATCTTTGCCAACTAGAGAAGTATAGTAAGCAGCACAGAAGTACCTAATTAGTAACTTCAAATTCAACTCAGACCACAAAATGGCAAACCTTTATAAACGAAAATTATGGCAAAACAGATACCGATAAAAAGAAGAAAATAAAAGAACTGCAAAGGTGCAACGCAAAATTGGATAACTTACCAAACGAAGATGTCCAGGTTATGTACAACAAGCTATAAGAAGGTCTAAAAGAAGACTACAAAATTAACAAAGTAAGAAACAAGTGTTATCAGAGGAAACACGAAACCTCATACAACCATGAGAGACTTTAAAAAATAAAAGTTTAACAGACATAAGAAAACAAATCGAGTTGTGTGAAGTTAAGAAGCTAGTAGAAAGATCAATTAGAAACGACAGAGCAAAAAACTTAAAATATATGGACTAACACTAACTCCACATGGAAACTTAGCAAAAAGGTTTTTACAGGAAACAAACTATCCATAACTCTACATACTACACCAAAACTATGACAAACAGAATAGAAATATTACAAAAAATCTATAAAGCGCTTTACTCGGAACTTCCCTAGTAAGTGGAAGTTTTGAAATTAAAAGTTTTTAAAATATCAAACAAATACAAGTGTGTTTAAAATTATGTAGAAAATATCGTAACATTGCTAATAATACCTAAACATTTGATAATGAAAATGCAGCTGGTGGGATTCGAACTTACACGCATATAGTACATTTGTTTATGGCTACCTTATAAACATAGTGCTTCTTTACAATGTTTACCTTGTATTTTTTCAATTCCATTTCATCAAAGGTAAAAACTTGCACTTTGTACAAGATATTAGTTTGATCAATTCCTGAGTTAAAGCAAAAATTGACAATATTCTATTTTTGTAAGGTACCCACTCTGTATATATTTAATCAAAAGTATATTTGACTTTGAGCCAAATAGGCATATAATTCGCTTGCAAAATGTTATCTTTCTCCAATATACAGTTTTTGAGCTATACCGCCAACAGAAAGACGGGCGGACAGGCAGACGGGCAAACACAAGCACAGATACACGGAATTGATAAAACATGTTTTTCGTCATCTAGGGACCCTGAAACGTAAAGATCTGAAGAAATATCAGAAGACGTTTTTTTCACAATTACAATACTTGATTCGTCTTTTAAATGAGGGAAGTAAAAAAAAAATTATCGACATCGTTATAAATCTTAAGTAGATCCACAAAACAACAGAATTTATTTCAACCAAATAAGCAAAACAGTTTCAGATACGCAAAGATCGAAAAAGCTGCACAAAAACTAAAGAATGAAAAATTTACAGGAGAACATTTAATCACCAACAAAATTATAAAGATAGTATTAGAGACCATTGGCCTACTTCACACAATATTTAATCAAGAGCAGAAAAAATCCCGAACAATAAAGAACGACCTCATTAATTATCTTACTACAAAAGAAAGAAAATTGGCAAAGGCTGAATAATTATAGATCTATTAGCTTGGTCTCAACTGTCTATAAGCTATTTGCAACAACTGTACTTACAGAAAAGAGTTATCGCACAATAGTTAATAAAAATCAACCATTAAACTGAATTTCAAAAGGGATTTTCTACAGTTAACTATATCGACACAATAAAGAAACTAATAGAGAAACATCTACCTTTGTAAATCAGTTTTGTCAACTTCCAAAAAGCTTTTGACATTAGAACACCCACAAATGTTACAGACTTTAGTGAATTAAGGCATACCGAAGAAATACGTCAGACGAATTGAAGAAATCTACAAAAGAAGGCCTACAGTTTCCGTTAGAAAGAGGAGTACTTAAGGCAATCAGCTTTTCAAAATTTGAAGTGGGAGAACTGGGGTCTACAAAGAGGAGATTAAAAACTGACGCACTTATGCTATGCAGATGGCATAACACTATCTGCATACAGTGCCAGCAAACTTTGAAAGATGCTGAGAGAATTAAATGCAGAATACAGAAGAGTAGAGTTGCGAATAAATCACAAAAAACTAACATCTTGACTAATAAGCACAAAATAATTATGCAATTAAAAATATTAAACAGAAATATGTAGACGAAGCAATATATCTAGGTCAAATATTTCTTTTATAACAAAAGAAATAATATACAAAAAATACATGGAAGAAATACTGGGCATTAAAATACATATTACACAGTATTATCAGACATGGGCTTCTGCAAAGAGAATTCTCAGGAAATTGAAGGTGACAAAATAAAATGAAAAACTTAAAGACTAAATAAACATCAAACACATAGGTACGAAGAAAGTTGGATGTAAAAAGTATAGTTGAAATGTAAGAAGCAAAAATGGAAATGAGCTGGACACACAGGTAGAGAAGAAGATAGATGGTCAAAAAGAAGTATAGTGTGCAATTTCAAACCGTTGAACGCAGAAGACAAAGACCTAGAAGATGGGCCGACGAATTGATAGATGAAGCAGGAATAGATTCAGCAGGCAGTATAGGACCAGGAGAAATTAAAAAGCCTTTAGGGAGACCTTTGGCATTAAATGGATTTTTTTAATTAAATTCTCTTGCTTTAATTTTTATTATATATACCTTTTTATAATTTTGCATTATTTTGAATTGCAATTACGGCTAATAATTGCAAGTACTTAAAAAGAATAAAAAATGTGTAGTGCTCTCATTTTTAAAACTAGAGCGATTGGAAAAAAACATGCTTGATATTTGAAATTATATCACTCTTTGTTGAAAAAAGCACCTTTTCCTCTGTATTCATTTTCATTTCGAGTGAACACTGTATTTCCACATAGGGTAATAAATAGCCAAATGTCCAAATATAAAATTTGAGTAAAATCAATTCATACAGATATAATTTTTCAAATTTCCACAAAAAAATCTTGATTTTGATATTATTCTTAATATCAATACTGGTAGTAAATAAAGTATACATAAAACACAATTACTATTTTGACAAATTACATGAATTTTTTTAAATAAAATTAAATTTTTTTGTATTATTCCGATGAGGCAAAAATTTACCAGCTAAAAGTTATTCGAATTTTATAATTGATTAAAACTCGTAATTTGGATAGCATTCTCCCTACACGAAGCAAGTTGTGAAATTCACACCTAACATTTTAATACTTACTTCAATAGATTCTATCGTGTTTGTGCTTTGTTCAAATATAGAATCGAAAGATTCATTCATGCAGTTCATTTCAATTAGCGAAATTCCATTGAAAAGGTTTCTGTAGGCACGTTTCAACAAAAATACAGCCTTTCTAAAATCATTGCCGTTCCTATTTACATCTAACCGGTCAATATCACTTGGAATATCACTTCTGCTTAGACGGGCAACATTCTAAAATAAGAATTTAAAAATAACTGTTATATATCATAACTAATTTGCTTACCTCACTCGAATGCACAACCCCCGAGGATTCTGACAAATCTTCAGAAACTAAAGGACGAGGTGCTGGAAGGTCTGCATTATCTTCTCTCGACATTAATGTGTCCAGGGACCTATACCTAACGCCATTTTAAGTTTAAGTTAAACCAATGCTCTGTATTCCAAAAGGTACCTGCCAGATGACCTTGTATCTCTAGGTGATGAGACAGTGATATCCGGGATAGCCATCAAGTCGTTTTGTGAAGAACTAACTTTAGCCACACATGAAGGTTCTCCATACACATCAAAACGTGTCTTCAATGCATTTTCAGTTGGTGCAGGTAATGGTGTGGCTGACGTTAGTACAGTATTTGTTTTAACAGAAGTATCCATCATGTACAGCAAATAGTTCACTACCGAGTATGTAATTTGTTTCATTTCGTCTGACAATGAGGGAATCACATCTTTAACTAAGGAATCCTAGTAAATATTATAAATCAGCAAAATAATTGTGTTTTTATAAACTATGCTTTAGTAGTAGTACCTGATCTACAGAAGGCCTGGCAGTTGCTATATCCCACATGATATCCTTTGATGTGCAATCATGTTCCACTTGCTTGCATTGACAATTACTCTTATAAACTGGTTTTTCTAAGTAAAATCTTTGGCCGGAATGATTACACGAAACAATAAGGCGAATACCCTTATTAGCATGTTCTAAGGCAGTTGTGTCTTCAGGCGCACATACACCAAAGTGACGAATTTTAAAGCCTAATATTTATAGAAGATTTACAGTATTTGATAAACTAACAGGAATGTGCTGCAAATGCAAAATGAAATTATTTGATGAAAACAAAAATACAAAAAGTAATAGTAGTATTTCTTAAGAATCTAGTAAATGCCAGTAATGTAATGGTGGTTCTTAAAGATCAGGTCCGATAAAACATTGTAAGAAGTTTAAATATTACTGTTATTGCACTTAGATACTTATTTTTTGTTTTATATGAACTTATAGTTACATGCTACTTAAATAAATGCACAAACCTCAGTCTGATCTCCTCTATTCGTCCAGGTTGCTGCCCAGTTTACAAACTGAAATTGTAAATTCTTGAATGCCGTAGTGTGACTAACATCTTGATGCGTTGGTAAATCCATTTTACAACAAAAGCAACTTTTTTAGAAAGTAACACTTCAAATGTACAAATGCACATTACACTAATACTCAAACAAGAATGTTACTGGCATATATTTTTAAAGAACCACATTTCCTAACACATGTATCAGTTTATCACATAGGTGTGCAATTGGCCTCACCAGATATTTATTTTTATCATAACCATAACACTTTTTGTACTGGCCTTTACCACCACAGTATGCAATATTATGAAAGGTAATAATAATTGTGAGAATTAGAAATTAGCAAATTTTACAAAAATAATTAAAATTAAGTATTGCAAATAATTATATCACTTTGACTCGTGGCAGCTACTATAGTGGCCGCTGTAGGTTTTCTTCAAAAAGCTCATCAACTATATTAGCATACAAATGCATCTCTATTTAATTCTGATGTGCGACATGCAGTTTTAATACTTGCAATAATTTTTAAAAAACCTGGGAAATGCAGCTGTGTAATTTTATCCAGCCATTATAGCAGACCAACTTTTATTTTTGCTTTATTTTATGTAGTTCTGTGTTTATATCACAAAATATCTGTGGAATTTTACGTTAATGTTAAAAAATGGTGTGTGAATTAGAAATTCAATGCAGTACATAAGCAAACAACATCCCCCAACTCTGACAATGTAGGTACTCATTCGTAAATGCACAACTATTTATTTTCTTTTATTTAGCACCTATTCAATCAACAATCTACACAAAGGGTAATAAATCAATTTTGTAACGGTTTTTAATATTGCAAGAGTAATCAAACAAGCATTTGCTTAGTATCGTACACTAAAGATCCAACAGTTAAGATTAACGTGGTGTTAGTTCTTGCAATGAAAGTATTTTTAAGACATTTACAATCTACTTAATAATAAAATTAGTAATTTGTACAGTTTCTTAATTGACAATTTACACCATTACAAATTGACTTAGCATCTATGCCTTATGTCTAGAGGGTCACAACGCTTAAGACGCTATCTAATAAGTCAATTGTTAAAGTAGTTCAAAATGTGAGAGATACTTCTTACTCACACATTCAGCTCCTTCTAGAACATAAGGGATTTTTAGACTGCAGTGTATTGTGTCATTACTGACAAACCAGGGAGGGCCAGTTATTGTTCGAAGGGCTTTTGTTTCAATTTATTGTTTAATGTAAGTTTGGAATTACTACCAATCAACCAGTATACGAGCCCAGGTCCAAAATAGTTCGGCCGACTACCAATTTTAACTCAGTGATTTACCAAATTATAGCAAAGACCCAATAAAAGACTTATTCTTCGAAAAAAATTTATTGCTACAATGAAACATAAACTTAGAGGTTAGATTAGCTGAAAAATAATTTTACATTTGTTAATATTTGGAACCTTAACAATAATAAATAAGGAATGACTGACGGTTCAGAATAGTTTGGGCATTATTTTAATACTGCGTGACGTCCCCTTTATTGGCACAAGCAGATTTTAATTTATTTTTTTATTTCTTGTAACTTTCTTTTTAAGGTCGGCTACTATGCGTGCTGGGTTCTTACGCAGTTCTTTTTTTATTTTACGCCACAGAGACTCGATTGGTGAGAAGTCCAGACTACTTGAAGTCCATGGTAAAGTCGGAATTTGATGTTCTTCAAACCAGATCTTGACTGTTTTTGCTTTATGGCACGGAGCACCATCCTGCTGGAACACAAAGTCTCTTTCGGCAGATTGGCATATCAGAATAGATGGCAAAAAACTTGCAGCAAGAATGATTTTATATTTATCGGCGTTAACAGTATTATGATATGTAGCTTTCCAACTCCCCTTCTAGACATACAGCCTCAGACCATGACGGATGCTGGAAACTTGACTTTTTAACCAAACAGTCGGTATGGTATGTTTCCGTTGATGTACGTAATACTCGTTGTCTAGTGTCCCTTACGCACACATCAATTTGGACTCATCACTCCAAACTACCTTATGCCATTGACGTAAAGTCCAATTTTTGTGCGATTTAGCCCATTTTAAACGGTTGTGTTTTTGTAAATTGATAAGCAACGGCTTTTCTTTTGCCTAGTGGATAATATAATAAATTAAGAATAATTTGTAACAGCGAAATCATATGAAAAACTTACCTTATAAAACTTGTAGCCTAATTTTCTAACTGCTCTTTTGGTAGTCGATAAAGAAATTTGTTTTTTTAATCATTAGTCGCCATAATACAGTGAGTTCTGCATTAGACATTTTTGATGGACAACCAGCTTTTTTACTTTCCGCAACACCTCCAGTTTTTTTAAACAAATTAATAATATCTTGCACTGTCGACCGTGGAACCGAATGAGAAATCGAAATTTTTCGTGCAGAAATTCCATTCTTATGGGCATGGATAATAGATTCTCGTAAATCAGCACCCAACGCTTTACCACAACCTAGGTATTTTGCTCTACAAACTTAGCAGCAACTACTAATGACATGCATTTGTTAATTGTAACGATTTACCTTTTATTTTGTCAAGCGTTGCAGCATTAAACGGCTACTATGATCAAATTTTATATGCGGCCGAACTATTATGAACCGGTAGTTATAATTCGTTTTTGAGAATAATTTTCTAAATATTATTAAGTAATACTAGAACGCGTTGGATAGCCTACGTCTGGCCGTGCCAGCGTAAAGAAACGGTTAACAATAAAAATGCTTGCTCAAGGCGGCAGCCAGCCTACGTCCGGCCCTGCCAGCGTTAACAATACAAATTCTTGCCGCGTCGCCACTTGTGTGCGTTCATGTTGCGTGTTGCTGCGCGATCGGCAGGTGCGCGCGCCTGCTTGCGGACGGCCGGCATCGGCTCTTATAATATAAGATGTGCGCCAGCGTGGCTCGGTGGTTAGAGCATTGAACTGGGGCGCGGAAGTCTGGAGTTCAAATCCCAGATCGATGCCTGGCGGGCGGCCTAGCCAGTCGCTTTAAATAACTGGGAACATGCGTTCGAAAGAATAAGGGGTAATAATGCGGTTGTCTAATGCGTGATGCTCACCACATCGCCACGTGTCATGAATTTGACACGCGGCAGCCGGGTGTGAGAGCGAGGACACGGAAGCTCTGACCTTCCGCCTTGCAGGCCAAGCTCCTTCATGGGGTGTTAGTGCCTCACCATTATTATATATATTATTATTCATATGTATTGTACTCATTTTTTCTGTAAATAAAAGTTAAGAGCTCAGGTTTCGTAAATATATTCATATTTTTGAACAAACAAAAGTGTATTGACTAGTTTTTAAAGTATTATAAATAGTCCCATTAGAAAAATGAACCCGGCCGAACTATTATGGGTCTGGGCCCGTAATTTGGAAAATGTCAGGCTAAGTTCTTTCCTCTTCTTAGTCGTTTGTCGAGGTGAATTTTGAGGTATTTTGCATTATCGAATTATGGCAGTTGGTGTTCGTTGAAGGGGACTCCTAGACACGTCTCTGTACTTTATTTCTTCAGGTCTTTAACCATCTTTTAAATCTTAGTTACTTACTTAATCTCAACCTCTTATACCCTTCCATGTGTTGAAGTTGTCGCATTGAGAAATTTTCGTTATCTGTTTTGGCTTTTATCCAAGTTACTTGCCTTTCTTCCAGGGTTTGAGCGATGCTTGCATTTCAACTTGTTGGTGGTTTACCTCTGATTCGTTTCCATGGTAGCTGCATCTTCCAAATTCTTTTTAGTCCAGTCGTTGAAGGTAAAAATATGCTATTTCCTCAGAATTCTTTGAACCTCCATCGATTTTTATGAACCTTTGGAATTAAGCTCATTTTACCTTTAACTTCAAAAGTGACATGTCCGACTTGCGCTTTTTGTTTTTAAGGGGTGAAACTACCTCTTTGTAAAAAAAATAGCAACAAATGCAGGTTTAACCATTTTATGGATTCACATCTTATTTAATTATGTAGAACCAAGCTTCTTTCGTGTTTTCGAACATGATTTAAGATGTATTCAAAATTTTCAACCTTTAAAAACCACCCCCTATGCCTAAATTAATTTAAAAATAGTAGATTATATTATAAGTGAGAGAAATGCATCATTATTTGCGAGTGAGAATTTTGAATCGCGAGTGCCCCAGCACGAGCGATACAATTTCTCACGAGCTTATAATGGCATTTCGCTCACGTGTGATGTATGACGTTTTATCTTACAGTAGCAATTCTTGTGCCTAAATAGTTTGCGCAGTCGGAATATGTCGCGAAATAAATTTATAATTAGTCGCCTATGATTTGTGATATACGTTTGAAAGTACTGAAGTGTATTGGCAGTACTGAAGTGTATTGTCAGTCTATGTCAAATTCGAGGTTCGTAAGTTAGGTTTTGTTTGTTATTTGACACAGACTGACGCAAAAACTTAACCTGAAAATTACGAATTTGACATAGCTTGACACTGCTACCAACAATGCAGTAGTATAAATAGTGAAAACTCACTTGTGAATAAAACTTCATTTTAGTCACTGAAAACAGTTGTATAATGTATGCTAATAGGCGCTACTGTAAGATAATAGTATATTATGTTATTAGGAGCAAAAGTTATATTTTATGTGGCGAGGCTGGGCGGGTTAGCTGCCGAGCTTGCGAGGCAGATAAGTACAGCCGAGCCACATAAAGATACTTTTGCTCCGAATAACATATAGTATTTTTTATTCAAACGTTATTATAACAAATTATTTACAACTTTGTGAACAAAATTCGAAGAAAATTACTTGATCCCGTCAGCGGCAGATAATATTATCTGCCGCTGACGAGCGGCAGATAAAGTCGTCAGCGGCAGATAATAACTTTATCTGCCGCTCGTCAGCGGCAGATAATATTATCTGCCGCTTGGCAATAAAGTGACAGTTTAGTATCATCAATCCAGCAGTATAATGCCATATTTTACTGCCGTTTGAAGAAAAAAAAATTATATATACGTATGTCCGCGGATTGAGTTCACATAAGGTGTAAATAACAATTTTTTTTGAGTTAGATGCTAATATTCTTGGAATCACTCCTGCTTGTTCTCAAACTAAGATTTTGAGAAAATCGATCAAATTAATTAATATACAGGGTGTTTTTAGAACTGAGCTTTAAAAAATTGTCAAGAGTAAACTACCGTAAAATGCCCTAATTATAGACGATTTCGAGAAATATTTGAATATAATTTACGAAATATAATAAACCCGCTCTTTTGGGTAAGAGCAGGTTTGCTAGTGGTTGAAAATCCATGGAAATAAGAGGAAAGCGATAATTTATTTCATGTTTTAATAATAAAAACAAATATTTACCTAACTGTCCGTAATTGGGGCGAAATTTACCTAATTCCGGACACTACCGTTTTATATGAATTTTAAGGTTAGACGAGCCATTTCGGACACTTAGGGTTATGTATCTGTAATTACGGACACTATAAAGGTTTTTTTTTAAATCCGCAGATTTTACACGTAGGTATACGTAGATATTTAAGAATGACCATATTTTGATTTTCATAGATATACTTTCATGGCACATATTAAGGCACTTGGTTACATTTTGATTAATATAATAACTTAAAACAGTACTCCTTACATACATAGGTGGGTAACATAAACATTCGAAGAGATGTAGAAGCTCAAATAAAAAATACCTAATAATAATGTTATATGAGAATCAATCTGATTTTAATAAAGTTCGTAGTCTTCAATTAAGTTCAAAGTGTATCTGCCCCTGTGAACAGTTGGGGCTGTCAGTACTGCGCAGAATTGATTTTTAGTGATATTATTTGGATCTTCAATATCATGCAATGTAGATTTGCAATGTCGTATTTTTCAGCGGTTTCTCGGACGGACAATTTATCCGTAGCGACATCCCGCACAGCCCTCTCAAGGCCATGTTCGTTTAGTTTTCGGTACTTCCCCCTTTTTCGAGGCGCCATTAATACAGATCTGTAACTGCCACAACACGACATTTAATAACGGGTATTACAGCCAAAACGGTGGAAATTAAAATTAACCCTTTGATGTTGTCGTTACTATACTATTCAATTACTTTCCTACCACTGTACCCTAGCTATATTATCAACTTTCAGTCAAACATTATAGATAGATTACGCTTACCAGAAAGAAGTTTAGACAGCTTCACTTTAACGCAGAAACGCACACTGACGGACATTCAGCCATTACTGCGCGGGAAACCGACTAATCGCAGTAGTGGTGGTATTTGTAGCAAAGTGTAACTTTCTATGCCAACATATCACCTTCCATTTCAACTTACACTTCTAGATAATGGATGGCATATTTTTATACTAGAACTCGTGGCCAGCCTACGTCTGGCCCGGCCAGCGTAAAGAAACGGTTACAATAAAAATGCTTGCTCAAGGCGGCAGCCAGCCTACGTCCGGCCCTGCCAGCGTTAACAATACAAATGCGGTCTCGCCATTCGTGCGCGGCGCGCCACTTGCTAGAATGCAGGCGTTCATTGCAGCGTGCGCGCGTGCCTGCTTACAGACGGCATCGGCTCTTATAATATAAGATTACCGAAGGTAAAAGATGTCCGGAATAAGAGACACGTCCGTAATTATGGCAATCTACGGTACCATTATTAGAAGAGATAACAAAAAAAGTATTAAAGAAAGTTGTTTAGAATTAAGAGTAATGTCAGACTTTCAATTTTCAGACAAATCGACCTACTTTGATTAAAAAAATTTGTTTTTGATTTTTTATACCAACATACCTTTTATCGTGGCCGCAGGAGGCACTCTATTGTTTTAGTTTGTGAACCAGTAATAGTATCTCCTACAGCCACGATAAAAAGTATGTTGGTATAAAAAAATCCAAAAATTCAAAGTAATCCGATTTCTCTGAAAATGTCCTTAATACTTTTTTTTTTGTTATCTCTTCGAAAAATAGTAGTCTACTCTCGACAATTTTTTAAAACTCAATTCTGAAAAACACCCTGTATATTAATTAATTTTATTAATTTTCTCAAAATCGTAGTTTGAGAACAAGCAAGTGTGATTCGGAGAATATTAGCATCTAACAAAAACAATTTGCCATTTACACCTAATCTTATGTGAACTCAATCCGCTGGCACACTATATTTATATACAGGGTGAGTTAAAATATCGGCCCCCCTGTTAGTTCATTTATATTGATATTAGAAAAATAATTTGTGAACAAAAGATGTTCAGATATATATGTCCTATATTATTTGTACATTTATTTTATTTCATGGCCTACTGAGGTTTGAGCAGTGACATTCAACTTTTTTATTTTAATGACACCCTGTATATTTTTTACATTTTTTCGGAAGAACTATCTTTACTCTATACGGTGCTACAACAACATTGTGGTGTTATTAGATGGGAAAATTACACCGTTAAACACGATTAAAGATGAAAAATGTCCAAATTTTGCAAGTTCATCTAGTAGCCATCAAACAAATCAGTGAAAAAATGAGTTGTCACATCTTTTGTGTTTTGACGTTTCCATAACTCAAATGGAAATAATAAGTGCATTTACAATGGCTAACCACGTTCATTTTTCAACAAACGACTTGGTAGATATGATTCTAGTAATCGGTGAATCCAATTGTGTCATTAAGAGGGCTAAACGATTGTATTTAGAAATAATTCCTGATAGAAGGCAACCAAGTAGAGAAGTTTTTCAAAAAACAATTAAGAAGATTTCGCGACAACTGGATAGGTTCAATATCAGAAACGTCAGCAAAGTAGATTTGTAATTAATGAAGACGTTGAAATAGATGTCTTAGGTGCAATAAAAGTTAATCCACATATCCACAGGGAAGTTATTATCAGCACGATGGTTCGAAATTTTTTAAATCGCGAGTTTGATGCAAAATGGATTGGCAGAGGCGGCCACAAAATGAGCATTTTCTAACAGATTTTATAAATAGCTATTATCGCTTTTGCTTAACAGCACGGATTAGTTATTAATCCAAAAAATCTAAATTATTGTTTTTTGTCGGACTTCGCAATGTAGAACTAAGAAATAGTATAACTGATTGGTTGAATATAAAAATAGAAAATTTTACACTTGAGTTTGAATATTAATTTAAAGTTTAGTGAACATGTTTCCAGTTGCATTCAAAATCCGTGAATGAATCTAAAACTAATATTTAATATACAGATACTTTTAAATTGTTCAGCAGAAAAGTTATTTATGTGATTCTTTGGTTTTGTCAATTTTAACCTTCAATGATGGCGTTTATGGACCATGTTTAGACAGTAATCCTATTAGGAAAATAGAAATGTTTACATGCGACTTATTTTGACACCCGAAATAAACAACAGATCACTCATAAATTAGTACACCGAGAATGGCTTAATATAATATCAAGACATTGCTTGCATTCAGCTTGTCTTTTTTATAAACTAATATTATCTAAACAGCTACCTTATCTATACAATTAATAAAATTCAGAACGGATGTACACAAGATAAATATAAGACTAAAAGATTTATTAACTATACCTAAACTGTTACTTTGTATTAAGTGAGCGAATTAATGATTTTAGATCGCGAGAATATTACTTCTTTTGACGAGGCGATAGCCGAGACGGTTGCGAATCAGTCTTCCGTGCTAAGGCCAGTATTGTGGATCTCCAGTCAGGTTCTGACGGTGTCCGTGTCGACAGCTCTGGTATCCGTGCAAGTACTTTGGGTTGTTTAGGAAGGTTCTTCGCCTGGGCAATTGTCATGTTCACCTCTTTTTAAAGTTCCCCTAGAGAAACCCAGTCTTTGGTGAAGGCATTGGCACACGTGATCCATAAAATACCCCCGCATACCTACTGCCTACGAATCGAGGTGGACTAGTGCTCCCAGAGAAAGTATGGTCCAGAACTGCTACTAGTTTATTTTGGATAAGATTCGCGTGCCTCTGGTCCAGTGTTATATCGGAGTGGCGTATATCGATAATCGCCATCCTTAGCCCTTTTGCAGCTTCGCTATATGGCCCAGGCTGCTCAGTTTGGCTCTTGGTTGTTTTAGCTGCTTATTGACTACAGAGGGAGTAGAAGAGTCTGAGTGGAACCGCTTGGTGCCTCACTCTGCTTTTCCTTACCCCCTCCCCCACCGGCCGCCTCTTCTTTTTAGCATGAGCGGGTTTTTGCTTCCGTCTTTCGCCTTGATATTTTCTTTTGGATCTTCCTTATTTGAGCCCCGGAACAGATTCTTGGTCTGCACTTTACATCTTCGCTGCAGATTTGAGTTTTCATGTCTGACGGTTCAGATACAGGTCCAGCGGACGAATCCCGCTCCCTGTGTTTGATCCGTCTCCATAGAACATATGGCGTCTCCCCGCTTGAGATCCGCTTTCTCTTTGTCCGAGGAGTCACTCTTAGGTCTTCTAAAAACATCTATAAGTTCAGTAGTATCTATATTGTTCCAACAAGTATGGGGACCATAAATGCCACCATGCCAGGAGGCCCCCTACTGATGCAGAAGGCATTACAACGGGGTGCGCCAGGTGCCCCAAGGTTATCTACTAGGGATTGCGTGGTCACTCAGCTATACATCCCACTGGAATTGCTCTTTGCTCTTACATACGTGTGTTCTAACTTGATGCCCTTCTTTTTGCTTCTTCACTTTTTCGTAAAAGAATATCTATACTTTTCTTCTATTTCTTCTGTCTTCTCTTTTTCTTATGTCTTTTTCTTTATTTTGCACAAATTTTCTTCGTATGTTTTCTTATTTTGATATCTTTCTGTGTTCCATCCGGTTTTCTATTGTAGCATTTTTTCCGAGCTTCGTTTGTTTCCTTGTCCGCTTCTCTACATTCTTGGACATACTATTTGTTAGGTTTGGGTAATGTTTTTCTTGTATGGTTTTCTTTTCTGCTTTGTGTATAGATGTCAGGTATTTTTCATATTTTTCTTGGGTATCAATATCACCCGTCTTTTCGTTTAGAAGCGTGGTGATTTATTATTGGTATCTGGTTTGATTTTTCTTATTTTTTAGATTTTACAAAATATTCTATAAATGTGCTAGTTTAATTTTTACAAATTCTATGAATAGCATTGACTTTGAGCTAATAATTTGTAAAAACAGTATAAAAAAAATTATTAGCCTTGTTTGAAACATATAATTTAATCAGAGCAGGCTTAGAAATAATTAATAACAATGTAAGACGAATAAAAAAAGAAGAGGTTATTACATTTGCTACACATGGGAATTGATTTGCACGTAAAAACGAAAATTATAAATACTTCACAGCAGGGTGGTACAGGAATCGTCTAGTCGTGTAGCAAACGTTTGCCAAGCTAGGTCCTGAGCAGGATGGGGTGGGTTGTCCGGAAGCGCCACTGGTTTGAGACGGTCCAAACCAGAAAAC
This sequence comes from Agriotes lineatus, assembly GCA_940337035.1. Lineage (NCBI taxonomy): Eukaryota > Metazoa > Arthropoda > Insecta > Coleoptera > Elateridae > Agriotes > Agriotes lineatus. The sequence continues at coordinate 67,649,471 of OW679194.1, read as the reverse complement.
CTACAGGTGGCCGTGTAAATTCCTAAACCACTAGCTGTTTCACAAAAAAAAGAATAATAAAAGACAGAAAACACCAAGACTCGAAATAACCTAGTTATTTATTTACAGTTTGTACACCTTCGGAATTCTGTGTCATACTTGGAAAAAGGCAACACAATTCTGTGATTAAATGGAATAGTTTGTAAATGTAATCTTAGTGGTATGTAATGTACAAGATTTTATATCAATAAAGTCGAAAAGGTAACTACGATAATCGCAATTCGTTCGAGTACCCGTGTATCAACTACGATAGTGACTTAAATATAATTAAAAACAGCGATACCGGAATGCGGGAGAATAGTAAGTTCTAAATCGCTTGATCAATTAGGTAAATACTCTATCTAGTCGCGAACCTCTTCGAATTGGTACCATTTCGCCTAGGGGAGTGCTAATACACATAACATGGTGTATTTACGGTGCTCATATTATGTTAAATGTTAAATTGATGCTCCCGGAGACCCTCGCCAATAATGGTTTAAATTTTGAAACACTGACAAGTACTCTTGAATGCAACCAAAGCAGTACTACCAAACGCAAAGATATTAAATGCATAGAATGACATTATCCTATGACACAAAAGTAATTGCACGTGATGTACAACGAAGCTATACAATATTTCGCATGTAAAACGACATGAATTTCGCTAGCATATACCTAGGTAAGTACAATACATAAAGTAAAGATCATAGTGCCATAACGAACGATATTTTTAGTTCAATAAACACCAAAAGGTAGATAACACTAGGTGTTGCAGATACCTGGATCGTGCACAGAAGGATCGCTACATCAACAGCTATGGGGGATAGCTATTAAGATGTCCACCAGCTTGAATAACCTCCAAAGAGTCAGGGCTTCATCTAACTTTGCAGGTGAGAAACGCAGTCGAGTGCAGTCACCATGGGGAGAAGCCTTGCATGCGAACTATCACATGTGCTGAGGGGCTCGGATTGGAACGGAATTGTTGCTCCAGGTGCCTTAGCCAAGCAACACCAATGCCACAGGCATAATGGATCCCGAAAAATCGGAGAACGATACAGCAAACTAGGACGAGGAGGCCAAACTAGAACGAGGAGGCCTAAATACGAGACGTTATCGAAAAATGTTCTACGGCAACCATAATTTAACATACCAGAGTTGTAATGCGGCCTCGAGTAAGTAAATTGCAGAAATATATATTTATCCCAATACAATCGGATTCATTTTAGCAATATAACACCCATTTCCTATTTCTGGATGGCAGATTCCTCAAAGAAATATGGAAACTACATAATCCACTTAAGTGAAAATTTCCAAAGATCACATGCAGCTCCAAAAAGGAAAACTTAAAAATGGTCGCCGGAAATCGTACTATCAAAACAATTTTCAAAATTGTTACTCAAAATTCCCTAGACAAGGATTTTTCAAAAGTCCCAAAAATTGCAAAAATGAGTATGCAACCAAAGCTACACCTAACGTATGCAGGTGAATCTAACTATATGAATGCATTTAAGATAAGAAATTATCCAAACAATCCTTAACTGTATCTAAATGTAAAATTACACGTAACAAGGTAAGCGAAGTCAAGATGTGGGGTGTGTGAATAAATATTTATTTTTCCCAATTCAGTGTTTTATAATTAGTGCAATGTCTTTTGGGTAGGCTGTAGAATGGTTGCTTTGATTCGTTGCATCCCTACAGGAGTATAGTAGTACGTCGCGTAGTAACTGCTGTTCCTATGGCAGTTTTTGGAGGTTAACATAGCCCTGGAACCGAGAAGCAGGCAGCGACATTCGTGCTGAGCAGTGCGGAGCTCTAGGGAGTGGGACAAGGACAGAGTTGTAAGCAGTTTTGGAGTGGTGCAAGCTGCAGGCGGCGTTCGAAGATGTATCTGGGTTGTTACAGCAGGCCAATGGAGAGAAAGAGGAGCCCCTATTTGCCGTGGGACTTGCTGTGGGAACGCCTGGTAGACGCAGCAGGAGAACCAAATAAAGTTAGAAAGTTATCTTAAAAATAGAATTTGGTAACATTTTTAAAGTGGCGTCAGCTTTTGCACATAACAATATTGTCTCTCATAGTTTCATAAAAGCACATTAATAAATTTAAATGGGTATCAAAAACGAAAAGCAACCTCCTACCGTCTGCAAGAGCGCGCCAATGCTACTGAAGTTCTCCACGATGCCCGCTGCTCGAATCTCGTTCAACCTTCAAATCCTTCGAAGAAGCTATGTAAAATTGCTGCAAATCCGGACACACCAGGAAAAAACTTGGACAGTAAACACCGCAGACAAGTAACAACTGTTTATTTTTGCGAAGTGATAGATTCACACACAATAAAGGAGTACGATTCAGACGTGTGTGTCCGTCACGAAAATTGCAGACGCGATGTCCCTGTCATGCGAAATGTTGTGTTTTCTGAGATTGTGTAACAAGTGTGTAACAGAACGGAATGGCCCAACGTAATAGGCCTAAAAATGGTGGTAAATTGAATAGGATAGACCGCGCAACAGCGCGCGCAGCCCCGTTAAAAAAATTATAAAGTATGTCACAAAAACAAACACGTCAACCTAAAAATGGACTCAAACAGGGCGAAGGTTTTCGATTGGAAATTTCCTAAGAATTCCGCGTTGGGTGTGTGTATAACCTCGTAAGATACCACAGCCTGGTATTGTTGGAATTGACGTAAGTTGCAAGAAATTGAACAAAAGCCTGTTGCTAATTTGAAAAAATGCGTTAATTAATAACACAATTACACAAAAACCTTAAGTCTCAACGTAAAGCCAATTTCACCATGGTTTTTAACGCATTTTAAATCACAAATGTCCTTAATTTGATTCAGATCCGTGTAGGCCACATTGTAACATAAATTGTTGCAGAATTTTCAAATCTAATTTCAAGTCTCTGCAAAGGGTGCTTATTTAAACTTAAACCAAAATTTGCTAAATTTAGTTTTAAACTGGTTGGCTCGGCTAAAGCTCAGATACACAGGATCCCTTCTACTCAAATATATAAAATACAGGAATAACACAGTGTGGAAGTAAATTGTATAATGTGTTTAAGTATATACAACATGCTTCTTAGTTAAAGAAAAATGTTATGCACTATGCAAGACAACATAAACTGGGACAGTTAAAACTATTTTTTGGCTCCGCTTAATTGTTTCGCCAGTTACCAATTTATTTCCGGGCCAGCCTGTATATTCCCACTTGAATTATTATTCTCTGTATTTCAAATGATACCAAACTTGCTTTGCGCGAGCTCTCTGATTTCGGTTTTCCCAAAATAATTCGTTATCATTTTGCGCCAGCCGCAGCGGTCTTTTTCCGTCCGCGATTTCATTTACCTTTCGCTTTCGGTTGAAGTAACTTGCTTCTACGAAGGCATTCCCGCGTGCTACTGCACCAATTTTTAATTAACTTCGTTTGTGAGCTGATGACTGAAATCAGGTATGTTGCGTTGCTTTGTTTGATATTCAGGTTGGTAATTTTCCATTTCTCATTAGCTCTTAATTACCGCTTTTAAATACCGCTTTTAAGGCTGTATTTTAAGCGATTTCTTATTTGGATTGACGCCACGTTAGCTGTCCTAATTGGCATATAACGTGGACCCGCAACTCCTTTCTGGAATGCCATTTTGGGCCTGCCGTTCGTAACACGGAGCGTCCGTTCCCTTATCAACTTTGGCCACGAGGTCTGTGCTGCTGAAGGCTGTTACGTTAAGATTATCCTGAACCAATTCATCGCCTGCATGCGACTTTTTTGTCACAACCAGGTTAGTCTTATTACAACTTTTGATGATAACTTCGCCTGCCCATGAATTGTTGGCTGAATCGATATCAACGTCGCATCATCACCGTTAACCGATTTACCATTTATAAATTTAAACTACGCTTTATAAATTTAAAACGTAATGTTTTAATTGTTCACCAATTTACGCTTTATAAATTTAAAACGTAAGGTTTTAATTGTTCATAAATTTACGCTTTATAAATTGAAAACTTAATGTATTAATTGTTCCCAAATGTACAATTCACAAATTTAATTCATTACTAAATGCTTAGTTGAATATTTAATGAGAATTTTGTAAAAAGTGCCCTCACGCCATTTTATTATCATTACCGAGATAACGGTTAAAACATATGACAGTGGTAAGCTTACTCCTTCATTAAGTTGTAATCATATTCAATCAAAGAGCCCAAAAGAGGTTCACATATTTTTGCTGTGCGTGCTGCATTTTCAGCATAAGTATATATTGTATTCAGACCATTTAATATTGTGATAAACAATTTACCGACGTAATACAGATGTTGCAACCAATTATGACCTGTTGATTAAATAAACTTAATTGTTTGCTACTATTTTATTTATTTCTTGAAATCTGTGATTTCTGGCGCCCTGTGTTTTTTATTATTAAAAGAGCTTGCAGTACTACAGCTGATGATAGAAATCTGCGACCCAAGGCCACCGAGATTAAGCTAGCTAGGTCATTACGGTGAGTACAAACATTACAGAGCTACCGTAGTGTATAAATGATAAGGGGGTTGATCTGCGATTGTACTACCATTAATTATTATTAGTAATCAATCGCAGGTTGGCTTCTTTATTGTTTCACAGTAAGTATGGTCTGTTGTGAATGGGACTGCCTTAATATGTATAGTTGCTAGGTATTTCTGATTTCCGTCAAATTGTTTAGACGTTGCTATGAATATAATAAATATAATGTTCAAAGCCTCGTTTTAGCTGATCGAATTATTCTAAAATTTCTATCAAGAGTTTGTCAGGTCATTTTCTATCTTTCCGTAATTCCGATAATTAAATAAACCTTTAGAACAGTTTTGGTACATAATCGACGAGTCGGCCTGTATTCCAGTCCCGTTTCGGAATAATACTAGCTTTTACACGATAGCCTTTTCGCATTAAGCAAAGATCCTGGTCCACACGTGGCTCTTGGTTCCGCACGGCAGGCTGACATTTTTCGCGGCTCTCTATATAGTCGCAGTCGTAACTAGTGATTTCATAGCATGCAAGAACGCTCAATTTTCTACTCATTCAAAATTTAGTCCGTGAGAGCGAGTTATAAAACCTTCCCGAATTTCATTTGAATCAACTGTCAATTTCTCTCGAACAGAGACAGCTGCAGTTAGTATGACGCGTGGCCCTGGCTTTCCATTGGTTACTCCAGCCGTGCGTAACGGCAGCTGGGCTCATAATCGCATTTTGGTAGCTACAAGACACAGACAGTGCTTGGCCAGCGTCGAAGTGACGAGTGTTTTGTTGTTGGTGTCCGAACGGGGGCTTGCTGTTTGGTTCATTCATCCGTATGAAGGCTGGTTTCGCCTAATTTTGTCCGCCAATGTTTCGACGGGATTAATCGCCGAATGATCCAAATTAGCGGCTTTGCCCATTTTCATGTTTCGCCAAGGGGGCAGTAACAGTACACTCACGCTTGACGCATAGGGAAACATTCCGGATGCCACTTCAGTAGTGGATAACGCCTACAAGTAGCGCCTTCTATTCATCTTTAAAGCCAAGCCAGTAATAACCAGGTAACAACTTTGTGCCGATAAACTGTTGCGCCAGCATGTGCATTAATCAATCTTAGTGTTGCATACTGATTCGCTGCGAGCAGCCACATTTGTTTTGCATCTAAACTCATATACAGTGCCGCATACGGCTTCTCTGCGAGCAGCCTTGTTAGTTTTGCAATTAAATTCATATACAGTGTCGTACACGGCCTCGCTGCGAGACGCCTTGTGTGTGTTACAATTAAACTCGTATACTCTTGTCTGATACACCCACGTGTGAATCTCATGCGTGTGTAATATACTTGTAATATACTTGTCCTAGTTTAGCTAGAAATAATTTTGTCTTGTTGTACGCCTCAGTATGCGTCGTAATTTTTAGGTAAAGCGCTTCCCAGTTGGACTTATTCCATAAGTAGGTTAGTACAGATTGTCATACGTGCCCGCCACGTCGGTACCATGTAAGCTGCTAGTTGGTCATGTGAAGTGGCCTAATAAATGTATTAACTGTACCGTTTTATGATTTTTCCCTTTGTGTCTTGTGCATGTTTGTTTACAGGGTGACTCAGTCTCTATGTTACAATCGATGTCAGGTGAGGCCCGGACGTGGTAGACGCGCACTACAGGTAGGTTGTTGCGTTGGTCGCTGCACTGTGGCTTCCAGAAATAGTTATTTGAGTATTTTTCGCTCCGTTTGACCCTCAAGGTCCGGTTGAACGTGGATCCCCTGATTTGGATCTTGTGGCACCCATTTATTTGATAACTCCCTATATATACCTAAACACACTTGCCCTGTGGTGTCCCGTTTTAGGACCCCGACCCCCTCCCTGAGCGTATTTGAGTCGAGGCACTTAGCCTGTTTCTAACGATTTTCACGGTGATCGTACACATTTTCCGGACTTGTCTAGTTATTTGGCACTCACACAGTCTTGAGTGTCGATAAATCAATTTGATACTGTAACAAGTTGTCCCAGTTTTTTTTTGTCTTGCATAGTACATATATTGCTGTGGTTAAGGACTCAAATTAATGACGCAAAGTCATATTTTCCGGACAGTATGAAATAAAAATATATAATAGAAAGTGGAAAGAATGTTCGTTTTATTAATGACAGCAAAACGTCAGGAAGAGCATGTTTCGAGGGTTTTCTCAAAGGACATCCTGAAATAAAAGAAAAGCAGGTTGAATCAGTAAGCAAAGCCCAGGCAGAAGTAACAATGGATAGAATACAACATTGGTTTGAAGAAATCCATTTTTTTAAGGTGGGGGGATTAGAAGATATTCTCGCTGATCCATCTAGAATTTTTAACGTTGATGAAGCAGGATTTACCTTATGTCCCAAGAGCGGCAAAGTTATGGGACCAACGAAAATGAAAGAAGACTTCTATATAAGAGTTTCTGCTGAAAAAGAACAGATCACTGTGATGGGGACATTTTCAGCTGATGGAAAATACGTACCACCCATGCTTATATTTCCCTATAAGAAGATGCCTAAAGTCATAGTGGAGTCGATTCCCAGTAACTGGGATCTTGGCCGCTCTGATTCTGGATGGATCAATTCGGAAGTTTTTTTTGAATATATATCAAATCATTTTTTGCCGTATGTTAATTCTAATAATATAACAAGACCTGTTGCATTATTTGTGGATGGTCATCGATCACATCTCACTCAACTCGTGAGCAAGTTTTGTGATAAGAATAGGATAATATTAATATCTCTGTTCCCAAATTCAACACACATTATACAACCGGCTGATGTGTTGATCTTTAAACCTAAGGCAGGTTGGAAATCAGCCGTAAGAGACTGGAAATTCCAAAATTTCCCGAAAGATTGTACAAGACATACATTTGGGTCAATCCTTAAAGACGTGTTTGAAAAATTTGTTCAACAAAAACAATCCAGAATGGGTTCAGAAAAACTGGATTATTCCCATTTGATAAAGATAATGTAGACTATTCCAAATCCATCCCTAATAGACAAATAAAAAAAATACAGATCAAGAGACTGATAATCTATTAGCAAGCAGCAAATTTATGCAAAGAGTTTTAAACGTGGTTGAAAATAAGATTTCCAAGAGAACACTCGTAGAATTTCTGGATGCTTACAGAAAGAAATCCAAATGGGAAGGAAATATGGAATCGGCAGATCTTTATCAGGTTTGGAGGGCATTAAAAGATGACTTTTCTAAAATTCGGGTGCCCGTAACGGCGGACGATGATATTCTATTGTCAAAAACAATGGATAAAGCAAGTTTAGAGAGGGCCATACAAACTCCTATCACAGAATAAACACCTAACGCAGAGCCAGTAGATATAGAGAGTACCGCCATTCTTTGATCCGTGAAAATGCCGCTATCGCCGCCATTTTTGTTCCCACCAGCAATGACTGAATGAGGTATGTCTAAAATTTTACTTGAAATTGGCAAGACTGTAAGTCTATGTCAAATTCGAGGTTAGCAGGTTATGTTTTGCGCCAGTTTGTGTCAAAACTGACGCAAAAACTAACCTGCTAACCTCGAATTTGACATAGACTTACAGTCTTGCCAATTTTAAGTAAAGTTTGGATTGCCAACAAACGTCATGTTGACGGAATTGTGCTACAAACCTCAAAGTGACGCATATGTCAGAGGAATAAACATGGCGGACGTGGCGGTACTCTCTATATCTACTGGCTCTGACCTAACGGACTCGGAAGCGACACTCCGCAGCGGCGCCTTTGATGTAAGTAGAAAAAGCTGGAAATTTAAAAATTTTAATTATAGGAGCACCACCGACAATACCTGTTAAAACCAATCCATGGAAACAGACGTCATGATGTCACAAATCTACTCGCTAGCGCTAGAGCCCTTTATAATACAAGCAGACGCATGTCGCACAAGTTGCATAAAATCCTGCATCACAGTACTTTAGCGTTTGCATGTTGGTGGCCATGATGCAACCAAAACATAACCCTACAATGTCAAACATTTCAGTCGCTGTTAGATATATTATCTATTCTCGCTATTCTAGCTTCTAACCTCGTGTTTGAGTTGCCAGCTGTCTTTATTTTCCTGTGTCTTTTTACCTTTTATGCTTTGCATCAAATGTATACACATTAACGTATTTTCATTTTCTGAAAAGTAACTAAATTTTTGAATTTGCCGCTTTTGTGATGTGATTCAATATGGCTGACAAGCATGCTCGTATTATAGAGGTGCTTTAGCTAGCGCTACGCATGCGCACTGATTTTTAGACCCCTGCCAAAGTCGCAAGTGTCGCTCCTGCGTTAGGTGTTTATTCTGTGCTCATATGGATAATCAAGTGAGTTATCACAACCTTCAATATCAGTGTCAGCAGTTTCGCTTACTGGTGCAAATGTGCGACATAGAACTCCTTCTCCGTCATATCCATCTACTAGCTCTCAAATTGTACGAAATTCTGCTTCAGTGTGGCGTTCTCCAGCTCGTCCTGAAATTAACAATTATACTAAGGAAGAAAGTGAAGGATAGGTATAAAGTACTAACACCCTTCAAAACATGTTTACCATACCCAAAGACTCTAGAAAAAAGCCACCAAAGAGAAAAAGAACTATTTTCCCATTTGTAGTCTCTAGTGAAAAGTATAGAGATTTTTATAAAAATGACAAGTTCAAAAAATTTACTCCAAAAACACAGAAAATTAATCAGATTTCAAGAGAAGATAGTTCATCCGACTCGGATGTGGACTCTAAATGTGGAGAAAAAACGTTTAGAGATGTTTATCAAGATGTGAAGAATAACAATGTAGTTCCAAAATCACAGAAAAAAAGATACCACGAGAAACTAGTTCATCTGAATCTGATTTGGATGTAACTATTACATATGCAGATGCAGAGCCGGATTAAGGGGGGTGGGGGACTAATGGGGTTGCAGCCCCGGGCCACCGAATTTGGGGGGCCTCGGAAAGATACGAAGGTTACAATCTAGTGCGGTTTCTAATCATTTAGATCGCTTTGTACACGTTGCATAAATGTGAATGGAGCCTCTAAAAAAATTTAGCTCTGGGCCTCACATATCCTTAATCCGGCTCTGTGCAGATGATGAAGATGATATGGATCCTATGAGCGATATTGAAGACAGTATCTAAATAGCAGAGGGCAAATATGTTATTGTGGAATATGAAAGCAAGTATTATCCTGGTAAGTGACGTAAACCTTAGGATGTTTATAGGTATAGGCCATTCAGAAAACACAAAAACATTTAAATTTTCTTGAAGTTGGCATATACGTAAAATTTTTGTGGTAGGGATTCTGTATTTTGTTTTGCAAAGGTTTCCACACCTGCATAAAGGCTACTTTGAATTTATAAATGACAATTAATAAATGTCATTATTGCAGTGTCAAAGTACATATTATTCTGGAAATTCTTGCCTGAACTTTTATTAAATGTAATAAAAATACCTATTAATTAATGCTACATCAATAGTATCCAACACAGTATTTGTTTATGGTACTAAGAGCTTATAACTTTTTTTAAGGAACATGAGGAGCTGGCCCATGCCAACCCCCAACTTGGAGGACCAGGTTTCTTTCTGTCGGGGTTGACTCCCTTAGCCGATATGTTCTGGTTTTAAGGCGCCAGAAATTCGCCTTTCACCCTTTCCTGTCCGCTACAGTCTATTACGACTACAGTCAGGAGGCACGACGTGAACGTAGGAATAGGGTTTGCTGGCAGAGCTGCTAAGAAAAAGTGCAGAGACATTTCTCGAGATTTTGTGGGGATACCTAATCGGCATCAGTATCCCCCTCGAGGTCGTACCAGCCTTAGCCTCCACAGTATTTGTTTAACATCCTTAAAAGTAGTTATGACAGATGCTAATTAAATGTCACACTCTTAACCTATTTGTTTTAGTAACTTCCTGTAAGTACATTCCTAGACAAAAGATGAATTTTGGAAGTACACTCATGAAATTTTAGAAATCAAAGGCCACTTTGTGTTTTTATGTTTAGTGAACAGACTATACTTAAATACGTTTTATGGTACCTACATGAATCATTTTGAAAAGAGACGATGATGGAGCAGAAGTTAGAACTATGGTGACAGCAGGAATAGGAGCATGGAAATGGCCAATTAAGGAGAATGTTCTGTATTATTTTAATGAACATATAAAATGCCTTATCAAACAGCCTACTGTAAAAAACAGTAGGCGCCATTACAATGTTCCAGAAATGGCAGAATTTGATTAACAATAAATTTTCAGTGGGTGTCCATTACTACCTTTAGATGTGGCCATCTGTCCAACATTTATGTCTATCACTGGTACATTTGAATTGTTTTTACATTTGTGTGATTACTTTTTCGTAGTGATCTCAACCAATCAGAAGGCTGGATTTAGTTAAGTTATCTTGTATAATTTCGATTACACAAAATCGATTATACTAGAGTAACTTCACTAGGCAACGCAATACATAACTTTTGTCAAGTTGATGTTTTCGTGGAGATGACTTTCAGCTAGGTTAATACAAACAAATCGAGCTGTCAATAAAATATTTATTTGATTCTAATATTAAAACTTACTCAAAAAATAATCAAATCGAATACAATGCGTACTTCGAACAGGTTATACCTCTCAAACTTCCTGCACAATAACAAATCGTGTCAGTTTGACAGAATAATCCTCCCGCTGATGCGGTCGGACTATTTAACCTGTCAAACTAACACTCTTTTATTATTGTGCAACAAGTTATTGACATATAACCCGATAATATCGAAGTACTTATAGTATTACTTCGGATTATACCACTCCATCTAACATCAACCAATGAAAACCGGCAAAATGCATAGTTACGCATGTACTAACTTTTGATAATGTACATAGCAACTGATAATCACATACCTTGCTGATTAATAGGTGATAACATCGACATATAGAAATGGACCGCTAATGGACGACTGTGCAACTATTTGCGTTAGAAAGAGAAAGAGAACACTCTAAGAACTATATTTCCTTTTCCTGCCGGCCTCCTATTGGCCGACAGAAAATGACGTCACAGCGACAGGGCCGTCGCGCCGTACGCTACTGAGCGCCAACAAGGACAGAGCGTTCTCAGGTCATATGAGTTCTCTTTCTATCCCGTTTGGCTCGCGCAGCTCTGAAGCGGTCCATTTCTATATGTCGAAGGGTGATAATCACACGCATTCACAAACATCATTTTACCTGCTGTTAGTACAATTGTCATAACAACCACATGAACTATACTTTTAATATTTTAAATACACTATTCAAACGTTGTTTATTGACTCGAGATATAATCTAGCCGAATGCAACTCGTGTCTTCTTGATTATCAAATCATTTCTGTTTCCACTCGATATATTGTTTTAGGCAAACAATATATCATGTATAAACAGAAATGATTATTTGATAATCAACAACCCACACTAGTTGCATTATATATGATAATTAAAGAAATCGAATAAACTACTGTTCTTTTATTTAAGGCGAGTGAAAATACACACATCATGTGACGTTTTGATATGTACAAAGTTAAAATGCACATAGAAATACCTACATTTTAGCTGGAACTATAAAGTTACAATTTACTCCGTAGTGTCCATTTCTCCCACATCTACCCTATTAAGAAAACGAATTAATAACTCCCCTTTTCTCTGTGAGGAGTTCCAAGATATTGTATTAAATCTTTCTTGGCATATCATGAGTTTTGCGATATAAATAAGTAGAAAAACTGGTTTACCAGTTATTTATCTCGCAATAGTACCTTATTTTTTATAACTGACGGCTCGGGCAGATAATAAGCAACGCACCTTCTGCTTATTATTAGCCAAAACTATTTGAAAATTATTCGGCCCTAGTATATTGTAGCTGATAACATAGTTAAATGCACTATAGAAAACGCCAACAAAATGAAAACAAACTGTACACTCACAGACGTCAAGTTCAAAGGTATCTTCAGGCATAGATTATATAACCTAACCCAATCAGTGCTGCCAACTTAGGGGAAAATCCCCGAAATTTAGGGGAATATTTTGTCGCCAGGGGATTTTTGGGGGGAAATTTATTTCAGGGGAAATTCCAGGGGTAATTTCTGGCGTTTAGAGGCTTCTTGGTGGATTTTTAGCTAAGCCATGACAACTAAGAATTCTTCGAATTAATTTGAAAATTACGGGCACGAAATTGAAGAACGGAACCATAATCACAAATAATTAGGTAATTCAGTTGTAGTTTATCGCACAACAGGTGTGCATTCAAATATCAAATCTGCGCGAATGCCGTGTGCGCATGTGGCTGGAAGTTCTACCATGCGCATGCGTAGTAAAATTCGGTGACAAATTTTAAGTTAGGGCGAGTGCGACGATTGGTTTCGTTTCGGTGGTTTCGATTTGTTTTTGTTACCTAGTTTATAGATTATGCTAAAATAAAGGAACAAGAACTGATCAGCAATGGGGAAAGGTTTGTAATGTGTTTTGAATATTTCTTTGTGTTTAGTAATCACTTTGCGTTCTATCAACAGATTCAAAGAAGAAAAACAAAGTGAAAGCATACGTACAGACTTACTGCAAAGCATGGGAGTTGGATGTGGCTTTGAAAGGTTAGATTTTATTTTTGATTTCACTATGAAGCGGACTCTCAAAACTATGCCTTGTATCGTAATACACTTTTTGACCAACAAAATTTTCAGAAGCACGTTTTATTGTGGGCTGTGTCTATGCCGTTTCAAATGAGATCTATCATTATTTTAGCATTTAATCAAAATATTGATACAATATGTTTTAGGTTGGGTGGCCCCAGATCCTGCTGGTGACAGTAAAAACGCATACTGTAAATATTGCAAGTGCAGTCTTATAGCCCACAAGAAGGATTTAATTAAACACGGACAATCCAAAAAACATGAGGAGAGGGTAAAATGGAATGTCCAGGCAAAATCAAACCAAACTATAAATTTTTCTGTCCGGAAATCTGATGAACAAAAGGTTGCAGAGCTCAAGTTAAGTGTGTTTATTGCGGAGCATACTTCGATTAAGACAGTGGACCACTTATCAGAGATATTGCCCACTCTTGACGAAAAATCAAAAGTTTTATTAGACCTAAAATTACACCGCACTAAATGTGCAATGCTATTAAAAAATGTTGTAAGCCCTTGTATGTTACAAAACCTAATTGAAGATGTCAGTGACTCTCAATATTCTTTGATAATTGACGAGAGTACAGACGTTGCTTCAGATAAGATTCTTTGTTGCATGATTAAATATTTTTCTGTTAAGCGTAGAAAAATTGTTACTACCTTTTATAGGTTAATTTTAGTAAGCAAAGCTGATGCTGAAAGTTTGTTTAATGCTGTACGGGATCAATTAACTGTTGACAACTTACCTATTCAGAATTTAATAGGAGTTGGAATGGATGGTGCGAGTGTAATGGTTGGAGTCAATCATTCTTTTGCAACTATGTTAAAGACAGTTGTTCCAGATGTAGTCATTGTAAAGTGTGTCTGCCACTCATTACACCTTTGTGCTGAGTATGCATGCAAAGAAATTCCGCAATGTCTAGATTTTTTGATCAGGGAAATATGCAACTATTTTTCTCATAGCCCAAAGAGAATAAATGAATACAGAAATTTGTATTCCATATTACATGATAAGAATCCCAAAAAAATTGCAAAGTTAGCAGGTACGAGATGGCTTATGCGCGAAAGGGCAATAAATACTGTTTTAAACCAGTGGGATGAACTGTTTGCTTTTTTTAAGAAAGCCAGCAGAGATGACAAATGTTACACAGCACAAAAAATAATTGACATTATGGTATGCGCTGCTTATAAAGCGTATTTAGTATTTTTAAGATCAATGTTACAGGTGATATGCAAAACAAATCTCTTGTTCCAGGGAGAAAATGTGTCTCCTTTTATACTGTTTCAAGATTTGATGTTGCTTTTAAAGGGTATGTTAAAAAAAATTGTTGTTCCAGCTCATTTCGAAAAAATTACAGACTCTCACTTAGTGCAATTTGATTTTGAGAATTATCTTATGCATACGGATTCCATTTATTTTGGTTATGAATTTGAAGAATCGATAAAAAATGTAAAATATGAGGAAATTAAATCTGTACGAGAAAGATGCAAGCAGTTTATTGTGACATTCTGCAAAGAACTCCAAAAAAGGCTACCAAGCAATATTTCAATATTGGAAAATATTCATATTTTCTCTCCCGCAATTGCAACTTCTCAGCAGAAACCAAATATTGTTAATATAGTTAAGTTATTCGACCGTTTTTCTGAGGACTCGTGCCAACAAGAGTGGGAAAATATTCCTAACAAAGTATGGCGCGAAACAAACGATCTGGTTGAATTTTGGTGTGATGTATATAATGATGAAGACAGTGCTGGTAACCCAAGATTTAAAAATATAGGGGCTCTGGCTTTGTCACTGCTTTCACTACCTATATCAAATGCCACCGTAGAAAGGGCGTTTTCGATTTATAATGTGATAAAGAGTCACTTGAGAAACTCTCTTTCCCTTGAAATTATGCAAAGCATTATGATGACTAGATATTTCTTAAAAATTGATGACCTAACGTGTGTAACATTTAAACCTACTGGTGATATGATAAAAAAATTCACCGTTCATATGTATGATCATAAAACTAATGATCGGTCAGACGAAAACGTTGTGAATTTAATTTATGAAACCATACAAGGCCAAGACTAAAGCCGGAATTCAGGGTCTTGCTCCAAAACTTCGAGTCTTAAGTTCTGAATTTGGGTCTATGTGCATTATAGCTTGTTTGAATTATTTAATTAAAATAATTATTTGTCCAAGTGCTAATATGTACTACGTGCATTATATCGTGTGCTCCAAAAAAAAAACTCATTTATGGTAGGTCCTGGAAAGAAAGATAGTAAATCTAGTCATGTCTTAATTTAAGTCTGTAGGCGAATGTCAGATTGCATTTTGTTTATGAAAACATCTGTCACTGTGACAGGCAAAAGTTTACACTGCATTAAGTTTAATTGTATCAAGCAAAAAGGAAAATAACATGGCATTCACACAACAACTGCGAGTGTAATAATCATAACGTAAATAAAAATTGTTTTTGTTAAGTGTTTTGTATATCTTTAGAAAAATAGTTCAAGGTCAAGATGTAATTTACTTCTCGCTGACTTATGGTAGTTCATTTGCATCAATGGGTATATCTCAAGTTACGGCAAACTTCAATTTGATTATGGCATGCTGCAAATGACTTTTTTTTGGAACACACGATAGAATATAGCAATATGTTTTAAGATTTTTTTTTGGTCTGATTAGTTTTTAAGTTTCTGATCTGTAAAAGTTTATTTAAATACATCTTTATAAGTTTATATGCGTAATAATATATTATATATATAATAAAGGGTTGTTTTCTTTTTTGGGGGAATTTCCATGAAAAATGGGGGAAATTTTATTATTGTCTAGGGTAAAATCGCGGCAGAGGGTTGGCAGCACTGAACCCAATTGTTTAAATCTATACGCAAGCAATGATAAAGCATATAGTGAAATATAAATTCTTGCCAAATTTGTCATTTCAAAGGCGGGTTAGTTGATAACTTGAGAACTACACGAATTAGAATGTCTGCAAAAATAAGTAGCGATCTTCTGAAGTATTTTAAAGCAGCAGGATTTCATAAAAATTTAGAGAAGGTAATCGATTATGGACCAGCATTATGTTTCTAGTGAAGTGCAGACTATAGATAATAATGTGTGTATAATTGCAGGTTAAATTAATTAGCCTAGGAAAAGGAAGTTGTTTAGCTGAATTGAAGGTAGGACCAGAGCACACGAACCCAATGCAAACTCTCCATGGTGGTTTTTCAGCAACGCTAGTTGATGCACTTACCTCCGCAGCACTCCTTACTCAGGAAAACTGTGCAGTTCCCAGTGTCTCAATTGATTTACATATGACGTATGTTATCTAGCAATTTATAGGTGATCGCAATTTTGAGTAATAGAATTTAATAATAACAATAATATCGTGTTGCTTGTGGTAGGAAGCCTGTTTTTAAAAGTTTAACATACTCACTATTTTACTATTGCTTAACTATCAAAACGGTGTCACCCACAGGCGTGGCCAGGCTGCCAGTATTTTGTATTTGAAATGTGATACTTGCTGTTACAGTACCTATTAGCTGCCTATATGTTGCATTTTGAATTTTCAGGTACCTGAAAGCAGCAGGAATAGGTGATGAAATTGTTATTGATTCACAAACCATTAAAGCCGGCAAAACAATGGCGTATTTGAAGTGTGAGATCAAGAATAAAGCAACCGGAGAGCTTTTGGCTAAAGGGAGCCATACAAAATTTCTAATGCATCCCAGAGAATAGTTAATTATCTGTCGCCTGATATTTTAGTAAATTATAGTCAATAGTACATGTGCTGCCAGTAGTTGATATTGGAATGAAGTTGTATTTAATTTATTATTAAAACTTTAGTATAAGGTCCTCTCCATAGTGCATCATTACAAGAGCAAACCCCAGCGCATGCGCAGTAGAATTTAAGAAACTATCAAACTAACCTATACAAGCTAGAACGACACAGTGAATTGTTTGAAACCACTGTTTCTTTACGTAACATGAATTCAACTAGTCCCAAGCACAGCATCAACGAATCAGAGTGGCGGACATGCACAATCGACAGGACCTTATAGTCAAGTTGCACCAATCTATTTTGGTTTCATGTTCATATAGTGTGATCAAAAATTATTTTTATCTAGTATGGCTGTAAAAGTATATCACTGAGCGGAGCGTGAGAAAATCGAGTTTTAGTCACGTGACTGGCAAACATTGAATATCGCAAAATATTTACCGAACGCTCAACTGTCACCTGTCACGAAATATGCACGTGTCGAATTAAAACATAAATTTAATTAATTCATAATCTTTAGCCTCTGCCTTTTGATGTCGAGAACCGTTCGTATTCAAAGACAACGCCGCCGTTTATTTGTCATTGTTGTTACTTGTCATGTGCTGATCCTCGGTTAAAATATATCCAGCAAATGGAGGTACGGTTGTTGCCAAAAAAATCAGGTACACATTTCTTCTCAATGTAAACTCAACTTGAATAATACCTTAGTAACCTGTTCTTTTAAATTACTGTCATATATTTCACTATCATCAAACGTCGAAAATCAGTTATCTGAAAACATGCCCAGTCATTTGAATGATTTCGAAAAAGGAAGATAGGCTACCGAGAGGAATACAAATAAGCAATTGCCAGTCAGTTTAATGTAAGTGGAATACATGTTATCTCGTGAATATATCAGAAATTTGCTAACTTTCATGACAGATGTAATTGCAGACAGTAGCAACATTACAAAATATTAATTTAATTTTTTGTTCTACATTCCCTGTTTGTAAATTTAATTATTAGATTCTAAGCTTATCGTTTTTGATTTGTAATTTGCATGACAGTAGCAAAATTATGGGTAACTAATTTAAGAGCATGTGAACCGTTTAAGCAGTACCAGAATATTGATCTATTTAGGTGCACCCAATTTTATTGAGGACAAATGTACCGAACGCCGATGGATCTCTTCAGTTGACTCGCTCCGTATTTAACGAAAATTTCGAGGAAACAGCCGTTAAAGGTACCTTGCCAAAAGCAGTTCTGTTATCGTTGCGTTCATAAATCATGAACTATTCCATAGCCATACTAGATAAAAGTAATTTTTGAACATACTTTATTTTAAAATAAGCTGACTTAGACTA
Source organism: Agriotes lineatus (assembly GCA_940337035.1). Lineage (NCBI taxonomy): Eukaryota > Metazoa > Arthropoda > Insecta > Coleoptera > Elateridae > Agriotes > Agriotes lineatus. The sequence goes on along the minus strand of OW679194.1, from coordinate 67,631,229 downwards.
AACATTGTGAACAGTTCTATATCTAGGGAATAGTACAATAATATTTGACTTTTCTCCACCAGTATTAAGAGCATTTGAGCTTCAAAATGATACTTAATTTATTCACTGTACTTTACCAAATGTATTTTATGGCAGAGCAACTATGATCAGTTTAAAATGTACTCGCGCCTAGGTGCAGAAGAAACCTTATGAGAAATAATTTATTAGGAAAGAGAAATATATCTATCTATATGTTTGCCGCTTTTGTTTCTTGTTTTTAAATGTAATATTTTCCAACTTAGAAATTTTAAAGCATTTGTGCTCAAAGTTGGGCAGACTTTGTTTACAGTACTCACTGGCTGATTTTGTATTAAAATTTTTGACGTTCAGGGGGTACTTCTTAAGTGCTTCTAGCATATTCTAAAAGTAGGTAACTAATCCTAGTGAAATGTTAAATCAAGTAATAATAATCATTATAGTGGTAAAGGCCTTTGGCATTTAAATGCCTTTCGACACTGTGACCCTATTGGTTCTTTTGTAACTTGTCAACACTTATTTTATTTAGAGAAATTGTATTCTATTAATAAACCTCAAGACGTCTCTGAGTTTAGAGTCCCTTATTTCGTTGGGAGTCATGGTTGCCTTATCAAAGATGTGCCTACGTCGACAAGCAGCATTGCATACACATAGAATGTGTTTTTCTGTTTCCACAGCATCATTGCATAAGGGGGGGGGGGCAAGTTTGGTCCTCAGCCTTACCAATCTTGTAAAGATGGTATTTTAATGATGTGTGGCCTGTTAGAAGGCCAGTGATGGTTTTTAATTCCACCTTACTGAGAGACAAATAAATGTTTGCTTTATTTAGCGAAACAGTTATGAAATGCTTTGTCTGGCTTGGTCCTGGTGTTCTCCCAGTACGAGGATTTTATCTGCCCCTCCCATAGCCTGACCTCATGTTTTATGTGGCATTTCTGAATTCCACAACAGGATTGAGGTCCCGTGAATGGCATTGCACCTTGTCTGGCGAGTTCATCAGCCTTTTCGTTGCCTGGTATGCCCTCATGCCCTGGCACCCACCATAGTGTGACGTGGTTTTTGTTTGCCAGTTGCTTGAGGTTGCCTGGCTCTCTGTGGGAATATCAATTGTTGCACCATTGTACCCCTTTCTAAGGTTCATTTTGGTGCAGAGGTATAGCATAAACCTCAGTGTAGAAGATGGTAGTTCTAATCCTTAGAGGTTCGGAGATTCGGCACCTGGGTCCACAGATACCTGCAACGGTCGCTTCTTCCAACTGTGTACCATTGGAGAGATCCACTTTTAAAAGAAGGGGATGATCACTCTAAAAGATTGCATTTTATTGACATAATCCAAAACGGTGTAGGCAATTTGTTCTACTTGAGAAAGAATTTCTAAGTGGCCCGTCCGCGTGATCATATGGTACATTGCCTCCTTTTGTAACTGAAGGTGTAGGGGCATTAGTCCGAGTATGGCTTCCATAGCTGCAGTTGGACAGGTGCTCATAGCAACTGTTAACTCAGACAGGCGAGCTGTCGTATCTTCTCTAGCTGTAGCCGAGTAGTGGTTTGTCTGGTTTTTGGCCACCAGACCGCCGATGCATAGGTGATTCTGGGTTGTATTATAGCCACATATGACCAGTGGATCAATTGTGGTTTTAGACCCCAGTTCCCTCCAACAAGCTTGCGGCATGCCAGCGTTGCTAATACTGCCTTTTTTTTACAGTTTTGCAATATCTGAGTTCCACGTTAACTTCTGGTCTAGTGTAGCTCCTAGGTATTTCACTTCATTACTGAAGTTAATGGTCGATCCTTCTAGCGTGGGGCTTTTAAATTTAGCTTAATTCATGTAGTAAAGGGGACAATGACAGTTTTCTTTGGATTTATGGTTAGGCTTTGTTCTTGACACCAACTCTGGGTGGTATCAAGACCAATCTGCATTCAGTGAGACACCACTGTGTCCAATTTTCCACGTACTACTACTACTAGGTTATCTGCATACCCTTGTATTTCAAAGCCGTGTTGTGTGATTAGGTTGAGGAGATCGTCCACCACCAATGGTAGCTGTCTCTCCTAACCTTGCGGTTATTTTTTGACTTTCGAGCATGGCTTTAGTCCATTTGATAATCGGAGGATCGAATATTTTTCTCATTGCAGTTCTTTCCACGCATTCGAAGGAGGTGTTACGCACCCTCAATATTTGCGAAGGCACAGAGAGTTACTTCTTTTGCCTTGAAGGGCTTCTCCAACCCATATACAAGATTATGAAGAGCTGTTACAGTCGATTTTGCCTTTTGATAGGCATGCTGGTTGGAGTGAAGTGGTCGGTTTGGGAGAACTTCACTTCTTAGGTACTGTTCCAGTACTTTCTCCATTCATTTTAACAAAAATGATGTGAGTCTTATGGGTCTATACCCCGTGGGACGGATATTGGAACGTCCTCCTCCTTTGGATATAAAGACCACATTTACCTTCCTCCACATTTTGGGTACGTAACCGTAACCAAGGCAGAAGCTGACCTTATATAATTTACATATTGTGGGCAGCAAGTCTTCTATACATTTCTGTAATAAGGCTGGAAAGATGCCGTCTTCGCCGGGGGCTTTGTACGGTTTAAAGGCAAGAATTGCCCATTTAACCCTATTTGGCATGAACATTTTGTTGGCCAGACTTTTAGTTCTTGAGTGTGGACGTGTTGTGTCCGCTACCTCTGAAACTGGTTCATCTGGTATATGGATATGAGAACCAGGGAAATGGGTGCTTAGTAGTAGCTCCGTTTTTCTGATGCTCTCAGTAAAGAGTCCATCTACCTTCTGCAGATGACCAATGTTATTAGTATGGTCTTGTAGGTACGCTGCTGTTGGGGTATCTTGTATCCCTACACAGAAGCTGCGCCATGTCCTTCTTTTCGACCTCCTAACTTCTAAGTTATATTTTGTGAGGGCCTCTCTGTATTGGTCTCATGCATCATGGCGTTTCTGATTTTTTGCTTTATTAAATAGCCTTCTTGTTTCAGAGCGTAATGTATCTAGTTCCCTAGTCTACCAGGGCACTTTACGTGTGATCGTTTGACTTTTAACAGAGCAGCTTGCTTCATACGCTTTTTGTATATAGTTATGTAGATGTGTTCAGGCTGTTTCCAGATCCTTTACTGTATCTACCTCAATGTTAAGTTTATCCACTTCATATCTGATGTGCCCCTTATAGAGGCACCGGCCTGTTAGTTTTGGGGTTCTTACTTCTTCATTTTGTTTACTCGTAACCTTAAGTCGAATCTGATATGTCTATGATCAGATGCGGAGTCTTTACGGGAGACATGCCAGTTTTAATAGTTGCCGAGTAGGGGAGACGCAAGCGTTATATCAAGTGCCTCCTGCTTAGCTCTAGTCACAAAAGTGGTAAATCAAGTATATTGCAATTGCAATTAATGCTCGTAAGAAAAAGTTTTTGTTATAGGGGAGATCAGTCTGTGTTGGCACCCCTAACAAAAAGTGGCTCTAATATCGTTAATAAAATAGATAAAAGACTTCTTTTATGATGAAAAAATTAGTGAGGCTGTACTCTTTGAGATCGCAAAAAATTTTGACAAAGAAAGCAAAACTGAGAATTTGACAGACAAATTAAGAAAAAGTACAAAGTATGCCATCATACCCGACTATTCGGGTATGATGGCATATGACCTCCAAGTTGAATATTTTAAAATATATAAAGCATAGAATGTAAAGTAACTCAAAAACTATATTCTGTAATAAATAAAAACGTTTACATACATAATTCACAATTAAATATTTTAATTTTTCTATCTACACCTGCACATTCTGTATGGCACCAACTGCTGCAGGTCTGACAACGAATCCAGGTTTCGCCCTTTTGGGAAATGGAATATAATTCATTACAGTACAGACATGCTGCATCTGATTCATGGTCACTTTCATATATTTCAACTTCTTCCTCTTCTTCGCTTTCATCAATTATTTTCCTCACAGTTTCATTCTTCTTTCTAATCGACTTTCGTCTTTCTTTCTCTTTCTTTTCTGCCTCTGCAAGTTGTGCTGCTGCAATAGCTGGTGAGCTGTTTAAAACACCTGTTGCACCTCTTCTTCGAACTCCTTGCTAAATGTAGGATGTTTCCCTTCCAAAAAGCCTTTACTGGAAGCTGTAGCATAACGATTTTTTTCATGAAATCTTCTTCGTAATGTACTTGCAGGCACATTGTAATTTTTTGCAGCAAGTTTCCAACCCATCCGTTTTTTTTTCTTATTTCTTCCAATGCCGATTTCATGTCATCTTCTCTCCAAAACTGCCTTTTTTTATTTATGGAATTATCCATTTCTAAAATAAAAATATACTGAATTGTTGCATTTGGATATGATGACACCCTATGCCAACATATCCGGACGTTTAAGGTGCCATCATTGCCTGATAAGCAAAGAAGCAAACATAATTGTTTGACACTAGCAAATTCTAACCTTACATGTTTCTAACTTTGATAGCACGTGCACAAGACATGCTTCTTAATGTGTAAATTAATACAACAAAATTCTTTAATAAATGAAATTGTTACAACATAATTACGTACCTACTAATGATAAATTACCACCCACAAATTTCTTATAACTTGATTATTTAGATACTCTTGCTTGCCACGGCGTTGTCGTCTTGTACAATGACTTTTGGCGCATTTGTGCAATGCACCACAACGTTGCCAGATCGCATTATGGTTGCATTCAACAGTTATTAGTAGGGTGCCATCATACCCAGTATGCCAACACAGACTGATCTCCCCTAATGTTTTGTTATGCATGAAATGTATTTTACATTCTGTTAATGCTTTGTTAATTGAAATATATGGGATTTTGTTGTATCTTATTTAGTTTAATCCTGTAAGTGGAAATAGTTTATCAAGAAATCTTTATACTATTTTCATTAAAAAAAAAAAAAATTATTTAAATTTACAAATACTTTGTATTATTGAGAAAAATCCCTTAATTTATAAAAAGCTACGACTAAAAAATGGGTTGTTTTTAGACTACTCTAATTTATATTGCCATGGATAAAGTTATGCAACCCTGAATACCTTGTACCACTCTTAAGGTTTCTCATAAATTATTTTACACTTTTTTGCACGTTGCAAGCACAAAATTGAGTAAGAAATTTGGTAGTAACTTTATGCGTAAATTATTTACACTTTCTAAATAATCTGACTAAAAATAAATATGCGGGTAAATCGGCGCAGATGGTAATTTCACACTAGTTACAGATATAGGTACCCAAGTTTTAAGAAAATGGAATGCTGCTGCTTACAAATGTATCTCCTTAATGTCTCTACTATCGTTTATGACAAGACAATTAAAAGAGAATCTAATAAACACAATACATAAGTCACCATTTAATTAACGTAACTCGTACAATGGTTTAGTTTAGGTTATATTTATGTTTATCTATTCCAAATACAAAAAATATACGGTACCCCCCACCCAAGAAAAGCGCCCTTCCGTGCTTTCCAAGAATACTTCGATACTCAGCATCACTCCGTTTCGCTAATACAATGAAATGCTATGAACCAGTTATTTATTAAAAAAAAAAACAAAAACAAAAAAAATTTTTTTTGCCGACGACCATAGCTCAAAAGTTGATGTTGCCTTTATTTTCGGAGGACCTATCGTATGAAAACGATCCAAGACTTCAGGAAGGTTCTTGGCGAC